>CAXKWD010000007.1:87928801-88658864 GCA_964059195.1 Ectobius pallidus | reverse complement strand
AATATAAGTTTGTCATATATGTATTTGACTTGAGACTTTACCGACATTGATAATGGATGAGAGTCTCTCCAGTGGGGTGAATGGGTTAGGCATTCCGAACTTTCGGCTGCTGAAAGCTCTGCATCCATCTTCTACTTGTAGCAGCCGAGAGCTGGGAATGTCTAAACCCATTCACCGTACTGGAAGCCAGAGAGACTCTATCCATTGCCAGTGTAATTATTAATAATGGACTTCCATGTTTTAAATAATTATTCACTTTGTCGATACAAGACCAAAAGGAAACCACAAATGATCAGAAGGAGTAGGCCCTACTAATTTAATCCCCTATAATAAAACAAGATTTTATGGGATATGTCAAAATAATCAGTAAATCTGGACCATATGGGGACTATGCCCGTTCAGTTTCTATATTTAGTTGAATATTTTATTATTGTGTTATTTCAACAAATTAGTAAGATGCATTAAGGTAGGTTTTTGTATATGCGTTTGAAACAAAAATACACATTTGATGACCAAATTTTCGGATTCTTTTTATAAGTGAAGAGTTACCATATAAACGTACCCACCATTAAAAAATCAAGAAAGGAATTTTCAAAGATTTTCAAAATGCTGTAGCATATACAAAAATGACGATATTAATACCATTTTTATACAAAACTATTCTATTACAAGACCACTATGTATTCCTATGTTTTCTGCCTCTGGCATCAGTAAACAAATACTTAAATGTATGGCAAAAAATTTTATAGCAGATTTTATTCCACATAATACTATTTTTTAAAGGATCATAAACTTTTTAAAACGAGTTACAAATAATATGAGGCGCAGAACATTGCACTTTTCATATTCTTTAATTTGGTATGAAAACTAACTTTATATGACAGTTTTAATAACAATTTTTTGTGTATGGAATTTTGAGAAATGCACAGTTTTTTGTTTTGAGAAAACGCGAAAAGAAGTTGGAACATACACATATTACTTTATATTGCAATTTAGCAAAAGACGTTTGATTTCGGATATTGAACATTTCTTAAGCTTTGATTACATAGGACTATAAATAATGTTAGTACCTCACTCAAATTATTGAATACTGAATAATAGTTTAATGTTATGCAGTATATAAATTTAAAAACTGGAAAAATCAACGTGAATAAACGTGCATGTCCTCCGTTCTTTTAAATGCTTCTCTTACATGGTTTCCAACATGTTAGGGTCATAAATGACACTTTTTGAAAACTAGAAAGATGTAACTTCAATATGGAATCGAAAAGTAAAAATAAAAAGCTGGTCATAAATGTCATTTCAAAAGTATATAAGTTACTATTAGTGTAACATTTTTGACACTACTTTGGTACAATTAATTGAGGTTCTGATTGATTGGCTATGTGTCAGCGCTTCATCCGGGCCAAGAACTAACACTGTAATATTTCTTTCACTTCAAGAATATCTTATTCCGCGTGCAAATCACTTGATAGAAAGATATTCAATGAACGCGATGCCTTTGATGTTAAAATCTGGATTCCAGCCAGACTATTTTAGGTTTATAAATTATTTATCACCACTAACCTATTTCATTATAGGATGTTATTTCAAAAGGAAGATTTTGAACTGTTGAATAACGCAGATCTGAAGATGGTTACTATCTCAGAAAGAAGGCATTTACATCACATGAGAATGCTATTTTCCCATTCATATTCCGCTCGATTTCAGAAAGGAAAATGAATGTACATTATCTCAACAATATTAGACTTTAAACGTCTCTCTCGAGGATGGTAATCAGAATAAAGCCTACTAACGGAAATTACAGACAAAATGATTTGAAGGATAGTTATATACCATCTGAAAAACAAAATGTACAATAGGCCTATGCTTTTAGATAAGATAGGATAAGAATCTTTATTTGCCGTTTAATACATAGTACAATTGGCCTCGTCATTGTTTTTATATTTACAATATACATAAAATTATTTACAATTATGTGTCTGTATAAGAACAGTCATAGAGGGAAATGTAATGGACTGCATCATACCACCTGCTATAAATTGCTTTAACGACTTGCGTTAGAAACTGTTATCACTAAAAATATCGTTATAAATTTACACTAAATTTAAAAAATCGATAAATATGAATAACTTATATTGTAATTCTCTTTTCATTCTTTGTTTATAAATTATTAATACAACCGCAATGTCACTCCTCGATTTAACTTACTCTCTTTATACTATATTATGCATTCGGCTTTTACACTTTGTGTATATAACATCCTATACATTGAGAAGGTTTAATATAGAAGAGTGTAAATTATCCGACCTAAACTAGACTTAGAGTACGGTACGTCGGATTACTGAAAATGTCGGACAATGCA
The DNA here is from genome assembly GCA_964059195.1 of Ectobius pallidus. Taxonomy (NCBI): domain Eukaryota; kingdom Metazoa; phylum Arthropoda; class Insecta; order Blattodea; family Ectobiidae; genus Ectobius; species Ectobius pallidus. The sequence continues at coordinate 88,656,499 of CAXKWD010000007.1, read as the reverse complement.
TAAAAACAAAGAAATACGTAATAAGACGCCGAAATATCACAATATGTCCATAATTTTTGCCCCCATGTAAATTAGCGCCATCTCCAAGGCACTTGAACCTTCATAGTGCCATCTTATTTGCTTTTTTCCCCATGCTCTAGTGCTGGTTGTAAAGTAGCCTATTACAGCTCGACAACGCGGGATGCTACAGTCCACCAAAAATAGAGTAAAGAACAAATTTGTCTACTACGAAAAATGACGGATAATACGGAAGTCGGATGACCGAAGGTCGGATAATCGAGACTCTTCTGTAAAACAAAATGCATGTGTGTGTAAGCGTGTGTTTGCAAGCGTCTATTTGGTTGAAATTGTAAAAATAGTCACTATGATATAAAACATTTTAAGAGCTTTCGAATTTGAAGCGGCAAAAACACACAGATGAAGTTATCTACTTTAATGATTTGTTCAATACATAACTACAATTATTCAATTTGAGTGCTGTTAGAGTCTCTTGACTATTCACAACAGAATTTACGATTTCGAGAACATTCACAATTAAAGTAATATCTTGTATTGTTCAATTAATTTCAAATTTAGTTTACGAGAGGACAGAATTGTAAACTAATATTAACTTTAAAGAGATTTGAAACATGTCATTTAATTAGCTTTTTCTGACCAAACATTAATTAATTTTAAAACTTTTAAAATAACGAAACAGAAATAATGATGTGAACAAAAGTTTATAAGTGGACATAGGACGGCAAACTATACGATTCTGAAACTACTGAGTGAAATTTATTATTATTATTGTTATTATTATTTTATTATTATTATTATCATTATCATTATCATTATCATTATTATTATTATTATTATTATTATTATTATTATCAACATCGTCATCAAATACCATGGTAAAAACGAGCTTCCTATTTTGAAAGGAACAAATAAAGACAAATATGTGTACAAGTATACTGTACTATCACAGTATGCGTATTAATATTTATATTTATATACTGTGGTAGGCCTACTACTTTTATTATGGTACCGGTAATTTATGCTTGAATGAAAGTCTGATGAATATATATAAAACTAAAGTATAATATTAAATGTTGTAATAGTTATTGCAAATTAATTAGTGAAAATACAGTTTAGCCAAGGAATCATATCAAGTATGAAACGTAGAATTCCTACTCGTTCCAGAGAACGGGTTAATATTTAAGTTTCTGTTATCTTGAACTGAAGGCAGTACCGCACTCTTACAACAGATTAGCAATTGTAGATAAATAAGAGTCTACTCTGTGGCGGCACATCCCTGAAAGGACAAGGCCTACCACCCGACCGCTGCGTCATCTTCCATAGGCAGACGGCAGGATTGGGGGCATGTGGTCAGCATGCTACTTCTCTATCAAGTAGCTCCTCAATTTGAATCACGAGGCTGAGTTCACCCCTACCAGAACTCCCTACCTCAGACAAATCCGAGGAGGTACCGGGGATCGAGCCCGGCCCGACGGATCTGAAGTCAGTGACGCTAACCACAAAATCAAGTCGGCGGTAAAAAAAAAAAAAAAAAAAAAGTCTAATTTAATAATCCCGTTACCCTCATCGTGGATCGAACCCGCAACCTCTTTTTCTTTAGCATAGTGCCACAATAAATTGCATTGCGGCATGCCCCATTGCACTACAATCTAAGAAGGGACAGCGCCTACCATCTGAGCAATGCGTCATATGCCTTCGTCTTTCGAGATCACTGGCAGATGGTAGGTTAAGGGACATGTGACCAATACGATGGAGTGGAGTCGCTTTTTCATTAATTCATTCATTAACGAGGCTTAGTGCAATTTTCATTCCAGATATCACTACCTAAAAAATCGGAAGGCTAAAGGAGATCGAACTGGTGCCTCCGGATTCATAGTCAGCAACGCTAACCCGTAAACCATGCACGTAGATACGACACTTCTATAGCATAACAATTTAATTTCTCAAAAAGCTAACGTGAGGCATAAATACAGTTACTCGGAAACGCATATAGGAGTGATACATTTATTTCAGCAATGCTTCATTTATACACTTGGTTAAAGATACTGTAAAACAGTGAATTCAATGCTTTTCTTATTGTTTGTTAACCACTTCAAAACATGGAAATACGAGTACACAAGATATTCGCTGCAGTAGGTACGATTACAAGTAAATTAGCAGTACATCTGCTTCTGGTCTACATTAGACTGCAGTAGAAGAGCAATATAAATCAGTCATGACGGTTGGTGCACGAATCCGCTACTCCTAGCATAATGCAACAGCAGCATTAATAATGAAACCTAATTCTCCATGCTTCTGCCTATCTGATGTTGCTTCTTCTCGAGAACAGTCTCCCTTGCCTCTCTTATGGCTACTAAGCGAATACGCTTACATTAAGATACACAGTTCCAGCTGGACGGTAGATAAACTTTAATACCACGAAAGCGTGGATTCATTTGTGTGCTAGAAAATATCTTCTTTGAAATACGTTGTTTACAGTTGGTTTGTACTTAATCATTCATTTAAGGTACAAGTTACAAGATTCATTTTCTCCATCTTTCTCTTCGGTTTACATCTCCCGTTTGTAGAGACGTTGATGCAACCCTCGCAGTCAGGGCCTTACAGGATTACGACTTATCGGAAGAGGTATTGCCTTTTGATCACAGACATACACTTTTGACTAGACGACGACAATTAGGGCTTCTCCGGATTGATCAACCTAATGCCGGAGCCAACTCATCACGAACTCATAGGTCGAGACACACCAGTCGTACGCTACATACACTCATTCCGGAGAAGGGGCAGATAGGATAAAGCTTACAATGTAGGCCAGACAATATCCGGGTACCAAAAGGGCGTAAAGATATCCGACATTTGTCTCACAGGTGATGAAAACCACGGAAAACATCTGAGGTAACTTGTCCCGACTGGGGTTCGAACCCAGGCCCGTTGCGTGTGCCACAGCGATGAACTGCAACATTCTTAATCACATTAATTAGATCTCACCAAAATAGATTAATTTATTCAGAACTACAAAGCTGAGACACATACGAATGACAAACCGTAGGCCTAAAGACACTGTAACGCCGACTGGTTAAACAAATATTCTTATTTACTAGCGGGTGTCCGCGGATTCGCCTGCAATTAATTACTCAACCTCTGTATGTTTTATTTAAATCATTTATTTAACATAAAAATAATTATAAAATATTTATTAATACTGACATTATTCCTTTTTAAATTGCACGAATTACATAATTTTATTAAGTGCCAGAATGGTACTTTCTAAAATTATATGGTGGACGGGAGAAATGTCTGTCTGTCCGTGTGCCTGTACGCGCGATAACTCAAAAACGCTTTACTATATTTTTATGAAACCTAGTATAAGTAATTTTAACATCCTTAGAACGAAGACAGTTGATTTTGTATGAAATCGGTTGACCGGTACCGGAGTAATGGCCAATTAACGGTTTAAAAATAGCAAATATCCACTATACTACACAACTGCTCACTCGTTATAGCTTATAATTGTTTGTCCTCTACCAGATGAGCCAGAAACTTTAAATTTAGCATACTTATAGCTTATAGCTGGTAACTTATTTTTTTATTTTTTACCCCCGAAAAATATTCAAAATGGCGGACGGAACTTTAAGGTCCATATAGAACTTCTTGGAGGCTTACAGCAGCTAAATGGTAAGTCGTATAAAAAACCCATTGCACCACCAGTAACGGTGCAGTAATTTTGAGAGAGCTACAAATTTGGGCCTAGGACTTTTTGACGTATCTCCATCGTTTATACCTTAGATTGAGCTAAATTTGTGTCAATTATGTATATTTCCTCATATTATGTAATTCTTTACAAATTCATAGGAGAGAGAGAATCGTAAAATTTAGCAGGAATATCTATACATACAACAGCCATAAGCGTGCAAAATTTGGGTTTTCTAGCTGACCAATAAGTATGGAAAAACAGAACGAGGTGGTCAAGATGGTAACGTCTTGGACTCGCATTCGGGAAGTCCTAGGTTCAAATCCCGCAACCGGCCAATTTGACATTGGTTTTTTTCATGTTTCCCCAGTCGTAAAGGCAAATTCCGAATTGGATATTTACATATCATGAATCATCTACACCATTTCATCCTGTATCATATCCATTTAAAAATTGTCAGATGAAATTAACTCCATAAAATACATGACCAATACAAAATAATTGGCAATCAATAGTTCCATGGCCTGGCCTACCCTACGCTACCCTACCCTACCCTACCCTACCCTACCCTCTTGAACTCCTGAAATGGCCTCATAGCTAAGAGGAGTATAACACAGCTGAATTTAAAAAAGGTATGTAAAATCTGGCGAGATATCTCTGACGTAATTTACAACTAACAATCTAATCATCCACTTATTAACATTGATGTTTACTCACTTCCAGATGAGCTAGAAACTTGAAATTTGGCAGACTACTCGCTTTTACCCTTTGACCGATGAGGAAGTTCAAATTTGTAATTTTTCCCCTGCAAAATGAATTTAGACTTTTTTACCGCTTGTTCGTAAGGCGTCAGATGTTTCACAAAAATACCGGAATAGGCCTGTTATTGACGTGAGGAATTTGTGATAAATTCTTTCTTTTAATATACTAGTTATCCCACTTATTCCTTCACACATGATTATCATTTTTTCAATAAACCATGGTCTAAAGCTCAATATTTCTGAAATATGGTATTAAATCCATCTGGCACCTTATTTTATCATGTTACCGGTACCTGATTTTATTTCTAATCATATTTTTAGAAATGCTATAAATAATTAAAACGTCTGAAGCGAATGTTGTGGTGTCATAAGGGCATACACATTTGAAATTAGATCGAATCATAGATTTATGAACTTTACCTTTACATCCGAATTCGTCCTATGTATAAACGTTTAAAACAATTGATAATTAAAAAGCTCAAAATCCGCCTTCGAAGTTCATTTTACGAGTAAAGTGTGCCATCCAAAAAACTCCCGCATAGTGAGTTTCGTCCAAATCATTCAATTTTCTTTCATTTAAGTCTGCATTAATCTAAAATCAAAGCAATCGACAAATTGATATGTTCTGTTACAAAAAATCGATATGAACTAAGTTTTTTTTTATTGCTATGCTTGCAGAGCAAGGCCATCTGCAAATAATTTTACAGTTGAAATATATTAACCAAAACTGGTACTTCTGCAGCGCAAAAAAATATCACATTTTCTGCCAATATTACGCTCATAACTCGCGGACAAAATTTAAAAAAAACATAAAATCCGGATTTCATACCTTAATTTGAAAGATAAAACAGAAATACTTATGTCTTTTTAGGCTACTTAAATTAATTTATCTAAGTGATCAAACCTCTTTAATGAAAAAGGCAGATAAGAAATTGTATATATCAATAGCACTTATATTGTCCCTTTGACTTATGTCAATGAGTAGAAAGAACTCAATTTTTTTAATAGGCTGTAAGCAATGTTGCGTTTTCAGAAAACAGAATATTCAGGATTTTAAAAAAGGATCTAAACTTCATTTCTTCATGGTGGGCATATAAATAGATAAATAGGAAACAATACCAAGCAGATGACCTATTATCCCCTGCACAAAATTTGTCATCTGAGATTCAGTGAAGACTTCCACAATAAACAATTCAGTGTTCAAGTGTGACTATACAGACATGGTGTGTGAATGAAGGTATAAGTACAGTCAGATTGAATAGAGTAATCGGATTTATTACTTAATAACTTACAGAACACACGCTACGGGAGTGTCTTTTCTCAGAAAAGGTAAGTGAATTAGTAAAAGGCCAGGTGGGAGGAATTGAAAAGCAATCCAGCAGCAGTCAATTAAACATGACTCTATAACGAACCAATGCAATATAGCAATTCTCAGCAAGTTTATACACGAATTGCTAATTAGTTAATAATGATCTAGCTATATACATACATAAATTCAGACAGTTCATGTGGGAAGGAACTTGAATCTAACTTAAGAAATTAAGGTGGAAACCTTTATTCCGTGTTATATTTACTGGCGAAATAGCCTATATGTAGGCCTAGTTCATGATAATCTTCAGTCAAGTAGACTATTTATTTATTTAATATATTATGTTGTGAGTATAACTGCTCATGCCCAGTTACAATATTCTATTATACTAAGACACCAGTTAATACCAATATTAAATGTTTAAAGTAACATCAAAAATATTTAAACTAACAGGCCTACTAAAACAAAAACAAAAAACAAGAAACACACCATACACAATCAATGCTACATTTTTAGACTATCACTTTTTAAAGTATTCAAATTTTGATCACATATATTTTTAAACCGCTTATTTTAGTATTAAATATATGTATATTTCCCATTTTGTGCAACTGATTGTGTAGACGGAGCACTATAAAATTATAGACCTAGTAACAAAAATACTTGTCGATCCTGTATTAACCTGTATTTTACTAAGGAAACTTAAAATCCATTAAAATTTTATTTGACTCTAAATAAATATCAAGTTTACTAGAAACGAGAGAGATATTTGAATCCTCAGCTAAATTAGCAATAAAATAAGATTGCCGTTACTATAAACAGAGGTCTTTTTATTTCCTTTATCTCACTATGAACTCGCACAACAATCCCTAATGTATAGGAAGATTGTACGACACCGCGGTATGGTGTGTTGCCTAGATCCCGGCGTAATTTCGTTGCAACAATGGAAAACATTACTCAAAACATAAATGGCAAGTAGGCCTATAATACGTGATCTTTCGTGTTCCCACAAAAATCGACATGATAATCATTATTTATTTCAGACAGTAGACAACATATTTGGTCATCTTGAAGGATTTCCATGTGGTGCCTCACCAAAAACATTACTTTATATCTTTTGAAGCCCAAACAAAAGCCTTTTTTGGACAGGCGAAGGAAAAAGAACCAATTTTAATGGTAGATGATAATAATTAAAAGCAGAAAATTATGCCACTGAGAGTTATAAAACTACTAGCAGGAGCCCTCGGCTTCGCCCACGATAATTCATTCGAAGATTAAAATTTTAAGAGGAAATTAATTAAAACATTATATTAATAACACTTACACGCGAACCATTCATAAACTAAACGATTAATAATTGTAATGATACAGATAAAAATCTGGCTTTAGAGTGCATTCCAGGATTAGAAAGCGCCACTTGGGAAATACGACCTCAGGTTCGAGATTCCCTGGCCCAGAAAACCGCTGCATTGTGCGTTCCGTCCAAATCGATCAAGGTATGCTCATTTAGTCATACATTCATTATCTCTCTCCCGTCTATGTTGGATATTTTAGATGTCTGCGTGCCTTTACATTATAAACAAACAAATCGACCAGGGTGAGCTCACAGAACGGAAGCGATCGGCAATTCCATGCGGTATATTGAAAAAATCGCAATGCTTTTATTTCCAAGTTATGACAAATAAAGGTAAAACCACCTACAATTGATTTGACAAAATATATTATCGAAAACTGATGCTTCGATAGTGCAAAAAAATTCACGTTTTCTGCCACGTTTTCACTCATAAATCGGGGAAGAAAGCTAAAATTAAAAATCCGGCTAGGAGGTGCATTCGGCCATCCTTCAGTCCAGCTATGTTTAAAATTTAAGAGCTCTGCGTACAGCAGATTTCGCTGGGCATTGTACACAGACAGACAAGCAGACAAACACTTCCTCCTCTTATTATTATTATTATTATTATTATTATTATTATTATTATAGATAACACTCCAGTGTGACTAACTTGGTTTTCTTGCCTGATTCATAAATTCTCCCTAAACAGTCAACTGTTGTAAGTACAAAAAAATATAACAAATTATGCAATCGATTCTATTCCTATTTCTTTCAGTTAGTAGTATTTGCAGAATAATTTCTGTTTACGGTTGCTGAAGGCTATAGACTAGAAAATTCTGTAGAAAAGAAGAAGAAAATTGCTTCACTATTCTCCTAACACAGTCAATTGTTGTAAATCCAAACAATATAACAAATCACTAACGCTGGGGAGAAAAAAAAATGACCATCACAGCCGCGAAATAGGTAAAGAGAATATAATTTCATTAATAATCTATAACTTGTCTATAAATATTGACGACTCGTGTATGATACTTTAGCCATTGTAACATAAATAAATATTCTAAACCTTTACAATAACTAAAATAGGATGATTTCTATACATTCTCATGACCGCTATTTTATGCATACCGTTTTGCCTTCTTAAAGGGGGACCTACGGGTTTCAAACGCTAAAAAATCGTGAAGTTTCCATAAATTTTTATTTAATCCTTCATTCGTCCATTAATAACAAAATTAAAATAACATTCATAAAAAAACATTAAAATAATTGTTTTCTGTAACACTGTTAAAATCATTTTCCAAATTATGTAACAGTTTCGAAAAACAAATTTTTAAGTAATAAAATAAAAACAACACTTCCCATTTAGTACGGAGGAGAAAATGATTATAGAAAATTTTACAGAATGTGCAGAAACAGCTCTATGAGGGTAAGTCGATAAGTATCCGCACTCTCTTAATTTAAATTTATTCCAACAACAATTCAAAACTTTTAATAACCTCATTTTTCAACATAGTCCCCTTGGTGCTTATTTCTCTAGATAATTAATTGTTGATCTTAACATTCATTTCTGCGTAATAATAGCCTAAGTTCACTTAACGTATAATCAATTATTTTGTAAGCAGAATGTATTTCATTTTTTGTCCTGGTTGAGTGGAAGATAAAGCCTTAAGGCCTGAGCTCTGCCAGTAAAATAAAACATTATTATTATTATTATAAAATAAGAACATTATTATACTACTAGTCAATTGAAGAGTAGAACAATTTGAACTTAGTTTGTACAAGAATCGGTTCGCATCTAGAACATTTCTCATTTAATTATTACGGCTGGGCGATTCGTTCTTTCTGTCCATTGTTCACGTTCATGATCGAAGGGTACAGTAATTGCTATTCTTCCTAGTCAATTCCCACTCTTCATTATTCATGATCAGCTGTCAGAAACGACATTAGCCGCGTAAAAATGCCGTATTAAACAAGCAAGCTGATACCAAATCGATAAGACTGTAACGGCTTTGTGTGTACTCAAGTGCTTTACTGTTTTAAACAAGCTAACGTGGTAACAGTGTCTACTTCACAATAAATATTGTGATAATAACATTGTTATTTCCTATCGTCACATTACAAGGTACAATATTATCTACATAATGATGAGTATGCATACACTTCACGAAGAACGTAATTAAATGAAATTACATTACATCTTAACAAGAAGTCGACCATAAGTGCAACAGCCCTATTAGAATGTTTAATAAAATCAGGTAAACTGATATCAGTTATGACTGCAATTATGATATGCAGAATGTTTTTTTTTTAAATTGATTTCCAAGTTAAGCTCCAGATTTATTCATTAAGCAGGGCTTACGGAAGAAGAAAGGTCTACCATCTCGGCCACCTGGGTCATTTTAACGGTCTAGTTGGATAAGCGCATGTAAATCAATATGTTTTTTGTCATAGCTACCTGTATTTTAATTTCCAAGGCCTTATACGATCACAGTAAAACAATAGGCTATGTTGTCAAGATAACTGATTTTCATTTTTTTAATAAATTCTTTCGAATACGTATATTGCCATAAAATAGGCACTAAATTGAGCATTACTCCGAAACAGATCAACCGATTTTATCCATTATGAATAGACGTCTTCCCATGGACATTGTAAATGTGTATACCAAGTTTCATAAAAATCCGGTAAAGCATATTTGAGTTACCGCGTTTTTAAAATATACACTAAATTGGGTTTTACTCCGGTACCGGTCAACAGATTAGGTTCAAATTCAATAGGGCACTTCTCATGGACGTCATAAATGGGTATACCAAGTTTAATGAAAATCCGTTACAGCGTATTTGAGTGATGGCGCCTTTCTATGAGAAAGGCGCCATAATCTATTAAAATAGGCACTAAATTGGGCATTACTCCGGTACCGGTGAACCGATTTGGTTCAATATCAATAGGGTTCTTCCCATGGACATTATAAATGTGTTTTCCAAGTTTCATGAAAATCCGAAAAAGCGTATTTGAGTTATGGTGCGTACAGACACACGGACAGACGGACAGACGGACAGACAGACGGACAGACATTTTTTCGTCCACCACACAATCTCATAAAGTACCATACTGGCACTTAATAATACGGCTGAAATGATAGTAAGAATAATAGTAATGGTATTAATGATAATAATAATAACAGTAATAATAACAATAATAACTTTTTTTAATATCCAAAATTGGATTTTAACAGGAGATATAATTGGATTAGAGATATATACCTAATAAATTTTCAAATATTTACAATATATATCTAAAATTCTAATCTGACCACAAGCCGCAAAGAAAAATCATAAATACAAATAAAGAAAAAAAGCATTAACACAAGGGAGGCAAAAATGTACAAAGATGAAATAGCATTCACAAGAAATAAATAAACATTAACAAACAATATAACTAACAGTTTTGAGTATGTACTATTTACAAAAGACGAGAAATATTTATATCCAGCCTTATCAGAGCGCGTGTTATGGAGGGGAATGGTGTATTGAATGTTCAGTTGGTGCAAATAGGATATGAATTAATAACATAATAACAACAATAATAATAATAAAAAAGGGCGTGAAATTCGTAATTACCGAATCTAGGAAAAGTGCAAAGCGCATGATAAATAATATAGCCTACTACACAGGGTTTGCTGAAAATCCCACATCGCCTATGTAACTTTTGAAGCATTTGGTTCAGTGACATAATACTCGAGAATTCGAGATGTCGGCATAGTCGTACACCGAGAACTCAAAAAATGTTTTACCGAAGATTTTAGCTCCCAGTTAAATCCCAAGTAACTCATTTCTATTATTTTCACGGAATTTTTATTATAAGTCGAATAATGCTCACTAGGACCATTTTCAGAAAGTACCCACAATAGATTCTTCTGTGCAAATTTATTGCAACTAATTAATATTTAAAAAATCCCTTTAGGCAGGTCTACAGGCTGAGGTAGATTTCGAAGTGCTTTTGGTTTAATTTATTGTCGCTGCGCAGCACTCTTCTTCTTTAGCCTTGGCATGACAAACCCGAAATAATAACTGCAAAAAGGAAAGAGCGCTTTTTCAGACATTCAAATCTCGCCTTATATGAGAGCTATCGAGAAACTAGTTAATGATTTGTAGAGTACTCATCAAGAGCTTTTCAACGATACCAAACAAGACGTGGTTTAAAAAATTCGAAATTCCATCCCCCACCCACACTCGTACCCCCAAGACCTCCGAATCGTTGATGTCACTGAGAACTCCATAGTGAGTAATCTAATTTATTCAAACAAAGTTTCCCTCCATACTTCATAGGGGGCGAGATATAAATTTATCAAAATTTCAACCCCCTCCCCTTGGGCCAATTTTGCTCATTAACGAGCTTGTCAGAACTATTGGGCCTAGAAATAACATAATAAAATTTGGTTCAAATATCTTCAAAATTATGGCCACTAGAGTGTAAACATCAGACAGACACACACACACACATAGGCCTATATATATATATGGGTGATTCTTCAAATACGGGAAAATGTGTGTTCCGGAGTGATATTTCCCTTAAAATTCAACTTTAAAAAAAACTGAAATAATAGTTTTTTTTCTACAACTTCCATACTACAACTATCACTTTGAAATTTCCCTGACTTTAAATTCTGATATTCCAAAACTAAATTTAATTCAATTAAATGTCATCCACATGCCCTGTCCCATACCCCGGTTTTGTATATTCTAATGCATTTAGCCACAAAACAAAATGTTATATCTTTTTCAACTTTTTTCCTGCCAACGAGTATGTATGTGTGAAGAATATTAACCACTAAAAATAAAATGAAATAAAATTGTCATCCCACCTAATGAACATAAAGTATGTCCCAAGGGTTTTCGGTCATTCACATGGCTGAAAAGAATTGAATTTTTTCTGCAGGAATCAGAAATTTGTATAACTGGCAACAGTGTTAGAAAGCCAACAGGGCTGCTTATGGTTGAATTGTAAGGTTGAATTTTGCTTGCTTACAAACAGTTTGGGACTAGCAAAGGACTTTGCATCATTTTCAAGGAAAGCTTTTTTATTCCCCGTCATTAACATGACTTCTAGAAAGTAGGCAGAAAGTTAATATTAATTAATTTTGATTATGCACTATGATAAACCTTCTAATTCGAAGTACCTGACTGAAGTTGAGCCTACAGAGGTTTAGGAATGGCTTGCTGAGACCACTTCAACTCCTTTTTTGTCATCCACATGCCTAATTTTTGTGTCATTCACATGCCTCATGACGGGGTATGTGGATGACTCTCAAATCATGTAGATGATAAATATAGGGTAGCCTACTATTGTGTTCGTGGTGTCTGTGACCTGTACTTAAAATCTTAAAACTGATTAAATGAATTTCTGCTTGATTCCACCCCCCCCCCAAAAAAAAACATAAAAACACAGTCTAGTTAAAATTACATTGATTCCGGAGTATGTACACAAAAACGCAAATTTGGTGCAAAATTAACTGAAGCAAACTGAGAAAAATATGAAACCACATAAAGAAAAGCAGATTGTTGCCAAAGTTAGTCATTAATGTGGCCTTCTGCCATCCACATGTACACGGATGTCATTCACATGGCTTTAAAAAAGAAAAAAAAAAAAGAAAATGTATATATACCCAGTATATATAAACATTTAATCTCTGCAGGTATCTTATTATAATCAAGTAACCCCTGAAGTATTTTAGTAATTTTTTTCAGATTTTAAAAAACAAACTACTGTATATAACATTACTTAGTCTCCTTATAACGTATCTACAGCTAGACTTAAATTTCCATTATAACATAATTTTACATATTCCTTGTTTTACTTGTAACATTATTACTATTTTCTTTGATGACATTTACGCTCTCTATGAAGCCTATGCTTTTTATGAAACCTATGCTTTTTACTTATTTAATTTATTATTTTGATTAGCCTTAACCTTACTCTTAGTATTAGTCATAAGTCTCTTATTCACTAATTTGCTATTTATGTAAACCTACATTGTATATATTTTCTGAAACCTGGTTGAGTGGAAGAGAAGGCCTTATGGCCTTAACTCTGCCAGGCAAAATAAATCATTTACTACTACTACTACTACTAATTTTTTTTTGAATGGGCGGTGGTTTCATACTTAGAGGCATAAAACGTAAAGATATTAAAGAATTTTTCGAAAGTCATGATATGGTATCGATTGCAATAGGTAGATTTTTCTTCGAAATTTACCTAAATAGCTTGGATCTAAAGAAATTATACCAGTAAAACTTGTTTTTGAATTCTTTTGTTTATCCATGGAAATGCGACTCTTGTTCACTGTGTTTTGACTTTCCTTGTTTCGTTTGTTTTTCATAAGGAATATTTAATTACTTTATTATTGGATACACTTTTCTGTTTCTTCTAATTAGTACATGTTTCATAATGTTATCTTTATGTAAGATTAATAATAATTCAATTGACTTATGGATATGGTGTTCACGAAAATGCTCCCATACCGGAATAAAGGCTTACGTCCTTATAGTGTAAATATGTTCATCAGCAAATTAAATCAAATCATTGTTTTAGCCTACACACAATAGAATAGAATTGAATAATCATATTTTCTTATGTTTAATTTTCGACTTACAAATACGTCAATAACTATCCCAAAGACCTGTAAATGCTGCATTATCTAATATGAATCGCGATAATTACTATTATTGAACAAAGGTCCTTTTATTCATGACATCATGACTTAATCGCCGAGTTCCATTCATTGGGAGAGTTTAGATCCCAATCAATTGTCTGTTTCAAAACGACATGTACTGTGGGACTGACTTTCTACATGTCCGCTGAATTAGATCAGTGTATGCCTACTATTATTCGCTGGAGTGTGTAATTTCTGTTCATTCGACTGTGGACTTTACATGACAGGAGAGGTCATATTCCTGATTAGCTTTAAAGGTTAAATTCAGCTACGCAAATCCTCTTCTATTCAATCAGTAGTTCTACTTAAATGTATATATATATATAACGCGAGCCGGTTTTCGTCCTATTTCACTTTCTTGTTATCATAATGGAAACTCGAATTTCCTGCATCTCGTACCGGTAACCTAACCTACCTATATCTTTCGCTTCTTTGCAGCATATTTGTGCACCATTCATTTATATCAAAACCTCCAACGTTCGATATATTTATATTTTCAGACATTGAATATAATCATATTTGTAGCTGAATTTTACAATTTCAAAACTACTGGGGATTTCACTAAAATTTTATTTCTTAATGTTGACTTAACGATTTGATTCCCAGCAACTAAGTATAAATCGATTAGTTGTTGTTGTTGTGGAAATATACTGTTTACTTATGTGTAAAAATTTACGCTCTAAATCATTATAACGATGGGATATGACGATCCTAATCATGTGAGAATTTATTTCTCCCTTTTAATTGTACTGGAAGGTCAGACAATGGTCAAATATGTGACTGTTCAAGTTCTATTTTAATAAACAATAACACACGAGATCATATGAGAGCACGCAACCGGATGGTAATCAAGGTAATTAAAAATTTAATCAAACTGAATTATTGATTGTGAAATCACATTTAGTTGTTCATATATTTATAGCAACTTACGTATACCTATACACTAACCTGAATTAAATACTCAGACTTGCATAATCTCAATGAAATCCACATAACCTATTATGTATCTTATATAAAATGACAAGCAATCAATTGGCACTGTTTTGTTGTTCAATAATCCCTGATGACCCGTTTTGTTTATTGATCGTATATTAAATCGTACACAATTGTCTTTCTTAATAGAGTGAATCTTTCAAGGGATAACTGCCACGAAATAAATATTGAATTATCAAAAGAAGTTGGCTCAATGTGCAATATTTATGCATAAATACATAGAAAATCCTCTGCTTAAAAAAGAACAAATTATATAAACCTATGCAATCATTCAATGCATAGATTTTTTTGGGAAATGTTAAAAAACCACTGATCTCGAACACCTAAAATCAATAGGCCTACTTTCAGGTAGACCGTGAACATTTGAAGGCATATTAATACTACTGGTACTAGTGTAATAGCCGGAGGAATATAGACGAATTAGTTATTCATTTATAATTAATGTAAAAGTAATAAGTTACAACGGGTAGGAAATTCGTGTATGTAAAATGCACGGATATATGCAAACACAATCGCAAGCAAGCACGCGCACAAAAAATTCAGATTTTATTTTTAAAATAATATTATTTTAACAGACTAAAAATTAACATATGTTAATTTGACCAAGATCTTCAGGACATAAGTTACCTATGACATTTTATGCCCATCATAGACGTCACAACTACCTTTTAGGTTAAGATGAATCAATTGGTCTGTTTGTTGGACCCTTAATACCATCGCAATGGTTTGCCGCCTTAATTAGATTCTACAATTTTCGCTTGAATGTGTCCGCTTCGCACAAATAAAACCAATGGAGAATCCTTGCTGATATCCGGCACCATGTGAGATTATCATTTTGAATTTAACGATCTCTCCCTGGTGCATCTGCTGTAGGCCCACTCTTCCAGTTCTGCCATATGTTTTCCATCGATTCAAACAAGTAAATTAATGGCATTTTCACAGACTGACTACCAACATAAGCAGCTTACTGGTTAGACTATTAGTAACTTCACGCCTACCAGATTATTATTCGGGAGAGAGAAATTTGCTTCTCAATCTCGTTCAAAGTCCAGTCCGATGTTTAGGTCTAGATATTAAGGCTGGATGTTATTCCAGAATAAAATGTAGTTGGTATTTAATAAGTTGTTTCATTTAGAAATACGATGTGTATTATGGGAGAAAGTCGGTTAGTTAGTGAGCTGTTATTTGGAAATTATCTAACAGTTAAGTAGAATAAAATGTAGCGTAGTCATCGTTTGCTGTTTTCCTAATTTAATTCATTTAATTATCAACATATGGTCTTGGATGTCACTTAATAAGTAATTAATCTAATAATTAATTAATTAATTAATCATTGTTGAAAGCAGTCCTGGGGTCAATTAAGAAATTCATGTAGTAGCCTATAATGTTAACAAAATTATAGATACGATATAAACTATTTCGGGCAAGGAAAAAAATTAACAAAGAAATTACGGTTTAAAAACAATGTGATTATAACACTAAAATGAATGAACACCTCTTTTCATTATATTTAGGGTTTTAGATAGTAGTACCTAGAGATAAAACGTTAAGTAAATGTTTAAATCGTCCGCTGTGTTTAGGGTACCATGGCAGAAAAATTAGATTTTCCACCTAGATATTAAACTCTAAACATGAGATTAAGTCAATAACGACATTTATTTGAACGAGCCAACCGACTTCTTCTGCTTCCCTTTTCAGTATTTTTTTTCTTTGATTCGATAGTTGCATTGGCTGGCTAACCAATTACTAGAACCTTTAACATCATTTTTATTTACAGAAATAGACTTCATTCAACCAGTATGGAGGAGTCCAGTGTGAACAGCACAATTCCTAGTCACTGTTTAAATTCCCAACTGCTGTATGGCATTTTCTTCACGTCAATAGGTTCTATCGGTCCCATAGGCCTACACTAGTTGAAAACTTGAGAATTTTCCTTCCCTTGCGTTAATCTAACTAGAAAATACCCAAAGAGTCAAACCATGGCATATTAGGAAGAATGAAAGAGAACAACTTTTTTTTAACTTTTATAATATTCAGTTCTGTATGTCTATTGCTGAGAAACTCCTCTCTCTTGTGTTTTAGTTACGAAAATGTTGCTATGAGGGAAAAGACTGGACTGAAAAATATAACTGAAAAAATGGCGCCAGTAGGACCAGCTTCCACGACCATACAAAACAGGTGCCAAAAATTACGTACAAATCAGTTTCAATTTTCGCTTCGTATTTATAGTCTTATAGCCTGCTTACTCATATTTACTCAATTGACGAACGATTGGGGTTACGATTGCTTGCTTAGAATTTAGAAGATTCCTCTATTGTATGTTGATTACTGAAAATGTTATCACAATAGCTGAAACTTAAGCCTAATATTAATTCTAAAACAAGATTTGCATTCTATATAAGCCTACTCCACATGAAATAATGTTATATAATTCAGAAATATAGGCCTAAGACACGACACACATTTTCAGAGATTGAGATTATTTTACAAAATTTGTAAACTCTGCTATATTCTCCATCAATAACAGGCTGTGATTTTCTCTGCTTCATATGGTTCAAAGCAAGGAATGACAGCGCTCCAAAGAAAATTTATGTTCGCTCGGCCTCTTAAGTACCGGTAAGTAAATTATTTTTCAGTCTTCCGTCATACAAGCCAATTCCAGCAGTGGGATATAATTCGATGAATCATATATAAACACATGTGGACATATAAGCTTATGTATGGTTTCTGTGGTTAGCACAAAGCATTGCATCTTCCCAAGACATCACAAGCATTTAAATCAACGAGCACAGGATGTCCACGTTAACCCCGAAGTCAGAGTGGCTGGTCCCGGGTTTTGAATCTGAGTACTCGACGTTATCGCCTCGGCCAACCCAGAGAGTAGTAATGAAAATTTTTTGATACATTCATTTCAAAAAAGGATAGTATCTTCAGTTTTTTGAGAGCTTTGTGTTCATTGTATTCTCGTGACTGAACTAGTCTTTTAATATTTTTCCACATAGGCCTAATTACCATTTAATGGATACAAAACCAAGTGTGCCAGGAAGTTATAGAACAATATAGAACAATATATTTTTTAAATAAGTTATAGACTAGGAACATGAAAAGTGTTTTATTACAAATAAGTGTTCTGTGTGAAAGTATTTCGATTTCTATTCACTCTACTACAACTGTTTCAGCGCTTACACAGCTCGCCGGGATCGAATCTTGTTGGATGTAATGTGGAATTTGTGGTGAATAAAATGGGATGGGGCAGGTTTTCTCGGGGTGCTCCCATTTTCCCTATCATTTATCACTCCACCGTTCCTCCGTTCATCATAATATGACCATTAGGTTGTAATAAAGGAATTATTATTATTATTATTATTATTATTATTATTATTATTATTATTATTATTATTATTATTATTATTATTATTATGTTACAAGTTAGTAGTTTAGTAGGCCTATAGGTTACACTTAATTTAGTCTAAACCTAGTTTCTGGAAAATTCAAACACTGAACAGAGGAAACTAGGGTGTATGCAACATCTAGTATCTACATCAATAATAGATGACAGTGAGATTTCCTAAACACACATAAACCTTTTATTATTTCTTATTTTGTAATATTTAATAGGAAACTCTTCTGCTTTCCCCACAGGGAGGATATCAAGACAATGACAGCCAAGTATACTGTATAGGCTAATTAAGCTCATGACTGGAAACAAAACTAAGATAGCAATACCTAAACAGTAGTCACATCAAGCAACATAATAAGAAATGAATGGATATTAATTATGTTAGGCTATAGTTGACCATCAGAGTTGACACATTCTTGGTATGGCAACCATTCAGATGAATTATAGGTATTGCCAAAGAGGCTAGTTCTCTATTATAATTTATCTCAAGTTGCTACTTTACGACTGAATGCTGTCTTGAGTTGTAATAAATAATTCTGTAGGCCGCTCTTTTCTAGTGGTAAACAAATTTCTCCTTTAGACCATAATCGTTTATTCTTTAGTTTATTAATATTGAAATTCCAAATTATAATATATTGCATTGAGAAAAATTCAGAAAAGAGTCAGGATGTTCTGTTTAAAACAATATAACTTATCTCCAAATAAATATCCCCATCCATAGTAGGAAACTATTTAAAAAGCAGAAACACTATAAACCCTCCAACACTACTAGAATAAACAAACTTGTAGGGAATGGCGCTGATTCTGATTCTAATTTTGATGCCCATGCTTAAAGAAGAAAATGTTAGGAGTTCCATTCATTACTCAAGGTAAATAAATTCTATCGTGGAAGGTTTATTATTCGAAAGCTGTGTAAAAGTGAGAACTAAGGCTGTTACCTAAGAAATGTATACAAGACTGCGTGTGACGCTACATTCTATAAATGTAGAACATATTTACGGTATACACTACATGTATTTTAAAACTTGTCTCTCTCAGCTCAATATAGTAGGTACTATCCTTACTGTACTGAACTGAATTCCGTGGCGCGACATCCCTGAAGGGACAAGGCCCACCACTCGACCACTGCGTCATCTACCATAGGCTGATGGCAGGATTGGGGGCATGCCGACACCCAAGGTCGTTTCAATGACCGGAGACGCTACTTCTCTATCAAGTAGCTCCTCAATTTGAATCACGTTCCAGACCTCCCTACCTCAGAAAAATCCAAGGAGGTACCGGGGATCGAACCCGGGCCGAATGGTCTGTAGTCATCGACGCTAATCACAAGACCACGCCGGCGGTCAATATCCTTACTGAATGTAGTTTAAATAAGACTATTCCACTCATACGCCGCGTGTTTGATATTCGCCAATAACGTTTAGCAATTTCTCGGATATAGATCAATCACGATCGGTTATCTTATAAAATACTTATTATTATGAGGATGTGATTTTATCTGATAAAACCGTCAGCTCGTTACTGGACTCGTAAGGGACCAACATGTGTTGATTAAGCTGCATTAAGGAGAACGAAAACACATTTTACACAACATAACTTGTTTGGAAATTGAAATAATATAAATGCACATTGATTAAAAACACAATTTCGATTTGCTGCCAGCCAGTTCGCGTGCTTTCATAGCGTTTTGGTGTAAAAAACTACCAGTACTCCCTCCATCTTGTGATGCGCACTATTAATAGCATTGGGAACAAGTCGGATAGATTCATCGAATCGACGTTTCATTCATCTAGTATGCCGGGATCTTAAGGCTGAGAGAATATTGACAAAAAGTAAGAAAATCATTATTATAAATAATAATGATTGAGAGAGAATGTGAGAGATATTCAGGTGAAAACTCCGTTTTTATTTATTTAATAAGGTAAGAAATTATATAATAGAATATATTGCACAAAATTATACATAGTTACAGAATATAAATATCGAGTTTATCGATATATTTGCGAGAACGAAGCACTCCTATTTTCTAGTATGATTTATTAAGACTGTTCCACGAATAAATTGTAATGGTGTGCTTCGTTCTCGAAAATATATCGATAAACTCGATATTTATATTCTGTAACTATGTATAATTTTGTGCAATATATTTTATTATATAATTTCTTACCTTATTAAATAAATAAAAACGGAGTTTTCGCCTGAATATCTCTCACATTCTCTCTTAAGAAAGCTCCCTATGGGCGTTTAGCAGTCTAAACAATTTTACAATCAATGGCGGACAGCTCAAGGTGGTCGACTACAAAATCGATAATAACAGTGAAAATCGAAATGGGCTAGCAAAACATCCAATATCGCAAAGTAACACACCTGAATGAATGTACGGCAATTAGCTGCGTTCCATTTACTTATAGGCCCTAAGCTTAGCTTGTATTCAATTTATTGTTAGATCGGAGAGAGAATACTTGGAATGAGAAAGCATTCAACGTACTTCACACTATTAATTTCACGTTCAAAATACTACTTTTCTAACACTCAGCTGTATGCAAGTCAACAATCGTGGATTATATCAATGAAGTTTCTGCGAATTTTCTACTTAAAATTCTACTAAATGTGAAAATGTAATAACGGAAAATACGTTTTAGTAGGCCTTCTTTCTCTTCGTTGGGGTATTGCCTTTCGAGGAGGAAGTATACATATCAGTCAAGTGAATTTAGAGAGATGTCTTTTAGCTGTAGTAGAAGTATTATTTGGTCATAAAATTCGAAGGCCATGATAAGAAAAATGTATACTACAAAATTATCTTCAAGGCAAAATTTAAGAATTGTAAAAATCCGTATCTGAAATTCCACGATGTGCAAATAAACACAATTAATTTCACACACACTTTTTTTTAATGGGTAAGTTGGCTCCAAACCATCTTCAAGATATAGCATGATTTCTTCAAGGCAAAATTTAAGAATTGTAAAAATCCGTATCTGAAATTCCACGATGTCCGAATAAACACAATTAATTTCAAACACACATCGTTTTTAAATGGGTAAGTTGGCTCCAAACCATCTTCAAGATATAGCATGATTTCTTCATGTATCAGTTGTTAACTATTTTATTCTCCTTACTGTCAAACTGTAGAATGGATTTTACCAGTGTAAGTACATAATATCTCTATTTAGTTAAAAAGCATAGCTTATAATATAACTTTAATGTATAATATTATTATCCTTTTTACAAGACCCCTGCGTTCACTATTCAAACAAAAATAAATGGGGAGACTCAACGTGGTGTGATGGCTTTTAAGTTGTGTATAAGCTTTACCCTTGTTGACATTATTTTCTGGTTCGTTTGAAAAGAAGTGCAGTCAGAGAACCTTGCGATGTCGTTTCCCACCAGTTACAAAATAATGAACACACAAATAAAAGGGGGCGCGGATGTGAGACCGGATATAGAATGTCGCACATTATGTCTTTGTCCAAATTAAACAATTAGATTACAAATAGCTACTTTCCCTTTCCTCTGCCTGACTATTTGACCACAAACAGTAGTTTGTGATTCCTATTTTAGAAAAATCCTTTGCGTCCGAGATGCACATATTATTTTAAAATATGCTGTGTGTAGAAAATTACGTCACTTGTGATAGAATTAAGCATATTTTGGAAAAAAAAGTGTGAATACCTTTTACAAACTGTGCTATTTAGGCCTATAGATTTAATAGGAAATGCAAAAATCAAGAAAAAGATTTGGTTACCCCACAAAATATGACATTTTTAAAGTTTTAGTTGGAAAAAAAATCAATGTACTGTGCCAAGAAGGGAAACGACAGAAATTTATGGTCAATCAGTTTAGGATCTCCCCAGAAAATAATTTCTAAATACGTGCTTGGTTATGCAGGAGTTTTACACAACATAATTAGGTTATGGAACTTGTTTTATTTACAACGAGAAATAATTTGGATGCCGCTATTCGGTAATATAATAGTAACTAGGAAAAGTGGAGCTAAAAGAGTCTCGGTGCCAAAAAGAACATTCCATTCCTACTAACTATTTTGTTTTCCCCGTTATTTTCTCTTAAGCTTCGATTTAACCACACACACACACACACACACACACACACACACATATATATATATATAAAGTAAGTAGCCTACAGGAGTGCGAGACTTGCAAGTAAATTTCTCTAATGAGTCTTCCGAAGAAAGCCTGCTTGGGATCGCATTTAAATAACCTCACTCTGTTATGAATGGATTAATCTTCTTCGATTTACTGCTACCCATAGAAGGTAGCTGAGAAGGGAGGACTATAACAAAATGGTTGGCCTAATACATGACTCGAACATGGATAGCCTATTGTGGTCTTTGCATTCTCCCAAAATAGATAAATATAACGAGAATCAATAACCCCATAGTTTTGCATAAGGCAAAACATATTTAAGAATATATTTAAAAGAAGGAACATTTCAATACTTAGCCTATAGTCTACTATTGATAAAAAGTCATTAGCATGATAAAAGATACCACTCACATTTTAAGCAATCTATTTGTGAAGCTTATGTCAAGAGAGCCAATTAACGATTGTCGTAGGTCACATGGTTCAAAATGTGTTTTTTTTTTTATTTACTAATTACTTTCTGGGTCAAAGTGCAACAGCGAAAGGCCAAAGCATTTAACTCTTGAAGAGGCTAATAAGCGAATCGTCGCTTCAAGATGTTTTCTTTTCTACTCGTAAGACTTCCGACAAGACTTCTACTTGAATTTAAGAGCTACAAATTGGCATTACATGGCAAAGAATGGATAAGTCCATAAATTTAAACAGAACACAATCACAATTGTTTGAAATTAAATATAGGTAATTTAATTTAGTTCCATAATTATGTCTCATGAGTTAAATAAAACAATCTCCAATTGGAATTACCTGTTTCGAAGCAATTAAAATCTCTCATAGACTCTTGAAACTTCGCCATGGGATTTGATTAAGCATCATAGCTGACATAAGTTCTGTTGAAGTCAACAGCAATATTAAAATTTCTTATGTATAAGAAAGCTCCATCGCACTGATAATTTGCCAATGATTTTTGTAACTCTGGTTGTGGTTAAACAATACTCGTACCGGACATCAATACTCGTACCGGTAAATATTTTCAACAGCTAATAGAACTTTTATTTCCATTAGTAAAATTAAAAGAATCTGAGGTCTTTCTTGATGCTAAGGAGATTTTTCTATGGATGGAAATTATAATTAATACTAATTAAAAACTACATGTATAAATTGTTAATAAACGCCTCGACACATTTTACAAAAATCTTGCTCCAAAAAGAAATTTGAGATTTATAGGAAACTGCATTGCGAAAGAACACCTTGAGTAGAATCCTGATGGCAGAAGATGAAGAGGGAGATTCTATCAAGAATGAAGCCAAACTGTAATACGCGAACACTAACCAGGATATAATAGAATAAGAAAAGTAAATTACGGTAAAATCAAAATGTTGGTGCCCTACGTTATGCCCTTGAACGAAGAGGATTAAGGAAGTAGGACTAAGTAATTCAGAAATGAATAAGAAATAAATAAGGAATAAGAAAGTAAGGCTAAGCAATTAAATAAGTAAAAAATAAATGACAGACCAACGTTTTATGAGAAACCAGAAAACGATACCTTTCACTATTTTGGGCGACTAGCATGAAAAATTAGGTTATTTTTAATTATGAAAAAACGAAAAGAATCATACTGTTTTTGTACTGCAGATGTAAATTACTGAGGCTTTAGACTGCAAAAACGTGAACACAGTACCACTAAAAATCGGGTAGAAATATTTCAGGAGCCAGTTATTTTCAATTTGTTAAAACCACTCCATTCCACGAATGTAATATATTCCATCAGCATTAAGTTACGCACATAAAATGAACATATCAATTCCAGATCTCACACCATTTATAAAAATCGTGAAAATTATTTAACAGTTAAAATAACTCGAATGAGATTGGAAAGTCTGGCTGCATTCAAAACTACATTGTACTGAATATATAAACTGTCCCTCTCATGTTTAAATACAATGCAAAAGCATTTTATTTTCATCACGAACTGAACCAATATTTACACAATACCATCCGCATCAGCAATATTTGGCTTGAACCGGGGAATGCTTTCGATTAACTTTGTAGTTTCGATGGCTTCTGCAATGTGATGATGTAGCTCATAAACAAAACACAGATTCGGCTTCCGTTTGAATGCACATATTCAGAGGGATATGGTTCAAAGCCGCCTTTGTATTAAATGAAGGGAAGATTTATTCCTGGTTACAGTTTACTTTTCCTCAATTCGCGTGATAAATGATAGATAATTTTTTTTTTTATTCTTTGAAAATCTCAATGAACTCCCATATATTCAACATCTTCAGTAAGATCCGTATCAGACAGGCCTAATAACACAGTTAGAAATGGTGCAGAGAAAAGCTGCAAGATTTGTTATGAACAAACACCAAAAAACTGATAGCGTTACGGCTATGTTAAAAACACTAGGGTGGAAATCTTTAGAAACTATAAGGAAAATAAATAGATTAAAATGTATGTATTGTGTATACAGGAAACAAACCGGCATGGGAAGAGCTTCACAGCAAAATTAAAGAACCAGATTACAAAAGTAGGAATTATCACAAACACAAAATAAGGGGTAGATCTCAGAGAACAAATATTGCCAAATTTTCTTTTTTAAATAGAGGGATTCAGGATTGGAATGATTTACCTGCAGAAATGTTCGAAACGTTTCCTGCTAACTCCAACATTTTAAAAAATATATTGTATAGGGTATCCTATATGATATTGTATAATATATATATATTTTTCCTATAAGATTCTCAGTATGGAATGGAAAGATATATTTTTTTTTAATTATCAGGTATGTAGATAGCTGTTGTGATATTTAATGTGTAACTGTATGTATAGTGTGTCATCTTTGTATATATGTAGGCTATGGCTGGTATTTATTGCAACACTGACACCTGGTTGTTGACCCACTTGCAGTGCAACAAAATGAATGAATAAATAAATAAATAAATAAATATAGCGAGCCATTTTTCTGTGTAATTTAATACCGGTTGAGTTACAGCAGGAGATTTAACTGTCCCCTACCTATTTCCATAGATTTTAGTAAAAACAATCTAACAGAAAGTATACATAAACAGAATTCTCCCTTCGAAAGCATTACCGCTGTCTAGAGTAGTTCACACTGACGCCACAACTAAAGTCACAGTGTCGGAACCAAGAAGAAAAAAGTTCAGAAACAAACATAAACCAAAAAAGAACAGATGCGACAAATCCGAACAATTACATCGCAGTTTTTCATAACTAAAGTCCGGACGAAATGTACATGCAAATATGTTCTAGAAATTAAACAAAAGATGTTCTGAAACGAATGAAGTTTGCGTTATCATTTAAGTATTTTTAATACTTTAGTTCTTTTGTTAACTGCATTACAATATAAATTACAAGAACATAGTATAAGTGTTAAAACTACATTACAAAACTTAAAAAAACAAGGTTAATGCAACAAATTTTAGTAAGTTGAAAACTAATAGAGTCGCTTTAGTATTACACAATCGTTCCGATTATTATTATACAGTTAGTTCTAGAAACATTCATGTAGAAACATATGCTGTAAATGTTTAAATTAACAGAGATATGCATGATATTTAAAATCTATCAGAAATGTGCCGTTAAAAATGTGACAAATAAAATATGAGCAACTATTTTATCATCAAGTAAATTTTATGCATCATCGCAAAATTAACAAAATGTCCAACAATATTCAAAACGAAACCATCAATTTTCTGTTATTTCTTTCATGTGTTGTACACATTTTAACACTAGCATGTAATTGAATGCATAATTAAAAATATGATTTTTCATAAACTAATGGGCCCTAGTCTAACTACTCCTTGCATTATGGGTATAAAATCTGGAAGGAAGTACTGCCTATGAGGAGGGGTTCAATTTCATGCGCGCACACTATCTGCTGTCGTCCTGTGTGAGAGGTACAGTTCGGTGAAAATATGATTCCTAATAAACACACTTCCATGAATCAGCAAGGCATATTATAATAGTTTGAGCAGCGAAACTCTGAAGAATTTCTACAAGTGCTCTGTATACACATTAATTACTCCCTATGAAACATACAACTGACTGGGATCTCATTCTAAACAATAATCCCGTTCACCGTCTTCTGTAATGATGAATTCTGTAACCATTAAACTTTCGATTTTTAGGAGAATGTTTTCAGGTCTCCAAAGACTTGATAATGTTTAAAATATATGAAATATCAATGTTACATACCTAAACAGGGTTTAACATATGTAATCAATTATCCATTTCATAGCACGATTATACAAAATGGATGTATTTAAGGAAGTAATAAGAGGGGATACATTCCGCTTATAAAAACAATCGCTACAACAACTTATGTATTTTTGTGAATCGAATTGTTTCTATGGTAGTAAACTGTATTACACTCACATAGTAATTTATTAAATGAGCAATAGACGACTGTATGTAAAAGACTTGAACAACGCACGTCAACTTAATGTGTCAGGATAATATATAGAACATCATTAGCAGTTGGATCGATATCTGTAGGCTATATGGTACCTCATACATAGGTTGCAGTATTAATTATATTCCTTCACTGAATGGTTAACCAAACTCAGCTTAAATAGCAATGTTTCTGATATAGTACGTGATGATTTTGATAATGTAGTGAACTTCATAAGTCTAAATTCCAAAAAGCCTTACTTTATTTTTAACTGAATAATTTTTTGTACAATTGATTTCTGAAATAATAAGTTAGCGAAGATAAATCTTGAAGACCGAAACGCAGTTTATTGTAACATTATGATTTTTATGATCTCTACTTCCCCGTTAACACTTAAGCATGGCATACACTGCAAATCAGTAACGTTTAAGATTACGCCTAAGTAAATACCAACCAGGTCATGTATCTGTTTATTAGAAAAAGTATTGCTTTTAAATCTTAAGAGAACCGAAATCACCGGTTTCTTTAGAAACAAATTAATTACATTCTTAAGAAGCTTACACTTGAAGTTTATTCGCAGTGTTTTGCTCCAGCAAGATGCCGAAAGTAAAGTATCCTAAAAGTTGATTGATTAATTGAAAAAATTCTTGTTGAGTTTGTGGTGGAGTAGGAATTGGCAGGGGTAGTTCTTAAACTAAGAAAAAAGTATTCATAAAGTTTTGTGGTTCAAGACCATGGAAAATTAAGTAAAAACGAAATGAATTAATATATTTTTCAATGTGTTTATTGTACTTATTAAAGTGAAACTAAAAAAAATCTGCTGAAAATGGTAAAGAAAAAACTACAATAAAAATATTTTAATACTTTTAAAAAACTAAAACAGAGTTTATAAAAACCTAAAACTCCGGGCCTTACTAATAATATACTGGGCTACACTAATGTGAAAGGTGAAGTCGGAAAAAATATCTGACAAAACAGAGAGACTGCAAGAAAGCACAGTATACCTAATTGAGATTTATGCTTAATGTCCCACTGCCGGTTCAGAACTGTAATATTCACTCTAGGTAGAGGAAGTGCAGACAATTTCTAAAGCTGGGACATGCATTAACATAATCTAGGTGTATATGATTCGCATGTGTGAATGATAAGCACATGTAATTTTGTAGGGTCTTTTTGAGTAGAATACCAAAAAGAGTTCAGATTTTGCAAGACGATCTTTCAGTTCCCAGTAGACTAATCAGCGTGAGATTTCTGAGTTTTCTCCCTTCACGTTTGCAAACGATTTGAAAGTCCAAAGATAAAAAAAGAATCAATTAAATAATAATCAAGGAACAAGTTTAAAAAAATCACATGTTTTATTAATGGAAAATAAAACATGATGTTTAGATCGGAACATAGGTCTATTTGTTAAAACGAGTTGTTTAAAAGTGCAATGTGTACAGTTTTTAAAAGCAGATACCGTACGTTAGTATTTCTTGTCGAAATAAATTGAAATAACGAGGTCATGAATTTTGAAAGAAAATATTTTATTTCCTGGATATGAAAAAATAGTTAAGGCTTTTAAATGTATTATGTCAACCAAAGAATCTTTACAATAATTCACCACAATAGTATAGTCCGCTACAACCTAACATAATGTGAAAGGCAGTAGACTAAGCCATAAAACGAACAACAGAGCCGAAAAAGGATAGGCCTATATAATATTAAGTAAGGAGAGCGAGTGCGAAATCTTCGGGTTCCAAAAACATCCCACTAATTATTATGAAAGGTAGCCTAAATGATATGAGATACGGATATTATAACAACTATTATTATATTTATATTATACTTCTTTAGGTCAAAATACAGACATTTGACAATTTACAAATAACACACAAAGATGAAAAATTACAACATATTTACAATGAATTTTAAATTTGAAAGCTCAACTGAGTTCGAAAACTTCTATTTGATGTAGTTTTTTTTTTTAATTTAATCAGAAAATATGTTATCACATAACACATTGAACCTAAATAATATAATTATATGAATGTATTTTTTGTTTAACCTAGATTTTCGAATGTTATTGCAAGAATTTCTTATAATGTTGTACATATGTACGTATTTTCGAAGATTATAAGAATTAATGTTTGAATGGACTGATACTAAGAGATCTAATAAACAAATATTTACAACTGATGGATACAGGGGAAATATAAACAGAGTTTAAACATTGAAATTATACAGGAAAAAAATAAACTTTCAGACGCTTAAACTCATTTGCATTTTTTTATCTTTTAATGCAAGAATATTGCTTAGAATGCTTTGTTGTTCTTCCCTAAAAAAATGAAAACTTTAAGTTTTAATTCATTTATGTAATTTATTAAAGAAATAAATAATGACTGGACTCTGTTGGTTTTCCCCTGATTTTACAACAAATAAAATATACTTTTGAACGTTTTATTGCTTTATGTTAATTACACATGAAAACAAAGATATGTCTTGTATTCACAAGCAATATTCTTAAACTCTAAAACACTTCGATTGTAATGGATTCAAGTCAAGAAACGTAAATGGCTGTGCGCCAATTGTCTTTGAATGAAATATGTTGGTTATTTTCTTTGATCCAGATGGACTCTATTGGTTTTTCCATTATACACGGTTTCTTTAACCGTCTGTAATATGGCCATGGATGGGTTTTCTCTGTACTTCTTCGCATGATAAAACTGTCTCTTAAGCATGTAGTGGTAAAAACATCTCTCTTTCAATTTATTGGATTCTGTTGGTTTGTACCCTGATCTTTTAAATAAAATCATTAAATTTTAATTGAAGTTTGACCCATAAATACAGGTACGAGAGAGCACTTTTGTAAGTTGAGTTTTTAGTGGAACGTCGAAAAAGGTCTGGTAGATTTAATTTTCATCCCTTAGCACAAATATAAACAGCTTAACTATTAAAAGTATTAGTACACAACGCGTTATTTTCAAACTTTGATTAAAACTTGGGACCTTTAGGGTGGTTAAATAAAGAGGAAACATGCAATCAGATAGGCTATGTCAAATAATTTTGTCCAACATTAACAAACAATTTCTTACACGATAACCATCATTTCGAAGTAATTTGTACTACTACACAGACTACAGTGAATTACCGATATGCAGTAATTGTATCTAGTGTTCTGTCAGCTGGATGAGGGATTTCCGAAAGGCATTAATACAGCTGAATGACGTTGCTCGACCTTATACTTCATTCTAATGGTACCTAAAATAAGCCCATTCAGTACTTCATGTAGGCTGTAATAAAACCTAAAATATGCTCCAAAAAGAATGAAGAAAAACAGTACAGACTACATAATATAAACAAGTGTTCAATAGCCTACCGACAAACGAAAGTACGTATTAACCAACAGTTTATTAATTTTAATTTTAATTTTAGACACCGGTAGGCCTACATAATCCAAGTAACTTCCTGGTTGAGGTCTATACGGAACTACTGTCTAACTGTGAGCTGAAGGCCGAGCTGGTGGTATAGTGGGGGAAAGACATAGACAGTAAATGCAAGCGCATGGTAAGGTAGTGGGGGAACGCTAGCTCGGCCTTCAGCTCGCAGACAAACAGTACCTTAACCCTATCAACCGTGTTTTATTGACTTGTCTTGTCCAAATAACCCCACATGTCTTTTAAGTTTCAGTTTTCTTAGGTAGAAAGGGTGCATCAAATAACGATGTACTACAACTAAATAAATACATTATGAAACGAGTCTATAATAGTATTTATTAAGAAACGAGTACGTTTATGGAACGAGCGAAGCGAGTTTCATAATTTCCATACGAGTGTCTTAATGGCCATTATAGTCAAGTTGCATGCGACTGATTTGTTCGACATTAACTGTATAAGTTTTGGGTTTTCAGATCCAACGAAGTGGTTTATCTCGACGATTAGCAGTTAGTAAGCTCGTGTCGTTCTCATCTTTTGGGATAGATGGCAGCTGATGGCGTGAGGGGAAATCGGAGCTTCTATTGTCGCTTTAACCTCAAGCCAAAGGACTTAATATGAAATGAACTAAATTTAGTAAAACGTTGAAATTAACATCAACGGAATTGTTTTTATTTTAAATACAGCTTGTTTATTATGCAGTTTGGTTTGTTGTTCTCAAGACGTCAAGATTGCTTTGTGTTCGATATTAATCGATACGACAACCAGTGTTATAATGAAAATCCTTACTTTAATGCATGCCATTAAGATACTGTTACATCACATAGCCCATAATATGAGGTTTCATAGTATGGTCGAACGAAAAGTTTACTATTCAACATTATTACTATTCTGGTTGAGTGTAAGAGAAGGCCCTAAGGCCTTAACTCTGCCAGATTAAATAAAGATTTATTATTATTATTATTATTATTACAGTCATAGGCTATTTCACATGATGATAATATAATATACAAGTGGTGAATGTAATATATAGGCTACAGTGCTTGAAACGAAAAAAAATCTTATAATAGTTTTCGTGAGCATATTAAACGAAGTTGAAATTATTCATATATTTCTGTTTTTCCTTTTAATTATTGCATACTAATGCATTTTTTTTTCAAAGACCTATATTTTCTTTTTATTTTATTGAGCCCCCCTGACATATGCGTTCCATAAACTACGTTTACAATTAGGAGTACTGAAATATTTCAGGCTGATATGAGCCTTTGCCCTAGTAGTAATAAGCCAAAATGGTAAGTTAAGCAATCAAACGCCTTGGACGATGAGAAAATTATCGACAGTAACGTTATCGAATGTATCCTGTTAATTGATCGGAGTTGTTTGGATGTGCCTTGGATACAAGTGAACTTCCAACTAAGGCAGCTAGTTTTATAATACGGTAAATAGCCTAGGTATAGCTTATTATCGACTCAAGGGATGCTGTGTTACGCTGAAAGCAATATTGTTAGGTTCCGTAATTTAAGGATTCTAAGGACACGATTAAAACAATTCGCGTGAGTTCCTGCGGATAATGAAAGTGGTGCTGAAAATAACCTGCGAAATGCTAATACAGTTTATAGTCATTGCAGATCAGCATGCGATTAGTGAAAACTGAGTAAGATGTAAAGAATTTTCAGACTACAGTATGCAATTCTGACATCAACATCATTATTTTATAACACAAACACCACTATTTGTCTTTATACAAGAGCAACATTTATCTTTAAACAAAATGACAAATAAACGAAAAGTAGTCAGTGGTCTGTTTCATGGCAGAATAGTAGGGCCCAGACTAATTACTAAGGGTCGGATTTTTAGGTTTTAATAATAGGCAGTAAAACCGAAGAAAAATGAAATCCCGTTCCCACGAAATTCAAAGAAATGCCGTATGTTGCACCTCAAAGATGCAGAATTGGAGGTTAAAGATTTCACTCCTTAACCTGCAATAATACATCCCTTCAAATATTTCAATTATTTTCATCTTCCTACTGAGCTGTATAATTTGATTTTATGAATATAAAGTCCACCTATGCTCAGTATAAGAAAATTTTAGACATATAACATATTAAAAAATAAAAATAAAAAATAATAAAACATAATTTATCCTATAACATTTTATCTCGTATAAAAGGAGCATCAGCTACTAGTCTATAAATATATAAAAAACTTATGTACATAAATTTTCTTACATACTGAACATAGGTGGACTTTATATTCATAAAATCAAATCCCTTCAAACCCGAGCAATATTATGCTTACTTACTGATCTATGAAAAGGAAAAATAATGTTGTTAAAATTCTTTCATAGCATTGACGACAGTTGATGAAAGTTGATCTAAAAATATTACTACCAAAAAGGCCAATAATACTTTTCGCTAAAAAAATAAAGATGACTGACTCTTCCAAAACTCTTACTTGGAAAGCAGTAAGTTACAATACAAGCCGAATGCTGATCATTCCATAATATGGAATACTTCGTGAACAAACTTGGGTCGGGACAAGTTTTCTGAGGGTGCTACTTTATTTCTTATGTGCGGATATGTGTCATTTCATAAGTTGCTCTATTATGAAAATGTAATGCCTGTTATAGCTAGTATTGCAGCAAAAAAGTTGCATGAAATAGTTCATACTCTCAGTCTGTTCAAGTTACATAGTTCTATCACAAAATGTGTGATTTATAAGTTAACATTTTTTCTTATAACCAATTCCAAATTACATCAGCTGTATGTTTATTTAATTTTTTATGTATATTTCAATTTTTATCACGCGCGAGAGAGGAAGGTCTACTTGTGACCGGAAAGAAAACTAGATTCTCTTTCCTATTATTGAAAAATACAACCGCATGATATGAAAATAAAACAAAAAAGGGATAATTATTAAGAAGAACCTTTCACTCATTTTATTAGTCTAATTGCAAGCAGAACAATTTTGATTTTTGATAACAAATTGTAGATTTCACATCCCACATAATATAAATGAACGGAACAATCATAGAAGTAGGGATTAATGGAGTGACAAATTCTTTATGACACTTATAAAAAAACTTGGCTACAGTAAACAGTAAATAAAATACTGAAACAGTATTTCCGCGATCGATTTTTTTCTAAACCGGCTTCCTTAGCTGAGGTACGTTACAGCATATGCCCAGGTTCTGTTCTCACTCCACCAAAGATAAGTAGACCGGCTGTTATAATACGCGAAAATTGTGTACTTATTACATAGTTTTATTCCCGAAGTGACGGCTAATCGAAGGTATCTGACTAGCTCTTAACCGTCATTGTTACAGAAGCTTACGCCCTTCGCCTACGCGGATGGAACGTTCTCTTTTGTGGAGCAGTTAGGCCTACACTACTCCAACCACTTTCCAGAAAAACTTGCTAATTCTTATCATCGTTTCCGGTAAGTTATATAATTATTTAGACGTAAGAATAGCTACAAAAATAATTAACTAAATGGAGGGGGCGTTTAATCAGTTCTAAGCTTACTGAGTAGGTGGTTATGATAGAATGCACATTCGCCCGCGATAAAACAAATGGACGCTTCAAACTTCATCTTACTGACTAGCAAAGCACTTATTCCTTCACACAAAGAAAGAAAAGTACCTAATCGTTCATCTAAAATAATACAGGACCTATTAAGCAATAACGTAGCAAATAAAGTATACAATCAGAATTCGTATCGGACCTCACCGACGATCCTCTTACCTTGTGCATGGGCGGATCCTACAATGCAGAGGAGACTGCTGATTAAGATGGTTGATGAATGTAGCAATCTCGGAGTATTCTTGTAGGAATACATTGTCTTCTTTTCGTGGAACATATTGGGCATTGTTAAAATTCTAGCACTGAAACAGGAACAAAACTTTCTTCTATCTTCAAATTTCGCTTTGTTTCCTTTCACGTCATTGGAGTAATATTTTGGTCACACACACGCAAAACAAGCACAGAAACTTTTTTTCTTCACTTGATATTTTCACAGCATTAAATCTGAATGCAACACGAAATACTAACACTTAAATGGTCTGAGATAAACTTTCTGGTTATATATTATTTACGCTATCCTAGGTTTTACGGATTCTTTATTGTAAATATTTAATTCATTTGTTATTTTAAACACCAATGAACTACGTCCACTAAATGCTTTAAACTGCACTAGCTTATGTAACACCGATATTCTGAGTACATCTAGTTGACAGAAATGTAAATACTTCTGTTCAGTTTGAATTACCAACATAAACACCACGAAATGTACTTTCATACACTGTAATGAATAGAGTATCTAAAATTCAATGAACGTCGTTTCAATTGTGTATCGATATACTTCAGAGTAAAACAAGTAGAAATAATTAATTCGACATGTTTGTAAACGCTGAAGTACTTCACTGTCACTTTTGTGTTTGCTGACGGCACAAACTCACTTTAATATAATATAAGTTATAATATAATCTCTTATTTTTAAAGAAGATATTCAATTTCTTCAAATGAGTTAAAAATGAGTCTGACGAATGTCACAAATTCAATATCCGGTAGACAACTGCACGTTAACTACAGAATGTCAACATGACATCGGTTTGGGCGTTACCTGTCTCAGTTCCCTGTAACATGAAAACGTAAAACGTACAGGACAAATAACATAATAGTTGTCACTAGACGCTGTCAATATATTGAAGAAATCGTTCCAAAATCTAATGTCTTACAAATAATTCGATTGTGAATTGATGTGAAGTTTGTGAACTGGCGGAAATTCTAATATATGACAACATCAGAAGCCCTTTTCTTCTGTGAAGAAAATTAAACGAGGGGTCCAAGGTATCAGAAAATGCGAGCGATGATAATATTTTGAAACTTGCCACTGTTAGAAAGCTCAAAACAGACGTAAGTACACAGAAATGCAACATCGGATTAAACACTGAGAAGTCAGACTTATTTTATAGTTGTTAAAAGTGCCAAAGTTTGGAACAAATTCACGTAAACTCTTCCAAATATCTCAAAATTAATTGTCTCTTCTTCGTTGAAGTAAAATATAGAAAATGCATCGAGGAATAAAATATACTTTATGAGCTACGCTAGTGCCATAAATTCGTAAAATTGCAGTTTTTTTTTTCACAAATGTATAGGTTATGGAACCACACGCACGCAAGCGCCGTAGAGTTTACCCTCCCGCGGCGGACATTGGAGCACGTCCATGTTAGACCCGGATGCCACCGAATCTCGAGCGAGACTGCCGGCTCCCGCGTATCTCAGAGCACGCTGTGCGCACGCGTTACTTATTCCACCACCCAACACGGCTGACCGAGTGACAAGGACAACACTGTCTCTTCTTTTCCTCAAGCTCCACGAACACCCCTCAAACAAAAAATCGGATCCTATGTTTTTAGCAACTTCAAATTTATTTTTGTCAGAGATTTCTTATATTCACCTACATTTTGCACAAAATATCACACAATGAATCGCAGCACAGAAAATACTGCTTATGTTAAATGTACACCATAAACGATTTAAGAAGCACCGCTAGTTTTTGTTGCTTTTGTCTTCTTACTGTTTAAATGCCAATGTCTGGTCAATCATTAATTCTGTTTTGTTGTGGTAAAATATTTTCTTCTGCATAGATGAAATATTAATTTTTCACTGCTACTGACGTATACATGCGTCACCGCAAAAATTTCATACATTTGCCCCAAATTGAAGTTTTTTATTCCGAGCTAAAATACTATTTTTTTTCTATGCCTACAATTCTGAGAATTTTAAAGAAGAAAGTACTTAAACAGAGCAACTTCCAAGAAATTGTCACTTTCCCATTTCACGAGGTTGTTTCTTTTAACATATAGGCTAATAGGCTAATTGACGTTGGTAAACTGCATTTTCGTTATAGGCCTAGTGTAATATTTTTTCTCTTCATTGTAACATGTTCATTATTCTTTTAATATATAATGCAAATATTTATTTCAGAGGCAGAAATATTATATGAAGCGTTAGATTGGTAGAAATGAGCAAACAAGGGTAGCAGTTTCAAGATCAGAAGAATCTGGTATAATGAAGTACAAGATGAAGATGTTCTACCCAACACAATTTAGGTATGTGATCTGGCACTGAGAAAGAATACTGATACAAATGAACAATAAAATAACATTTCGTATGTTTATATATCTAATAAACGGTGTCCGGATTTTGATGACCAAAAATAATTTTAAAAAATATACATATAATGACTGGTAAATACAAAAAGACCCCCCCCCCCCGGAAAAAAACTTGAATGATAATGCTAGTTTATTCGTCAGATTTGGGTCTATTCTACATTTTTGTTATTGACTCAATTTATGTAGGTTTGAATTAGTTAACTAGTACATACGGTTAAATGCAAACAGCAAACACAGTCTTTCTGTATCCAAATTAAAATTATAACAAGATCTATTTATTTATGCTTATTTAGAGTTCTGATAATATTCAATATAAGTAAATGCACAAAAAGTCTATATAAAGTAAGAAAAAACACAGAATAAGAAAATAATGACTTTAAATTTTTTTTAAAACCTAAAAATATGTTATGTGGAAAAAATACCGTAAAACGAACAAAAAATTACCAAAATCGGCATTGAATTCTAAAATGACCTGAAATTTAAAAATGGAAAAAATTACCAAAAATTACCCTTAAAATTACTATTTTTATAATATTGGAGTCATGATCAGAATATATACACTAGTGGGCAACGTCCATGATATACCAGTTAAAAGATGACATGTCAACAAAATGCGGGCCCTGGTCATAAAGTACTTTCACTTTCATTTTGTCACTGAAACACATTTTACAGATATTTAACACAGTATAGCACCTGGTATTGCAACATTTGTTACTTGTGGTAAATGAGACAGCAGATCTTAAAAATAGCAAAGAGTCCTATAAAAATTAACCAGGTAAAACCGAATCGAGCGTTTATGTAGGAGGAACGTCAGTGCGGGAAGACAAAGCATCATACGAGTAATTGAGATAGGCTAAACATATTAGGACCGTCACAGAGTAACTGGCAGATGAGTGCATGGAAGCTAATACTGTAGTAGATTTTCACACTTTGTCTTCATTCTAGGCCAGAGGAATGTTTCTTCCACTGTCAAAGCTATTTGGTCAAATCGTCTTGCTTCAAACAAACCGAATTGGATGAACAATTGAAGACTTTCTGCATGTCGTTACATGTATCAAAGATTTCCCGGCGTTCATAGCATAGGGATCAAAATGGCGGCTAAATGTAGGCTAAACTGTTTTGAGAAGTAAACGGCGCCAAAATAGTTGGTTTGATACCACATTTTCTTTAAGCATGCGTATATATGAATATGCAGTATATAATCCACATTTTGAAAGTGACATACTACATGCTACAAAAGTAATATTGGGATATATTTAGAAAACGCCCTGCAAGCTGATCTAAACTCATATCATATAACCTTCAATATAAAAAGATTCAGCCTGATTTTCTTGTCATTTAGATATTGCTCAAATACGGGATCACTGCTACAAAAATAAATAAAGAAGTAATAAATGTATGCCATTATAGGCCTATATACTTTTAACTACTTACCTTAGAAACTTCCAAGCTTTCCATAAAGCCTGCATTTTCTACATAATATTGAGTAGACCCAATATTTTTAACGCATTACAAATCAGAAACATTAATACAGTGCTTTCATTGCAGACTACTTGCACTTTTTAAGCCACATTTCGAAAGCGACATGCCATAAGATATAGATATGGGCATATATTATAAACAAAAGGCATTGCAATCTAATATAAACTCGTGGTATAATCAATATAAACCTTCAAATTAAAAAACAAATACGATTCGGCCTATTTCCTTCTCATTTAGATATTTCTCCAATAATGCTACAAAACAAATTATAAGAAACTAAAGCCATTATACAGATTGTTTTAAAATGATTTAACCTTCGAAACTCAAGCTTTCCCTATAGGCTTGTATACAGACAACTGGTTTTGGTCAAAGGTATTGGATGTAATGCAATATCGCAACTTTGATTCAAATATCGCCTTACAAGTTCTTGGTGAAGTTCTTGTTCAATGATTTGGATAGTGTAATACCGCCCTTGGTTTAACCTCTGCCGTTGTAAGGAGGATTATGGGCCCATGCCGCTCGGACCTTACACGAAAAGAACCACACACTGAACAATATAAGAAACCGTATAGATAACAATTCTCATAGACAGCTGAAAAACAAAAATAGCAATCTGGCTGGAAAACGCTATATGGTATGCCCATGGGGCCTATGTGGGTTAGTTTTAAATGTTTTTTAGGCTTGTGACTTTCATTTTGAAAAGAACGTGACGGAATCACTTTACAGGGTTTTGTGAAATACATAGGAAAAGAGAGAGAAAAGAAGGTGTGTGAAATTCCTGACTATATTATTGCTGTACTATTCCTTTTTAACTTATTTACATAAAAGAATGGCATTGAAATTTACCAAAAGGTTTGCCGAGGCTGTAACGAACACTCACATTTGGAAGGTCGTAGGTTCAAATCACTGCCCATGAATACAACTAACTGTATGATTCTTCAGAGGTTTTCAACATTCAAAAAGACAGGTGCCGAATTAGAATTTAGCCTACTTAATACATATCCCTTACATGCCTTGCACATTTTTATATCCTAGTCGGACCCTATGAGGAAACTTCAAAAAGAAGTGTATAAATAACTTATATAAATAGTAAAGTAAAGTTATCCTTATACATGCCATGGAGGCCCAGAGGGTTCCAGAAGGATTAGGTTCCCAGATTTTGGACATTCGGCACGTGAAGGTGGTAAGGTTGTCAGCCTTACGCACTGACCGCCTTTACCCCAAGATTGCTCCTGGTACTCAGTTGTATTAGAGGCTGAGTCGACCCCAGGGCCATAGTGCCACCAGAAGAAATAGGCCAATTAAAAACCTCCAACGAAACTTATATAAATACCAAGTGAAAAATCTGATGTGAAATATAATTTCTTCTACCCTTCTACAGCAGAGTTTACGGCTGTACACACTTCCGAGGTATATTGGTTAGCGTTACAACAATTAACAGCTCAATGGTCACCGAGATAAGAGAGAGTAGTTTGTTTTATCAATTAGCCTATAAGGTAAGTTATTCTAAAAGCTCAGATCTTAGATATTTAATTACGATCGAACAAAAATCGTCGTATGCTACTTTCCTATACTAGTAGGCTTAATTAAAACAATCGTAAGAAAATTATGAACATACTCGCTTCTTTATAAATGACATTTTTGGCTATTAAATCACATTTTTGGCACAAAATACTATTTTAGCCAGTGTACGGGCAAGCTGAGAGCAAGCGGACTGTATGACAAGATTCATAGGGCGTAACACTTCTTGAAATTGAGACTTAAACTATAAATAGATAAGCCAAACTTGCCCAATACATTTTAGATAAATTTCTCTGGTATGTAACAATTTATTGTCACAACAACAATACATACATCATGCTCAGTTCATAAATTCTTGATTTCTTGGACGTGTATAATATTATTATTCATAAACACTGATGAACTTGTAGATATCACAATGTTTAATACAAATTCCTTTGTTAAAGGTCATAAATATCTTTGAGATGGCTTAATCAGTTTGATCAAAACCACAAATATATTAGTTCAAAGATGAAATTACGTCCAAATTGTTCCTCAAATAAATTAGGTAGTAAATGACGTACCTTTGAATTGATTAATACCACCTTTTGATAGTTGATACAGATGTTAGCCTGAGATCTTGCAACGCCAACACCAAAATGAAGAAGACCCGTTGAATCACACGATGGGTGATAATAGTCCTTAAATCGTTCGTAGTCTTCAGAATCAATAAGGCATATGAAACCTTAATGTGAATCGAAGAGCTGATTGCTTCAGCTATTGAAAGTAAACCACCAGATCTATCTGATAGGTAAAGATTGGCATTGATAAGCCAAGAAGAAAACTCATGTCCTTATGAGTAGTAATTGAATTGATTATAACGAAGAATAGGCATTTAAAGCCTAGAAAAACTAATGTCTTTATGAGACACAGATGACTTGAGTCGATGAAGAAAGAGAAAAGCTAAAGATAAACCTTATTGGCTATCAAAACAATATAATAAAAATCTCCAGTCTCTGATTGGATGCAAGACATAAAAAGAATAATTTTGATATTACAATACCCATACATAACAACTATTTGAAATTCATTTGTTCAATAAATAAAAAAACAAGATAGCAAGCAAGGCCTGCTAAAAACGAATTACAGAAGCATGACCTACTAAACTAAAACATAACGGAACATATTGCCCGCAAATTATGACACTTGAGGCATAATTTAAAATTACATGTGGAGTTATGTTTAAAAAATAAATAAAGAAGAGAGAAAAAAGAAATAAAAAATAAAACAAACATGAGAACAAATAATTAAAATGAATTGAAAAATATGAAAGCAGAGAATGACTGAATCATTCGTCATCTTCTGAGAATGGCATTGGTGCCAAATTGACAATTGGTTGCACATAAAGATTCGTGGCAGTACGAACCTTTGCAACTTGAACCAGACTGACCCCGCCAGGGTGAATTTGTCATGGTGTTTGAAGTCCTTAACGCTGGGTGGTAAGTTTTGATGTAGTCGGAATTGTCGTTGGAAACCTGACCAACGGATTCCATATGTCCCAATTTCAAGTGTTTGGACATAGAATTCCTGTAAGCCTTAGCTAATACAGGATTAGAAAGAGAATGTCTCTTAAGAGACGTCAATCTTGAACTCGCTTGGCGAGATGCATTAAAAACCCTTTGTAGGTTTGAACTTACTAAGGCTGAATAATGCATATCTAAGGTATTAGATTGGCAGGATAAATCATTAGGAAGTCCATTGCTAAAATCCTTAGATTTATGAAGTGTAAGTTTGTTGGACCTACGAACAGACAACCTAGGAGAAGAAGGTTGGGGCAGCTTGCCCGCAAAGTACCAACCCAGTTGAGAGTTATGAATGATGGGTAGGTTAGGAGCAGAAATGTTACCCACACAATCGATTTGCGAGAAAATCTCAATACCTAACAATAAATCTACAAAGTTAGGTGTATTGAAATCAGGATTGGCTAGTTGAAGGTTAGGCGGAATGTTCCAGTAGTGATATTAATTGGAGATCTTGGAAGTTTCGACTCTGAAATCTCCGGAACAACAAGAGCAACAGTATTACAAAACCATCGAGTTGTTCGAGACCTGATTTCTATAGAAGCAAGCTTATGGGTGCTTACTTTAGACGATAGTATTCCAGTCAGCCTTGCTTGCTGCTGACAAGGGGATAGTTTTAAATGTTTAAACAGCCTTTCACTGATTAAGTTGCAATCAGAGTCGCTATCTAAGAGGGCAGTGGCCTCTACGGGTTGACCATACTTGTTTATCACAAACACATTTGCAGTTGGAAGTAAGCAGCCTTGATGATTATGAGAGGCTGACATAATCCCTGCAGTATTAGATGTTTGTGACTCGTTCTGAGCACTATAATCGTGAAGAAGAGTACTATGTTTCTCTCCACACACTCTGCAAGAGAACGAGCTGCAAGCCTTGGTATGTCCTCTTGAAGAGTAACATACACGACATAAATGGTTAGTCCTGACAAAATTGCTACGGCTTGCAAGACTCATTGCTTTGAAAACATCACATTGGTAGACTTGATGTGAATCCTTTTTGCAACAAATACATTTGTTGACAAACTGAGCTGATTTGCTCTTAGCCGATATAGGTTGCGAATTCTGTGAAGTTGAAGGCTGATTTTTTAGAGCTGAATCCGTCATTTGCAAGACTCGGACTCTAGTCTCCAGAAACTTAAGTAGTTCCTTGAGTTCAGGCAGTCTGTCTGATTTCAGCGATGATTCCCATTCTCTAATAATATGAACTGGGAGTTTGTCTAAGATCATTTTAGAAATAATTAAGTCGGATAAATCGACATTAGTATTTAAAGAGTGCAATGCATGCACCGTGCTTATGAAATGATCTATAAATCTTTGCAGAGAATCTGCAGAATTCTTTTCAAGAGAAGGAGGTGAAAATAATTTGTCAATGTGACTATTAGCAATCAGACGATTGTTGTCAAATCTTTCTGACAACGTTTCCCAGGCTACATCAAATGTAGCTGAGGATACAGGAATATTCTGTATTACAGTCATGACTTCTGGCGATAAGCATGATTTGAGATATTGGAACTTTTCCATGTTAGAAATATGCTTATGTTGAATGACAAGGGAATAGAATGTATCCCTGAACTCAATCCACAAGGCAGGATCGCCTGTGAATTGAGGAAGACGGATCTCGGGAAGTTTTGGGAGTGAAGGAGTCAATTCTGTAGATGACTGGTGGACTACAGAAGCTGAGACCTGATCAGGGTCATAGAACTGTTTATTTTTAGCAATAGCACCATTTAGTAGACCTATTGCTTTATGAAAAGTAGTTTCGACTTCTTGACTTTGAAGTTTAATGACTTCAGTCACTTCTTGTGGTCTGACTTGAGAGAAATTAATCTTATATTGATTAAATGTAACTTCGAATGCATTGCGCATACTGACAGCTTCAAAATATGAAGCTTCGTCTCTAATGTATAAAGTCTGAATAGACTGAACGTAATTAAAAAACTGAGCTGCTACAATATCAACAGAAGCTAATTTATCCATAGATTCAGCTTGAGCAGCTTCTTGACTAGCCCTAGCTTCTGATTCTGCTAATTCTAATTTAGTCCTAGCTTCTGATTCTGCTAATTCTAATTTAGTCCTAGCTTCTATTTCTGCAATTTCTAGTCTGGTCCTAGCTTCTGCTTCTACAGCTTCTTGCCTAGCCCTAGCTTCTGTCTCTGCAATTTCTAGTCTAGTCCTAGCTTCTGCTTCTGCAGCTTCTTGCCTAAGTTTAGCATCTGCTTCTTGTTTAAGTTTAACCTCATAGGCTACAATTAAGGAGTCAATATGAGATATGGCTGAAAAGACAGATTGCTCAATATCTTCTCTATAATCTGCTTCAGCTTCTGAATACTCTACTTGGTCAATCAGAGACTGAACATCTTCATATTTGATCAGGACTTCATTAAACTTAGCCTTACGGGCTATAATTTCTTTATGCGATTTATCATCAAGATCTGCGAATGATAGAAAGGTATTGACGTGGCGAGTGATCTGAGCCTTTATAGGAGTTCTCTTGGCTTTAAGAGCATTAATGTTCAACTCCTGATTAGCCATCTCTTTAGATTTACAGCACAGATTTCAATGAATATCAATAATTGCCCGCTCTTAGGGCCCAAATGACAATAAATACAATGCCCGATTACGGGTTAAGACAAATCAGTACATAAACGTCCAATGCAATGGACGTTGAAACAATACAATATCAGGTGTGATATGTGTACTAGTGTAAGTGTTGCTGTCTGTGTAGGTTTTACAAGCATGAAACTTATAACACTAGTTTAACAATAGATCCTCCAGCCTTCACCTCAAACATGCAGAAGACATGGAGGTAGTAACAATGTCAATTATTGTTTGATTATTGTTATGATGAGAACAAATTCTGGTATATATTACAGTTCAATTCACCAGATAACAGTCCAGATATGATTCAACTATCCGGCAATAGGAGGACCATTAAAATGGTCCGGAAATGATTCAATTATCCGGCAATAGGACCATTAAAATGGTCCGGAAATGATTCAATTATCCGGAAACCGGAGGACCAATAAAATGTACGGGCAAGCTGAGAGCAAGCGGACTGTATGACAAGAATCGTAGGACGTAGCACTTCTTGAAATTGAGACTTAAACTATAAATAGATAAGCCAAACTTGCCCAATACATTTTAGATAAATTTCTCTGGTATGTAACAATTTATTGTCACAACAACAATACATACATCATGCTCAGTTCATAAATTCTTGATTTCTTGGACGTGTATAATATTATTATTCATAAACACTGATGAACTTGTAGATATCACAATGTTTAATACAAATTCCTTTGTTAAAGGTCATAAATATTTTTGAGATGGCTTAATCAGTTTGATCAAAACCACAAATATATTAGTTCAAAGATGAAATTACGTCCAAATTGTTCCTCAAATAAATTAGGTAGTAAATGACGTACCTTTGAATTGATTAATACCACCTTTTGATAGTTGATACAGATGTTAGCCTGAGATCTTGCAACGCCAACACCAAAAATGAAGAAGACCCGATGAATCACACGATGGGTGATAATAGTCCTTAAATCGTTCGAAGTCTTCAGAATCAATAAGGCATATGAAACCTTAATGTGAATCGAAGAGCTGATTGCTTCAGCTATTGAAAGTAAACCACCAGATCTATCTGATAGGTAAAGATTGGCATTGATAAGCCAAGAAGAAAACTCATGTCCTTATGAGTAGTAATTGAATTGATTATAACGAAGAATAGGCATTTAAAGCCTAGAAAAACTAATGTCCTTATGAGACACAGATGACTTGAGT
This sequence comes from Ectobius pallidus, assembly GCA_964059195.1. Classification (NCBI taxonomy): domain Eukaryota; kingdom Metazoa; phylum Arthropoda; class Insecta; order Blattodea; family Ectobiidae; genus Ectobius; species Ectobius pallidus. The sequence goes on along the minus strand of CAXKWD010000007.1, from coordinate 88,611,839 downwards.
CGATGAAGAAAGAGAAAAGCTAAAGATAAACCTTATTGGCTATCAAAACAATATAATAAAAATCTCCAGTCTCTGATTGGATGCAAGACATAAAAAGAATAATTTTGATATTACAATACCCATACATAACAACTATTTGAAATTCATTTGTTCAATAAATAAAAAAACAAGATAGCAAGCAAGGCCTGCTAAAAACGAATTACAGAAGCATGACCTACTAAACTAAAACATAACGGAACAGCCAGTAAAAGTTAAAAGAACCACTTTTAACGAAAGATGATATGAATTAAAAGGAGAAAAATATGCCACCGAGTTTTATAAAATTATAACACTCCCAGGTAACAAACTTTCATTGTTTCACATGGAAATACTCTTTTAGTTAAAAATATTTGCATATGAATAACAAATTCATATTTAAAAAAATTAAAAATTGACAATTTTAAAATTCACTACGCCTTTTTAAATGTGAAATTTCTCGCGGTGATTGCAAACTCGTCATACTTAGTGGTTGAAAATCGTTGTCCTTTAAGTTGGCACCCCCGTACCATAAATCGAATAAAACCTGTCTGTGCGCTCCAATATGGCTTGCTCCACGGTTTGTAATTCATTACAATAAATCTAACGTTTATTGTTATATCACAGGCTTTAACGACTGTCTGAAAATAATGTATGATACACGCGGTAAAGTGATTTTCTTTTGCTCGGTTCGCAAACATATCATACTCTCAAAATTAAGTCTCGTTTTTAACACTTGGATTATAATAAAACTATTATTATCCACGTAATAGTCCGTTTAGTACCGAACGAGGTTTCACCTTTTCTCAGCAACATGAAACCACTCATGGTATGTAATACGCTATTATAATAATTACAGTAATTATTATTAATTCCATAGGTTCTTAGCCTGGGTTTTCGTGAGCGTAAATGGGGCAGGCCTATGTCTGGGGATAACCAAACTTTAAAAAAAAAAAAAAAAAAAAAAAAAAAAAAAAAAAAAAAAAAAAAAACTCTTGCAGAAAACAGTAATTTATGATACGAAGGCTAAAAGAAAGATTTTATTTTGCGAGTGGGTATGTTAGCGGAACGAGCCCTACGGCCATTTTGGGAGTTTTACAGCTGTTCGTGAACTCTCCTGCCACCTTTTTTGCAATTGCGAAGACAGAGGTTACTGATTTCTCGTAAAGGGCTGCCAATGTAAGAGATAAAATGGACAGCGCTTTTCAGCCAACAAGTATGACATATTTGCGACCACCATGAGAAATTTAGCGTTTAAAAAAGCGTAAGGAATTTTAACATTTTAAATTTATATCAGACTGAATCTATTTAAGACCGCCTGCTGGTCTCGTGGTTAGCGTCGCTGGCCAAGGATCCACAGGCCCGGGTCGATCCCCGGTATCTCCTCGGATTTTTCTGAGGTAGGGAGGTCTGGAACGGGGTGCACTCAGCCTCTATTTGATTGAGAAGTAGCGGCTTCAGTGACTTCAGTTAACGGCCGTGGGTGTCGGCATGCTGACCACATGCCCCCAATCCTCCCGTCTGGCAATGGTAGATGGCGCAGCGGTCGGATGGTAGGCCTAGTCCCTCCAGGGATGTAGCGCCACGGAGTTTTTTAATCCATTTAATAATCATAACTAAAAGAGTATTTGCCAAGCGAAGCAATCAAAGTTGGTCACCCTGGAATGTCTAAATTCAGTGGCATAATTTCCTCCATTTAAATAATACCGTCTACCATTAAAAGTGCATATTTTATCTTCGACTGTCTAAAAAAAATTACGGCACATCAGCGAATGATTCGGGCAAAGCGTATTTGATCATCGTTAAATAACAATACAAAAACTTTAATTAACAATAATTATAAGTTTATAAGTTAGAAAAGAACCTGTAATGTTTGCTGCGCTTGGTGCGAGTGGTGGGGGTCAGTAGCGATTTGGAACACCTCCTTAACAAGTACATGCAACACTTGAAGTTTTCGAGGGCAGGAGAAGAATCGTGTTCAGACGGATCCCTTAATGACCAGCGTTGAGATGTACTTACTGGCGGAAAGGGGAGACGATTATAATAATTTATTCTAGTGTAATCCGGCCTAGCCTACTGCCTAGCGATCTGTCTGTCTGGGGCTGCCGACCCCTCCCACTACAGTCACGTGAGTACCCAACACTATCAAGATGTATTTCTAGGTTGTACCCAACACTATCAATATGCATTTCTAGGTTGTAGACCTATAGTTCCTGGACTTGCATAGGTCCAATGGTATTTTCTTCGCTGCATTTATCAGGGCTTTCCTGACGAAAAATGTTTTTGAAAAACAGCACTGCGCACTGACCCGAAAGCAAACTTGCTCATTATTTTATTAAATTACCACAAAAGTAGGGAAGACCGCCTGCGTGATCTAGTGGTTTGCGTTCCTGACTACGATTTCAGAGGTCTGGAATCGAACTCTGGTACCTTCTCAGACTTTTCTGAGGTAGAGAGGCCTAGAATGGAGTGCCCTCAGCCTCGTGACACTAATTGAGGAGCTATTTTGAAAGAAGTACTCCATCAATAACGGCCCCCTCTATGTGGTAGACGACGCAGCAGTCGGACGGTAGGCCTAAGCTCTCAGGGGACGTAGCTAAAAGTTAAAAATCTTTAAAAATTGTATACCCTTTGTTGACTGTATTAGGCTTATTTTTCCGTCCTCAGCATTCTGCGTCGTTTATATATAATTGAAACTACAATGTAGAGTATACAATGTGTTGGCCATATCTAACATATTATCATTGACGAAAAGAAACAGAACGCTGGATGCTCCGCTGCTTGGTGTCACTTATTTCTTAACAGACTAATTCAGAGAAGGTCAGCGATTACCCTCACACTCATGAGTCACACATTACTCACATCTGCTTTAAATTCTCCCTTCCTGCAAACAAAGTGTTACCACCAGCCTCTGTCTGTAAGGCACTATGGTGACTAATTAATTGGGCCTGGAGGTTTATGAAAAAATCATATTATAATGAACTCTATTACTTGCAAAAGATGTATGAAAGAGCAAAAAATTATTTAATTATCTATATTTTCGCATATTTTGTTAGTTTTGCGAAAGTTTAATAATGTTTGCTTGATATTAATATATTTCTGCATATTTTATTAATTTGTTACGTTTCAACAGCATATTTCTTACAGATTTGTGTAAACATTGTGTATATTTTCGTTAGTTCAAACATTTACAGCACAAATGAACGTATGAATAAAAATAAAAACATAAATTAAAAATAAATGTACTAGGCCTATTGTGTATATATGTGTGTATATATATATATATATATATATAAGTCCGCCGCCGTGGGTGAGTCGGTAGCACGCCTGCCTTCCACTCCGGCGGCCCGGGTTCGATTTCCAGCCGGGTGGGGGATTTTTCAGTAGTGAAAGATCCCCTCCCCGGGTTCAGGACTGGGTAGGTTAAGTCTTAGGTTAAGATAATGCACATTGTGCGCGATTCCTTAATTATTATATATATACATATAAATTATATATTATTCTTGAACTACATTGCTGGATTTGTTGACGTCAAATTAAAAGTAGGCTCATGTAAGAATTAAAATAAAAAATACAAATTAAAAATAAATTCTTATATTAGGCCTATTGTAGCATTACAATTAATACTACATAGGTATTTATACAAAGTGAATGAACTGGCCAAATATCACCTAAATTTCTATACTGGATTTACTGATGAACGGTTTCCCTGAAAATTCTCAAGTGGAAGTAACTACTGTAGTAAAGACGACTTAAGAAATGACAAGACGTAGGCCTACATTAACTTTCATTAACAACGAAAGTAGTAAATGATTAGGGTTTCGCGGGAGGCGCAAGCCAACGGAATTTTTTCGAATATTAAAATAAATTCACTTAAAGATAAATTGTTGGTATTTTAATTTTGCTAGATAAACAATAATTCCAATTTTTGTTGTTGATATGTGCAAGAATCTGGACATTCCTACTTAAACTATAAATATAAATCTCTTATCCTCCAAAGATTCTCTAACTATTTTAAAGAATCACCCGTATATTATTCCTAGCTACATACACATTTTTTTATAATGTGTCTAAAATTGTCATCATTTGTAACTTCATTGAATTGTTAAGCTTTGTTCTTAGGCACATAAGTAAAAAATAATGCAAACGTTTTCGAAAATTTCGAAAGAGATTTGTGAGGTGGTAGGAAATATTTCGCAATCGAAACATGTTATTAGAATAGTTACGTGTTATTGCACTCTTTTACTTCCTCACGAATTCGCATTCGCGAAATTTCCGGCCTCTACTGATGAAGACAGTGCTGATACCAATCGAAAAAAAATGAAACATTATATATTTCTATTTAACTATGAAGAGGGATTTTATATTAGTCTTCAGTGTGTGTTGACTGAGAAAAGAGTCGAACAGTCTTCTTGAGGAAGACAGTTGAAGAAGACAGTGGAATCCTACGAAGAGCAGCTTAATCAGACCAAAGTAGAGTCTGGAATATAAAGTGAGGGATGAATTTGTTAAAATGTTTCACAGAAGCGTGTACTTGAATATCAAGTGTCTTCATTTTCTACATACATTCCGTTAATCTTGGAGCAGAAATACTCATATAATATTCATCTCCAGAGTTATATACCGCATGATGTTTACAAAGTGACATAACATGAAGAGTTCATAGTTTAGATCGTATCCTTTAAACATTCACATATATTTTAAGCAGAAATGAGTACTAGGAAAGAATGTGTATTATCGCGCCAGTTAATCACGGGAAATGAGTTGTTACATTTTCCACCCTCGCTGATCTTTGAGTCTTGCCAGTCTCCTTAGCTGCTGTAAGCTAAGGCATGCCTTGGAGCCGTGGTGAAGGAGGCTGTGAATTCGAGTCCCGCCTCGGGCAAGGGTGTTTGTGTGTAGGCTAATTAGGAAAAATAAGGGGAAAAGAAAATAAATCACTAAACAAGATAAACAATTTACAAAAATTGGTCTATGGCCGACTAAATTGAAGAAAAAAACATAGAGAAAGTAGATTCAGAAGTTTATGCCACTTTTGAGATGTTCGTCATATTATGTCATTATCTGCATCAACTAAGTAGTTGATAGCCTACGTTGATATCACTTTCTTTTGTTCGTTCTTGGAAAGAGTATGGGATAAAATTTATGAAATGTTATGAAAACAGACAATGTGGGAAGTTAAATCAAGATTCTTCATGGGCCCTTTTCATTATTTATATACAACCTAGGTGTCCACAAACCACAGGTTGGGTCTCTCTGCCCTAAGTCAAGAACATGATTAAGATTGAGGAGTACTAGGAGGGGAAGGAGAATAAGAACAATTGTTAAATTGACTTGCAAAGTTGGGTAAAAAGTACAAATATTAATTTTCAATTTGTAATAACACATCCTTCTCGTTTTCATCCTCCCACTCTTTCCTCTCTCCTTTCCTCACATTCTACTCTTAGCCCTTGGAGTGATTAGAAAGCACATTAGAATAGCCATTGCTGTACATGTCTGTTTGTTTGCTTTTTAACACGGAATGTATGCTATGCTCTTGATTGTCTCTCGTTGCTTTCTGGAAGGTAAAAAGATTATAAGAATAAATGCTGGTGATAATTTTGGGTCCGGCGTCAAATTATTCAAAACTTTTTAAGTGCTGGAGCAGAGATCTCGGCAGAAAACTTCAGCCTGATAAGTCAGTCCGGCCGGACTAAAACTCACGCCCCATCAAACTATATTATTGAATGTAAAATTCATTATTGCCTGAGCTAGGAGAACGATCATGCCGAATTCAAATGAATCAATGCATGTGACTATATAATGCCACTAAGTAGCCTATAGTATATTATGCAATGAGCCTAAAATGGCATTCATTAAGACGCGGGTTTGTTTATAAAATTTCGCAGCGAGTTTCATAATTTTCATACGAGTGTCTTAATTGCAATTATAGGCAAGTTACATACGACTGTTTTTATTTGACTGACCATAATTGAATATCTGAGATTTGAGTTTTGAGAATGCCTTTTTATTGGTAAAACATTTATCTCTATATCTATGACTATTCTTCTGTTAGTTCTTCTCGTCTCTTGCGAAAAATAGAAGGCGACAAAGGAATGCGACTTCACTTGGACATTTTAACGTCAAAGCCACGCGCATTAAAAATACAAAATGAACTCAATTTGTGATGATGATATTAAAACGAACATGACAATATGAACAGGATTAATTTCGATTCCGGTTATTTGCTACTTCCTAGGATTGAAAATTGTTCCGCGTAGAATATTAATCGATAGCCTATCAGATAGGCCTAAGCCTACTTGGAAATCGATAGTTGGAATAACAACAACAGCACATCAATGAAAGCCAGTACTTTAACCTATGTCATTAAGATATTGTTAAGTCACATGCAATAACGGTACGCTTGGTGGAACAACAATATCTTATAAGCTGTCACAGAAATCATGGCTTCTTCTCCGTAATCGGTAGATTAATTTATGCTATTGTGAACTTTGGTTATTATACAAATATTCAGTTTTAATCCTACTAATATGAAAATTATTATACATTATATACAATTTAAATTTTGGTAATATTTTGTGGTGAAGCATACTGGTCATTGCAATAATAGTAATTGTTGGAGGTATGCATGGTTTCACCGGAGGGAAATAATGAGTCACACGAATATGCAGCGGGGGTGTGGATGGGGGTTAACAGATGTTGGCCAGGTGTCCCCCGAGCTCGACCCCAGCTTGCTCTAATAAATCGATTCTGCATTTGAAACAAGCATTTTCATTATCAGAGCATGGCCCGTGCTTAATTACTCGAATTATTGGCCCCCACACCAGAACATCCCTACTCAATAGACCGTTGACAAAATTTCTAATTTGCAGAATCTTCAACACATTCCTGAACTGTTATTTTTCATGTAGGGTTCATGGACTAATTTGCATGTCCATATGACTTATGAACCTCTATTAAACCTTTGACTTTTCTCTATATCCAATCTGCTCAAGTGCATATTATTTCACATGTAATGACCAGAAAAATACATATACAATAATGGTAAAACTGCTTAGAATAAATCCCAGGAACACTCAATTTTCTGTTTTTACCCTATATATTTTTTATTTATTTTCACAGCGAAATGGGTAACAAAGAACCAACATTAGTTCAATTATTCTTAAGTTTTATTTTTAAAATCTTAATTGTTTAACACTTGTGTCTTATAGACTCATGTATACCATTTATGGGTAAAATATTCCTCTTAATTTAGTGAAAAGAATATAAACATAGTCACACCTTAATAATTTTACAGCTATAACGAAGAATGTGAATGAACCGATTCAATTGTACTTTTTAATTTACTTGTGTCACTTCTTCCGTTAATTTGCTGTTCATTCCCTATAGTAAAACTGATTTCCTTATAATTTGAAATTTTTTTTTTAGTTAATTTAATGGGAGTTTGCAAGCAACTACCACATAACAAATATGTTAAGTTTTTATTTAAATTTATTTAGTAGACTATTGCTTTTAATGAGCGATTGACAAAAAAAAATGTGAATTTTTTTCTCGATCATTACGATTATTACATCTGACATAGCAGTATCCTAATGGCATACCTTTAAAGTTCTGGCGTTATTTAAGGACTGTTGTTATTGCAACTGTCGATTTCCAACTAGGCCTATCCGATACCGATTAATATCGTAGGTGGAACAATCTAGCTAAAATCTAGTGGAAAATAGCTAACGGCCTTTATTTAAAATAAGTCTGTTCATGTTGTTGTTAATATTATTATAGATTGAGTTTTTCGTATGCATTAATGTGCGTTGCTTTGAGGATAAAATATCCAAATGATGCCTTGTGCCCTGCATGCCTTTGTCGCCTGCCAAGACGAGAATAACTAACAGCTGAATGGTCACCGAGATAGAGAGTAATTTGTTTTATTGAAATCCCAACACTTAGACATTTCAATACGGTCGAACATAGACTTGCCTATAACGGTAATTATGAAACCCCTCGTATGAAAATTACTCGTGTCTTGGATGCAGGTTTTTTAGCTTGTCGAATTATAGGTAGGCCTACCTGGACTTTTTCGCGAATAACCGTATTGTGTTACAAATACGAGCCTGCAAATCTGTGTTATTCAGATTCATTCTCCCTCCCCACTCTCAGTATTGAGCCCGCTCTATATGCAGCGTCATTCTGAATTTGAGATATAGGCTAGCTTTCGCACGGTGCAAACTCAACGTTACTCTAAACAGCTGTAATCATAACAGATATATGCATTTATGAATCCACAGATTGTTCGTCTCCGTTGGACACGTCATAAAAATATTCAGGAGAAAAATTCCTCCGACACTGGGGTTCAAACCCAGGGCCTTCGGCTATCAGTGTCACCACCCTACCAACTGAGCTAGCCGGAGTTCGATTTACAGCGCCAGATGGAACCTCTCTCCTCTGATGAATTACCCTTAATGGTCTACCTCACTGACAGACAAGTTATGTCATATACAGTAGGCCTACTTTATTGTGGTTCATGAATGCAGATATCTTTCTTGAATGTTAACTGTACAATAACAGTGGAAGTCCGGTCACAAAAATCACGAATTAGTGTGCCTCACAGTACTGCATAAGAAATAACTTGTCTGTCAGTGAGGTAGACCATCAAGGGTAATTTATTAATCATAGGAGAGAGGTTTTATCTGGCGCTGTCAATGGAACTCCGCCTAGTTTAGACTGTAGAGCGGCGGCACGGATAGCCGAAGGTCTTGGGTTCGAATACTAGTGTAGGAGGAATTTTTCTCCTATAATATTCTTAGATACAATCATGTTTGGAGGTTATAAATTACATCTTAAAATAACACATATTCTATAGAGTTTTGTTTGATACTATAACAATGCCCATCAAAAGAACTAGAATTCATTAAATGCTTGCTGCTCATTGGAAAAAATATATATAAGTTATCTGGGGGTATCCAAAGCTGAACGCTGAGGCAAGTGTTTAACGGCATGGAAACTGTTTTGAAAAATAACAGCATTTAAAGATTGTTCCTTTTAAAATAAGTTATAACAATTATGTATGGTTACTTAACTTAGTAATATATTCTGTTTGAAAAAAAAAAAAAAAAACAAGACGTTACTAACAAGATTCACAATAACTTATTTTTTAAAAGAGAATTTCGCAACAGTACTCCGGTCTTATCTAATGCATTTTATGGATTTCTCATTAGCAATTGAGAAATATCAAATCCAACCGACCATCAACGTTGAAGAGGTTTATTTCTAGCCAATAGCTTCTGTTTCTGGGTATATAAGCAATTTTAATTGAGATAAATATTCAGTTCATTACATTCTAGTTTTACCAGAGCAATTAATGCCTTCTTATCATGTGAATTTACTTCCTTTAATTTAATTTCCTGCCCTAACTTAATTTGGATAACTATGCCAGTACAGCTGAATGGCGTTCCGAGTTATTAGCAGAAGTCATGCTTCGATACATATTTCGTAAGATAAAATGGGGAAGCAAATTTGGAATTGTAATGAATGGCTACAGACTCACCAACTTACGATTCGCTGATGATACAGTCTTATTTGCCAGAACGGCAGAAAGCCTTCAAGAAATGTCACAGGAGCTCAGTGACCGCAGTAGAATGTCAGGACTACACATGAACATGGGGAAGACACAAGTCATGACAAACAGACAACCAACACTCATCAAGATTAACGGATCAGATCTAAAATATGTGTCAGAGTACATTTACTTGGGGCAAGTTGTATCATTCCAAAACCATATGGGGAAAGAAATAAAGAGGAGAATCTCCTCAGCATGGAGAGCTTTCTGGGGACTGAAATTCATCCTGATGGACAGATCATTAAACAAAAGACTAAAATTAGCGGCACTAGAATCCTGCATCTTCCCTTCACTTCTGTATGGATGCCAGACATGGAGTTTGACTCAGCTCAGAAGAATAGCATAAAAACTTGCCAACGGAAGATGGAACGGAGGATAATGGGGATATCTCTCAGAGACAGAATTTCAACAGAAAGACTGAGAAAGATGTCAGGACTAACCGACGTGGCCCAGCGCGCATGCAGCCTGAAGTGGAAGTGGGGTGGTCATGTAGCGAGACTTCCAGGTACCAGATGGGGAAACATCTCTACTGTATGGGACCCTAGGATCGGCAAAAGGGAGAGAGGAAGACCAATAACGAGGTGGGTAGATTTCTTCAGAAGGCGTGCCGGGGTACACTGGTTCAGCGTAGCAAAGAACAGAGATGTCTGGAGAAGCCTACACACCCAGTTGCTGGAAGAAGTTTAGTGAAAGTGAAGTGTTTACCAAGCTCATATGGACCAGCTCACCATATGAGATTCTAACCGAGCTACCCCTCATCAGAGGGAGGCCCTAGCCCTGAATGGGACACATGTGGCTCATTCATTCATTCATTCATTCAATATAAAAATAATATAAAAAAAGTACTTGTAAACAATATTTCAAAGCCACAAGTATTTATCAAGAGTATGAAATTGTTCTAGCAAATTCCTGAAAAGAAGAAACAATAACGACTTCAAGGCGACTTAACTATGGTCCATTGGTGACTACGGATCTGGAGGAACATACGGTTCTGGTACTCTTTGTGGTTTCTCTGAGGAAGGTGCTCGGGAGTTCTGAGTTTTGGGTAATAGCCTCTTGAGGACAAAATAAGGTTCTTTTATGAATAACGAATTAACGCCGTTTGTTGTCAAACTGCTCAAACGGCCTAAAGTGTCATGAGATCTTTATTGCGGAACTTTATAAACAAAGAAAAACAGAAGAGTCATATTATTTATTATTATTACTTAAATTAGAGAACATTAACTATGACAAAAAAGAGTTAGTCATTAATTGAATTAATATCATATTGAGAAGTTACACCATAATATTTTTATAACTTGAAGGAGCTATTTTTTGTCAAGTTGTTTCTGAATAAATTTATCTATAAATTATCCAAAATTATGGTGTACTCATGTGTTGCAGTAAAATGTGTCAATACTAAACTCAATATAATTCAGAATTCAATAACAAGAATAATGAAACTGCCGTATGTATTTTTGTAAGGAAAAAAAGAGTTAAACAGAGTGCTATCCTATCCACATTGGATATTAATCTCACAGCCTTTCTTGCGTTAGATCCTTTGTAATGAACGACTACCATATACATCTTTGTAAAGTGAACTAATACAGATGAGGAAACTTTGAAAAAAATAATGAGGAACGATTTCCTCTAATTTGTGTCTGCCCCAATGTAAGAGACAAAACCACAACCCAGGTTCGTGAGATAATCCGATGACTAATAATAATAATAATAATAATAATAATAATAATAATAATAATAATACACCTTCATACCTACTTACATAATAGCTTTCCATGATTGGATACATTAAAAAATACTATAGCAACAAATGATTCAGTAAATGTCTTGATAATAAGCTGCGTTGATGATATCAATGTTACGAGAAAATAAGGTGTCGATAACAGTGATGTTGATAATGACTGATCGACGATGTGATGAGTTAGCATATTGTGTTATTAGGCCTAGCATAATAATTAAAGCTATAATTTGACATTGGGAAATTTAATTGCTTATAGGATCCAATTAGATTCATAGAGGTATAATTGAACTACCTGGGAAATATGCAGACACCGATACAACGATTTTAAAAAGAGTTAATTATTTTTAAACTGTTAATAAACCAAAATATACTTAACATTACATTTAAATGTGTGACTTGAGGTCTTCCAGATGTAGAAAATGTATGCAAGTTTCTCGGGCATCCAACCGGGTGAGTAGGTGGATTGATTCCGAGCTTTCGGCAGCTTTCTCCGCTGTCGTCTTCTGAGATAAGTGAGCTGATCATGGGAAGAATCAGCTCACATCCCATAATATGGTAGCGGAGCAAGTTACCGAAAGCTCGGAATCAATCCTCCTACACACCCGGTCGGATGTCAGAGAAACCATCATTTATTTAAATGTTTAAAAACCTGTTGTACAGTAGAGCTTATTAGGCTTACAGGTCGATCAGCCAATAAACCTATGCTTACACCATTTATGCAGTTTTACGAGAACATCTATTAGCGATCTGTCTTAGCTTTTGAACCAATCAGACGATAGGTAACCTCTTCATAATGCTTAAAGGAAACATTTCAGTATGAACCCCATTCTACCTCTATGAGCATTCCAATGGGTCGTTTAAGCTATGATGGTGTACTACTACATAGGCACCAATGCGCGAGGCGGTACTCGAAACTATAGCCTCCTGCACCATTGCTCCAAACAGCATGCCTCCGGCTGCCGCAGCAGAAGAGACCGGCAATACTGTTTAGCGCTGCTAATTATTTTGGTTTAAGTGTTCCCCCCTTTTCTTTTTAGTAAGGTCTGAAAATAAACACGTCAGGGCATAGATCCGAGCACATTTTGTTCATAGCTGTAGGAAAGCACTATTGTAAAGTGCAAAGCTATGTCGCCCATGTGCAAATCGCGTGTTTCTCTTTAAAATTAGTTTAAGATTGCGTACTTTATAATATATAACTTAGATTGAGAGTCGATTTGTGGTGCTTTTATTGCCTTTGGAGAGAATTACAATTACAATTACAATTACAATTACAATTTATTGTTTCAAATTACACGAAAAATATACATAAAAAGTTGATACACCACCCGAAGAAGCAGAGCTTGTGTTCGGGGGTGGTTCAGTTCTATATATGAGAAAAACTTATACTAAATAATTACTTAAAGCAATACAAAATTTCGAGAAGTATGACAGAATATTATGTATAAAAGGTTAGAACATGTTCTTTTTACAATACAAAGGTACGACGTAATACAATATTAATACATAACAATTTATTTGTTCAAATTTTAGTAAAAAAATAAATTTAAGTTCTATCCAAAATTTAAATTTTAACATGAAAAATGTTATAACAGCAATAGTAGAAAACAGAAGTAATAATTATATAAATTTTCTAATTTTAGACCTAAATTGTTTGTTGTTTAAGCTATTTAGATCAGGATGGTTGGTAATAAATGAATTGAATAGTCTTGGGCCAAAACTTGAACAGTGCTTAGCTCCAGCAGTTGTAACATTTTTCGGTTCAAGTAATAAATTAAATTGATTCCTTCGCGTGTTATATACGTGAGATTCTGACTTGTAATTGTCACGATGTTTATGAAAGTAATTCAGTATGACATACTTGTAAATTTGGTCTATGGTGAAAACGTTAAATTTAGAAAATAATAATTTGGACGAATAGTCAGGAGGCTTAGATAAACAAATCTTTATGATGCGTTTTTGAAGACAAAGCAAAGGGCTGAGGATCGTTTTTGTATAAATGGGCATTTCACCTTATTTTTTTGTATAAAAGAAAGCTTGAATTACTGCTTCTAAATATAGGCTATATTAGGATTTTATGTAATTATGACATGTATTATCTAAAGAAGCGGAATATTAAAGATTGCGTTGTAACGAAAACATCACAGTATAATCACCTGACATTCACAAAAGTAATACCTTTGTACAAATATCACACAAATAATGAACAACAATCGATGTGTAGGCCTATAAAAGACCCATTCTGTACATATGCCTCGTTTTACATTTTTTCGAAGCTTTACTAAGTCAGAACTATTAACATATTAAGTGCCAGAATGGTACTTTCTGAGATTGTGTGGTGGACGGGAAAATGTCTGTCCGTCTGTCTGCCCGTGTGCCTGACCGCTCGATAACTCAAATACGCTTTATCGGATTTTCATGAAACTTGGTATTCATTTATAACTTCCATGGGAAGAAGCCTATTGATAATGGACCAAATCGGTTGACTGGCAACGGAGTAGTGCCCAATTTAGTGCCTATTTTATGATAATATATACAATTTTTTATCAAATGCAAATCAGTTCTCATGACAACATATTGTTTTACAGTGTTTGTAGGATTAGGGGGCGTATGTTTGTCCGTTTTGCCCGCCTATGAGAAACAACTTCTGGACAACTTATTGTCAAGAAGACAATGAAATATATGATGGAGCAGAATGATTGCAATTATTTGCAATAAGATGAGTATTGAATTGCAAAGAACGTTAAGGATCTTGTTCGTGTAAGAGAATTGTGTGTTAATGTACTGTTGACAGAGTGTGTTGTCTGTCTGTGACTTACATTGATGTCACAATGTTTACAATTGACATATATATCATACAGTACACTTTGAAGTTTCACTGAGTGATGGCATGTGGCTCAAATGCTTATGGCAGAGCACAAATCAATGTTAAGTCAATCTTTAATTGCTTAAGTATCAATATACATCTCTTGAGATGAAATAATAATGCATACATGAATGTGAGCAAAACAAGAAGGCTCTTGTATGCAACCCAAGTCTGTCTGTGACACAGAGGGTGAATAATGTATGAGTATTATTGTATTATTACAATCTTAATAGTTTGATTATGGTCAGAAGGACCAGATGAAGGAATAACTTATTAGTACAGTCTTGCTGGTAATATCCAAGATGTAGGCTAGGCCTATTAATACAAACTTGCTGGAATATCCGGCCCGGAGGACCAAATGTAGGATTAGGGGGCGTATGTTTGTCAGAGCGGACTGTAAGAGTCCCTAAAACCTACACGAGAATGAAACTTTAGTTGTGCTTAATACCTTTCGTGCAAACCACAACTAATGAGATCTCTGGCGGAGGACCACCTCCACTGTAACTGAGGAATTGATTTGAATAAGTTGTATAACATGCATCACTCAATGAAAACAACGACATAAGAGATAATATTTAATTATAAACTAAAACACACGAATGAAAACACTTTCACTTTCTTGAAAAGCGTTGGAATGAAGATAGTATGCTTCTCAGCTGAAAGTCTTCTTGAAGATAGCATTTACAGATTAATATAATGGTTGGCAATCTTCTAGTGTAGAGTGTTGGTGTTTGATGTCGTATGTGAATCCATCTTAACGCATGAGATTAAAGTTATGATTCGAGGAAGTGAACATTGTCACCATCTACCATATAAACGATTGAATGAAAGTTTGTAGATAATGGAGATGCAAGTTTAGTCTTAATGTCACATATAATCACATTTGTGAATAAATATAGATCTGTCCGTGAAGCGTGACACTTGTAGAAATAGTTTCCACGACTAGAAACTTAATGTCAAGTCTGATGGATAGGCTATTTAATGATAGCCAAATCGCAACAATGAGATCAATGTTTAAAGCGTAGATGTATGGAAATTGGAATCACTTCTAGTAACACTAATGATTACTTACTTGAAGCGAAGTATATGTCCTTATTTAGATTGATATTAGCAGAATCTTTATCTGCTATAAGAATGAGAATATGTCGCTCACTCCTTTCAACAACGTCATATCTCAAAAAACATAATTTTTCAGGAGAGTGATTTGAAAGTTTAAAAGTAAAATAAATGTATTAAAAATAAATATTAAGCCACCGTTTGAACTTTTTACTATGCAGCAGATCTTTTTAGATAAGACCTTACTTTTTTCCTATTTTTGAAGAAGAACAAGGTATAAAAGTTTAAATTGTAATCAGTTCCTTTCGATTTATGACGTTCTTGTTCAAAATTTCATTGAAGAAGCTTGGGATATTTCAAAATATGTCATTATTTTCACTAAAATAATACAATTTGGAAGTCTGACATTTAAGTATCTTGAGCTTTGTCATCCTTACAAGGATAATTTCATTCCAAACACGCAGTTATACTTTATTTAGATTATTACTTTTATTACATCTTCCACTTTAAATCAAAAGAACTGGTTTGGGAGAGGCACAGGAATTTTGTTATTAAGATAAAATACAGATAGACATAATATATTTTTACTTTCTTAGACAAATTCCAAAACAGTTTCGGAAACAATTACAGTCTCGTACATGGATACTACCATAAAGTACAAAACACAATAAAACAAAAGTAAAAAACTAGAAATAACTGAATAATACTGTTTCTGAATAACACTAAAGGCACAGGTGCAGTTTCAATTTTAAAGACTTTCAAAGAACGTTTTGTAAACTTTCGGTATTAAATTATTTTTAATAAGTCGCATAAGGTCATTCTTTTTAGAGTCGGAAATCTTGGGCTTTTGGGCAAAGGCAGGTTTTAACCGTACATTTTTACATGACTTTGCTTTTCTTATAATGATGGCCTCCATGAAGTCTGACTCCCCATAAGAAAGCTTATAAAAAAACGAACTTGGAGAATCTCTTTGAACTCGCATTACTTTGATCTCTTTAAATTTAACAGGTTGATTTTGTGTATTTTTTACGATACTCATAGGACCAATATCAGAGGATAAAAGTTTCAGGTTAAAGAAGTCTTCATACG
The DNA here is from genome assembly GCA_964059195.1 of Ectobius pallidus. Lineage (NCBI taxonomy): Eukaryota > Metazoa > Arthropoda > Insecta > Blattodea > Ectobiidae > Ectobius > Ectobius pallidus. The sequence continues at coordinate 88,595,462 of CAXKWD010000007.1, read as the reverse complement.
AAAGTCATTTACAGAAAATGGTTCATCCGTTCTTTTTGCTGTTCTTATCAATGTAATGAGACCTTCTGGCGTGTAAATTGGGCCTCTTTTAAGAGTTTGTTTCATTTTCCTTTCAATCAAAGAATGAACAGAATCCCCTTCGTTTTGGGTATGGCCTTTGATTAGATATTTCTGAGTGATGGAATTAAGGCCATATTTATGGAGAGCAAAGATGTATGCAGCTAACATGAACTGATTCTTTTGCTGTCCGCTACAATTATCGGAATAGAAAGTTACATCCTCGTATGTTCCAATGTTCTTCTCAATATATTTTAAAACACACGAACCGAGTTCATTTGCCCATGGTGGCTGTTTGATTCATCCCAAACATAACATTCAGTGCTTTCTTTTAGAAGATCGGTAATTGTAAACTTCAGGACATTAAATTTAGACGAGTAGTCAAAAGCTGAGCAGTCGCCTTTTGGCAATGGCACGACAGCTTGCAAATCATAAACTGCTAATAAGGCTTTACCCACTAGTCTGTTTGTCATTAATCTTCTCCTTTTTTGATAGCTCTTTTTCAACCAAATGGTGATTATAAGTTGCCTTCAAGTTCACTTTCTCTGCCTCTGACGCATTCTCATATCCAACATATGTTTCGCATTGATCTTTTTTGGGCTGGAAGAAACTTAAGTTAAAGTCATTAGTGAAAATGTTATAGAAGTAATTGAAGTTACAGAAGATAACATTATCTCTTTTGCAGTCGCTCACATAATCATTATATATGTCATTTATGGTTCTGCCACTTTCAGTATAGTATTTTGTGGTGTTTTTGCACGTATACTGACTCTCGATTTGAGGAATTCTGTTGATATGATCTATAACTCTATTCCCTAACAGCTTCGTTCATCTTGGGCTGATGACCGTGCTTCCCTCTTTTGTCTTCGGCCATCACGGCACCTGCCAGTTTATCTTTCTTCTCAAAGACAGTGTGAATAGGATGGTCATTAATATCTAAGGTATTTCTGAAAAACAACTTGCCAACACGATTGCGTCTTTCACCAAGACTAAAAAAGAATGCAGCATTATGATTCCTTCGTGGCCTTTGTCCATCTTCGCGTATGTAGCAATATTTAGGTTTAATTTCTGTTGTGCAGTTACGAATAAACTCGCTCTGTTTGGCAATGTTCCCCAGGTTCCAATACGCATCAAAAACACTCTTCCTTTCATCTTAGTTAATTTTTCAGAACACTTTAATCGGCATTTATCTTTACAAGGAGCTTTAATTTTTCATGCTTCTTTCACTCGTCTTTCAGGTTTCTTTCAATGACTTTCGTACACTCTCCCACTTTTTCTAGCTGCCTTCAACATGTTCCTCTTCCAGCTGGACTCATTTCTTTTTCATTTACCTTTTTTAATTGGGCTCAGAATTTCAACAGTAGTAGAAACGGAGGTTTCGGCATTACTGGTTGATGCAGGGGTACTGACAGCAGAGTATTTGAACCAGCATTGCTGTTTGAGGCCGGGGCACAGGTAAGTTAGGAGTTTGGCTAACAGTGCTGGTTGAAGGCGCTGAATGTGGAGAGGGAGATCATAATATTCAATATGGAATTTTCTCTCAAGACATTTGAAATTTCAGAAACCATTGTAAAAATACTATTAAGAAAACCTCCTCCTTGCTATGAAACTGAATCGTTTTACTGACAATAATGACACATTCCGAAATGAAACTGCGTATTTTCGTAATAAGGGGCCAACTTTTCTTTGGAAGAGTGCCATAAAACAAATTGATCCAAAACCAGTTTGTCTGAGAGCAAAATTTTTGTTGACAATAGTGTCATAAGTTAAAATAATACAATCGATGTCTTGTACTTGCTGTACAAGAATGTCATAAACCTAAATAAACCAGAGCAGGACGCCTTTGGTTTCCCCTACAATACTGACATAAAACCAAATAGTACGTTCTTGATGCAAAACTATGAATTAAAAATGCTCTTACCTTGTGTGCAATAATGTTTTCTTAAGAAAAAATACACTCTTGCACTAAACAACACAGATGTTTCCTGCTCAACTGCTCAACGACAACTAACTTATGACACTCTTGAAAAGAACACTCCTGAAATATTCTATAATACAAAAACGACACTTCTGCTCTCTAGTGGCTAAATATTGAGTTAAAGATATGACGATCTTGCAGGGACATGCTGCTCTTTCAGGGCATTCTGAAAACAGGCATAACTAAAAATCGCCAATTTTTGAGATATGACGTTGTTGAAAGGAGTGAGCGATGTGTCGTGATGTCCCAGCTATTTAGCAATTAGCAAAACACAACACAGAAACGCCATTTTGCCAGGCATAAATTGAATGAATGATTAAGTACATTTCTTGATGCACTAGTATTGCTTACTTGACGAAGCATATGATAAAGAAGTGTAAAACTTGTAGGATATATTATCCATACAAATAGTAGAATGAGTGTTGATGTTCAGACTATATCACGATAATCCGAAGCACCAAAGAACATGAATCCTTTCATGTCTGAGTAATGAATTGTGAAGAAAAAGAAGGAAGTCAAGTCATTGAGCTATATGAAATGCATATAAACTGCTCAAGAAATGTATCCTGAAGACTGGATACTAAAAATAATAATCAAATATGAATAATAACAGACAATAAATAGGGATAATAGCTTGCAAGATAGAAAATGTATATTATTTAAATAATAATTTGAGTCATGTTGACTTCAGAAACAGGAAGTGACAGAGAAAGATATCCGTAGCCAACGTGATAGGCTTAAATATGAATAAATATTCTTTAAACTTCAAATATTAATAAATAGAACATAATGAGTAATATTTACTAATTGTAAATAATAAATCTAATGCTGTAAGTAAATGAATAAAGAATGTAATGCAATGACCTAAAAAGTCTAAACTTAAAACAATAAAACTAGAGAAAAATGGTGAATAGCATATACTGCTGTCAAGTTGGCAGCAAAAATAACTAATCTTGTAGATAGTTTAAAGCTATGATTGAACAGTGTTCATATACGGCTTTGAAAGTTGCAATACAGATAGCTTTACCAAATAATATACCCACATATTCCTTCACATATGCTTATCAAACTAGACCTTTGTTGTTCCATAGGCCCTGCTTAATGAATCGATCTGGAGCTTAACTCGGAAAACGATTACAAAAATAACTCATTTTCTGCATATCATAATTGCAATTATCACTGATTAAAGAAAAGCATTCTGGCACTTTGTTTCATCAGTTTACCAATTTTATTAGGATATGATATTTTAAATATTCAGGAATACAGAAATCACAAACTAGACCTAAGCCTACAACTCAAATGATTGCTATCAAGTTGGAACAATTTAGTAGCACAATTTCAATTCATTTAAAACACAAAGAAACAGTATCGATTAAACCAAAAGTTAATCTCATGTGTGTATAGGCCAATATATTATTTATATGTATAAGTTAATAATAATATCCTCAACTTAAAATATGCTAGGAATAGCACATGTAACCCAATTTAATTTTGTTGTCTCTTTCCATTAAGCTATCGTTATAAAAGGAACAACAACTAAAGTCATCCGATAGACGCTATCTGGTTTGGAGAGATGAGATAAATCATTTAAAACCATAACGAAAAAGTCCCGCTAACAGTAAAAGTCTAATAATTCTGTTATATATTCAAAGGCTTAATAGAAAACTCGCTTAAACGCTTATGGAAGGAAATCTGTGCAGTGTGGAGAAGAGAGGGACGGAAGAAACTCATTAAAAAGTTTGAAATATTTAAAACCAAGTTGTGCTTACATATTGCAACTTTCCACTCTGCACGTAGCCCAGTTATGTCATTTCTGTGATCAATATTGAATCGCTCCCGTCCGCCTGGACCGCTACTTTTCACGCAGCAACTACGAGATCTGCTTACCAATCAGCTGCCTTCATGCAGGGGTTTTCAACAGTGGGTGTCTGCTAACTAGAGCAGGTACAGAAAAAAGAGGGCTTGAATAATCACCCCTGTCAGAGCGTGTAATTAATAAGATTTCCATTATTTTAAATCTGTAATATGAATCGAAAATATGAGTGAGCAATTTTGTACATCAAAATGTATAATTGAAGATTAAAAAACTCGACAGTCATAACGTTTTAGAAACATACGTGGCCAAGTGTTCAATTTAAATGTGGAACTTATATGTGGGGGTTATCGCCCTACTAACCCTCAATGGTCCTTCTTAATGGAACAAACACAAAGGAAATTAAGTCTTATGCTATGCACGTAGGTCTACTGTATTTTTCACAAAGTTGAAATACCTGTGATATATTGTTAGTACGTTACTTTACTATCATAAGCTCTTGTTCAAATATTATGTTTTTTTGCACGTTTTATATGTAGGCTACACAGACCTATAATCATTTCAAATTTTAATAATTAAAAATTGTGTTGGCCCGGGCGCCTTGGGTCGCTTAAATCCTAAAAAAGGGAGAGGTAAAACTACGATTAAGAAAGAAAGAAAGAAAGAAAGAAAGAAAGGAAATTGTGTTGTGTACAATTATATACAGTAGTGTAATGACGATAGATTACAAATCGGTCCCAAAGAGTTGAAAACAATCTGACTTCCTTCACGCAGAAGTAGGCTATAAACTACTGAAACATGAGCAATCAGGAATAAGGCAATAGCCCTTCCTGCGGGTTTGCTATTCGGGCTTTTAGCCTAAGGGAAGTTCCAAGGGATTCAGAGGATTCGTTGGAGGACATGACACCAGCCCTGCCTATCCATTCTCTATAATAATTGCTATACGTAGGATTCTTCAAAGGTATGAAAATTTTATCTAGTAATTAAATAGTATGTTTAATTATTAATCATGAATTTATTAATTACTCTTAAAATTATTAATTATTAATAATTAATAAAAGTTCATGCAGTATCAAACTGGTGTCTCTACCCAATGACAAAACATCCACATAACGAATGGTAGAGGCTTAAAAAGAAAATCACCATATTCAATAGTTTAGGCGCCGGAATTTTTAAACAGTTTGGATAAACACTGTCCTAAAATGTAGAACATTCCTAATAAACATGGTTCTACCGACATAATTTAATAATTTCCATTAAAGTATAGCTTATAATAATAGTAATAATAATAATAATAATAATAATAATAATAATAATAGAAACAACAATAATATTTAATGCATATACATCAGAGAGATACCTTACATGATGTTTTGGAACATAATCTTTCCAAGCTGCTGAGGCATATAAAATAATGAAGGTCGGCTACTGCATTTTGATCTCTTCATAAATGGAGCCGAAGGTTTGAAGGTTGTACAGAAGCTAATGATGGATAATATCTGATAAGAGGATCTTCACGGTACAACAATTTACTTTCGAACCAACCGCAACTATGCTCTAGTGTAAGTGCATTTAGCTTTCATTTGTCGCAGGGGGATTCAGTTGAAATGTAGGCTTGCGAAGTGTTGGACAAATTGTTCCTTCCGTTATTTTTACTCCTAGAACGGCTGCCATAGTACCCTCACACCATATCATTTACCCCCTCGTATCTGTCAATCATTAAACAGAAACTGAATCAGTTGTCCAGTGGATAATGTCCGTCCTCAGTTCCATGAAATCACTTGCCCCCTCCATATTACAATTAAAGCATTCTATCGTTGCGTGTAGCCTACAACAATACAGAATGATATTGAGGTGTCTATTTAAATGGCTACCCCAAAAACCGTACATAATCAGTAGGGCCCGGATTTCTTAGGTTTTTGTAAGCCATGTTTAATTTTTTAAACATTTTAAAATAGTTTGATTTTGATTTTTTTTTTTCATTTTCAGTCGATTTTTTAAAGTTTCACTTTAATAAGTACAATATTCACATTGAAAAAATATGATAATTTTATTTTGACTTAAATTTCCATGGCTCTGAACCAAGAAACTTTAGGAATATTTTTTGCTGAGTTTTGCTAAAGAAGCTAAGAAACCGGGTTTTCGGTTCACTTAAGATTTCCTTTACCGGGACAATGGGGTACAAAATGATAAAATTACAAAACGCAATGCTATATTTTACCTTACAAAATAATATACTGGCCACAATGAGAAAGATGCAAAATATAGGCAGACATTTAAAAAGTAATTTTTAGTAGAACAATAATAATTAGATTTATTATAATGATTATTGATATTTTATCGTATTTTCCTCGAAAAGCAGTTTTAGCAATTTTTAATTTTTAACAACTTATTTAGTCATTTTTAGGTTTTATAAGATTGAACTATGTGACTGCCTGGACAATGAAACATCATTATGTTAAAATATCACAGCTAGCAATGAACAAAATAGTTTAAAACATAAGTATCCGGACCCTAATAATCAGTACACCTTTTAAAATTAAAGAACAATACTGTTGTTCCTATTCTCTTGTACAAAAACGATGGTATAGAACTAGGCCACAACAGTAGTAGCGATGTAATGCTCTTTTCATTTTTTACTTTTTTTTACATTATTCTTTCCTCTTATTTTTCTTTTTTTTCCTTGTTTCCCTATTTACATACAAACACCCATACCCAAGGCGGGACTCGAACCCTCAGCCTCCTTACCCACGACTCCAAGGCTTAATTACCGCGGCTAAGGAGACGGGAATTCTCTTCAGGAATCGCTGAACCTGACGGGGTTCAATTCCTGGAACATGTTTTGAAGGTACAGAATACGTATTGGATATGCCGCATTTTGTTATACTGTGCACTAAACCAGTGAACAAAACGAGTTTATTTCATAATGGTCGATGGACTTAATGACTTCTGGAAATGTAAGTAATGGGAAGGAGTTTATAACAAAACTGATCGTTGTAGTGTAATGACCACAACATGATATCTGCTATATCTCAGTTTTGACGATTTGTGGACATAGCGTGTTATGTAGCTGGAGAACTCTATTTATGAATATTCCCGCCCAAGAGAACAGAAAAAAGGGAAATTTAGCTAACTATAATCAATATGGCCGACCTAAGGTTTCGACATATTAGTTGAGAATGCGTTTTGTGATTACAGTCAAAATCATGACCTTCACTCCACCCATCACTCTACTTGCTATGCAAAAAGCCTTTGTACCATTTTAATTTTGAGCTGTATTTATTGCTGCGAATTAATGGAATATTGTTTATAAATCTCAAGATAAAAACAAGCGACATTTTTATTATTTGATGCAGAAAGCGTTGTTTAATTCAGCTGTAAATAGAACTGCAATAGGCTATATGTTTCAATAATAATTGTTCTGGATCAAAAAATTTCAACAAACATCATGATTTTGAGGTATCTTTGAATATTAGGAAAATATTTCGAAACACGTCCTGCATTTTGCTTCAAACTTGGCGGTGGTAAACAGAGCATTTCGTTGCTATATAAAGGATAGAGAGGGGTATAACTGCAGATTCAATGGGAAATTAGGTAATATTAAAATACATATAAAGCCACGTTTATGAGACTATTAGATTGAGAGCTCCGCAGAATAACAACAGCGCACTGCCAGATAGATTTTCCGGGTGCATGACCCATGTCATGAGTTTAGGAACACATACGCTACGCAACATAAGACAATCGCGTTCTGATGTTGGCTTGCGTTGAGAATTTTGTGGTCCACGTAATAATTTCTCTGTTTAATTTGCAAGAAAACTGCATACTTTATTAAACATCCGAAAAGGGTTTATTCGTTAGTCTTTCCTATGATGATGCGAAATAAAGATAGAGCAATACGGATAATATTTATCGAGCAAAACACGGTTGAAGTTTAGGGACAAATTGTTTCTCTAAGAAAAGTAATCACTTGGGACAATTATATGGTATAGGAAATTTCCGTTTCTACCGAAGGAGTAAGCTTATAACATCACAGGTCCACACCTACTCCAGTCTATATAATGGAGCATATGTTTTTACACGCGTACTTTTATCATTCGTCAGGTAATGAAAGTTATGGATTAAATGACGGTGGTGTACAGAAAATTTGTCTCGACGAGCACCTTTATAAGCATGTAAATCTTCAGGCATAAAACGGACACATTTATAAACACAAGTAGTATAGAGTTTCGACGTTGCCTGCTGGGATCTAATCATGATCTTGGGAACAGACTGTCAGAGGCTTACCATTATTCCCCCATAGGCCTACATTAATTTGCCTAATTAATAGTAACATGAACGTATATTAGATTGTTAATAATTAAGTAACTAAGTTATATTAAAAAGGGCTGATAGAACGTGTAATAATAATAATAATAATAATAATAATAATAATAATAATAATAATAATAATAATAATAATAATTTTATTAAGCCACTAAGTAATATACAATGGACTTTAATTATACAATTAAATAGTAAAATTTTTTCTCTCTTTCATAGTTTTACCTCTCCCTTGTAGGGACCTTTATGCAACCCGTGCCGCCCGGGCCGTACCGGACCACAACCTGTCGGGAGAGGAATGAATTATGGATCACAACATAGAAATACTTTTTTGACCAGATAAGGACATGGAGGGCCTCCCCGGATGGGCGATCAGCACAATGCCGGGGCCACCTCCGAGACAACACAACAAATAGGACGATACACACCATTCACACAAACACACAACTACTTCTACTGCTTCTACTCCGTAGAGTGAACTACACTCACTCCGAAGAAGGCGAGGGTGGGATGAAGATGATAATGACGACTAGATGACATCCGGGGACCAGAAGGGCCTAAAGTTACCTGACATTTGCCTCACAGGCGAGGAAAACCCCGGAAAACCCCTAGGTAACTTGCCCCGACCAGGAATCGAACCCGGGCCCGCTGCGTGAGAGGAGCGAACGCATCTCCCTGAGCCACAGCGGTGGACAGTACAAAAATTTAAGGCTTAAAATTGCAATGATACATTCTGTCATACTATAAAATGGTTAAAAATACTTCAGTCTGGATTTAAAAACAATAAAATTCAAATTTCTGATTTGTGCTAACAATCTGTTACAGAGCACGAAACTGTTTATTACATGACTTTTTTTTTAACTTCTCAAGCCTAACAAACGGTACTTGTAATTTATCTTTATTTCTAGTACTGTGAGAAAGTCTGTCATTTTTATTGATTTAATACTAACCTAATATTTTCTTTCAGATGAAATGTTTCTCCTTTTTTCATAGGATACAAACGTACGGCTTAAGATAGTATGATAGTTATATTCAGGTGTTAACGACTCTTCGGGCTTCTCTCTCTTTCTCTTTCTCTCTCTCTCTCTCTCTCTCTCTCTCTCTCTCTCTCTCTCTCTCTCTCTCTCTCTTCATTCAACAATTGGATCTCCAATAAGACATTATGACGTATTTTCAGAAACTTCAAAGGAAAGATGTTCTTGCTTGACTGGAAATGACCGCAAGCGCAATGTTACATAGACCACAAGGATTATACTTCAAGGTGTAGGCAGTAAGACGATTCCCTATCTGCCAACCCATTAACAGTATTCCCTTATCTAGAGCCTCTGCCCTGTTCAGGCAGACATAAATATGTCGGATGTAATGTGGTAGAATTAAGGGAGGGTTATGTTGTAGGGCCTGTTAGTAAAAGAGGAGTGCTGCATTGATCGCATACCAGTAGGATACTATACATATTCGTATTTCATTTATTAAAAAGTCTTGAAAAAGTTGATTCGAAAGGAATAAAAGAGCAAAGGTAGACGATGGGCCTATTATAGTACAAAATAATATATTAGGTCATAATGTACCGTAGTAATTGTGATATAATTTCACACAGATAAAATAAAATCTGAAACAATAACGTGAAATATTTAAGAGAGGGTCCGTCGTGTCGTACTTGGTTGAGACACTGATCATAAAACCGAAAGTCTTCAGTTCGACTCCTACAAGACCATTATTTGTTTTTCAACTGTTTTAATTTTTCTGGAAGTCTTTTTGTCCAGGGGTCAACTCGAAGCCTCAAATTGCAATGGCACCTGGGGAAAATGCAGCCGTGCATATTCTTTTATGTGCCGAATTTCACAATTATTGTGAGTTCTATACTGACGTCGTTATTATAAAGAGTTAGAACCTAGAATTTAATGTGTATTCTGAACCATGGCTGATTTTTGTAAGTTTTACATTATTATTTGCCAATAGGAAATCTTAGCTCGAGAAGTTTATGACAGAATCTGGCCTTAATAGAAAGCCCGACTGTCTAGCACAGGAATCAATTTTTGCATTAAACAGCTTGAAATTCGATAGGTCTAATATAATATAATAAAATGAGAGTTTTATTATATTATATATGGAGTATAATCTTTAATACAAAAAAATTTCAATGATACAATCTAAAATATTCTAGGTATTTTAACTTATAAAACTATTACTTTTACGTTGAATCTTGTTATTTAAATTTAATATTTTGTTCTCTCAGCCACTGAAACATACAAAAGAGACAGAGAAATAAGTAATAAAATGAAAATTGTGCAAGACTATTTTTAAAAGAGGATCGAATTGATTTAAGTATTCTGTGTATTTACTGTGTGTGTTTTTCCTTAAATTTGCTTACCCGTACCATATATATATATATATATTATTGGTGAAGAAAGTAAAATCAATTACTATGTTCTACTTGAAATTCGTCGGATGCGGTGGTCTAGAAGTAGCGTGCCCGCCTCTAGATTCGAAGGTCGCGGGATCAATCCCGGCCGCAATCGATGGGTTTTTCAGGACGTAAAAATCCTGGGCTCCGTGTCGTAGATTTACGGCATGTAAAAGAACTCCAAGCCTAAATTAGAGCCTCTGGATAAAATTTCCCGGCCCTTTCACGTCCAAGTAATACTTTAGTTTTCGGAGGGGGGTTAAGGGGCGATGGGCCTACCACCTGTCCCTCTGCCCTCTCTAGGAAAATAAGCGCAACAAAATTAACAAAGGTAAACAGAAACCTCCACTTGGAGGCTCTTCGCCCCAACATGGGGGCATAGGATTCGACATACACACATACACACACACACACACACACACACACACACACACACACTTGTAATTCGATGTCCAGTTTTCGATAAAAATAAAACGTATTTTGCATTTCCTTTTGCCTAAAATTATAGTTGTCTGAAAAAGTCTGTTTTTTGTGTGCCTAAATTCTATATCTTTCTTGTCACTTTAAAGGTCAAAATTCTCTTGTGACTTTTAACCTAAATAATATTCTGTGGTATCATGAACACATATCTACATCTTATTATGTTTCTTTACAATAGTGGAAACCCGATCACAAAAGTCACTAAATTAGTGTGCCTTATAGTACTGTATATGACGTAAAAGTCTTTCAAAGAGGTAGACCATTAAGGGTAATCAATTATAGGAGAGAGATTCGATCTGCTGCTGTGAATGATCGTTTACAGAAGTGTGGATGAAAGACACAAAATATAATGAATCATTAAAGATAAGACGTGCCTTTATTTTTCCACATAATTACCACGTACATTGAGACATTTGTCATAGGGCCTACTGCTTTAGAAGCTTCAAAAAGCCCTCCAGAAAAAATCAGGGCTCTGCATACGGAAGAAGCGTCGAACGGCTTGTGTGACGTCAGCAGTGCTCCCAAAGCGCCTTCCGCCGAGAGTCTTCTTCAAAATCGGAAACAGACGGAAGTCACTGGGGCGAGATCAGGACTGTATGGCGGATGGGCTAGGTGCTCCCAACCAAGAGTTGCAATATGGTTTTGCATTGCCGTCGCCGAGTACGGTCTTGCATTGTCATCCAACAACAGAACTTCATGTTGGAGAAGGCCAGGCCGCTTTTTCCGAATCGCCTCCTTCAATTGCGACGCTTCATCCGTATGCAGATCTCTGGTTTTTTCCTGGAGGGCTTTCTGAAGCTTCTAAAGCGGTATGACAAATGTCTTAATGTACGTGGTAATTATGTGGAAAAATAAAGATACGTCTTAATTTTAATGTCATATTTTTAATGTCTTATTATATTTTTCATCCACACCTCTGTACACATTCCCCAGGGGAAACTTATTTTCGGACTTCCCTCGTATTTGTAAATTACAAATTTTATAGTGCATATAGAAGTCTCTGTGCATGTACAGGCCTTTAATATTATATCCAGGTCAGGGGTCAATAAGTTTTAAAATAAATAAATAAAGTCACACGATACTTGTATCACGATAGAAAAAAAGTAATGTGATTATATTCCTTAGTTTTTGACAAAATTCCTGGAGAGTATAGTGAAATCACATTGCTGCTAGATAAATTAATGTGATCTATTATTTATTCATAAAGCGTATCACTAAGTGATATTAACGTGCAGTTGAAACAATTTGCTCTTCGTGTACAGTGCAATATAGTGAATATATGTGAAACTTTCATTTTCATCATTGCTTCCCCACGTTCATCCAATAAAATGTTATTGTAGTGATTTCCTTTACTTTTCCCTCCGAGCAAGCTTGTCAAGCTCTATGTATCATATTCATTTATAACTACGCGGAATAAATTCTTGTCAAACGCGTACATATGCGCAGTGCAGTGAGCCATGGCACAAGTAGCTGCTGCAGTAGATGACAGAATGAAATTAAATTTCAGAAGAGAGATGGGAATCACCCCCTCCCGTCGTCCATGTGTCTGCACCTGGATCCATAAGCTCACCACCATCCTCCTCCCGCCCACCCCCATCCACGAGGTAAAAGAGCTCAGAACAAAAGAGATTATACCAAACCTATAAGGGAGGTGAAAAGGACAGAGATAGAAAGATGAATTTGATATTAAAAAAGAGGCAGTGAGTTTCGGAGTAATGTATAGGATCGTACTACTTTATTGGCAGTAATGCTCTAGGGTTAAAAAGATTGTTAACTTGTTAGTTTAGAAATACCGTGTTAAAGTCTTTGTTTCGCTAACGAAGTGTCAATGTAATTCAGTTGCCTCGTTTAGCATTCTAAGTGAGTTGCAGGACTCTGGAATTTTAAACACTTCTTTCTTCTTTCAGTATTCAGTGTGAAGAAATTATTATATTGTCTTACACGAAATATACAACACTTAATGGTGTTATATTAGTCATCGTTATTAATTGCATCCAATTGGTCTATCTCTATTAAGATATCAAGTGAACTTTTGCTTATTAAATAATTAAGCATTAATTAAATCAATTACCCGCCGATTTCTTCAACCATGTTTCAGCTTTCCCGACTGTGGAGGGGAAAAATTGCCACACCATTTCCCCATAATACAGAGGTAAGCATATTCGGCACTATAACGTTATATTTTAAGGAAGTATAGGTATTAAAACTCTTATTCTTCTGAAATAAAAGTCCCACACTTACAAATATTAATTCCTGAACACTTATAGACCTGACAACCCTAAATAAATGTAAGCTTACACTCTTACGTTTTTGTTACTACTATAAATTTTTCATTCTTATGTCATAGTGTTTCTTTCGTATGTATCTATTTTAAATCTACACAAATCAATGATGTAAGATACTTATATCGTTATGTTTTAGATTAACATTAGCCTGCATCTTATTTTTCTCTAAATCTTATCTCGTCCGTTGTAGGAACATTTGTGCGGCTCACGCTGCCCGGGACTTATAATTATTGCGACCTGTCAGGAGAGGGAGATCTAAATGATCACATATTCACCTAACACTTTATGACAAGACAAGGGCACGGAGCACGGATGGAATGAAGGTGACAAAGACGGCCAGATGATAAACGGGTGTTTAACACTGCATACATTTAATGTTTCGCTCAATTGTAAGTAGGCCTATAGTATTTTACAGAAAATTATGACTTTTACGTGAAATTGGCATCCATGCCAAATGAGAATATTATAGGAGAAGAATTCCTCTGATACTGGGAATTGAACCCAGAACCTTTGGCAATCCATGCCAATGCTCTATCAACTGAGCTAAGCCAGAGTTCACTTCACAGCGCCAGATGGAACCTCTCTCCTATGGCTGATTGCCCTTAATAGTCTACCTCACTCACAGACAAGTTGTGTCGTATGCAGTGTACTGTGAGGCACACTAATTAGTAATTAGTGTTATTTGTGATTGGGCTTCCACTGTTATTGTACAGTTAACATTCAAGATGAATATATATAATATGCATTCATGAACCACAGATTATTGTCTCTGTTGGACATACATGAGAATATTATAGGAGGAAAATTCCTCTGATACTGGAAATTTAAACCCAGTGTGCCTGACAGTAATGCATATGACACAACTTGTCTGTCAGTGAGGTAGACCATTGAGGGCAATCAGCCATAGGAGAGAGGTTCCATCTGGCGCTGTGAAGTGAACTCTGGATTTTCTCAGTTAGTAGAGCATTGGCACGGATTGCCAAAGGTCCTGGGCTCAAATCCCAGTATCAGAGGAATTTTCCTTCTATAACATTCTCATGTATCCGACAGAGACAATAATCTGTTCATGAATGCATATGTATGTATGTATGTATGTATGTATGTATGTATGTATGTATGTATGTATGTATGTATGTATGTATGTATGTGTATATATATATATATGCCAAATGTTGTTCAATTAAGGCTTTAGTCGGCCTGGGTAACGCACTGGCTTTCTGTGCCCAAGTTTGCGGGTTCGATCCCGGTGAAGCTCGATGGCATTTATGTGTTCATAAATTAAACAGATCAATGTCAGTAGAATACTGAAATGTAAAAGAACTCCTGCGGGACAAAATTCCGGCACACCGGCGACGGTCACAGGCCTAAGTTGCAGTACACCCCCGTCGTTAAATAACCATTTAGACTGCCAACCAACTAAGGCGTAATAAAAGACAATTATAGGTGTAGATATTTGAGCATATGAAGTTAGGCTACAGAAATATTTCAAACTCCAAGTAGCGATGGCATAACGTGGTGGTGCAAATTTCAGAAGTATCTTAGAAGTAAACACTGGCTAGTAAAACTGAAAAACAATTAGAGGTATTAGCTATTCCTTCAGGGTCAACTCACTAACATTTAGGGTGGAATCAAGTGAACATCAGCTTACTCTAGTCCATAAGGGAAAACGCAGGATTTATGAGCCTACCAATCCAGACAACAAGGTTGTGGGCTCTACAATTAACCACATTTTCATTCCAATATTCTCATGATTATTTCATTACTGCAAATGTTCGATATTTAACAGTACAGGTAGTAAGGTTTGTAAAACATACTTTTCCGCTAGCTATGAAACTTAACTCCACTAAACGAGTAAAAACATTTTGTTCCCTACTCTGATTCGTATCTGGATTTACTTTAAAGTAGCTACAAGAATAGTGAAAAAATTGAAAGATAATACTAATGGCCCTCAAAAAACTCTATTAATGACTTTGTTTTAGTCTTAAGTCATGTGAAACGTAGGCCTAACTACTATGGCATATTTAAAAGTTCAATTCGTATGAATCTATTTTTAAGTTATTTAAAATAAAACTGTAGTGAACTAATTAACAATATATTTTTCCTCTGTGCAGTTTTAAAATTATATAATTAAATATTTAGATCTTTTTCCTAGATATTTGCATACACATTTCACAGTAATAATAAGTTATATAAAATTCCAGACCTGTTGTGAATCTGGAAACTTTGTCAAAATTTGTAAATTTAAAAGAATCCTAAGAACATTAAAAAAGACTGTTAAAAGCATTACGATATTACAAGACTAATAAACAGTGGTGTAATAAATAAATAATCCACAAAATGATGTATGTTATCCTGTAAAATCCAGTAATTCTTAGTTAAAATCTAGTTCGGAATAGGCTCATTGAATAAAAAAATTAGTTCACATGCATTTATAAAAACAAAGTTGATGCTGTCTTCTTATATGTCTATTTTGAAATAAACATTCAGTGCATCGGTCTTAGTTTAAATGCCTATACATAATCTTAGCTTTATACTTTATTTCCTTCTTTTTCTTTAAAACTAGCTTCACCCCATTTCGAAAATATCACATGCCGTTGCCTGTAGGGGAAGACTTTGCTGCAGATTCCAAGCCAGGACATGCCTGTATAAATACATGGATAAACTCCCTGCTGAGGGTTGAGCTCTACGCAGAGCCCCCTCCATGGACAACAATAATACGAATAGAAAACGGAATCACAATCAGGTTAGCAGGCCATGGGGTTTGACGCCGCGACCTCCCGAATGAAAGTCTGCGACGTTACAGCTTAGTGTACTTTAATCGGTTATTTTTTCACGAAGAATAATAACTGATCAAATTTTAACGGAACCAACCATTGAAAATGTTAAATTTTACAAAGATCAACCAACTTAATAAATTTTGTCACAAATGTGGGTTTGAAATTTATATTAAGAGCTCAAGCTTCATATCAGTACAACATAACTTATAATTTTGGGTAAATAATTTTTAGAAATGTCAATTATAATAACGAAGAAGATTATAAAGAATATATAAAATTTCATTTTACAAAATCTCTCCTTTAAAATATGCTTTATTTTTTTAATACTTCTACAAATTTCCATGAAAATTATATATCATTTACAATTTAATTTCTGTAATAAATCCAGATTTAGAAAAAAACTAAAATATAACATCCAAAATATTTTTATTACAATCATACTGTTCAGTTATGTTTGATACTTGAGATTTGATGGAGTTTTTTATTTTCTTGGCTATCTATAATAATCCTTTAATATTTATTCTTGTCTTCTTTCGGCTTTGGTGATATTTTATTCAATGCCAATTTCCTCACGGCCTCCTAGTAATTATTATTTTTATTGTCAAAAAACAATTGATCACTAGTTCTTTTCTCTATTAAACTCAAATCAACGTTTATTTTCAGTTTATTTTTATTATTTTAAGTACAGAATAATTATAAAACATATTTTATTTCATTCTCTTACTATTCTTTTTGATTGCTTCACAATCCACGTTTTTCTTTAAATTTATAATTGCTCAATCGTTTTTATAATCTTCGCCCAATGGGATTGATTTTCTAATATTGTTATAAGTCATTGTTTCAATTCAAACCATTCATTCCTTCTTCTACGTCCATTGTACAATCCTCTTTAAGGATTATAGTTCATTCTGGACTTATCCAGCAGTGATTTTTATTATCATAGAGCTTTATATTTCGCTTCCTGCGAGTTAAAGTTTATTCATACTTGGTATTAATTGCACAGAAGCAATTTTCCACGTTTTATTCTCTGAAGATTGGCTGAATTTGCTTAGTGTCTCTACCAGACATTTCTTCGAGGATTGATTATCTTAATTATTGCCTGATTTTGGACTTCAGGGTTACTTCTTGTGTGATATTAGATACAAAAGGAATCTTTATTACCAAGTGAGTGTTTTTAAGACCTAAAATTATTTCATACAGCTTCTAATATTGCATTGACTTCAACGCAACATAGCTGTATTTACATTGATACGCAATATATTTCAGTAACATTATTATTGCGTTTATAATTTGTGAATTCAAGCATCACATTGACTGTGAATGTTATAAATTGCAGCATATAATTACTGCATATATGTATTTATTATTATTCACATCATTTCTTGAATATTAAATCAAGTGGTCCTCCGGTATTGTCATTAAATCTGTCTTTTAAACCAGCAAGTTTTCATTTATTTGGCGGTATCAATCATCTCTGCTTTAAGAAGACCTTCAAGACATCAATGAAGAATCTAGCGAGTGATTGTGGTTCAAGAAGAGTTCAGTGTCAGTGTTACATTGCCTATGGTCTTTGTTTCTTGTAAAATTATTATCTTGCTTTCTAAACGGAATGTATCGCGTGCATTTAATTCTTATCAGCCTCAATTAATTATCATATGGTCCGCTGAGATGTGCGCGGTACACATACATATTCCTCTATAGGCCTACCTACCTCTTCAGAATTCAGATTGGAATAAAACAAAAAGTTTATGCACTTAGTGTGGAACAATGTGAGCGTTAAAAAATGTGGGGAAAAGTTTGTGAGAAAAGCTAAAATTAAACTAATAAATACCTTTTTTGTTGAATATGGCCAGTTAAATGTTGCTGGAGGGCATTAGGGTACCGGTATCACAAATAAATTATGGATGTAAAAGATTTGGGGATATTTTTAATATCGAAAAATGAAGATTTTGTCCGAATTTCAGAGATGTATTCTCTAAAACTATATTTTATTTGTATAAATATGCCATGCTAAAGTCTTTGTACCTCTAACGAAGTGTCAATATTATTCGGTCCCCTGTTTTAGCATTCTAACGAGGTGTAGGTCTATGTAACTTCTCACGCCTTGCATACAAGATATTAATATTCTACAAAATATATTGCGCTGAACGGTGTTCTGTAAGGCAAGCCGTAAATAATCGCTTCAATTAGGCCTATCTTTATTAAGATATCAAGTTAACTTTTGATAGTTTAATTAGTTAAGCGTTAATTAAATCAATTTCTCCCCGATATTTTCATCAGGATTCCAGATCACGTTTCCGCTCCAGTAAAGGGGAAAAGTTTCGAAGCATTTGCCAATATTAGCCTATAAGGTATTTCATCGTACCATATTTTTATGAAGTATACAGGCTAAGTATCAAAGTATGGATACTGATTTATTACTAATCTGTACCGAGTATACAGATAAAACTTTTAACACTATCCGGCCTTACACAAATATAAATTCTTAAACAAGTATAAAATTTAGCCTTTAAATGGAATTACCTTCTCATCATCTTATACACATTTAACAAATTGAACGGTTTGGGGGAAGGTAGTGCTAACCTACACAAACCCATTTGGAGATATTACTTTTTTAAAGTTTGCTCAAATCTTCAAATATTAAAAAAAAAATATGTTCTGGTACATATTATGTTAATAAAAAGACTTATTGACATAATTTCTCCCCGCTCAACAACACTTAAGTAATAATAGTGACTAAGAAAAAATATAAATAGTGCAACAATATCAACTTTTAGAAAAAGAGTTAGCACTATATTCCCTCGACACCGTCAATTCTTCTCAGTATCATTGTGTGACGACCTCATTAAAGATATGACAGCATGCCCTCTATGATGACTTATTAATTATTCAGAAAATAATAAAAACATATTGACTAACATTTATATATATACTATATGTGTGTGTCTCTGTATGTAAGTATATAGGCCTATTAACCATGCCTGAAATTATTTATTTTGAAGAAAACTCTTCAGCTTTCACCACAAGGAAGGATTGCCACAATTGGATAAAGCAAAATGTATGCAGTAAGTTCATAAACACAAAATAAGACAGACCCCTGTTACAAAATAATAAAACAAAATAAAAACTGTATGGATATTACATAAATTAAGGTAGGCTTGTATATATTACTTTAATATACTGAGGGACTCTCTGATGGCAGAAATTAAATTTCTGAGATCAAATCTGCTTCAAGGTGGAATCCCTTGCAAAGAATTAGATAGAGACGAGGCTTTTTGCCTCTATCACCGATCATCAAACCAATGATATTAATGGACGTATAGTCGGGACTGGTCGGCTGGTAAGTTCTGTGTTTTCCCTCATGATAGGTTGATGTTCACTTGATTCCACCCTAAATGCCGGATCAATAATATAACCGTCACTTGAGCCTGAAGGAATGGCTAATATCCTATGAGACCTTCAAAATAAATATGTAGGCCTATTTACAATATTTTGCCGTGAAATTATGCTTTGAATTTAAACAAAACATGTGCCTACAACTTTTGCCTCAGTTTGAGTTGGTATGTATCCTCGTAGTTCAGCATAGCCTGAATCATTTAACGCTGCAATTGAGATGTTAGAATTCAAAATAATTAGGGTAAAATATAAAGTTATAAGTGTTTATTCGATCTGATATTTTATTGAATAAATTTTCCCAACATGAAAGAATAGGCTACAATTTTTGGAGGCTTTCACGAGACAGAACCCAAGGAAGACTCAGATGGGTGGACATATTTATTAGAAAGGCAGGCGAGCAGTGGTCAAAAGAGAGAGAGAGAGAGAGAGAGAGAGAGAGAGGAAGGGATAGAAAGTACTTGAAGAGAGAATTTAGATGATAGAATACAGGTAGAAAAATTAGTAGAACCCATTTTCATATAGACTACAATTACTATATAAAATATAATTGCTGACTAGTGTTCAGTGTTTATAGGTACATAAGAAGTAATTTGCAGGACATAAGTGTTGTCTACTAGGTCTCTCTCTCTCTCATCTAGTAAGTGATCTTGAATTATCCCTGTTATACGAGACATTTGCCTTGAATGAGACACGTTTGCTCATTCGTTCATTCATTCGTTCATTCATCCATTCATACATTCATTCAACTAATACCTAATAACCTAATAACACTTACAAATATTAGTTACTTACACATGTTACATTGTATTGTACAATTCCGCATTGACTATAGGCTACACATAGAGGTGTACATATTCTGATTTTAGCTTGCCTGCCCCTTTGAAATTCTGCAACCAGTCACAGCTTTTAACTCGCTTGACTTGAAAGCAAGCCAGATTACAACGATGATAAGAAATGCTGTCGCTATGAGTCACAAGCTCTTCATAACCTGATGGGTTGCACAGGGCCTAAGGAAACTGCAAGGCCTGGCGGAAAGAATATGAAACTGGGTATAGCAGTGCACTGGTAAGTCGTGCAGTTACGTAGTTGAGGAACTTCAGATGTGTTTAGAGAATTTTACCCTGAAGGAAGCCGAGGAGAAACTAAAATGTGGACAGTTTGAATTATCAATGAACAAAGGTAGTACTAGTCCGGCATGGGAAAAATTTTCAAACATTTTCGAGAAAACATCATAAAATCATTAATAACAATAACAAAAATCCCTTTAGGCAAGCCTACAAGCTGAGGTAGATTTCGAAGTGCTTTTGTTTTAATTTACTGTCGCTGCGTAGCACTCTTCTTCTTTAGCCTTGGCATGACAAACCCGCAATAATAACTGCAAAAAAGAGGAAAGAGAACTTTTTAAAACATTCAAATCTCGCCTTATATGAGAACTATCAAGAAACTAGTTATTGATTTGTAGAGTACTCATCAAGAGCTTTTCAACGATACCCCACAAGACGTAGTTTCGAAAATTTCGAATTTCCATCCCCATACCCCCACCCCCACTCGTACTCCCAAAACCCCCGAATCGTTGGTGTCACTGAGAACTCCATAAGGAGTACTCTAATTTATTCTAACAAAGTTTCCCTCTATACTTCATAGGGGCCGAGATATAAATGTTTTAAAATTTCAACCCCCTCCCCCGACCACCCCCTTAGGCCAATTTTGCTCATTAACGAACATGTCTGAACTATTGGGCCTAGAAATAACATAATAAAATTTGATTCAAATATCTTGAAAATTACGGCCGCTAGCGTGTAAAGATATATATGCATATATATAAATATATATATATAGGCTATACACATATATATACTGTATATAAATATAAATATCACAATTTTTGAAACAGGCGGTGGTTTCGTACTTAGGGAGGCATGAAACGTAACGATATGAACGAATTTTTTGAAAGTCATTAGGTAGATTTTTCTTCGAAATCTACCTAATAATAAAAATAATAATTGTGTTAAGACGCTAAAACGATTTTAATACTTTATCCACCTTTTATTTATCTGCATGGTGAATTTCTTCTACCAGCATGTAGAAAAGCAAGAAAGTATTACCTACACTCAGCAACTACAGTTGTTTAGCTGATAGGAATGTCGCAAGCTTATTCTGACTTGCCTAGGCTGGGTTTGACCTGACCCATCAGGCTTAAAGAAACCTGCCTGCTTCCTAGCTATGACGCTGGCAACTTGCTTGCCTGGCGTTCAAGCGGGTTTGGGCAAGCTAAAATCGAGATTTGTACACCTCTGCCTACACAGTAATTATATTAAATAATAATAATCTCCCCACCCTTACCCAAACACCCAGTCTATGCGACTTTTATATACTTTTACATAAACATCCGACGTCAAGTAATAACATAATATAAATTCCATATACCTCTCTTGGTAGCTCAGTTGGTTGAACGCCCCTATAAGCAAAGACCGAGATCTCAGATAAATTCGAGGGAGATAAATTGTTTGTGACCGCCCGGAAGAACCACAATCCAAGTGTCGCAAGTCTGAGATCTCATGACGATAAACAGCCTCGAGCCTAAATTAGCTCCTCTAAGGGGAAAAATCCCTTCTTATCTCAATAGAAGCATCGCTAACAAGTGGCGCCTGATTTGACTTTCTAGTTGTCACATCTTCTATTGGTTCAAAATCACTGCACCCATAAATAAACTTCCATTTTTGACTATGACCCCCAATCCTTACAGTTAAGTAGGTTAGGCCGTGCTACGTAAAAGTTAATATGCCAAAGAACATGTAAAATAATTATTATTAATCCTAAATCCTACCTTACTACTTGACGCTATATAGTCTATTATGCCATCAAGGGACGAGGCCTATCTTCTCATATAATTCCTTCCTTCTCTTTCAATGACAGTAGTCATCAATGCTAACCACTGGACCACAGAAGCTGTCAAAATCCCACTGAGATTCATAATAAATTTCCAAATATTCAAGGCATAAATCTGTTGTACGAAAATACTTTATTCTTTTGTTCGTATGATTATTTACCGAAAGTTGTTTACCGATCCTTATGACATGGTGGGGTACAAGAAAAAACTAATACCAAAAACAGGACATACCAACGCAGCATCGTTCAAGTCAAAAGTGCCAATAAATCAGCAGAATCATTAAGATATTGTTAAAGCAACACTTTGCATACAATTTCAGGAATGTCTACTATCAAGCTCACAGAAAAAAGTCCTCCAAATTTTAATTTTCAAAAAACGTGTACCAGGTACTTAACAATTGTATATTCAAAATATCTTTGAAGTTTCTTCGGGCTTAAACTAATTTCAAAAGATAAAAGTCAACACTTTGAAATTCGTTTTTGAATTAAACAATACATGTCCTTTGTAACTTAGTAATTTAATTATAAACACATGTTTTCAACACTGGATGGCTACAAGGGCATAATTATCTGTTATAATTATCTATAGTTTCAGTGATTAGTTAAGGCCTTCTAAGTATTAAATATTTAAGTAATAATTAAAATATTAAGTTTATGAAATTCTGTCATCTGTTTCTACTCGCTTGGTTGGAAATATGTACAGTATCAATAACCCAGTGTAGGCCTACCCTGTAGTTTATGTAGTTATAACAGATATACTCTTCGTCATAGGCATGACGATGGTTTAGCTTATTATTAGGCGGAAATTCAACTTCACGAGTCATTCACACCTAGGGCGTTATGTTCTATCTCTATCTGATTCTTCGACAGTGACTAAGGGATATATGTTAATAGTCGTTTCATATGATGAAAGATGATTAATCTTTTCTGATGTTCTCACTGGTTCCTTCCGTGACAAAGAATAGGGAACAGTTGTCCATTTTTAATTAGTAAAAGCAGCCGACAACATTATTTAAATTGTGTTATCTCGTCAACATTCCCACTTCCCTGACTGGTAATATGAAGGGGAAAACTTATTTCGTGTTGTATATCTTTAGTATCTTTTCTCTGAAGCAGAATTTTGTGAGTAAAACAGTCCGATCTAGAATACAATGAAGTAGTTATTCCATCTGCTCTTTTAGTAGTAATCCTAAGCGTTTATTCATTTATTTTATTTTATAGCCCTAGATCTAGCACATATAATTAACATTGTTTTTAATAGGTGCCCTCAAGATAACTATATTAGCTGTATGTTTGTGTGGGATATTCTTCACCAGCCAGTTGGGTAAAAATTTTATGGGACTATATGAGATTATATTCATGTAAAATTTCAACAGAAACAATAATCTGGTGGAAGCATGAATACGAATCAACATAATTATATTGTGTGGAAGTCTGTTCATGCATGTAAAACCTATTATTAAAATAGTTACGTACATTCTATCTTAATGAACAAGCCATGAGTTGCTCTTTAGGCCCACTGTAGCAACAATTATATAGGCCCAGGCTATATAAACAAACTGTGAAATTCTTATAGCTTGTGGGAAATTACTTTTTCTTATTCATCTAACGTTGCCATCAAAAGCTTTCGTGGTAATGGTCATGGTTCTTGATAGATGTCAAATATCAAGAATTATTTTATGAATTTTACGGCACATATTTTATAGGAGTGGAATGCCATATTATTTAACATAACAAGAGTTTATTGCTATGGTCACTATGGTCTCCTTTGTAAAACGTCCTACAGTGAATAAATGTCTACCTTATTATCTCACTTTTAATGGGTCATATTTTGTATATGCTATTAAGAGACAATATCAAGATATCTGCTCTACAACTAAATGCTAAATTTAATTTAAATTTAGTAAAAAATGCTAAGCATAGAAATTAATTATATGTATGGAGAAACGAATTTTCACCTCTTAAGTCTACTCAAAATCATTTAGTTCCGATGAATTTGCTTTTTTAATGAAAGTGTACTTTACTGTACGAGGCATTTTGTTTCTCAAGTGTGTTATGCATCGGGCTTAGAGAGAGAGAGGGGGACAGAAAAAGAGACAGAGCGTATGTAAATAATGCATGCGTATGAGTATGTGTGTTTATAACAGGGGAAATGAGACAAGAAGCTTGGTTCAAACATGCGCGGTAGCAATATGAGCTTGTGGTGTGGCTTCAAAGCGTTCTCTCGCAGGTCATATGTCTATCTCATCAGTTACATGTGCAACCACTTTCATATACAGAATTATCATACGATCGTTTCATTTCTCCAAGTGCCAAAATGTTGAGGGATCAGTCAATTGAAGTTGAAATTGAAATTACCTGCAAAATAACTAATAAGGAAGAAAAAATAAGAGTTTGTGCTATAAGCAACCAAAGCTATTATGCCCAGGGATTCTGTATGTTTATGTACGAGAAGAGAATTAGTCTGTCATAAAAATAATGGTTTATAACTTTCAATCTTTTTTGTCTACTTGGAGTTAGCTAGGAACATGTTTGCTTGCACACAAGAATATTGTGTGGGAATTCATGGAAGAGTACTGGTATAAAACAGAATACACAAAATTGAAAAACGATAAAATTCAACACATTTTTCCAGCTCACCAAATCAATTTCATTTCCACGATTTCCATAGAAAGCTGCTACTCGAAAAGATTTATGTAATCTGAAAATGTTATTGAAAAATTCATTTACATATTATAGAAGCGAAGAGAATGTGGTAGTTGTCATGATAACGGCAGTACGCTTCAATTCTACGTAAAAGCTGCAGCTGCGTTCATTTATTTGGTGCGTGCTTGTGTGAGTGGGTGGAGGGCGGAGGGTGAGAAGTGAATTGAAACACCAATGAGTTTAGCATCGGGGTAAGAGAGGTGCACTACTGAGTCAGCAATTATTGTTTTAATAGATGCCATGCAGTCCCTACACAATAAAAGTGGCTCCGTCTTCTATTCGGAAAGGAAAAGCAGCTGGGTCTCTTTACACACAGATGCCATAGCTTGGCATAATGCTCTTTGTAATTCCTGGTAAGGCATGTGTGGTTTGCTTAATTTTGTAAACTTACTAAATCTATTATTTTACTTCCTATTATTTAAACCGACTGAAGGTGATATTATAAACAGACATGCATGCATCTTTAAAATGCATAAGGAGGAGGATCTAATTTAGCGCAGCAAGATATATTTTATTCACCTCTGTGGCGTAGGGAATGCGTTCGCTCCTCTAACGCAGCGAGCTCGGGTTCGAATCCTGATCGGAACAAGACACCTAGGTGGGGGTTTTCCTCACTAGTGAGACAAATCTCGGGTAACTTTAGGCCCTTGTGTTCCTCGGATATCACCTGGCCGTCATTGTCACCTTCATTCCATCACGTTTTGCTCAAAGTGCGTATGTGTGAATGATGTCTCTCGTCCTATGTGTTTGTGATGTATCGGAGGTGGCTCCGGCTTTGGGCTGACCACTCATCCGCGGAGGCCCTCCATATCATTGTCTGGTCAAAAAAGTATGCATGTGATCCATAGATATTCCCTCTCCCGACAGGTCGCGGTCCTGTAAAGCCCGGGCGCCGTGGGTCGATTAAAGGTCCCTAAAAGGAAGAGATAAAACTAAGGCAAAGAAAGATTTTATGATTTTAATTAATGTTTTCTACCAGAGCATTCATATCTAAACTTAAAATTGGATAAACCGTACAGGCTTACGTTTGTTTGCTTTCTATGGGTTATATTCAGGTGCATATTCAATTATAACTTTGTACATAGGCTACTTTGATTACATATTACATTGAACGGCTTACCGGAAGGCATTGCTTAATATCAATAAGGATCCCTGTTACTACACAAATAAAAATCAACCTTTAAGCTTATTTGGAACTCCTTCAGAATAGCGTACTCAGCCAGGCTCTGCCATTAGCGACCGTGCCCCTCCGAGCCGGCGGGGAACAAAAGAGAAATGATCGGTGCAAGGGTAAAATTTCCCGTCGCAGAAAAGATTCAATGTGAGACATAATAAACACCGCTCTATTCAGTATATTGCTCCTAAACTAATACAAATGTTCCTAACCTAACGTAACATAACCTGTCACTGACCTAGAATTTGGCTGTCACTACTTCTAGAAGCCTTATTAGTTTATTACCCATCTACGCCTTTCGTAAGACATCGTTACATGACACGAACCCCGCGCTATGCAGAATACTGCTGCTAAACTAACATGACTATTACTAACCTAACATAACCTGTCATGGACCTAGAAGCTGTTTTACCCTTCCACATCTTTCATAAAACATCGCTACAACAGTCGTTTATCTGCCGAATTCAATCGGCATGTAATCATGTTCGTAATATTGGCGACATTGTAGACTTGGTCCCACTCGGTACGGCCCGGTTGTGACGGCGGTCACCTTATTCTCAACTTTAGTGGCTTATTTTATACTTCTTCATATAAGACCGTAAGAATAAGGTCTTGTTACATATTCATATTCAGTGGCGTAGCAAGCTTAGGTGGTACCCGGTGCGGAAAATTTCTTGTCACCCCCCCCATTTAAATTATTAAAAGATGGAACAGTTCCAAGCGTTATTTTTTGGATAGTCAAAGGTAATCCCACGATAGATGCAGTTGCAGCGAATTAATCTGACGTAACTCGTAAACCCAACGGATTATGCAAAATTAGTAATAATTACTTTGTTATATAGAAACAAAACTAAGCTCCGAAATCATGGTATACTATGAATAAACCATCTATTAATAGATTCGAGTTACCATATTGTGACCAGTGCTACCAATGGTGCATATAAGACATAGTTAACCTAATTCATCCAATTTTGTTAGAAGGAAAGTCATACATATCAAGCATATTATGCAGTACATTGTACATTGTACTGTTAAACGACAATAAATGCTATTATTATCATTATTATTATTAATCTAAAGTACGTTATAGACAGATATAGGCCTATATTGTTTTCGTGAGCGACAGACTGTGGGTGTTACCGTTAATAAAGCGAACATCTAGGCCAAAATACACTCCCGAAATTGTGCTAACTTTTATTTTTTGAGTGATTTTTTAATATTTTGTTTTCCAAGCGAAATTTCGAATTTTGGAAAGATGAATTTTGATAAAATGAAAAAAAAATTGTATTTATGTCAGATACCTTTCAAGATGTGAACCGAAGATGTTATATTTACATAAAGAAAGTTTTCTCGAAAACGGCTCTAACGATTTTCTTTAAATTTTGCACGTGGGTTGCTTATAGAGCAAAAACTTTTATTCGAAACACTTTTTCGAAATAATAATTATCTGAAGGGTAGTTGTAAGACACCCACTCTGAATACGGGCTCTTTGCAATACGGCCTCTTGCAATGGAAAATCGTAGGAAAACAAAATTTTGTATTTGGGTTAGGTACCTTTTGGGGATGTTACATGAAGATTGGTGACAACTTTCTCTTATTTTTAAGAGGAGGCTAACTTTCATTTGGGCAGAGGAAGTTATGTGAAGTATAGCCTACATCATTTTTTTTAGGTTGATCCTAATAAATTTCATAAACAAGTAATGTAACTATTTTACGAAACTGTATTATTAATAATCTATTCTTAAATATGCGCACATCCCAGGACAAAATCAGCCAACTCACATTGGAAGTTTATTTTCGTCAAAGTCATGACCCGCCGCCTCGTTTTATTTGTTGACATAATTTAAAACTAAAAGAAGTTTCAATACGCATGTTGACTTGTAGAAAGTTGTTAAGCTTATTTAATTATTTTAAATAACATTATTATTTTCTTTAAATTCCCTTGAGCGATTTTTTACTTACAAAGACATATTTTTATTTTGTCACCCCCCGGGTGATGGTACCCGGGGCGGCCCGCACCCCCCGCACCCCCCTTCCTACGCCACTGTTCATATTAGTATACCTATCATTTAAGTCGACTGCTGTGACGGAGGGGATGTGTTCGTGTTTGTCAGTTTCTCTTTGCAAAGTAAGTGCACAATGAAATTTTTCAGCAAACTGATAATGTGCGAACGCGTCGCGATATTTCACAGTACATGGAATAACTGCAGGAACAAACCTAGTAGTGACTTCCAGATCTGACCCTATAATATGCTCTCGTATCATATTTTCAATTAATGTTACTGAGTATTATGACTCATCTAGCTAGCGTATCTAGTCTGACTGCAGGTCCATTCAACTTAGCAGATGTCGATCCGTTTAATTGCCTTTAATGTAATTATGCAATCAACTCATTTCTCATTTGACTCAACTACTATTGTCCTGAAATGACAACATAAATGATAACATAATATAAAGAGAGAGCCCAGAAAAGCTTTAACGACATTAGTAACCTTATAGTAATAATTGAATAAGGGGACAGGGGAAGATAGTGCTAAACATCTTTTTGTAAAAGTTGAGATTGTTGAACTATCTGTTTTTTTCTTAGTCACTATTTATTGCAATGTTTCTGAGCATAGACTAATGCTGCATTGTGAGTAACATAATATATACCAAAAAAAGATAAAAGTAAGATTTGCACATTTGAACAAGCTATCGAATTTAATATCTAAAATGAGTTTAGTAAAAAATGTCCACCTTAACATGTTTTAATGTTTTCAAGTCACTTTGGGATAAGGCTTAGTAAGCCGATGATCTATTTTTAACATTTTAATTAAAAAATATATTTTATGACAAAACTCTGGGTTTCTACCTATACACTGAGGGTATAAGGTGGACATTTTTTTACTAAACTTATAAATCTGACCCTCATTGGAAAATGAAATTTATTAATAATCTAAAATGAGGTTTGTGTATTAGCACTATCTTCTTCTGACCCCTTCAATTGAAGTTCCTCGAGTCTCTCCGAGATCTTTCACCAGAACCCTACAAAATCATTCCATTCTTATAAATTAATAAGTGTGGACAAATCTGATCAAGTTTTCGGTAGAAGTTAACACGATTCGAGAACAACATTGTGTCGAGAGTTTAGATAATGAAACACAGCTGTAACCCCCCGAGATTAAAAACAAAGTAACATACTTTTCCTCAGAATTCAAATTAACCTATAGGTTTCTTCAGTAATTTTCAATTACTTATAAGTTATAATCGTAGGATAGAAATATAATTATAGACGCCATATGCTAGGAAGGCTTGTCTTGGCGCTTTAACGTTAGGCAACGCACAATAAAACACAGGAAATAAACTCAATTTAGTATAATATTAATATTAAGACGTGCAGAATTGATTTTATTGATCAGATGTGATCAGATTTGATTTGATTTGATTTGTCTAATTCCGCAGTTTCATTTGCTGCTCTGAAATCTTCAAGGTCGTTCCGTGTTCGATAATATCGATATCACACCTGTGTAATAATGAAAATTGACTTCGAAATGGATAGCATTATGATCGTTATTTCCAATGTAATAAGCGTATTATATTAAAGTCGAACAAAAATTATATTTTAAGACCGTTACTTTCATCAAAAGATAATTATTTATATATATAAAATGTTTTAAACGACAAAGGATGAATTGAATCTGAGATTTTGATTGTGTAATAATTATTAGCATATCCTGCAATGAGAATATTTCCATTGTCTTTCTGAATTGCAATAAATTTTCCCCTAGTTTCACTAACCTATATTTCACTTGCAAATAAAAGAGTTGGTAATTCATGTATCGGTATTCATTTCCGAACCATTAGAACGTAATGGAATGTAATGCCTGGGTAAGCTTACATCAACGCACGTAAAACAAATGCATACATTTTCAGGGGCTGAAATCATTGACACGAAGAAATTGCAATCACAGCTGTTATTGCGAAAAATATAGTTATTCATTGCTGCATTTCAGAATAATTTTCAATGAATAAAATTTTAATGATGAATAGTTTGGTGGAACTATAAGGAGATAAAACAGGGTTAAAACTTCTCGGTTTTCCCTTTTCATGTTCACGTAGACACTGTGACAGAACGTTAATTTCTATTTTTTGCTATAGCCTATAATTCGTTGGTTGGAAGGAGTAATAGGTCTGAGTAATAGTTATTTACGGTTTAAGACCGTTATATAGATCCTAAGAGCTGAGCACCACGCTAACAAAACGAGCGATAGCACTCAGCCTCGTGATATAAACTGGAGCGGTCGGGTGGGTGGCCAAGTCCTTTCAGGGATGTAGCTCCATGGAGTTTAGTTTTATAACTTTACAGAAAATTTTGCTTATATTACTGACTGGAAAGTTGAACTGGATGGAGTATTACGCAAATAGCATGTGTTTTCTAGCCTATACTAGGACAGGAAAGTGAAAAAAGCGGCGACATCCACTGTTAGTAAAATCACGATATCCAAAATTATGAAAAGCAGAATCGTCTGGTTTAAATACACAAATAGTATTAAAATTTAATCGGATCAAGCCTAATACAAAAGTAAATTAACCATGAAACTTGATCAGCATAATTATTGTTCCATGGCGAATAACCTATGGGCTTCTTAAAAAAATGCAGCCCATAGGCAAGCAGGTACTCTGATAAACTACATGGTAGCCACGATAGCAGGGAAAGTATAACATTATAAATTAGCAAAAAGATCGTCGGGTGTGAGACTTTTAAAACTATCTACAAATAAGTTCCCTAAGTTAAGTTAATTGAAAACTAAATCCATCTAAGGACGTAGTGAAATTTATAAAATTAATAAACGGTGCATAATATATGCATATGCATTCACATATATGTGGTGTAATTGGGTTTTTACATGGACGGAATAAATGCACCTTCCTAGAAAATAATACGGAATCTTCATTGATTTAGGCATCTTGCGGAAAGTTAATATTAGGCCTAATCACCTCGTTTGGTTTAGGTTGAGTGCATTATGCCATTGGTATAGTTAAATTTCAAAATAACTATTATTCGTAGCTTTCTATACTTCGAGTTCATAATAAATAGCTTTATCCATATGCTGCTGTGTACAAAAGAAAAATTAGAAATCTTTTCCATCCACATCGTATTTGCTGACTTTTTTCCGCAGGATTACTTTCAAAATTTTTAAATTATTGTCGAGCTTCCAACCATTAGAATCCAGTTTGAGGTCCCATGAATCCAGAACTAAGATTTCTCAAACATGTCCATTTGTATCTGCATTTCTATTAACACCGTCGCCTCGAAAACGAAATATCGTAAACAAATTAAGTTTTACATTATGGTTAGGTATCGTCCAGGATATGACTCGGAGGAAGGTGGCAACATCCTCTTGCTGTTACCATCACATTGCATAAGAATATTTAATTTTGTTTGCTATTTTCTCTATGGTGGCTCTAGTGATTTTGTTTAAATTTGTACATGAACTTAAACTCTTATTTGAAAACTAATTTTTAAAACAAATGATCTAAATATGAAACTCACGACAAACGCAATTTGACCCTTTTAGTCTTGCCTTGTGATTAAGACTGCATTGGATGAGATATAGACAACTGAATGTGCACTTCTGAAATGTAGCCGCTTACTCCATTTTGGATTAGGAAGAATAGAGAAAGTCATCTGAGTAATTCGCACAATTTCTTTATGATAATATTTCGACTGTTAATAATGAAAATAAGGCTTTAATGGTGACTAATGAAAGGAGAAGACTTTCAATAAACTGAGTGGGAGACATCGGATCAAGCTACGTCTAGAATTTCGTAGAATGCATGCACTATTTCTCTTTCACTTTCCACAATAAGGCGGGTCATGCAGGTTTGGGTGTTGAGAAATAGGTGGAAATTCATTATTTTATTTATGAGCAATGAATTTCTCTACAACTTTGTAATCTGAAAAGCTCTTTATTGACTACTTCTACAGTTTCAAATTATTTTCAAAAATAATCAAACTGTTACAATTAATAGTAAAACTTATCGTTACAAAATGGCAGCCACGTTTCGTGCACGAAAATGTCGTTTAGTGATAATTTCCACAAATATCAATATTTCTCAGTGATTTTTTCTAGATATTTACTGATATCGTGTTAACAACACTATGTACAATCACTGACTTAACATTAATAGTTTGTTATAAAAATATTTTAATGTAAACAAATACTCTTCAAGGATTTCTTTTTAATACTTAAATTGTAGGTATTTTTAAGATTTTAGGTGATTTTGTTTATATGATATTTACAAATAGATACAAAAAAGAATCGCTCAAAAATGATGGCATTTGTGGAAAATATCACGGGAAGGGTATTTCAGTGCACGAAACGTGGCTGCCATTTTATAAAGATAGGCCTAATTACCTATAACTGAAACAGTTTCATTAATTCTTAATGTAGGATGTAATTGTGGAAGTAGGTAATACAAAAACCTGTCAGACTGCAATGTTACTTAGCAATTCACTACTAAGGGGGAAGGGAAAGAATTTCACCTATTTCTATGCACCCAAACTTGTTTGTCCTCCCTTGTCGAAGATCAGAAATACAGATTCATTAATTGAGCAAGTGAAGCGAGATACTAGGCCTATTTAAGCTCGAACGTTCGGCATTTCCTCTGTTTCATTGTAAATCTGTGTGTTACGCAGTTGCTACGAAACACATTGTTCTATTTTCTTCCAATTTGACATTAATGTTCCTTGAAGTCCTTGAAGTCAATGATTCAAGCCAAACGGTTCATGTTATAACTTTGGAGACTTCTTCTATTCTCGAGTGTAAAATGTTCTAAAACTTTGTTCCAGTAAATTTTTAACGAAACTCTACCGGCATATTGTCTATCTGTACATTTCTTTGTTACAAAGTGTTGATGTTTTTTCTTCTAATTTGGTATGGACATTCTTTGAAGTCATTAAAGTCATTAAAGACGAAGTATGTGTAAGAATTTTAAAATTCTGTTCCATGATCGTTGCCGTTTTTCATAGAACTACTAGTAATTAATAATTTCCCTATGTTTTTGTTTTGACAATTCATTTGTACAACTATTATGAAATATACTGTGTCGAAGACAATTATAAATGTGTGATTTTAAAGTAGAACATAAAAAGAAATCCATAAAAAATATCCCCACATCCTCCGAAGCAATTTCGGAGAATTGTTACCTAATATTATTGACTTATTCACCTGCAATATTAAAGTAGACTCCCACATTCGTAGTATAGTTTATAGTTATTATCGTATAGTATATAATTAAAATAATTTCTTAAATATAAATATAAATGTAAATATCGCAGAATCCTCTATACGAAATATTTTTTTTTTTAAATTGGATGTTATTACAGGTCACTCGCTAGTGTTCTAGTACATTCTGTGAATATTGCCCTATTCATAGCACAATGATTACAGCCTACCCAAAAATTAAGTTTAAAATTTATGTTCACTAAAGGTGATGTAGTGTATACATGTGTTTGGATGTTCAAGTTTTAATTTATCGGAAATAATTTCTATTTTTTTTTATTTCCTTAAATTATTAAGATCTCATATTAATTATGCAGGGCAATCGGTTGTTTATAAAAAAAAAATGATTCAAAGTTGCTTAGTGTACGATTAAGCACCTAGAAGTACTATTTTTGTTCTAACATATTCATACGCAACGGGTTCCATCACAAAATTTGGGGAAAAGATCTGATGCACAAGAAACAAATCAATAGTTCACGTGATCATTTATAACTCGCCAATAATTGCCTATATCCCAAGGATACTATTTCATTACAACTTTATTGGTGAATGTGGATATTCACTTTGAATTCAATATCGATATTAAAAGTTGGGAAAGGTCAGACACGTGTGTCTGCACTTACTGCTCGAAACTGTAAAGCAGGATTAACTCGGAACAAAAATTAACTACTTCAGCAGAAATCAGTCAAGGGAGATTTCGCAGTAGGCGTTATACGTCGAGAATTATCCATTATTAATCCATTATGTGTTATTAAGTGTTTGGATTCAAGGAATTCTCCGATTCAGAGAATTAAATCCGTTGGTTTTAATGTTGTGTAAGTCATTGACTTCCAGAAGAGGATTTTAAAAATTCGAGGAATTCCGAAACAAGAGAAACTCCAAAGTTTCGGAAAACTGTGCATACTAGTACTTAAAATTTCCGAAACTTTTCTCTGTAGCTTCATAAAACAGCATTCGTTTTCCTTTTTGTCTCTCTGCACAATTAAAAACGGCGCAATGGAAATGTCTATAGGCTACCGTTAGTATTCTTAAAGAAGGACTGAACAAAACCAGTATGGTATGGTATGGTAAGGTGCATCTTTATTCTTACATACATATTAAATACATTATCCAAAGAATAAATCCAACGCACGGGCCTAGACGGCCGTTCGTGCTTTAACTATGCACATTTTTGGACAAAGAAGAAAAAGTAACACTAATAATACAAAACAATATAAAACGAAAACTTATAATATAGTAATACTATACAAAAATATTGAGAAAAGAAAGAGAGAGAGAAAGAAAGAAAAAAAATTGTACTAATGACCAAAAATATATGACAATAATAATACAATATAATACATAATAATACACACAAAGATTACTCCCCCTGCCCCTCCCACCATCCTTTTCTACCCTGAGCTGTCGGACTTTAGACATGAATTTCCCCACCCCTTCGGAGAATTTTGTAACACACAACAGCTCGAATATCGCCATGTGACCTCTTCTAGAGACGACAAAACAAGTAAAGAGATTAATTATAGCTCTCAAACCTGATACACTGTACGTAAGTATTTTTCATTGCATTCTCTTCAGTACTTATACATTTTGCATTACCTTTTAAATCCCATTAGTAACTGTTTCTCATTATGAACCAAATGATTAATTTACTCTGGACATATTTACTACACATTTGTGTAACTTCGTAGTCCACATTAATGTTCATAGTGAAACAATAGCTTAAGAGGCGACAGTAAGTTTTGACTTAAAATGAATAAATCTTGAAAAATTCTTTAAAATATTCTGCGTTAAGTGTAGAATACATTGCATAACAATTTGTGCATATTTAAGCCCTTCACGGTCTTAAGACGCAATTTTTGGAGATCGTGCACCTACCATTTTAGCAGTGCTGGTTATGAAATTATCCCTGCAAATTACTAATTCAGTAAAATGGTTTATGGATTCAAAGATATACATAAAGAATAATGTATATATCATGTCGCCAAAGTGAAAGGGCAACAGTTTAGAAGGAAAATCTTATGGAAGTCTCCAAGCAAGATTCCTGACTTGCATGCTAAACTTTGTTTGCTGTTGCCCCTAACTTCATTTTTGTTGTTGTAATATTGCCAGACTAAAGCTGATATATTTTCTAATTAAATAAACGTGGTAGCAATTTGACATTCACATTCTCTAAACCATTAAGAAACTTTTCTCTTGAGAAGAGAATTTTGCTAATTGACTTTATTGCAGAAATATGCATGTCTATTTTTTAAAAGGGAAGTGAAAAAATGTTCTTAAAATTTTATTGCTTATTTTGCAAAAAGACCAGTATCAAAGTTCTGCAGAAGTCAATTATTATTATAGCATGTTTTTGCAGGTAAAATGCAAAAAAGTGCTTGAATTGATCTTTAAACATAGCTTAGTTAAGTTATATCGATTTTAATATACCCCTCTTTTTTACCATTTGGTTTAAAGATCTGGGACCCCAAAAGAAATTTTTCAAGAAAACGTTTTAGGTTAAAAAATTATATTTTACACCAATTATTAAAAATACGAAGGAAAAATCATCTTCTCTCCTTAATGATTATTATTTTTGAAGTTCGCAGTTATTCATTAACAGTGTTCCAAACATAAAGCATTCAAATGCTTTGTGTCTGTGGTGCAGTGTAGTAGTAAGTGTAAATGACCTAAAGTTTCCAGCAGTTCCACAGATAATTTTGAAACAGGAAACGAAAGCTAAAATTTCTACAACAGAACAAGAACAAAGGGGAAATGGAAAGAGAAAGAGAAAACGAGGGAGAGAAAGTAAGTTGAAGAGAATGCCAAAATAATGAGTAGTTATAGCATAAAGAGAAGAAAAGCTCTTGAAGTATAAAACTACAGTTAAACATGCGGCCAATTAAACAAGCACAACAAACATACAGAAGGCAGATTCATGAACCAAATGCATATCACCTGAAGAATGCTGTTGATTCTTTTAGAGTTGCAGTTATTGTTGCCATGACAATACCTCTGAATAGGTCAAAATGTTGCAAAATTCATAAACATATTGAGAAATTGTCCCCCTTGCTCTCATCATAAGACATGCTACCTTGATATACTTTAAATAGTATTTATACTTGTATAATTCAGTTGTTGGTTTAAGTATAATACTTTTTTATTTATTCACTTTCTCTGGCTGATGCTCAAGGCTTTCAAAACGTACCGTCTAATATATATTTCATTGTTTACTCAGAGAATTGAAGATTAGAACTCAATTTAACTTCATTTAACAATGAGTCCTTTCAAACAATCAAGTCATATAGAGCTGTCAAAATTATTCTTATTAAAACATTTAATTTTCTTGACTGATGACAGTTCTTTTGGAGGACTAAAGGAGTAACTGCAATCTGTAGCAATTGGTTCCATAATTTCACAGGCTGATCACAGGATTATACTGTAGTTAGGGTGATATAATTATTATAATTTAGTTCAAGCAATTTATTGAAAAAGTAAACAATTCCGTTACATTCAAGGGTATCATGATGAAGCATAGTTCGGTGGACAACGTGTTCAAACGTAAAAGAGTGTAACATAAGAATAAGGTGTCTATGTGTTTCATTCTTCCGATGAGGGAATAATTTACAAAATAATAGAAATATGTAAAAAAGCAACTTTATTCTCTCAGTCGTATATAATAAGAAACCTAAATTTATGTGAACGGAAATATATATACCGTCAAAGGTTAGAAACCTGTATACGTATTCAATATATTTACAAAGTTTGCAAAATCTATTTATTGTAAATGAAATGTCAATATGTAAACCAAATAACGTACAAATTAAAACTTTTTACAGACTACTGAAGGCCCTAAGTATACATTTGAGTATAACCCATACAGATCAATCTTTCACACACAGATTGTCCACCTTTAAGTTCAGATGTGATGTAGGATAAAAAAAAGCACTAGTTAAATTAATACAATCTTGCTGAGCTAGGTTTTTTAAAAGCATTTCGGTATTTAAAATGTCATCTTCATTCTATTGGCTCTTGAAATTTCTCCTACTTACATAGACGTTGACATATGTCTGATTACCAGGGCCCGGATTCTAATGACATGTCATATTTTTATTGATGCTACATAGACATTGCCAACTTGTAGATAAATCCTAATCATGGCCTCTAGATTGTAGAAATGCATTTTTATTACGTCACTTTTTTGTCATTTTATGCAACTTTATATTTTTAGGACATTTATTTTAATTTTACGTCATTATTTTGTTCAACATTTGCTTCCTTTTTTAGTCATTTTCATGCATTTACATTGTATATATTAACTTTTTTGTCGTCTTTGAAGAGTTGTTTGTTTAATGCAAGAAGGAGACACTCTGTGTTCAAGTGTTGCCATGTCTCAGTCGGAAACGAGAATCAAAGAAACGCCAAAGTATTTAGACCTACAACATCTTTTCTGCATTTACAGTTCTTTTTACAATTATGTAAAAATTAGTCTATAACTTTGCGTGTACAATAATAATTTTTACAACTAAAATATAAGTTTTTAGGCCATTCTTTACAATTATTAAGTAATTTTCTTTAAAATTTAGGGTCATTTTCATTAAAATTTAGGGTCATTTTCCAAACAATTTTAGGTCAACACAATCCGGGCCTTGCTGATTACCGATGGAGGCAAGCTATTCGGAAGTTTTAATTATAAGCCTATTTTCATAGTTCGTCATTTTCTATACATACAAAGCAGTAATGACATGAACTTGTTGAAGTCATCAATCAGAACACAATGAATTTGTTTCAGAGCATCTTGTATGACATGGTCTATCTAGTTGATTTCTTCAGAGGACTGTACTAAAGCTTGTGGTTCATGTGTCATCTTGCACGGTCAAGCACGGCCGCTCATGCGGATGTTTCGAAACAACGTTTCTCTCTGCTAACAGAAACGTGACTAGACTCAATTTCGCATGATCTGGGCGTCCCGACGGCGACGCCGCCACAGTTCAAGATGAATCTTTCAAGCTAACATCTTCTTTGTTATGATCATTTCTTTTTAGTGGTTTTATTGCGATTTTAGCCATCTCTTCCATTCTTATTTTTTATTTCTATTCTGCATGTATCTTTACTAATTTTTGAAGTGAAACTTCTTTAGCTGCGGTAGGGGTAAATCGAGAACTTGTGTCACGCTCAAAATCGTCACGAAATTAATGAGGGGTGACGAAACGACTGCACAGAAAACAATCAACTCAATTATTAGGCTTATCCAGAATTTAAAAATCAAAAAATTAAACATTAAAAATCGAAAATATATAATCTAAAAATCCAAAATAAAAAAAAAATCAAAGATCCAAAATTTAAAAAAATAAAAAATTATAAAATCCAAAATTAAAAAAATAAAATACCAAAAATTTTAAAAATGAAAAATAAAAAAGTTCAAACCCCAATATTAAAAAGTCCAAAAATCCAAAATTTAAAAAATCCAATAATAAAAAATTGAAAAAATTAAAATTAAAACAAGTTTCACTTCTGTCGCGTGGCCTTCCACGAACACTATTTTTAACATATACCATAAGTACCATAAGTAAATTGTCGTATTAAAGCAAGTTTTGCTATTATTTGAATTAAAAAAATACAATTATTTTATATGCTAGTCAATCTATCTATTGTTGTGTGTCTTTAAACATCGCAGATCGAAAACGAAAAGTCGGATAACAGCGAATAATATAATTATGTGGATTGGGTATGTTTTGATTATTTGTACTACTACTTTACTTGAATAAAATTAATTTTCACTACATTCTCAGAAACAACTCTAACAATTTTATTTACATATTGACGACTGCCTAAACTAGATACTGTAAGTGTTAGGACTTGTTCCTGAAACATGCTTTTTATACATTCCCTGAATAGTAGCTAAAATCAGGGTAAATGATATAGATATCTGGGCGACGGAAACTGCACACCAAAATGTTCTATTGGCTTCTAGTTATATGAAAACTGCACACCAAAATTTTCTACCTGGTTTCTGGTCATCTGGAAATTGCACACTATTTTCTGCCTCGGTTATGGTCATATGGAAAATCCACATCATTTTACAACAGTCCTCTTTCTGTGTATATATTCGTCAATGAACTTTTGGACTTACAAACTCAGACTTATATTAAAACAGCAAAGCAATGTGGGAAGTAAGAAAATTTTTAATGTGAAGTTAGCCATATTCAAAAGAAACATTGAGCGGAGAATGGAATTATATAGCTCTTCGCAAATTTCCTGTATGCAGTTTGTGAAATAGGCCTACGTTTCCCACTACAGGTGTATTGACGAACAGGTTTGGAACTGTAGTATGCACTTAAGTTTCTGTTTATAGGTGTGCAGTTTCCAAGTAATATTAACCCTTCGGAATCAGTGTGTTGTATTCGGATAGGATTAGTGGGACCTTCAAAAATGGTGTGCAGTTTCCGAATAAAAATGTGCAGTTTCTGCGCAGCCTAGTTATCAATAAAACAAACAAACTTTAATGTTTTAAAGCTTAAATCCACGATGAAGATTACTGACCGCACTGCATTATATGAAATCGTGAAAAAAATAACCAGGCTTCAATTCCCTTGTTTCACAGATTTTTAAGGAAGGAAGAATGGATAAATTGGATGTTTTACTGCCCATATACACTGTTCACCATTATTCCTGTTCCTTTTTGATGATATTCATAAAGCCTGCATGGGACGGATGTAAATTTTACGAACACAGAAGTGGTAAGTCGCTCTGTTCGCATTCCAGACCCCTCTGAAGCAACATATTGCACATTTCATAGCAAACTTAAACCAGCCATTTGTATTTTAAAGGAGGGGTATTAGCTTTATTTGCGGTACGAATAGGCCTAATAAATGTAGGACTATATGATTTTATGATTTTTTAAATATCAAATTAATTATTGTAATTCGAATAACTACCGGGTAATAGGCCTAAATGTATGAAAATGTTTTCTTACTGTTCGGTTTAAATGTATCTAATCTGGAGGAAGTTGGGGTTATTGTATTAAGAGCCTGTGCTTTCGGAATCTTTCCGATATAAAGCACAGCGGTTTAGGTTTGAAAGGGGAATACAAAACCGGCTCCGCAACGCCCATTCCACACCCCTGCGCCTAAACTTTTCGCGTTGGCGAATACGCAGCAGAGGCTATTCCTCCACTTATTGTTTGTCTTATTTCCCTACTCCTTCAGTTATGAACTTTAAACCCAACTATGTTTGACTGCCAGTCTTTAACATCAAACCAATACGAGTCGGACTAAAATAAAATGTGTCCATACCACAATCCCTTTAGCCGCTCCCGTACGTCTCAGTGTTGCTCATAACGAGTGTGGTCGGACTTGAATTCAAACCGATAAAAAATTGGCTCACCCAGGGCTGGTGCGGAACACAGAAAAATAATGAGAGTCAATGACAAAATTAAATACAGAAAAAACAGTAAAAGAAATCAGAAGTATCGCAGAAAGTTTCCGTGTACTTGACTGTGCATACCACTACGTTTTAACAGTCATAAATATTGTTATTTAAATTATAACAATTAATCTATTTGTAGTTTTACTGGCTTACATAGGCTGTACAATGGGAAGGTGTATTTTAGATGTATATTTTGTGATTCTGCTGTCAAATTGATGCAACACAAATAAAGAGATTGGAATGCTGCGAAAACGAACAATGGGCATATGTGAGTTAAATACATATTTTCAAAATATTTGTGGCATATTTTTTAATTTAAGTATATAATTCAACTTTCCTCAACAGTAACAAATTTTAACTGACCATTAATAAATGTCTAATTTCGAAGATTAATGAATTTATGTATCAATCATAAGTAGTTCTGAGAATGGTAATATTTTATTATTGTTATTTCTTAACATTCATGAGCCTTTGGAAATCTACAGGTAATATGGTTCTATTCCCTCTCATGACCGGAAATGAATATAATAATAACTAAGTTAAAGACAAATATTTTAGACCAGCAATCGCCATTTTCGTCCACAGATCATCGACCATTCGTCAGAAGAAGAGAATCATCAAGCTTTCAGCCTTTCAGTGTTTCTTCTTTCAGTTCCGGGGTCCCATAGGCCTATCGAAATGGTCTTGCTATAAGGCCACCTCATTTTCATTTTAGGATGTTTACTGTGGGATGTCGATCATGTCCACCCTCTTTCGAATGTCGTCGTTCCTTATTCTGTTCGAGAATTTTAATAACCTAAATGTCTCAGATTTTGGAAATACTGGACGCGAAAAGAAAGTATTTTGAATTACGGAAACGCGCACAATGTGCATTATCTTGGGGGAGGCTTATAAGATTGGAAACAGATGTGTTCAAGTATTTTATTGCAGCATATTGTTTTGAGTATAATACGAAGTTCCCTTTGCTGTTCATTTTTTTCTCATTTTTACGTCTTATTGATAAAGTATGAAGACACATTTCTTTTTTGCAATATTTAACCTTAAATTAAGTTCCCTACTGACAGTTAAAGTACATTATCAGTAATGGAAACTGTAGGCCTATATCTAATAAATTGTCATTACCATGATTCAAATTAATATAGGCATCTCAGTTATGATGTGTACTTGAACTGAGACTTCTAAAATGTTTTTTAAAGTAACTTCAAAGCATAAGATGTGATTCTATCTAACATATTTAGTGACAATGAAACACTACCATTCATATCTGGTTCAGTGTAAACAATACTTCAGAGATTGATAAAAATTCTAAGATTGTGAATCTATTAAATTTCTTGCGTTATTTCAAGAACTCATCAGTAAATAGGCTATATAAATCTACTCTAACATTCTAGAAATACGTATATTATATGTTTCTCCTCTATAATTGTTCATAATAAAGTTTGAATACTTTCTGACTATGATTTGGAAAAGAAACAAGGTTTTCTTCAAAATTACATAGGCGATTAACAACTTCTCTAAAGAATTTCGTTGTTCTCCTTTAAAACTAAAGAGGTTTGTTGCTGGCAACGAACTAAGGTTCCCTATCATATTGGATGATAGATGTAAAACTCTATAACCATTTTCTAATTTTATTACTGTCGCTAAGACGGTAAAGTATAGGCCTATGTGGATGCTAAAATGGATTCAAATTTATTAGGTAAGTGATTTTACTTTTTACGATAGTCATTTATTAGGTTGATAATTCGACTGAATAGAATATTAGAGGTCAAGTAAGTTATGAATGCAGCAATCATTCTTACTGGAAAAAAGAATAATCTGAAAGATGTTCCACAAAATTTACACTTTAAATGTAACCCTGCAAATTATTGCCATATTTATACCAACTTGGGAAATCACAAATACT
This sequence comes from Ectobius pallidus, assembly GCA_964059195.1. Taxonomy (NCBI): domain Eukaryota; kingdom Metazoa; phylum Arthropoda; class Insecta; order Blattodea; family Ectobiidae; genus Ectobius; species Ectobius pallidus. The sequence continues at coordinate 88,552,608 of CAXKWD010000007.1, read as the reverse complement.
GACACAACAAAAATTTAGTCATAATAAAAGAAAAACGTCAGCCTACCACGACACAAACAGCAGGAAAAAGACATAAGTTTCTTTCCTTTTTTTCTAAAACAGAAAGTGGCTGTAAGCAATGGTTAAAATGAAAGCATGCCAAGTAATCTTTATGTCTACCTAAACCCACAGGTCCGCGGACCACAGCTTGGGAACCTCTATTGTAAAGAAATATTTGAACGTAGACCTATAGTTCCTGGATAACTCGGCAGTTTTGGCATTTGTCTTGCACAGAATAAACCAGAAATTTTTCAGTCCTGGATAATTTCCCACTTGAATGGAATTGAAAGCATAATAACCTGCCCAACCAAGAGTGTACTGAGCAGTTTTGTAAGAACTCCACTAACAGCCTGAAGCGTAAGAAGCTCTTCTTGTCGAATGATTTACATGAGGTGATGCAATTTTGTAGAGTGCTGTACCTAATCCCAGGAAATGGAATGGCCGTGATCTGTGTTGAACTACTACTGTACTTGCTTTCACCTGTACCCAGGATCCTTCTCTCCTTTAAGAATAATACGAAGTGTGGAGAACTTGGGGGGTAATGGCTTCTTGGTCCTCCAGGAAAGCGGGAAGTCGACATGTGCAAGTAAGGAAAGCGCGTAAACTTAGTACCTCTGTGCATTCTCATATAGGATAATGAACTTTCAATTTCATATTCCTAACCTTTATTAACGTCATAATTCCAGTCTTAAAGATGTCTCTCCTAGTAAAAAGAAAGAGATACAGAGAATCTTACTAAAAAATGCCAGTTCATGTACTGGGTATTAATAATGTATTATGTGTGACGAGGAAATCCCCTCAGGACAACACACAGACACACACACAAGATAAATAGTAAGTAAATTCCAACCCTATATTCACTCTTGTGAGCGGGGAAATCCCCCCAAAAAACCCACCCTCAAATTGGTTGAGCATGAGCTTTGAACCCGCGACATTTCGAATGTGACACAGCGATGTTCACCTCGCCGCTTCTCTCGGTTTGCTTGATCAACACAATACAAATTGCAATCTACCTATAAGAGGAATTACAAGTAGGCCTATTCTATCTGTTCCTATCCTATAGGTCTACTTGTACTATTCTATCCGTTCCTGTCCTATAGGCCTACATGTAATTGCTGCTTGTAATTACTAGTTGCGATTGTTGTAACTACAATAATAATTATAACGTGTGTTGATGGTTGTGATGACTACTAAAAATAAAAAATATATAAAATAATAATATCATGTTTATGATTAGAACAAAGATGAACGTAACTTAATATAAAAACAAATAAAACTGATTATATAGGCTTATATCATGAAATAGCTAATGGGGATAGTGTAAAAGCGGCAGTGACATTACAAATTGAGCTAAAGATGGTTGTGGTTTTAAGAATAATGAAGATAAAGAAAATAATTAGAACGATTTGTATTTTACGCAGGTTTTGAACATACGTAGCATGAAAATGTATCTGGAGTTCGGAAACAACTTCGGACTCACTGACGTGTTACAAATAAGCTTTACAGGAAGTAGCATATTGCTTCAAACAACGTCGGCCTCTGAGGCTCAAATCCTTTTTTTACTTTTATTTTCTTCTTTTTTGTTTCCATACATAGCCTACTATTTTGTTCGTTTTCACATGTTAGTCCAAACTTAGCGGAGCCAGGAAGTTAAATTATTTTCCTCCTGATTGAAGTCAAGTTGAAATGAATTCCTTCAATGTATTGGTAATGAATTTCACTATGCATTGCAATGTAATGTAATATAAGTAGGAGACACCGCATACCATAAAGCTGGTAGTTATTTTCCACTTAAATGAAGTCAAGTTAAAATGAATTCCTTCAATGTATTGGTAATGAATTTCACTATGCAATGCAATGTAATGTAATGTAATGTAATAAAAGTAAGAGGCACCGCATAACATAAAGCAGGTTATCAACTGGCCATCCGCGGGCCACATATGGCCTTCGACTTTTTTTTCTCTGAGGTTGATTATTATTCATAGAAAGTAGAATTTATTAGATCGCCTGCGTGGAAAATTGGTTAGCTTTGTTGACAACGGATCCGCAGGTCCGGGTTTGATCCCCGCTACTTCATTGGATTTTTCTGAGGTAAGGAGGTCTGGAACGGGGTGCACTCAGCCTCCTGATACAAACTGAGGAGCTACTTGATAAAGAAGTAGCGACTCTGGTTCAAGAAGGAATCAATAACGGCCGTGGGAGTTAGCATGCCGACTTCATGCCACTAATTCTGCCATCTGCCTTTGGTAGATGACGCAGCAGTCAAATGGCAGGCCCGGAACCTTAATGGATGTAGCACAATGGAGTTTAGTTTTTTATTTCCTACGTTGTTAAAATATGTAAAATATTAATAAGATTAAAAAAATAATTCAAATAATTTTCGGAATAATAATATTATAGCCCAATAAATATTACAGTTAATTAATATTTGAGAACATATTACATGTTTGGGATCGGGATAAGATACGTCCCAAATAGGAATAAAATGTTGGTTTTAGGTTTGGAAGGGACTTCAGTTGGAAGTGCATAAGATAGGAAAGCGTAGCCACCTCTGTATAGCTAATGAGGACCAGATTCGAATGAATCAAAATTGAGAGCAAATAGACTGTTACCTCAGGACTCTGGGATCAGGAATCCACGGAATACTTAAGAAGAACAATTTAAATATGAAATAATCACAACTTACTAAATTCACACACAATAATTATTGAAACTAATTGAAAAAGAAACACTGATACATAAGATGCAAGAGTACGTTTTCACACGTGTCTGTAAATATTAATTTCTTGAAAAACTTGATAAATAATAGCTTAAAATGCGTAGATTATTGCAGTTCAGATACTTCGGCAAAAAGAAATAAACAAGATAACCAAATTAAGTATAATAAATGACAGATTAATTGCCCAAATTTATTCAAACTAAAATCATAAAATCTCATAGCCCGTGTTTGGTCTTAAAATGACCGTGAAAAGACGGAACATTCATTATAAATATTATTAACTAGAAAGAAGGCAAAGGTAAAAAGTTTAACAACATCATTTTAAATAACTATTAAAATGAGATTGCAGTGAATAGACAGAGAAGCTGGGAATTTCCCTAGCAGACCTAGCGGGTGCGAGATAAGGCAATGCAGTACTCAGGTACAATGTATCGGGAATCTCCCAAGATCTTATCACAGAGGGTACTGATCCACTTAAGTAATTCTAAGAAGTCGGCTATTGTGTTTAAGCCTAGCTTCTGATGTTGCTACTGATACAACACGCTGTCCGAACCTTCTTAGAAATCCGAGACGCTAAGTTGTGGGTTTTGAGAATAAGGGAAAATCCAATTGATTTCCGTGGGAAACTAACATATTATTATTGGTCGGGAGATTTGCCAATAAGAACTGGTCTATAGTACCACGTGCCGGGATTCACGAATAATAATTAAGAAGGAGTGGGGTAAATGTTTGCTCAAGAGAGTTTTCTTTAGGCCTAACGTGGCGATGTAAAATCACTCTACTTCAAGGCCCCGTGCCTAAAGCAGTCAACAGGACTCTACTTCAAGGCCCCGCGCCTATAACAGTCATATTCAACTCTACTTCAAGGCCCCGTGCCTATAGCAGTCAAGTCAATTCTACTTCGGGGACTTGTGTCCACCGTATAAAATCACTCTACTTATCTTTGTGGCTTCGTGCCCACAGAATTAATTGGACTTATAAAATTTTCGCTGTGGAATTAATCGACTTAGAAGGATTCTTACTTTCAATCGCGATTAATCAAAATCATATACGGCAGCAATTGTATCACTAGTAACGATCTACCGAGAACTTGCAACAATATTAATTATTCACAAACAAATTTTGTAATTATTGTCAATGACTGGACTTGTATTTCCAACGTTTTGAATAAACAGAATATTCCTTCAGTGTTCAAAGAAACTGCATTATTATTCAAGCAATAATATTAAGGTGTTCTTCGCTTCCTACCCTGAAGCTAGAGGGAAGTGCTCAACGATCGACTGGCAGACCGGAGGCGAGTTCGACAAATAAAGACAGAAATATTTCAGTATATGCATTATACTGTGGCGCCCAGGCAACCATCCTTCCACCGAACCGCTGTACATGGCGCCCAACGTGGGGCACGAGTGAAGCTGGACATCAAGGATCACCAACTTCAGAAATCATCCCAAAACGGAAGGAAGACACCGCAGAATTTCTAGAACGTCACCCGTAAAGGCACCGCTGGAATTCAAGATCGTGGTACATCAGTTCCGGAGACCGTCGCAGAAAACATCAAAAGAGTCACCAACAGATAAGAATTTAAATATACATAGAGTTTCAGTAAAGTAAACAATTTTAAATATCAGTAGTTTAATAAACACTGAATATTAATTAAATTAATAATTAAGCCTGATATTGTATATTTTTCTGAAAAATCTTGCAATTTAAGATCAAAGTAAACTGAAACTCATTAATTAAAGAAAATTAGAGAGAAAAATTCGAATATAATAAACATTTTTGTTTCAAAATAAAATAATAACTCAGGCATATCAAATATTCATTGTACAAGGGTATTTTAATATATGTTATGCATAGTATGTTGAACGTCTTAACCAAAGGTAAGGTAGATCGTAAGAGTGTATCAGTACCCTTATAATTTACGTATGTGGCTGGAAAGCGACAAGTGTTTTAGCAAGATGAGTACTATAATAATTGGAGAGGGGCACGATGTGCTCAGTAGGGAGAAAATTGTGAGAAGGATTATGGCAGATAGTGTGGCAACTATTATCAGAATTATACTATGTACCCAAGTAGTACAGGCAATTTACATTTTCGTAGCAAAATTATGTATGCGAACTAGGAACGAAAAGAGACAGATTAAATCAGAAAACATTGGTTTTCGAGAGGGGCAGGAAATGCCCACTAATGGGGAAATAAATAGTGAAATAGGGGAGAATAATGAGGGTAACATCGCAGCCAATGAAAATACTGTAGTTCATGCAGTTAAGGAGAGTCAGGTGAATAAGGTAGCAGAAATTGAGCAGACTGAGAGTGAGAGTGTAACTGAACATAGGCCTAGGGAAATGAATCAAACCATAGACCCAAATTCTATTGCACATTTGATAGCTATGATGAGGGAATCTAATGAAGCTATGATGAGGGAATCTAAGGAAATGATGAGGGAATCTAATGAAACTATGATGAGGGAATCTAATGATACTAGGGAAAGCATAAAGGAACTGGAAAAAAATTATATGGGATGTATAAAGGAACTGGAAATAAATTCTGGGGAAAAGATAGAGAAACTAGGAGATAAGATAGAACGATCGAGCCAAGAAAATAGACAGAATATAGATAGGATTGAAAAGGAACTCATTGAAATAAGGGAGGTTCAATCCAACTTATGTAACCAAATTAGAGAGGAATTTTGTAGGGAAATGATGATGAGTGAGAGGGCCATAAGACAAGAAATCTGGGAAAGTCAAGGGGAAATTAAGTCTGAAATAGAGGCTAAAATGATAATTGTTGATGAGAAAATAGAATCTCAAGGTATGAAATATGAAGAAATAGTATTTAATGAGATTAAACTTGTAGAAGGCAAATTACAGAAGTCAGAATCTAGCGTAATAGAGAATATGGAGGTTCAGGTGAACAAGGTGAAAGTAGAGGTAGAAGATAAAATCTCAGAAATAAATGACAAGGTAGTGCATTTTGAAAATGTATTAGCACAGAAAGTAGGGGAGATGTTGAAAGAAGTTAGCACCCTAGCTAAAAAAGTGGAGAGTCATAGGCCTATAGTCGATAGTTCGGCTGAGAATTTTAAGAGAAACATATGTAGTTGTGTGGAAAATACACATAATACACTCAGTACTAGGAAGGAATTCTGTAATACATTACACGAGACGGTAGCCACTAGCATGCCTGTAGCTATCGATAATAGAATAGATATAGGGAGACTGATAGGGAACGACATTACGCTTCCTAACTTCGATGAGAGCAATACGAGTCCTCATAGTTTTTTGAGAGATCTTGAGGAATATTTTATTTTAAAATCTATTCCATCTCAGTACAAAATGTTGATTATCGGTAGAGCTTTAGATGGAAAAGCCAAAAAGTGGTTTGAAATAATAGTACAACCGGACGGTAATTATGAGAATTTTAAACAACTGTTCCTAGAAAGATATTGGGGAGAGAAGAAGAGAGCTTTAGCTAGAAATGAAGTCTATAATGGAAGATATTCGCCTAGGGGCAACGTCTCTCTATCGGACCATTTCCTAAGAGTAATAGGCCTATTGAAACAATTAGATCCAGATATGCCGGAAGATGTAGCGATCCAGATTGTACGGAGGCATTATCAGCCGGAAATATGCAACCTACTTATAGTGGCTTGTCCCCAAAGTTACAGCAAGGCCTTAGAATTGCTATCAAGATTTGAAGTAGAAACAAACGGGGAAGAGTATTATGAAAATTCCGAAGTTACGCAGGAAAGTCCAGACACGAGAAGAGGCTCGACAAATGATAGAGGGAAATGGGACCTAGAGTACTGCAAAAGAAGTAAAGAATCGAACAGGGGACCCACTTACAATAATAACAATTATATGAACAATAGGAACCGGAATAGAAGAGGCAATAATCGAGAAAATCGGCCTCAGGTCAGGCAAGAAAATAATATTCGATTTCATGGGAGGATGCCGATGAAAAATTCGCAGAATGAAGATGATCGAATTCCAGGAAGCCAGGGGAACATTGACATTGAAAGTGAAAGAAATTGGGTCAGTGAGGCGGCATACCGAGTAGCCACAGATGAAACAATAAATGACACGAGCCAGACGCGTGGCACGGGAAATAACAGTTATGCTCTGGAGAATGTCCGTCACAGAAATGACGAAATACATCTAAAGCAAAATAGGCCTTTTAAACGATTAAAAGATGCAGTTGAGGGTCGAAATGACGTCCCACAGATCGGGGGATTACGAGGATTAGAGAGACCTAATAATGAAGAAAAATCACTAAAGAAGGCAGCTTCATTAGACCATATTTCAGGGCAGAATAACCGAAAGGCATTGTACTGAGCTGGAATAATGTAGGCCTATAACCTGTAATGTATATTTTACGCGGCAAAATAGCTACTGGCATGATAGGTTATCAGTTCCACATAGGTTTAGGATTAGAGGAATGTGTATAAATGAGAGTAAAATATACGTGTGTGTATTGCATTCTTTATAATATAGTGCAAGTGTAGTGAGAACTGCTTGATCGACCTTGTCAAAGTCTCATGGTAAAAGAGTGTTTCTTTGCATTCTTTATAATATAGTGTAGGTGTAGTGAGAACTGCTTGATCGACCTTGTCAAAGTCTCATGGTAAAAGAGTGTTTCTTTGCATTCTTTATAATATAGTGTAGGTGTAGTGAGAACTGCTTGATCGACCTTGTCAAAGTCTCAATATAAAAAAAAGTGTTTTTGTTTTTCTTTATGCATTCAATATATTTTATAAAATTTCAGTGAGAACTGCTTGAGCTTAATTTTCATGGTCTCACGAGGGTATATCGGTAAATTTATGGTGTTTACGTAAAATTTTGTTGTAATGTCTTGGTCGTGCAATAAACCAAGTAATACGTACAAGCAACGTAACACTACAGGAAACCGCAAGATGTATGAATGCATGAATGTGATAGGTTCAGAAAACTTGTACATGTGGGACAGGATTTAAGGTGAAGTCTCGTGTCAGGATAGGAATTAAATTAGTTATGTATTTGTGTAAGATAGTTGCAACACTGGAGGAAAATAAGGTATAATATTTTGTGGAGAGATGCAGTATATTCAGCCAGTAAGTCAATCATAGGCTATGATGATTCCTGTCTTAATAGACTGGGGCATATATTGCAGTTCAGATACTTCGGCAAAAAGAAATAAACAAGATAACCAAATTAAGTATAATAAATGACAGATTAATTGCCCAAATTTATTCAAACTAAAATCATAAAATCTCATAGCCCGTGTTTGGTCTTAAAATGACCGTGAAAAGACGGAACATTCATTATAAATATTATTAACTAGAAAGAAGGCAAAGGTAAAAAGTTTAACAACATCATTTTAAATAACTATTAAAATGAGATTGCAGTGAATAGACAGAGAAGCTGGGAATTTCCCTAGCAGACCTAGCGGGTGCGAGATAAGGCAATGCAGTACTCAGGTACAATGTATCGGGAATCTCCCAAGATCTTATCACAGAGGGTACTGATCCACTTAAGTAATTCTAAGAAGTCGGCTATTGTGTTTAAGCCTAGCTTCTGATGTTGCTACTGATACAACACGCTGTCCGAACCTTCTTAGAAATCCGAGACGCTAAGTTGTGGGTTTTGAGAATAAGGGAAAATCCAATTGATTTCCGTGGGAAACTAACATATTATTATTGGTCGGGAGATTTGCCAATAAGAACTGGTCTATAGTACCACGTGCCGGGATTCACGAATAATAATTAAGAAGGAGTGGGGTAAATGTTTGCTCAAGAGAGTTTTCTTTAGGCCTAACGTGGCGATGTAAAATCACTCTACTTCAAGGCCCCGTGCCTAAAGCAGTCAACAGGACTCTACTTCAAGGCCCCGCGCCTATAACAGTCATATTCAACTCTACTTCAAGGCCCCGTGCCTATAGCAGTCAAGTCAATTCTACTTCGGGGACTTGTGTCCACCGTATAAAATCACTCTACTTATCTTTGTGGCTTCGTGCCCACAGAATTAATTGGACTTATAAAATTTTCGCTGTGGAATTAATCGACTTAGAAGGATTCTTACTTTCAATCGCGATTAATCAAAATCATATACGGCAGCAATTGTATCACTAGTAACGATCTACCGAGAACTTGCAACAATATTAATTATTCACAAACAAATTTTGTAATTATTGTCAATGACTGGACTTGTATTTCCAACGTTTTGAATAAACAGAATATTCCTTCAGTGTTCAAAGAAACTGCATTATTATTCAAGCAATAATATTAAGGTGTTCTTCGCTTCCTACCCTGAAGCTAGAGGGAAGTGCTCAACGATCGACTGGCAGACCGGAGGCGAGTTCGACAAATAAAGACAGAAATATTTCAGTATATGCATTATACTGTGGCGCCCAGGCAACCATCCTTCCACCGAACCGCTGTAAGATTAAATTGCACTTGAAGTTAACACTAAACTTTTGTATGTAGTTTAGTCGTAAAAGCTGATATAAGCACTGAAACAGGTAGCGTGGGTTGCACCACTGTTGCGAAATATCAAACCTTTGTAATTCGGAGAATTCACTCGCGAACTTTATGAATTATATGTAATTATGTATGAATAATTACTGAGAGCCACAATTGCGCACAATTGTGACTATTCGCCGCTTCCAGAGCAAGTTTAAGGAAACCTGGTAGAAAAAGCGGGAATGATTCGAGCCGACTAGATACACTTGCGATCTGAGTGCGGTCTCGTACAATACTGACTGGGGTGACGCGACGCCACCGCATATAACAAAGAAAATTAGCAAGTCATGCTTGATCCCACAATGCCTTGAGGCGGGAACAAAAAGACAATCAGAGCGGGCCATTGCAAGCGGACAGTTTGAAACATTCTAAAGTGGAAACATGTTGCTTGCTCGAACATACCGACCCTTTTGAACTATTTAGTTCAACAAAATAGATAAAGAGCAAGCTATGAAAAATACATTCAAATGGATAAATAAAGAAAAACACTTATTATATACATCACAATAACACAGTTTATCTCCGTTATGAGAAAGTAAAACTTTATTGTGTAAGGAGAAAAACCAAAAACACTTATTACAATGTAACGGTTTGTCTACACTATAATTGCTTGTAAAATGATAAAGAGATATGAAATATTGATTGCACTGTATTACACTTATTATTGATCTGGCAATGGACATAATTTCACTAATGGGCGCTTGTATTCACCACTAGGAGTGCGAACTGTCGCCACACGAATTAGACCGTCTTCTCCCGGATGCACCTTGGTAATGATGCCTATCTTCCATTGAAGTGGGGCTACGTTGTCTTCCTTCAGGATCACTAAGATACCTTCTCGCAGATTCTCACTGGAAGATGACCATTTTTGTCGCTGCTGAAGTGTATGCAAATACTCGGAAGACCATCTTTTCCATATCTGATGCAGATGATTTTGTAGAATTTGCCATTTTTCAAGACATTTCATATCATCTGTGGGAGAATGAGATGGCAGAGAGGTGAGAGGCTCACCGATGAGGAAGTGCCCAGGTGAAAGATACGAACAGTCATTTGGGTCGTCACTAAGACGAACGAGTGGTCTGGAATTCAAACAAGCCTCGATCTGAGTGAGTAGAGTACAAAGCTGTTCAAATGTGAGGATTTGTGCACCCAATGTTCTTCTTAGGTAAAACTTCATAGATTTCACCGCGGCTTCATGTAACCCCCCGAAATGCGGAGAAGCAGGTGGAAGAAAATGCCAGTTATAATCATTGGTTGCAGCAAAATCTTGAACTGACTTCTGAAATTCTTCGGATTGTAGTAGAATACGAAGATCTTTCAATTTGTGATTCGTGCCTATGAAATTAGTGCCGTTATCGCTGAAGATATCCTTGCATAGGCCACGACGGGAAGTAAATCTTCTTAGCGCGGCTAAGAAAGCTTCTGATGTGAGGTCTGATACCAATTCAATATGAATGGCTTTAGTTACAAGACATACAAAGATTGCAGCGTATGCCTTGGTAATGATTTTACTTCTAGGCGATCCGTATCTTATGCTGAATGGACCAGCATAATCTACTGCTGTGCGTAGAAAGGGCCTAACAGGAGTTACTCTGTAGTTAGGAAGATTGCCCATCAGCTGTTGAGCAGATTGTGCCTTTAGTTTATAGCAAGTCAGACACTTGTGTAGAACAGATTTCACCAGTCTGCGCACGCAAGGGATCCAATATGCTTGTCTTAAGGAAGCTATTGTCAGCTGATGTGAAGCATGTAGAAGTTTAAAATGTTCATGCTTTACAATTAGAGCAGTCAGATGGTGCTTGGTTGGCAATATGAACTGATGTTTAGCATCATATGCAAGATGAGATTTATCTATGCGACCACCAACTCGTAGAAGACCATTTTCGTCCAGAAATGGTGTCAAAGTATGAATAGAACTTTTAGCAGAAGTTTCTTTCATATTTTTAAGATCTGCAATTTCACTCTTAAAAGATGAATGTTGAGCACTTTTAACACAAGTTTGTAAAGCTTGTTGAAACTCTTCGGCTGTAATAGGTCCATGAAATTTTGTTTCATGGCGACATGCAGCAATAAATCTATTCATGTAGCATGTTACTCTTTGCAGGCGTCGGAGATCTGAGAATCTTGTAAGAAAATGTTCTTTCTCCGTTGTCGACACCAAACAGACATTTGTAAGTTGTTCTGATGAATCAGGAACACTTAGTTGTTGTGGTTGTTTTGGCCACGATGTCTCGGGTGAAGATAACCAGTTAGGACCGTGCCACCACAAATCGATTTCAGATAACTGCTCACAAGAAATTCCTCTTGAGACAAGATCTGCTGGATTATCACGTGTGGCAATGTGACGCCATATAGCAGTCTCCGAAAGTTCTTGTATCTGTGACACACGATTTGAAACAAAGGTTTTCCACTTTCGCGCATCAGTTTTGAGCCAAGAAAGTACCACAGTAGAATCTGACCACAAAAAATTTTGTGAAGGTTGTACCTTGAGGTCACTTAGCACTTTGTTGTATAATTTAGCTAGCAGAAGTGCACCACAGAGTTCAAGGCGTGGAATGGTTTGCTTCTTTAGAGGAGAAACCTTAGATTTTGAACATAATAGTTGAATAGTAGTTTCACCTTCACTATTTACAGAACGAATATATATACAAGCTCCATACGCCTTCTGGGAGGCGTCGCAGAAACCATGTAATTGAATGTCCAGCACTGTACCAGATGTAAGCACATATCTGGGAATACGCAAGGTGTGAATAGTAGCTAATGTTTCACAGATTTCCATCCATTTCTCCTCCAGATGCACAGGTACGGTTTCATCCCAGTCTAATTTCTCAATCCAGAGAGATTGCATAAAGATTTTAGCATTTATGACAATAGGGCTAGCCAATCCTAGCGGATCAAAGATAGATGAAATAAGTGAAAGGATATTTCGTTTGGTTAGTTTACCTTGCAAATGGTTTTGGAGTGAAGGATGTGATTGGATCTGGAATTCATCATCAACTGGATGCCAAAGTAAGCCTAGGGCATGTATGTTTTCATTGTTATCAAGTGCCAGGGGCAATTGAGTTTCTCGATGTGAAGGAGGTACTGATTCCAATAAAGCTTCATGATTGGAACACCATTTTCGCAGAGGAAATCCACCACAATTGAGCATATCTGTAAGCTCCCTTTGCAGTTTCAGGGCTTCTTGGATGTCATTGTGGCCTGCTAAACAGTCATCAACATAAAATGATTCCCGTACTGCCTGAGCAGCAAGCGGATACTTCTCTTCTTCTTCTAGCGCAAGCTGATGTAAAGATCTTATGGCCAAAAATGATGCAGATTTGGTACCATAAGTGACAGTAGTTAGAGCGTAGTCTTGTATGGGTTCATTAGGACTTGAACACCACACAATTCTTTGAAGATTCTGATCATCTTTATGCATTCTTACTTGCCTGTACATTTTAGAAATGTCTGCTGAAAATGCATACTTGTAGGTGCGGAACCGAAGTACAATAGATGAAAGATCGTCCTGTATAGTTGGCCCTAGTTTCAAGATGTCGTTCAACGACTTGCCTGTAGACGACCTTGCTGAGGCATCGAATACAACTCGGGTTTTCGTGCTAGTTGAACTAGGTTTTATAACAGCATGATGCGGCAAGTAGTAACACTTTTCTCCAGGCTGAGGAGGTGAAACCTTCTTCATATGGCCTAGATTTTCATACTCTTCCAGAAATTTGGAATAGTCTTCTTTTAAGCTAGGGTTAGCTTGTAGTTTGCGATCCAGGTGTCCTAAGCGTTTTATAGCTTGTTGTCTAGATTCGCCCAGAGAATCTACAGGTTGATTCTTGGGGAGTTGCACTACGAATGCACCATCAGTTGCACGAGTAGTGTTTTCTACGTAGTGTTCTTCACATTCACGTTCCTCTGTGGTGTGTACTGCGCTGGGGAAGTCTTCTAGCTCCCAAAATTGCCTTAGTTGCCTGTCCACGTTGTCGACAGTTACAAACAAGTTATGCTGTGAGAACGTCACCTTCTTGTTTTTAATGGCAGACTTAGGAACTGTACCACTGATTATCCAACCAAGTTCAGTGTTGGTCAGAACAGGCTGATTTGGTTTAACTATTCTTTCGTTTGTGATTAATTGGAAGAATAAGTTGGCACCAATTAGCAATTGTACATCACCAGGTACATGGAATTTAGGATCAGCTAACGGAAGTTCACTGGGAATATTGAATTTGTGTGGGTCAATTTGGACAGCAGGAAGCTTATTTAGAATGTGAGGTAAAACTAGGCAGTTTAGGTTAGCTTGGAAAGCGTGGATCCTGGATCTCATATTAATAGTGATGCTGTGACCACAAGCTGAGGTGCCATTGATACCTCTTATGTGAGTATCCACTGCGGTAGTTGGTAATTGTAATTTCCTTGCCAAATCTTCCGTGATGAAATTAATCTGACTACCAGAATCAAGCAAAGCTCTGCATTTTACCAGTTTTCCATTTTTGTCTTCTATTTCGACCACTGCAGTTGCAAAAAGAATTTCACATTGGCTAGCCTTTTCTTTTATAGAACAGTAACTAGCTGGAATGTTTGTTGCCGTGCTGGATGTAGAACTTTCTGAAAAAGTACTCTGGCGAGAAACCTTTTCACTTGAATGTGTGTCATTGTGTAACCATTTACTATGAAAGCCTTTCCCACATTTGCAAAACGATTTTAGCTTGCACTGATCTCTTCTGTGGTTAGGAGAGAAGCAGTTAGCACACAAGCGTTTAGATTTAATGACATCCCATCGTTGTGATAAACTTAGTTTTTGGAAGTTCTTGCAATTTAATAAATTGTGATTATCATCGCAGCATGGGCACGTGTCTCCTTTTGTAGCAACATAAGAATGACGAGTGTGTTTCTCTGACTTCTTCTTCGTACTTTGCTCACCTTTGTGCTTAGATGGGCTGGACGTGTTGTTTACATCTGCCAATACTTCAAGGGAATTTGCCTTAGCTTCTAAAAACTTGATGAGGTCTTGAAGTGGTGTGAAGTTCTGAGAATCAATTCTGCCTTCCCATTCTTTACGTATGCTCTCACAAAGGCTGTCCAAGATTAACTGCATGAGCATAACATCGTGCAATGGTATCTCTACATGTAAAGCTTCCGCGGCATTTATGTTGCTTTGGAATTTGTTAAGAATACTACGAAGATCATTCACATTTTCACTCTTCATCGTTGGTAAAGAGAGTAGATTACGTACGTGAGCTGTGGCGATAATTCTTGTATTATTGTACCTGGAACATATTAGATTCCATGCTACACTGAAATTTTCGCTAGTCACTGGTAGATTTTTTATCAGTGCGTGTGCCTGGCCCTTTAATGATGACAGAAGGTAATGCAATTTCTGTATCGGTTCTAAGGCTGCATTATTGGCTACAAGACTGCCGAACGTGTCTTGGAAATGTTTGAACGTTGTGATGTCACCAGAGAAGGTAGGAAGCTGTATAGCAGGAAGTTGTATTGGCCAATTGTTGCACTGAGAAACAGCTGACTGACAAGTATGATGTGAATTGGCACTGTTATGAGATCGCTCACTGCCTGCTGGACTTATGCTACGAAGTGGCTGTTCATGCTGAACAATAAGCGCACTAAGTTTAGATTTCAACAAATCATAACTACTTCTTATCTCTTCGTCATACTGCATGTGAACTTCGATGTCTTCTTCTTCTATTATTAGCGATTCAATTTCAGCTTGTACAGTTTCATATTTAATCCAAAGATCATTGAGGCTGTCATATTTCACTTTAAGATGAAACACATCAACTTCTTCCTGGATGCTATCGCAGAATTTCTGAATAAAGGTGATTTTTCTCTTGATGAAACCCCTTTTCTTGATCAGATCCTTGATTTGACTCTCCATGATGATATAATGATATTATTTGTAACACTTTGAGAACTTTGTAGAGTTGTCACTGCACATGTGATGTTCTGGTGTGATGATCACTGCCTTCTTGAAGTCTTTTGAGCTGTTGTGTTTTCTGTAGTACTGAAGCACTGCCGAATAGATGATACAGAGTTTATGTACTAGAAATCGTAGCTCTTGATTACGCGGATGCCGTCGCGGTTGAGTCTGCATACAATGAACGAGATCGATAAGCCGAGACAAACCATATATATGTGTGTGAATAATGAAATTGTTTCCTTAGTAATCCGGTCCGATGAGGAACCAAATGTTTGGGATCGGGATAAGATACGTCCCAAATAGGAATAAAATGTTGATTTTAGGTTTGGAAGGGACTTCAGTTGGAAGTGCATAAGATAGGAAAGCGTAGCCACCTCTGTATAGCTAATGAGGACCAGATTCGAATGAATCAAAATTGAGAGCAAATAGACTGTTACCTCAGGACTCTGGGATCAGGAATCCACGGAATACTTAAGAAGAACAATTTAAATATGAAATAATCACAACTTACTAAATTCACACACAATAATTATTGAAACTAATTGAAAAAGAAACACTGATACATAAGATGCAAGAGTACGTTTTCACACGTGTCTGTAAATATTAATTTCTTGAAAAACTTGATAAATAATAGCTTAAAATGCGTAGATTAAATTGCACTTGAAGTTAACACTAAACTTTTGTATGTAGTTTAGTCGTAAAAGCTGATATAAGCACTGAAACAGGTAGCGTGGGTTGCACCACTGTTGCGAAATATCAAACCTTTGTAATTCGGAGAATTCACTCGCGAACTTTATGAATTATACGTAATTATGTATGAATAATTACTGAGAGCCACAATTGCGCACAATTGTGACTATTCGCCGCTTCCAGAGCAAGTTTAAGGAAACCTGGTAGAAAAAGCGGGAATGATTCGAGCCGACTAGATACACTTGCGATCTGAGTGCGGTCTCGTACAATACTGACTGGGGTGACGCGACGCCACCGCATATAACAAAGAAAATTAGCAAGTCATGCTTGATCCCACAATGCCTTGAGGCGGGAACAAAAAGACAATCAGAGCGGGCCATTGCAAGCGGACAGTTTGAAACATTCTAAAGTGGAAACATGTTGCTTGCTCGAACATTACATTAAACACCTCCCTGCTACTATAGCAATACTCATGCCCGAGTGCACCATTCTCCGGTTTTCTCAGCCGTTTCGTTACCGCGCTAACGTAATACCGGGGTATTTTCAAAATCTCTGTGCACCATTGCTAAAATATCGCGGTTTGCTAATGCTTGGAAATATCGCGGTTACTCTGCTATGAAGCCAATCCCATGGTGAAATTTTGTGTTGGTTTGTGTTGATTTGTGTTGGTTTCTTCCATGGCCGCTAGGTTCGCTCTCTCTCTGCACGTCTTCCAGTCACGGTGGCTCGTCTATAGGCCAAATTTCATTTATTTTTTGCCTTATTGTTCAATAATAAATGTTCGTAAGGATAAAATGGAATATTATATTGGGTATATATGTCTGACTTTGAATTCAAACACCATAGATACTGTAACGATCGTGAAGATCAGTTGATTACGCCTACTGGATGGACCTGATTTGGATGAGGTCATTTCAATCTATGTTACATACAACATTTTCAAATATATGTACCATCGTTCATTCTTCAAATAGATCCCACCTGTCTGTATATTTCAATAAAATAACATTTATGTTTTAAAGAATAATTCTCACACCTGTGCAATCTAAGGCAAAGCAACACCATTAAATCTCTGTTCTGAGTTCGACGTAGCCTCACTTTTATTCCCGTTCGACTAGTGGAAATTTTAGGTGCAAAATCATCTACATAGCCATGAAAGGGCTGTTATAATTATGTTCGTGTGTGTGTGCAAGTATGATAAATTGATTACATACACTATATACCGGTACATAGGCTATATCGTGATGCATGTAGCCATTCATTGCAAAGTTGGCCTAGGCCCACGGGTTTTCCATATTTCATTTATTTCTTGCCTTATTGTTCAGTAATAAATGTTCATAAGGATAAAATGGATTATTATATTGCGTATATATGTCGTCTGAATTCAAACACCATAAATAATGTACTAATCGTACTAATCGTGGTTACGCCCACTAGCCTACTCGATGGACCTGGTTTGGTTGAGGTAAGAAAGGAAGGTCATTTCAATCGATGTTACAGCACAGTATTTGCAAAGATATGCACCATCGTTCATTCTTAAAATAGATCCCACCTGTATCTCATTATTCTTTATATTCAATTAGCTTTTAGCCTAGATATCATAAATATGATACATTACGCTGATCTCCATCTTGGAAAGAAAACAGCGGTTTTCTCACTTTACAGCTCCTTCACGGCCGGTTTGCATTTTACCGCGGTAAAAGTCGAAACCGAGCACGATGCAACGAAAATATGACTGTACCAGGGTAAACTAAGCAACTTTACCACGGTATTCTGAATACCGAGATTGGTGCACTCGGCCATTAGTCATTTTCAGTACTTTACCAGGAGAAGAAACTCTCACAAATTTAATATTTCATTATATTTACTCAGAATTATTGTTTCTATTGATTTTATAGGTTTTAATTATTCGTTTAGAAGATTTCGTCTTATGATTCAATAAATATCACACAGGAATCATAATGAATATGTACAGTATTACATTAAATTGTTTAAAATAATTATTCATAAGTTAATACAGGCTATATCTAAACAGAAATACCATGAAAAATCACATGATAACTGATACCATTACTGATAGAAAGAAATTCTTGAAATATTTTGTAGCAATCGTAATTAGAGGAGTCCAAGGGGCAGTGATGCGTAAGACATGATCTCAACAAGAGAGATCACATAGCCTCTCCTGCTCAACTCCGCTCTCACCTTTTCGTGGTGGACTCCATTAAACTGAGTAACCCAGTTCAAGGTTGTGGTAACCAATCCCTTCGGCGGACTGGGTCAGTGAACTAACGAGAGATGGGGGTCTTGGCAGAGCTACCTGGGGGTAACCTGGGATCAGGTCTGTCAGGATGGTGGGAATTGGCAGCAGGATTCTCACCTAGGGTGGCAGCGGAAGAGCCCGTAATAGGTCAACGGTGGCACTCATAGGCCTCAGTTAGGTAGGCCTACTGCGAAAGGGTAGGGTGAACTCTTGAGCCGTGGTGAAGGCAACATCCTAGGAGTTGGATCTCCAAAATTAAGTCCCTGGTCCTCCAGGTTGGGGGTTGGATCGTGGGACTGACAATTCCACATCCGGAAAACAAAAGCTGTTGAGAAACCTAAAGGAAATAGCCGGACTGCTCTAACAAAACGACCGCGGACTGGAAAAAAGGTACATGATTTATACTTAGCGACATGGAATGTTAGGAGCCTATACAGACCTGGCACTATGAGAAACCTGATACATGAATTAGAGAGATATAATATAGGCATCTGTGCACTGCAAGAAATACGGTGGAAAGGTAAGGATATGTTTGACTGTGGTGATTACACCATATGTTACAGTGGAGCAACAACTGGGAGAAATACTTATGGTACAGGTTTCATATTCCAAAAGAAACTTAACCATCTTATTATGAATTTTGACCCAGTGGATGATCACATATGTGTGTTAAGGATTAGAAATAAGTTCTTTAATACAACGTTAATTAGTGCCCATGCACCAACTGAAGATAAGGATGAATATGAGAAAAGCTCATTCTATGATAGACTAGAAAGAGTATATCAGAGGGCAGCCACTCATGATATTAAAATAATCCTGGGCGATATGAATGCAAAGGTAGGGAGAGATATGATAATGCATAAAATAGGAATGCATAGCCTACATGACACCACAAATAACAATGGCTCAAGATTAGTGGATTTTGCGATAAGCAAAAACATGGTTATAAGTAGTACAAATTTCCCTCATAAGGATATACATAAAGCAACTTGGGTATCACCTGATGGCAGTACAGAAAATCAAATAGATCACGTCTTGATAGATGCCAGACATGCTTCAGACATCATAGATGTAAGGTCATATCGTGGAGCTGATTGCGATTCTGACCATTATCTTGTACGTGTCAAGTATCGAGCAAAATTATCAATAGCTAACAAATATACAGGTGAGAAAATGGGGAAATTTGACATTGGTAAGCTTAGAGATGACCTATGCTGTATTGAATATAAGGACTTAGTGACACAAACTTTAGATTGTCAGTATCCAATTAATAACGATATTGAACAAACGTGGAGGAAAATAAAGAGAAGTATACATACTGCGGCAGAGAAAATTTTGAGCCAGGTACAACATCAAAATAGAAACGGATGGTTTGATGAAGAATGTCAGGAGGCATTGAATTTAAGAAAAGAAATGAGAATTAAAATGATCCAGAGGAACACAAGAAATAATGTTGATGAATTTAAGGAGGCAAGAAGGGAAGCTAAGGCACTAATTCGCAGAAAGAAAAAAGAATATGAAGAAAAGATGCTGCAGGATACACAAGATAGATATAATAGAAATGATACAAGGAAATTCTTTGAAAGCATCCGAAGACTCAAGGGTGGCTTTCATCCAAGAACAACGTGGTGTCGAGATAAAGATGGGAACCTGATTGGTGAACCGGCAGAAGTTATCAAAAGATGGAGTGAATATTTTAACGAAACGCTTAACCCTGATATGAATACCGATGAGGAAATATCATCCAATAACAAGAATATATATTTTGGTCCGGAAATACAACTTAAAGTCCCAAGTAAACTTGAAGTTTTTAACATAATTAAGAAAATGAAGGATAACAGAGCTCCTGGTGAGGATCTGATAACAGCAGAGCTGATAAAGAAAGGTGGGAAACGTCTTTGGACTAATATATATGAATTAATAATAATGATCTGGGAAAAAGAAGAAATACCTGAAGAATGGAGAACAGCGCTCATATGCCCTATACATAAAAGTGGTAGCAAGCTTGACTGTAATAATTTTCGAGGAATTTCATTGCTGAGTGTTACGTATAAGATTTTCACAAATATTGTATCGAATTACCTTAAAGCATATACTGATGAATTAGTAGGAGAATATCAATGTGGCTTCAGGCGAGGTCGGAGTACTACCGATCATATTTTTACAATTAAACAATGTTTAGAAAAAACAAATGAATACAATATTCCATTACATATGTTTTTTATAGACTTTAAGCAGGCATTTGATAGAATGAACCGATCCAAAATCTTGGAGGCAATGAGAGAATTCGGTATCCCAACTAAATTGATAAACTTAACAAAGATCACCCTTTCAGAAACCTATAACAAAGTAAAGATACAAAACAAGTTATCTGATAAATTTTTAACCAAGAACGGAGTGAGACAGGGAGATTCCTTATCTACAATATTGTTTAACATTGGCCTGGAGAAAGTTATGAGAAGTGTCTACATAAATTTTAAAGGCACAATATTTAATAGAACGAGACAATGTTTGGCATATGCCGATGACATAGTGATCATGTGCAGAAGCATAGGAGTGTTAAATGAAGTTGTAAGTCAAATTCAAGTAGAAGCAGAACAAATGGGGTTAATAATTAATAAAGGAAAGACGAAATACATGAAGAACAAAAGAACAAATGAACCTACAAATAACGTTGTTTTAATAAATGGACATAACTATAACGAAGTAGACTCTTTTAAATATCTAGGAGTCTTAATAACACAAGAAAATACTGCAGATGCGGACATGAGACAAAAAATTGCAGCAGGAAACAGATGCCTGAGAGCCCTCAATAAAACATTGAGTGCAAGATCAATAAGTAAAAAAGCCAAACTTACATTATATAAGACAGTCATAAGACCAATTGTACTATTCGGTAGCGAAACCTGGACGCTGTCTAAGAAAATGGAACAGCAGTTGATGATATGGGAACGGAAGATTTTAAGGAAAATCTATGGTCCAAAAAATGAAAATGGGTTTTGGAGAATCAGATATAATGCAGAGTTAAAAACTCAATATAATTCTCCAGATATTGTAGCTGAAATTAAAACCCGTAGATTGGAATGGTTGGGACATGTAACCAGGATGGATGATAATAGAATTCCCAAAAAGATCCTAAATTCTAAACCGGAAGGTAGGCGCAACATTGGCAGACAGAAACTAAGATGGATAGATGGAGTGGAGGATGATCTGAGGACCTTAGGTGTGAGAAGATGGAGACAGAAGGTTATGGTTAGACAGGAATGGACTAAAATCCTAAAGGAGGCCAAGGCTAAACTGCAAGGGCCGTAGCGCCAAAGAAGAAGAAGAAGAATCGTAATTAGAATTAGAAATGCATTTGTGATATAAATGGAAACAGAAATAAGTGTGATAATCAAGCATGATGTTCCGTCAGTGTGTGTAGTTGTGGGCTAGATTTCTATTTTAGATGTGGAAGCAGGTCTATTATTTATAATAAAGATTTGTTAGGCCTGTAAGAATTTAATGCTATTGAACTTGCATGTCCTTTAAATTTACTCATTACATTTTTAAATATGCACAATATCGCAAAAAGCACACAATATGAAAAACACCCTGCATCTACTATAGTTAACAAAAATGATTGTGAAACAAGTAGACACAGATACAAATAAAGCCGAAATTTTATTTGTTACCTAGGTATCTTTCGAATATTCAGGGAGACTTGTTGGGCTTCTAGCACACAGATCCTTATGCTTGATGCAACTCTTTTCTCTTCTTTATAAGCGCACGAAGCCTCTAGAGTCAACGCCGAACAATGCAGAGGAGCAATTATAGTCAAGAGCGCGTATAAGTAAAAGGTAAAACGCTGTAAATGGCGTAGCGGAAAGAAACTTGAAACTCGGAACATTGAAATTACATGGAGATAATGCACCATTACCCACCTACGTTTATTAAGCTATCTTCAACTGCATACCCCAGTGTAGAGTTTTTCTACGATTCCTTACAGCATAATAATTGGATAACACAGGACTCGTTATTACGGAATAATCGTTGGCCTCCAGAGAGCTGCTTGAGGGAAGCGTCTTATTACATCTCTTTAACCTTCCTTTTCTTTATATGGGGAAGTTCCAAACCTAAAATGGTGAAGAAACCGGCAATTAAGTTGACGGAGAAAATTTTCGTAAAATAGAGTAATGTAATTATTTATTTAGTCAATTTTAACAATGTTTGTAACCTCGCCTAACAGCCAATTGCACAATTTTAAACTTTTTTTTCGAATTGACCAAAATCATTCTATCCATTGTCCTTCTCGTAACTGTCTGTCCTTTATCATTTCCATAATTCCATTCATCCATGCTATTGGAGGTCGATCTCATTTCCTTCACCTTCGGTAGCCTTTTTTAACACTTCCGCATCATATTCCATATCATATTATCACCCATTCTATTTGAGAAGTCCAACGTAAACAAATAAACGTGACTTGAAGCTTAGCACATGTCATGCTATAAGGGAATATAGTCCCATAGTAAATCTGATTTTTATAGTAGTAAAGTTCATAATATACAAAGAAAAATATTAAGACAACAATAGGTTTGTCCCCAAGGCACTAAAAACCATGCGCATGCGCAAATTCTTCACACACGTTCTCAAAGCAAGAATTCATGAATTCTGATTTTTATTCTCGTGTTTTCACGGGCAGTTTATGTAGGCCTACTATAAGAAAAGTTTGCAGACTCTACCTTGTTATTAGAGACATGCGCAGTTACCACAATTCCTATTTTTACGCGCCTGACTCCTCCCTCCACTAATCTTGCGCCAGACTTGTAAGCATATATAAGTATATATGTATGTATGTATGTATGTAAGTCCCCCTCACCAGCCGTGAACGGTACAGGCGTATTTTCTATGTTGCCAAGTGTACTTATCTTCTTTAGAACACTAAAAACTAAGAAATTTGAGGTTGTTATATTTTTAGAAGCTATAGATTTCATAATTATATATACTCAGTTTGTTTCTACAAATATAATAAATACGAGTACAAATAAAATCGTGTGAACAACTGGGAAGTTATCTAACTTAAAATGCACATCATACACTAGGAAGTTACTGGTAAACAGGCAACTTGACATACCATATACGAAAGTAAATAAAAAAGTATTGATTCAAAATTGGTTTAGGGTTACCTAACCTTCGAAATAAAACCGTTGGTATTTATGCGAGATTATGTCACTTTTTGGCTAAATTTATGCGTGTTTATCTTTTAGAGTCAGCTGAATAACTTATAACCATAACTTATATAACCATAACCATAACTTATTTCATGGTGATGTTAGAGGAATAAAATAACATTATTCTTTTCTAAATTTGAATAAATATTAGCAACGATGTTAGCCTTAAAACTGACGAAATTAATTATTAATAGTCTATGCATCCCTTCTGAGGTAAACCTACTTTAAGAAAGTATGTTGGGAAAATGTAAACATTAACTTTAATGAATCTTAAAGAATAAGCTAATTAATATGTCATATAAATTGGTATCTAAGAATTTTAAACAAATATCTGCATGTTTATAATAACATAAAACTAGTTATTTCCCATCGGTTTAATTGTACCATGGCAGTGCTTTGTGGACTACCAGCTATCAGTACGAAAAGCTTCTATTACTTAGTAGGTAGGCCACCCCAAATCTGATTTATTCCTTGGCTTATCTGATTTTAAGAGTATAAGGCATAAAAGGTCATGCATTATACATCAGTATCACGAAACTCGTCATCTCACATCACATTTTTATGAAATGTTAATGCAAATTTCACGGTAATGCTACAAAATTAAATAATTATCGGCATAAGATATATAAATTACATGAAATTCCTTAAGAGTGCTCTTTATTTGTGAAGTATTAACCTATAAATTTATTTCATATTTTTGTTTAGAGTATTTGTAAAATCGAAAGATACCTCATATCGATTGAAAGTAGAAACTATCGATTCTACATGCTTCAACTGTTCTCAAAGTGAAAAATCATGGATACGTTAATGATTTGGACACGCGCAGTACAACAAATCCTCAAGCAGTCATGGGTTTGCTTTAGGAACAACCCTATTATTAACTTGCTACAACCTCACCTTGGAGTTGCAAGACCTAGTAGTTGGTGGTAGGGCTTGCTTGTTTCTGGGATTCACTAAGTTATACCAGCGGTAGCTACCTACCTGTAGAGTCTCCCATGTTGGGCAGGTCGTGGGGAGAAACCAGACGAAGAAGCAACTCAAACCAAGTCCCGAGGTTAAGGCGATTCGTGCTGAGGGCGTGCATGGTACAAAGGTCACTAACGGGCCCTCTGGAATATCTGACGCCCTTCCAGAGTAATTAGTATTACTCAGATATGTGGGGCTCTACCTGGGAGGATTTGTGTAAGCCCTAACTGCTCGTGGAAAATAGCCTAATAGACGATTTTAAAGAAACCAGCTATAAAATAGCAGAAACTAAAGACCTATGGGTACCTTAGAAAGAGGCAACCTGAAGTCTATATACTGAAGATACAAGGGGACCTCATACAGAGGTAGGCCTAACCCAAATTTTAGAAGTTGAAACCATACGGGGATCCGATAAAGGGATAACCCAAATGGAAACTGAAGACAGAGCAGAGGTAGTAGCAATCCTCGCAGTAAAAGATCCGAAACCAGTAATCACACCGGCAATCTCAGAGGCAGGCGCAAGTTCGAACCTCGAGAAGATCGGAAATATTGCAAAAGACATAAGGGAACCCCTTAAGAACATCACAGCTCTGGTACTAGGATTGAAAATGTAACCTAAGAATTATGATGGGAATGCTTACAGGTCATTGTACACCGAAGAAACACATGAACAAAATGGGCATCCATTCAGGAAGTACTGAATGTAGACTCTATGGCCTTGGAGGGGAGACTGCTTGGCATGTTATTCACAATTGTGAAGCTCTTAGCAAGAAAGGTTCCATTTGGAACTCTAGAATTCCAGCAGGTACCAACATCTAGCAGGATTATGAGGCAGCTTGTTAACCTGGTTAAAGGCACCGGTTCACTTGACTCACTCAACCTATGATGCATGAGGCGGGCACAATGGACCAATTTGGTCGAAGTGTTTGGGACAAAGACACCGTCTCAGACTGTATCACATATCATCAACGCGTTACAAATGCTTCAGTGTACTAAGATAACAAACTGTATACTAATATTAGTCTATGTATTATCTGTATTCTCCCCAGTAGTGTAGCCTCCGGCTGTGGGACTCTAGGTCAACTATGGTCAAATAAAAAAAAAATGCTTCAGTGTAGGGAGAAACGTGGCATTCAGTCTGCGAGAGGATTATAGTGTATCATTATAATCGTAACTCGTTCCGATTAGCATAATTAAACTTAAGAGAAATAAGCATTCAAATAGAGGACAAAATGAAAATAAACTGAATGTTTTTAATAAGATGTTGGATGTTGATTATGTTTATGACACGGTAGTCCACAAGTTTAGGTTAGAGTTTGGACACTGGTTAAGATATGAAAATCGAGCAGGTGTCAGGTGATCTGGAATTGGGAGTTCCTCTACTGCCAGAGAACTTCGATGAATGTAAGTAGGCCCATTTATTTCATGGTATATGACTTCTATATATATAAGGTCTTAACGAATAGGGTTATCACTACTTTTAGGTATATATATATATTTTTTAATTACTGAAAAATAATATGTTATAGGGATTTTAAAAGACCTTCCTTAAGACATTTTGTACGGAAAGTTTATTTCCGAGAAAATATATTTTGACAAAACCCTCAACAAAACGGGCATATACATATTTCGTTTCTTTATCATTTTGTCCTGTCTTTGTGTTCTTTCTCTTTTTCTTTTATCTTTTAAACTTCTCTCCTCTTCCCTTCTCCCAAGATGTCTTTTTCAAGTCTTCAGTTATCCTAATCAATTTGACTGAATCCACACACCATCTCTTCATAGTCCTGGAGTTTGATCATTCAGACGAAATTTAAATGATCACTGCTAATTAACCATATTAGCTTGAAATGTAGCTTCTCAATTTAGGTGTGAGATTCAAATTTAAACCTTCTGCAATACCCAGTTATAGAACTTGCAGAAAAATATTAGCGGTAATACTTTTTGTAGGTAATAGCCAGTTAAATAGTTCTGCATAACCTTACGAAGTACCTATATCATGCGTGTGAAAATTGCACTTATGACATAAAGAAAAAGCCCCGAACCCCTTTACTGTACCAGACAGATTCATTATGAACGTCGTAAAATTTTAACAAATCGGGTGATTCAATCTTAATATTTGAGCCACCCATTTTTTGCGGAGATAGGAAAGGAAAACGCGAACATGCACTGTCGTAAATAACTACAAACACACACAAATAAAGGAGGTGGTGTAAAGCGACAAAGTGACGTCATTTTTTCATACGAGAAGAGGTTGGACATCGCTGTCATATAGGCTTAAATATTAAGCGTATACCGCGAACAGTCATAATTAAAGGTTTCCATGTGATAAGTCTCCTAAAAATCGTAATATTGACAACAAAAGGAACCTATTTATATAGGCTAAGTGAAACGGAAATTATCCCCTAAGGAAGTCCAGCTTTATTTATACGAGCGGGTCTGTGTAATTCATTGTATTGATAAAAGTATCTGTATTATGTGGATTTATTCAGGATGTACGTACGTAGAAATCTCGTAATATTAAGTAGTAGACACGTCTAGCATGCTGATTAGCAGAATTAGAATTACTGAGGAAATTAGACCTTGGAGGACGGTTGCCAAGTTCATTCTCTCGGAAGTCGGACCAATGTAAACTGTTTGAATGAGTCCTGTATCCTACGGTCCAATTTGCATACAGCCCAACCCATGATATCTAACCTCAGACTGCTTTTGGCAGCGACGTTTTATGACCCTTGCTAAGAGGGAGACTCCACGAATGCAAGACGAATATTTAAATGAAGGTGCAATACACTTACAGAGGTCTTACCTAAAATATCTCCAAATGTAGAAAGACACGGAGGCAAAATCACTTTTATGATTGTCGAAGACATCACCCAAAGTATTGCAGCTAATAAGTAAAACAGTAGAATATGAATTTGTTAATTGGTTAAGAATAAATAGATTTTATACATTAAAATTAATATATACGATCTTCCGAAAATATATTTACGCCGATAAAGAGGACAGGCCATGCTGCAGAAATAGAACGTTATCAACGAAGGGCTAGGAATTTATCTTAAGAAAATCAAAATCTCGAGATATATTTGTAGTGATTGTTAAGTGAATAGGCTACTTATAGAATTATTAAGCATGTGATGATTCGCTGACACCGCAAAAATGAATAAAACATAATATTGGCTTCCATTATCACTAATTTGTGTCACTGTAAGCGATGTAATATAATTTCTAGATAGCCGATGGTGATACATTCGATATTTAATTGCTATGGTAATGCTGTGAGCTGTTATTAACAACAATTTTCATTATGAAATTAAGTTTTATTTTTATTTTTAGATTTAACTCTTTGCTACTATTAATAACAAGGGGCTATGGTCATACTACTTTTCATTCAAGAAATATTATTAACAAGAACTCAAGCCTATTTGTGACAACGCTATTTGTGACAACGCTATTTGTATCAGAAGGATTATCCTTTTGACCTAGTTGGACTTCAAGAATAATAATTGATTTGAAGATTATTACTTATTTAAAACTGTGAGTTATTTATCTCAATTTTATAGATTTGCTTAATATAGCTTGAAATTGAGCCATTGCGACGACATTGGTAGTGATTTTATTAATCAATGGCTAATGTTAAATTCAAATTATATATTTAAATAGCTAGCAGCAACTTCTAGCTAAGAAATTAGTTAAATCTATTATTGGATATTGCGGAAGATTATTTCTACGTGTCAAGTTCTGACAGAAGTTTCAGTGGTCCTCCTTCAATCGCCAGAGTTTAAACAACCGTCGAGAAAACTACAAGTGTCTTCTCGTCGCTATCATTCAGAAAGATTTATTTTGTTAGCCAAGAAGCATCAAGATAAACATTGTATTTGTGAGAATTATTTGCTTGTAAAGGCTTATTGAATGGTCCGTGAGTCTTTCAATTAACCAACAAACTTAGACTCTACAGTATCATTTATTAGTGACACTATTAACTAGGAGGGTTAAATAACGAAATGAAAGCTCTCATTTTTCTGTTTCATCTACCAGACAATAAATGTTCTTAAACGGCTCTCCTAGTGTATATTATTCAAAGAAGTGTGCAAGTCACGCCCTTACAGTCAACTTTAAACGAACAATTACTAAAAAATCCTAATGGATTATATAAAATATGCTCTTGGCCGTTAGTTTCTTTTCTTCCTATTGCGATCAGGAAGAGATACAGATGTGCCTTCATGCTATGAGGAAACAAACGAAAATACTATTTTCTTGACACTGTACTAAAATGGTGAACAGATCAACAAACGCCAAAATACATCGAGCGTATTGGAAAATGAAAATTATCGAATCGAGTGCACGTATGGAATTTAAAACTTTAAGAGGATTGGAACAACCAGGGAATTCAGGAATTTGTTTCCTAGGAGAACATTTGCATAATAGTACGCTCGGTTTTAGTATAATGAGGGTACGGTTTGATAGGCACGAAGTTAGTACTTCAACTTTATGTATATCAGGCGGACGAATCTGTTGTGAATGTATTTTGAGCTCTTCTGCGAAACAAGCACGTTTCAAATAAAAACTACAATTAGAAGTTTCCATCGTATAATTTTTTCGTCAATACGCTGCCTCGTTATAAAAATGTGGATGATATTCTGCGTGCCGTGTACGACTCACACTTGATGTTCATTATGACAGATCACCGACTGAAGCGAACTGATCTGTGCTCTCAGCTCTGAAGGCAGATCCATTCGTGGAAATTCATATGACAACTGCTCTGTCAGATAAGTTAATGTACAATACAGTATACAAGTGTTGAAATTTCGTAAATAGAGAAAAAAATCCTTTTTAAGGGAACAAGTACTGTGGCAATTTTGTTTCTGCACTTTACTTACTTTAAGTGACTATTAGTAACAAATTATGAAAAGTATTGATCTCAATTTTTTACGAGTTAGTTGGGATAATTTCAGAATTGTATTCATTATGCATTTATTATAGCAGCTTCTTAATAAAACTAAAAAATAGCCTATATTACAAAAAACAAAACATGTAAAAAAGATGGCCAATTTATGTACCCTGATCTCTGAAATTACTTTAAGCAGGGACTTAAGACTTTCCATATATGTATCGTCCATGTGTGTTACTAAGTCTGGTAGCAAAACCATGAACGTACCTTCATTGAATCAGTTAATAAAGTATATAACACACAAAAAAATCACACCAAAGAAGGGCGATTCCATGGGAATGAAGACAAGACTTGTCAAAATTCAAATGGTTATTTTCAAAACAAAAATCGCTGTTTTTTTTTTTACCATCATAATTTTAAGATTTCAATGGCTATTTGTCTTAGTTTCCATAGGTTTTAAATTTTCGTGGCATTTATTTTGGCAAAGTACAAATTTTCTACTAAATTATTAATTAAATTAATTGAAAATAGCAAATAGATAAGCCATTTTATACATCCTTTACATGTCTATTGGATCTGTACTAAAAGACAGTTAAGTAATTGTGGGTCTAATATTAATTGAAATTAGGCCTAGATTTATTACACTTTTTGAAAAGTTATGCTACTGTAATTCCGATACCAAACAACCCAACATTCTTCAGCCGCTACAAGTTCAAAATCAAAATAAAATCAGGTAAACTGACATAACCAAGTGCCAGTATGATTTTGTTGAATCAATTATAATTGCAATTATGATATGCAGAAAATACGTTTTTCTAATCAGATGAAAATCGACCAGCGTCAGCAGAACTACAGATTTGTGATACCTTGACAATCGCGCACTCACATAAAAATAAAATAAAAAAAATCCATGTGAAATCGGCCGGCTCCGGGATTTGATCCGAGGACCTCCAGAATACGAGTCCAAGGCGTTACTATTTGGCCAACTCAGTCAGTTTCACGGTGTCGTTTGATAAGCATAAGTGAAGGAATAATGTTAACTGTCAAATTATACCAGTATACAAAAATTAAAAAACATGTGACCTTTAATTAGTCGTTACTCTGGTACCGGTCAACCGATTAGGTCCAAAATTAATAGCTTCTTGTCATGGACGTTATAAATGCGTATACCAAGTTTCATGAAATTCCGATAAAGCTTATTTGAGTTATGGGGCCTTTTGTTATATAATACCATAAAATTGCACTAAATTGGACATTATTCCGGTATCGGCCAACCGATTTGGTCCAATATCAACATACGTCTTTCCATGGACATTATAAATGTGTATACCAAATTTCATGAAATTCCGATGAAGCGTATTTGAGTTATGGCGCTTTTAAATAAACACACTAAATTGGG
This sequence comes from Ectobius pallidus, assembly GCA_964059195.1. Taxonomy (NCBI): domain Eukaryota; kingdom Metazoa; phylum Arthropoda; class Insecta; order Blattodea; family Ectobiidae; genus Ectobius; species Ectobius pallidus. Next base: position 88,522,021 of record CAXKWD010000007.1, on the reverse strand, counting down.
TTTGACGCCGGTACCGGTGAACCGATTTGGTTCAATAACAATAGGGTTCTTCCTATGGACATTATAAATGTTTATACCAAGTTTCATGAAAATCCGATAAAGCGTATTTGAGTTATGGAGGTTACAGACACACGGACGGACGGACAGACAGACAGACAGACGGACAGACATTTTTCGTCCCCCACGCACAATCTCATAAAGTACCATACTGGCACTTAATAATGGGCTGAAACTTATTTTCTCTGTATCTTACTGGTAAGAAACAACCTCAAATTTCAAAATAATTTTTGTGTGGTTTTTTATGCATTAAATCTGGCAAAAGAATTGCATTTTACAGTAAAGGAATTAATACTGAAGTAACGGAATCAGACCTACATCTTATGAAAGCATTTATTGTATGAGTATGAAAATATTGCAAACTGTTTTAAGAAAATTTCACTAATGCATTAAAAAATAAACAATTTTAGTTATGCAGTTGTCAGGCATGTCATGTAACATAAATTAAAAATAACTGACTTTCGGAGGGAAAAGTGTTTTTGGTGTGATTAAGCAATGAACACATTATACTGTTATGAGATATTCAATAAATAATAGCTTAATTAAATCAAATAAGTTATCAGTTCTTTCAGTGAAAGTTTTTGAACATTGTACGTCTGTTTAAGCTATTTTGAATAATACATTTTAAAACAAAAATTATACCATTTCGCTTATGCTTAGAATGGTAATCGAAAAACTTTTTGGTAATTTCTTCTTTGTTCTTTTAGTTGGCAACAATAATTCTTGAGAACAAATCACTGTTGAAAAAAGCAGAAATATGTATGGAAGATAATGAATCGTAAACTAGTTATCCATCTTGGAGTTATTGAAAAGGGAAGTAGCGAAATAATATTAAAAAATCCTTCCTATGAAAAGGAGTTGCAGGCGTTTACGGAGAGCAAAGACGATTATAAGTGGGGCTCGGACTTTTAGGTAAATACTTTTTTGGGGGGGGGGCTATTACTTATGATTTCTGGACTTTGTCAAAGTTCCGGTTGGGACCTTTTGATTCAAAATACTGAGTTGCATATCACATAAATAAATAAATAAATATATATATATATATATGAGGGGTACGCTATAGCGTAGTGGTTGAGGCGCTGCGCTACAAACCGGAAGGTCGCGGGTTCGATTCCCGATGAGGTTTTTGAGATTTTTCAATTGGCCTAATCCTTCCGGTGGCACTATGGCCCTGGGGTCGACTCGGCCTCCAACAGAAATGAGTACCAGGAGCAATCCTGGGAGTGAAGGCGGCCGGTGCGTAAGACTGACAACCTTGCCACCTTCATGTGCCGAATGTCCAAAATCTGGGAGCCTTAACCTCTTGGAACCCTCTGGGCTCCATGGCCTGTATAGGGATCACTTTACATATATATATATATTCGATATTTCTTATTCGAATAAATATTTTTGGTAATTTAATTTTTTTTGCATATTTATCACACATCATGTTTAGAAATAAATATTTTGACTGTTTTTGTAAATTTGTGCCACATTTTCAATGTGTTGTGTTGTTATGTTGAGTCAGACAATAAATCAGGGCTGATTTGGCCTTTATTAGTGCAAATTTCTGTTTCCTCTTACACTGCATTACTAAGTTGGAAACAACAAAACAGTTGTTGACAGAATCAATAAAAGAAATCAAACACATTGAAAACAAAGTTAACAAAATCAGTGGTTCAAAAGCAAACAAAATTAAAGAAAAATTCCTGTCATGCCTAAATAAGACTGAAGGGTCACAAGTGTTGTGCAAGATTTCAGATATTTTAATGGGTAACAGTGTAGAGAACTTGGAAAAGATGGAACATCTGAGTGTCAGTGACATTGCGTGTTACAAATATGCAAGATGTTGAACCCTACATTTTCAAGACATAAGTCTCTGTTCCGTGAAAATCGTCACAGCTTTAAGATGCACAACTTAAGATATACTTTTGTCGTTCACTGCTGTAGTTCTACACTAGCTGACTAGAAAGATTAGATGAGTTCTTCTATAAAGATTGGTTAAATAAAAAAAAATAAAAATATTTTCATATTTTTTAAACATATTTTGACTTTTTATCCTCTTAAAAAATAATATTTTCTTTTTTATAACCACCTAAAAGTCCGAGCCCTAGCTATAAGTAATATGTTAGAACGAAACTGTTGCACTGGCTTGCGTTTGTGTTTAGTCAAAAACATTTAAACCATCTAGTTTATGAACCAAATTTTCAATACTGAAATAGTATTAGAAATACCGTATTTTAGTTTTAAACCAGAAATTGTTAGGCTGGGTTGGGACATCGCGACGTCAGGCATCGGCGGAATAAAAACGAGGTAATACTACTAATAATCATTTACTTTATTCTGAATAATTGTAAGTAATCCTAATTAATAGGTACATAGTTGTAGGAGTAATAGTACCTGTGGTGGATAAAATTAAAGAAATGGATATTTATTTTTAAGAAAGGAAAGACATCAGTGAAATTTGTGATATTCCTAATAATAATTATTATAATTGGTTAGCACCATTTTCTTTATACTTAATGGGCTAGCACCTTTTCTTTACAGATCAGTCCGTAAAATGGAATTTTAAATAGATTGAGAGAGTTCTGTTTATGATTCAAAATAACATAAATATGTTTAATGATATGATCAATGTTTCTAAATTAAAATATTTTCGACTGAAATGAATAAAGGGTACAAAAATATTCGGGGAGGAAAAATAAGACAAAAGAGGAAGTTAAGAAAAGTAATATGGATGTTAGAAAATTAAAACTACACATTGTCCTTTCTGTGTATAGAAAAGAGATCATATTGAATGGCCTAAAGTGATTGATGTAGATTTTGTTCCACTTTTTGATGCAGTTACAGTGTAGCAGTACCTGAAATGGACAGGCGAAGAGTAACTTTAACTTTTGCGATTTGCTTTGATAAATATTACGTGAAGTGATTTTATAAATATCCTTTAATCCTTAAGATTCCAAAATAACTCTTATTTTTATGGTAATGTTTGAAAATGAACCTTGAATAAATAGTTATGTAATACAGTTAGCAATCTTGTAATTCGGTTACCATGCTATTTTTTATATAATTTGTAATTTTTTTTTAAATTAGTATATATTTTTACTGATACTCAGTGATTTACTGAGTCTAGTGTGTAATTGTAATGTGACTGAAGTACTTCAGTATGCGAAGTACTTTCAGAAGTACTTTCAGAGAAAAACAAACATTTTGTAGGGTGTTTTTTTATTGTAATTCCAGTACCAGGGTATAAAAATAAATTTAAGCTTTATAATAGATAACAGAAAGTTCTAATCTAACTAACTTTATTAATATGAGTTGGTTATTGGGAAAAAAGAGAAAGAGAAATACGTTTTATTTCATAATACATTTTTCATTTTAAATATTGGGTTAATAAAAAAGCCCTGAATTTTGAAATTACGTTACCATGTAATTGCCCAAATAGTAAAATTTACCACATAAAAATTACCTAGATCTTATAAAAAATATGGCATTAAAGTAAACATGCTACAACTTCTTCACAACCATAGTTATGTTAAAGAAGTCTGCAGCACTCTAGCGTTCTGAGATGAGGATAAAAACCTATAATGAAAATTTAGTTTTGAGATATTTGCCTTAAAAATTTTAACAGTTTTTGCACAGTTGAAGCAATTTTATTTTGTCATAAGTCTATATACTTGTAAATAATATGAATGCCTTCAAAATACTGTGCATGTATAGGGTACTGCGGGCCCAACATAATTCAATAGCTTCAAATAAAATTCTATCACGTTCGAGGTTTAAGCATAAGTACATTTTCTTATGGCACTAGTGTTTTCGAGATCCTCGAGACCATGCGTTTTCTGTTATTTCCATGGCACCAGTTGAGATCACATACATCCAGCGATCGATCCATGATTAGGCTACAATGCTGACTACTAACTGAATAAATAAGCAAATAAATAAATAAAAAGCATGAGAAATGTATTTCGATCATGAGTCCAGGTTCAAAGCCTTCCACTATTTAGACTTAAGTGTTATTAATTAAATAAAGTTAAGTCTACGCGTAGCAAAGAGTACGCCTACCTTAAATTATAATTAATTTTACCAAAACTTTCTCTAGAGCATTCAGTTTTAATTTGTAAAAGCTGTTAATGCTCTGCATTATTGCTCTTTTATGTTCTGTAATCTTAGAACTGATTAAATGAATTGGAAAGAAGCATTCAAGCATTTAAAGAAAAGTTTCACTTTCTTTCTTAAGTTACAATCGGGAAAATTTAAGCTTAAATTAAAACGTTTAGCTTGCTTTCAATAAAAGAAAAGTATGCTTTTCTTCATTTCTACCACAATATAATACATTTTAAATTATTCACATCATCTTACTGCATTTTCTTGAAACAACTCATAGAACTAAGAGGTTATGCTTTATATTCTACAGGTAATTCTTGAATGTTAGTGATGAACTTTAACAAGATTGGCCTAGATGATTTTTTGTAAATGGACAATGATGGAAATTTCCACAACGTAACTTAATTATTGCATTGCGTACGTAAGAACAAATGCCTTGTGATACAGTTCTTTATAAATAGGCTCTTCGGGTAAATAAATGTAGAAATATTGAACTTTCAGGACTTTCCTTTACTAAGTTACTATAACTGACTCGCCAAACTATTGCCCAACTGGACGCATCAAAAGCGCATAAGGTCGATCATTCCAAAGATTTAGAATCTTTTAAAAGCTCACAGGAATGTTATGAGTAACTTGTGTTATTCATAACATTTCCTTTCCCTCTGTACTGTGGGTTGTTGTTCTTCCTGATATTCTATGTATTTCTATTAAAGCAGAATCGTTTCATAATTGTTTAGCAATTTTAAATAACATGAGGGAATAAGGTGGACACTTATTATAAATTTGCTGTTTGTTAATTACCCTCATAGATCCATAATGAAATTTGTCAAATTAGAGTTACTTGAAATTCGTGATGCCAAACAAATAGTCCAAAAGCAAGTTGAAGAAAACTTAATACTAATGAAAACGTCAGCAAGAGTAACAGCAGAAATAGAAGTTCAAAAGATCGAACAGATTTCGGAAGAAAGAGTTATGAGGACGATAGTGGCACAATAGTTAAAGGTTCTCTATCCAGTAGTCTAAAAGATTATTTCTTAGTCGTCATAAATGCACTGAAGTCAGTCATATAACAGAGCAGACTTCGGAAGAAAGAGTTATGAGGACGATAGTGGCACAATAATTAAAGGTTCTCTATCCGGTAGTCCAAAATATTATTTTTTAGCCGCCATAAATGCATTGAAGTCAGTTACATAACAGAACAGTTAATTATTTTTAAAAATTGTAATTGTATAAGATGTATTGTAACTCAGTTTTTTTAAACGATCACACATGATTATAGTATAAGAGAGTTCAAGGTAGTGAGCAGGTCATTGGTTGCTTCTAGCATTCAAGAAGTCTCGGATTCAACTAAATCTCTTGATTTATCTTTTTGTTGTGTGCCTTGGAAGTTAATATATATTATGGAAATGTCATTGCCACAAATAATATAATTCTATTTTAATTTTAATACAATATACATTTGATGAATATGCAAGAACTACTGAAAACGCGCAAAAAAGTTTAACAATTGCTGTTGCAAAAATTAGTAATTTATTCCGACTCACAAATCCCATGATCGATCTCCAACAACTCATCGTGATAATCTTTACAGTTAAAACTATGCACAGCATTTATACCTACGATTTGAAATAGGCCCATCATCCTTCCCTTTTTTACGAATTGATCTGTACAGAATCATCTATGAACTTCTACCCTCGTTTAGAAATGAAACGAACGTTTTTGGAATGTTCAGTTAACAAGAGAGCAAGAAAACAAACAGTAACTCAATTAGAAGTAACAGACAATAGAAGAATAGTGTGCACAATGAGCTATATCCTTGAAATAATGAGATGGCCAAAGGCTGTAAGTTTTAAGTGGCCAAACGTTTATAGAATCTGAACGGGCATCTATCAAACAATCACGAAAGCGTATAGGAACAAACAGGATGCAAATAAATATAAATTTAATTAACATTATGATATATGAATGACTAAAGTATTTTGATTTTTATCATCCGTGATTTCAATCTATATAAATTGTTGTTGTAACTTCACAGGAAGGCATAAACAAAAGCAAGCGAATATATACTTCTATTCTTCTTACGAAAGTATTCTATAGCTTGATGGACACGTTCAAGTTTACATTATTATAGAAAGGGTTCGGCATTTTGGTGCCCGCCGGCATCATGGTGACCTCTTGACAGATTTTTAGCCTCCACCATACGTTTTCTAATATCGCATCTACCCCCTGAAGATACAATTTGGAATATGGCAGAAAAATACTGTTACTCATTGTTAAGACAGTTCGTGTTGTAACTCCACTCCTTTTTTGCATCAACTTACACAATGTGTATTGGCGTTCTCAATAATGGATCACCTGAAGTCAAAATACAAATTCAAGATTCGTTGATTTGGATCTAAAGATTGCTTACATACAGCGATGTCCAGTTATATCCCTCACCATAGCTGAAACTAGTTTCACATTGATACTAATATCAAGTTCACAATTTGCAAGTTTGATGTTTATTTCAAAATTTCCTGAAAGATTAATAATATTGTTTTTTTTTACTATACCTATGGAAAAATTTTATTTCATAATAGGCAATCCCATAGGTAAGAGATTTTAAGTTTATGGATATATATTCGATAACGACGTTCAAGTAAACTTATGTGAGGAAATTCGTAATCTCGTATAGGATTTATTGAAACTATTCCATGAATAAAATGTATCGGATTGTGTAATTATTATTGAATCTCCATTTATTGCAGCCCTACTTTGCAATACAGTATGTTAGGGTTATAGTTAAATACAAATAAAAGCATATTTACTATTATAAACAATTAAAATTAAAATTAGTCAAACATTAAAAACACTTGTTGCTCCACTTACATTATTTATGTAGAACCGGTTTCGAGGGAAGCAGCTCCCTCATCCTCAGCTGATATCAACCTAGTGCCAGTCAATCATCAGCTGAGGATGAGGGAGCTGCTTCCCTCGAAACCGGTTCTACATAAATAATGTAAGTGGAGCAACAAGTGTTTTTAATGTTTGACTAATTTTAATTTTAATTGAACATGCTCTACTGTATAAAAGACTTCATACTGATTTTTTTATTATAAACTAGTTCAAGTACAAGTGTCAACCATAATGAGCCATAAACTAAACTGTAAAAAACTACATTACTAGAAAAAAACAAGAAAGAAAGAAAGAAAGAAAACCTAGTGGTTTAATTTATGAATTTCAACTATTTTAGAATAAGTTATAAATATGTTGAATGTACTTTTGAAATTCGGTGAGAATAGCATTTGTTGTTAAATATACAATGTAATGGCTTATAGCTTTGGTACAGGAGTCTAGATAGAAGACAAAAGCCATTCGTGCTGTTTCATACATAGGGCACTCAAAACGTAGGTGGTAAATAACTGCTTAGTTAGTAATCCTTTGTACTTGTTTTCCATTGATTGTCCCAACATGATGTCATGTAACTCCTTAATTCCCAATTGCAGTAGCAGATTGGCGTTTTGTTGAATGTTGGTTCAGTTGGCAAAGAACAAGCCAACTTGGCAAGCTGGTGTGCCTCTCGTTTCCATTGTGCCTACGTGTGCTCGAACCCAACTTAAACACAAATGTTTCGTGAAGTTAGTGGCATTTTTTAATATTTATTCCTTATGCAGTTCAAAGCTGCCTGAGAATCTCTCGAGGTAGTACACTAATGTTTTTGTCTATACACCATTCCATTGAGTTAGGATTGCGAGCGTGTCAGCCTGAAAAACACTGCAGAACTTATGAAGTTTATTTTGTGTTTACATCGCCAACGCCAACTATCAGAAGTCGTTGCAGATAGATTCTAAATGTAGCAAAGCACCATCGATTACACTGTTTGGATCGAGATATATGTTACACACATATAGCGTCATGTGATACCAATTCAAACATAGGCCTACAACAACACAATCTTGAGTACAGTATTGCACTAAATTCATGTGTAATTAATAATTCTTTTCTTACCTTGTTAATATTCTGCCCGCTGTGAGATCACGGAATACTAAAGAAATGAACAGTCCATACATCGATTCGATTAATAGATTCGAGTTCCCAGTGCTACTAATAGGCTAGTGCGCACCAAGGGATATAGATCAAGGTCGAAGAATGCAATAAGACCGCTATAAGAGCAGACTAACTGGCTTGCACCACATCGAAATTGTGTTTTTAATCAATGCACATTTGCATTATTTCAATTTCTAAACAAGTTATGTTGTAGGTTATAAAATAATGTTTTCATTCTATGCAATGGCAGCATGTGACTTATTAATCCCTGCACGTTGATGCCTTACGCGTCCAGTAACGATCTGACGTTTATCAGATGAAGTGCATCCTTGAGACCTTAGGAAGCATATTATAAGGTTAACGATCGTGATCGGTTTATATCCGAGGAATTACTAAACGTTATTGGTCAATATCAAACACGCTGCATATGAATGGAATAGTCATAACAATTTCTGAAAATTCAAAATATCTATACATGCTGGAAGAGAGATTTTAGGTAACACTTTTAACCTGTCGAAATACATGTGCATTCAAAATTTAATTAATTTATAAGTTACGAAGAAAACATAATTTAGAAAACGATTACTAAAACTAAAATAGGTCTGAGCGTTTGTTAAAATGCAACACACAAAGAAGAGGCTCCCACGTTAAAGGTAATGAATCTCTAGATATGGAATGTTTTCACAGAAATGAAGAGGATATAAATTAAGTGAACAAAATTGAAGAGAAAACTTGATTCATAAAAAAAGATAAAAAATAAAATGACAACTGACAAATAGTGTAAAATAGTCATTACGCTTTTGCATTTTCCATCGCTTATTTTGAATTTTGCCACAGCACAACACAGTGCATTCATGATGTAGAAGAGATGCGAACTCTCTTCATTTTGTCTTTAAGTTTTTCAGTTTTCCGAAGATGCTACACAGTCGAATTTGAACAGAAAGTTTCATTTAAAAATTAATATGTCCAGTGTTTCAAAATGTAGTTATTTAAGTAGTTCCATATCCTTAAAAGTCACAATATTTCCTTTGATATTTGTACACAGAGGAAACGATTCAAAAATACACGCACGCATTTCTTGCTTATGTTAGTACATGTCTCTTGCCATCTAGAATTTCTCTTTTTACCCTCCATCCTCAGGAGAAGCTCTGTTGAAATGGGGAGTAATCACTACTTCAGCAGAGCAGAATCTGTTAATGAACGCCAATGTAAAAATATGCAAACACATGCAAAACCGTCTCCTCTTTACCTCACCCATACCACTTTCTTTTGGGTTTAAATTAATTAAGAAAGAATGGGAAGCTGGTCGGATTTCTTCTGGGGATTAACGGGCCAACCGCGTTAGTGGCCCAGGGCAGAGATGGGGCGTAGTGGAGGGGAAGCAAAAAAAAAATGGGGTTGGGTAGGAAGCTAAAATTGAGGCTAGATAATATGGATACTGGAGGCAATGCTACAGAAATGCACCCGAATCTACAAGCAGTCCAAAGAACTTGTGTCGTAATAGCCTTTATAAATATTTATTCATTCGGAAATAATGTATTGTAGTAGGCCTAATCATAGCAATGAGATTTCTTAGTAAAGAATAAGAAATATACTCTCCAATACGGGTGATCACAAACCTCCAATAAAAAAACTAATGTTATGCAGTATACCTTTAAAATAATTTTCTGGTTAGAAGATAACATTTTATATGTATCTTCTTGTTATACACATAGAGGTCGGTAGGATGGCAAAATATTACTGATATTTACTGAGATATGAATTTCGGCAATAAGAAATGTGTCAAAAGCAGATATTTTCGTCAACTATAGTCCATTCTTCTTTATACCTGAATTTGTTAATTCTGTTACTGCATAAGAAGTAAAAAATTGAAAATATTTTTAATATAATACCTAAGTATAATGAAAATATCCTTTTGGAACATTTTTGGATCGCTAACGCGTTCTTGCAACAGAAAATTACAAACAGATTGGTACTGTTCGCATGGAGCATGCACGCTAGATTCAAAGAGGCACATACTCATTCAAACTCTCCCCAAAAACAAACGCATTACGAATGGACAGGGTTGGGGCTTGAAGCGTGAAAACAGTTTTCTTGACATGTAAAATACGCTTAAAATCGCGTAATAAACGTAAAATATTTTAAAACCTATTGACTTTTAATTTTGTTCCCATTTTTACAATTTTGCATGCATTTCAAGAACATAGCATTTTGTTGGTGCCCAACAAGAATAAAAATTTAAAGCTTGCGAAACTAAAATATTATGTTTTGTACTTAATAACCTAGTAGTGTAAAATACAACCTAGCAGAAGTATATGGGTTCAGTGATTTAACAGAAGCAAGCAGTTAAAAAGTACCGGTAAGTGCAGTAAAGTTTTATTTACTAATTATGTATCTCATGACTGCAGCTTACATGTCATAGTCTATAATAACGAACAAGAATAATAATATCGGATACTTGGACTTAATTCAACAGTGGTGATATTGTAACTGAATTCAATGGCAGTTGGACTGAATATTTTTTATAGACGCTCTAATAGAATATACATTTCAAATAATGAAGTAATGAGTGTTCATACTGTGAAAATCAATTAAATGTTAGTTTATTACATCACATGTATAAAAATGTTTTTACATTGCGTATTTTACATGTACATATCATTCGACTGATATCAGTAGTAGCTGGCAGAATCGATAGGTCTAAATAGCCTATTTGTTCAGCATACCACAGTTGATAACGATGGGATTTTGATAAAATTGGCAACTTGTTCGTTCATTTACATAATTAATGATCAAAAATTTAGAATTTGAATAGCTTACTACACGTATTTTTTGAAGGAACTGTCATTCAGGCTGAATATTATTGGTGCATTAGATCAAACTTATTAAAAAAAATGATGTCTAATCTAGCCCCGTAAGTTGAATAGATTGCGCACTTTAAACGGACGAAGAAACAGACAGCATAAAATGTATCATGTCGTATTTCGGCTATAAACTCCTGTGTACATATTAGGCCCATACTTCACAACGAATGATGAGCAGTAACAATATTTTTCATTCCATTCTGAATACCAAAAAATTTAGCTTTAAACGGACGAAGAAAGAGACTGCATAAATCTATCATATCGTATTTCCGCTATAAAAGACGCGAACATACATACGAAAATATAATACACTTCACATCGAAAGATGAACAGTAACATTATTTTTCATTCCATTCTGAAAGCTTATAACCATATCCATAGAATCGCTGAGAGAGGAAAAAACATAGGTGTAAGTATACTACATCATTTGGCGTTAGACGTTTGAGACACAGTATACTGCTCAGTAGCAGGAAAGCTCGCTGTTGAGAAGAAAGAAAAGAAGGCATGCATATATTCATGTACGCGACCATACCATCCTCAAGACAAGGGAACTCCCACGGGACGGAAAACGGGAGAATATTTTGATCGGATCGTATGCTGGCATGCTGGCTTGCTTGAATGTTCGCGCCTTCCAACCGTATCTATACATGTCCGTATGTACAGTAGGATATGGGAGGAGTTGGTTGAAAAAGAGAATAGAAAGAGATGGAAACAGATCACTGAATATTTAAGTGAAATGCCACGGGGATGTTTGGATAAAGAAAAATTTTATACTACCTCTGTTGTACCACTAAAGTCTTATGTTTCTTAGTGGTATAATCGAACCCACAGTCTTGACTTGAAACACACGATGCTTAAAAAAAATGTACTCTAAATTTAATCTTTTTTTTATAAGTTATATCTTAAACCTTGCTTGGATGAGAACTAACGTTAACATGGACTCAACCTTATGGAATAACCCAAGCTCAAGGAATCCATAAACTTTTATGCTAGATACTGTGATATGATAGTTTTATAATATCATATTTTTGCACATCCTGTGCACATAATTTCCTGAAGGGAAAGTTAGTTTCATTGAATCGAAGATATTAGTTTATGTATTTTTCCTTTTATATGAGTACTAAGCTTAATTCAGCACCAAACATTTGATAAACGGATTTAGGTAACTTCAGTAAGTTTCCCGGCCCCAATTGAGTTTTAAGTAATAATCAATAGTTGGAAGTTGTAATGACTAATTTAAATGGAAACACGTCTTGTTTAATACACTTTGATATTACTAATATAAATAAAATCTGAAGGTCTCCGTCTATTAAAGCCTTAGGAGCAAAAATCTTAGGTAAAATGTAACATGATAAAAGAATTTATGCATGAAGGTTTAAATTAAGTTTTTCGTCTGCAGGCATAGAAGAATACTGAAATATATTGAACTGATTATCCAAAGAACCTGAAAAAACAGGGAAATAAGAATAATAACCTGTTCACTTCTACTGACGTACATATATTTTACCGCAAAAACGGCATAAAGGCCGAGAAATAAGCATAATAGATTAACGCTTTATTCTAAAATATGAAGATATTTTCCATGTATTAAAATTGTTATCTTCGGAAACCAGCTGTATCATTAAAATTGTCCTAATTAATTTGAAACATATAATCCACTAGTGACTTCATTTGATGAATGAGTATTTAAATTCAGCTTTGTAACGGTTATTAGCACTTATGAGCAATCAAAATGGGGATTTGAAGAAATAGATTGCATTCTCTATTATATTCTAATTAATTGAAGGGCCTAGTTCTATAAGGGCGTAAGGCACAAGGACATAGTTTCGAGAAATCTTGATGTTTTTAAACAATGTTACCACTCACAAGCATAGGTCTTTTCTTATGACTGAGCAGAGGTTTAAGGCACAAGTATAAATTGTTCACTGAGTATTTAAGAGATATGAGGAGAAGGCAAAAATGTTAAAAGCTCAAAATTAAAGATGTGCCTTACGCCGTTATGGAACTAGGCCCTTCAATTATTCTGTGGAGAAAATTAAACTAAGAGTGTAGTAAGGGTGTAGTTTGTCACCCACACTATCAAATGTTCATGGAGAACGGTTAATGAATGAAACTACAGTATAGAAGGAATAGGAGATTTTAAAGTAGGAGGTCGCATCATCAAGAACAAAATATCTAGACCATGTGGTACCTTTTATGACAAAACTAAAGAAGAAGAATTACGAGGAATGTAGGACATATTGACAGAGAATGAAATAGATATGGAATGGGGCTAGCCTAAATGCGGAAAAGTCACAAGTGATGAAGATCTCGAAAAATAAAGAAATTTTGGAGTGTCTGTGTAGCTCAGTTTTTTCCTATCTAGTCTTAAACTTAAAAACTGAGTTAAATTAATGTTAATGATGCTATTGTTAATGTAATTTATTTATATAATAAACTATTAGACAGAAAAGATGAAACGATAGAAAATGTGCTGCATCGGATAACGACTTCCTTGTAATCTTTTGTTTACAAGAATAGGTTGAATCATTTTCACTTTGTACTTTGAGCAGAGGACCTCATAGTGGAGATTTCTTTACCGACTATAAATTTAGTTACGATTATTTTCACTGTAGAGGATTCAATGGCAGGTAGTAGGCTCATTACCTCGACGACCAACTAGATAATACTAAGGCATTATTCGGTTGTTAAAGAGCCGGCGAATTTAGTTCAGAGGTTCTACGCGTAATTTAGGCCTGGAGTTCTGTAACATGCCGTATATCTACCACATGGGACCCAAAGTTCATAGTCCCTCTTGGCGTAACTTACTTCGTGTACAAAATTTTTACGACCTGAAATATGTCGACCTAGGTTTGAACCAATTACCTTTGGGTCCAGATGCGGCGGCTTATGTTTTATATTTTACAAATTCTTTGTTTTTTCTCATTCTACAATATTCAATCGCCTAGCTAGAGAAATCCAAAAATATGTGAAATAAATCGGAAGTTGTCGGTTCTATGTTCTTTCATAGTCTGCAGAAACTTACAAACAAACAAAAAACAAACAAATGACTGATAAATAATGTACTTGAGGAAACTTTCGTCCTTAAAAGTTTCCTCACTTGGTTCAATATTGCTTTCAGAAATGCTACTATACAGAAATATAAGACTGCATAAGAGCACTGTAAATATATGGTTTCAAAAAAACCATTCAATGACAAAGGCATATTATCTAAGAGTTACAAAATGGGATTGCATTTTTAGTTTAAAAACCAGCCCAGCAAAAATGTTATTTTATAAGGAATGAGTTTTATACCTGTATTAATATTCCTGAGTGCAATAAGAAATAGACCACTTTAGTAAATGCGTTCTTTCGAACATAATATGAGTGCCATAATACCACTGTGGCAGATCTAGGAATAAAAAGTAGTATTCAAGCACTGTTTTTCTGAGTCTTTTTGCCAAAATGTTATTACACATTCCGAAATATTCAGACACCTGGTTCTAAAATTTCAAAACTACTGAAGTAAACTTCTTGGCTCTAAATCTCATAAGAAGGAATGAGTCTAGGGCCTAACCGTTCAGTCATCCGACCATACTATTAAGTTTCTTTAATAATGACATGATGTGATGTAAATTTTCATTTCAGTAGGGGTCAGTATCTACAGTAAATTTAAATAATTAAAAACTACCGTTTAACAATAATAATGTGTTATTTTATAAAACTTTTGATATTCAGTAACATAGACAAAACAATACCATAACAGAAAGTACCATAATTCTGACTGGTACCGAACTGTTACTGTTCACCATTTTTAATGTAATAGGCCTTGAAAATGTAACATCTACATTTACAATCTCCACCAATATATTAAATTAATAAATGTTCTAGGTGGTAATTGAATGGTAACGTTATGAATATAATACCTTGATTGGAAACGAAAATAATACAAATACATTGCAATCCGCTGCCTGTAGGGAAGAGGACAAATCTGTGGGTCACATACACTGAGTCAAGGCATGGATTTACTTCCTGACGTGTCCTCAGCACGATGTTGGGGACAATGAACATCTCTTCTTCTCTTCTCTCTATATATAAAAGGCTTTGTCCTGACTGACTGACTGAATGAATGACTGACTGAATGACAGGAATCAACGTACAGCCTAAACTATAACAGGTAGAGACTTGGAATTTTGACAGTACCTTCGCTTCATAATGTAGGTGCTCACTAAGAAAGGATTTTGAAAAATTCTGATTCTAAATGCCAAAAATTAAATGTTTTTGAAAATACTTAATCCCTTTTTACATAGAATTATCAAAACAAATTCACAGAACGTATTGTTACCAGTGGTATCAGGTGGGCTTGGATTAAATTAAATGGATGTTTGACAAATTAGAGAAGGTATCATTATATTATTCATATTATCTATATTAATAAAAGGAATTCTCCTCGATGTCCAGCGAAATCTACTGAACGCAGAGATCTTAAATTTTAAACATAGGTGTGCTGAAGGGTCGGAAAATGCACCTCCAAGCTGGAATTTTAATTTTAGTTTTCGTTCGTGAGTTATGAGTGAAAAACTGGCAAAAAACGTGCATTTTTTGCGTTTTCAAAACATAAGTTTTCAGTAATAAATTTCAATATCAAATCACTTACAGATGGCTTTGGCTATGTTTGTCATCATACCTCATACCTTGGAAATAAAAGCAACGCGATCGCTTGATTTTGTTAGTCCATCCTAGACGATTCATTTGTGTAGAGCAGGGGTGCTCAAACGGTCGATCGCGATCGACAAGTCGATCGCGAGTGCTTTTTGAGTAGATCTCGAGAAGAAAAAAAATTTTAATAAGTAGGTAGGTAACTAATAAAATAACACTGCTTGCGGCAAAAGGTGGCTTTATCAAAGGAACGCGCGGCACTTGTCAAAGAAAAGCCGCGTTGTTTCTAGACTAGACAGTGGAGTCTAGTCTAGAAACAACGAGAGACAGTACAGTCTAGTTTCGGGCGGCGCGTTTGACGGGAACATTCGAGACTTTCGTTCACGCCGATAAAAATGTTGCGCCTGCAGGAATTGGAGTCATTCTGAATTGTAACTTGATGGCGATACTACGTCGATAAGTACAAAGTTTATTATTAAATAGTGGAAAATGAGTGCAGTGAAGAAATCTAAAACGTATCATTTTAATAAGGATTGGGAGGAAGAATTTTTCTTTTGTATGGTGAAGGATAAGTGCATTTGTGTTATTTGTCGTGCGTCAGTTGCAATACCTAAGCGTGGTAACTTAGAGAGGCATCATAAAACGGTTCATAAAAACTATGAAAAGGATTTTCCGCCACAGAGTGAATTAAGAAAACTAAAGGTACGTGATTTGATATCTTGTTTGAAAAAAGAACAATCCATGTTCACAAGACCAGTCAAACAATCAAAAGCTGCTACGATCGCGTCATTTAAAATATCTCATATATTGGCGAAACACAAGAAACCATTCGAAGATGGATCGGTGGTGAAGGAAGCATTTATTGAAGCGGGTGAGACTTTATTTGGAGATTTTAAAAATAAAACAGAAATCATGTCTGCTATTAGAGAACTTCAGTTATCTCGTCCGACTGTCACAAGGCGTATTGAAGTCATGAGCCAGGACATCGCAGATAAACTAAAACATGATATCATGGAATGTACATACTTTTCTTTACAGTTCGACGAATCCACCGATATGACAGACACTGCCCAGCTGTGTATTTTTATTCGGATGGTATTCAATGACATGTTGGCTAAGGAAGAATTTTTGACAATCATACCTCTGAAGGGGAAGACCCGTGGCGAAGATATATTTGACGTTTTCTTCAATTTTGTAAAAAACTACGAGCTACCAATATATAAATTAGTGTGCATTACAACCGATGGAGCACCAGCAATGACTGGAAACAAAAACGGTTTTGTGGCATTGTGTCGAGCTAATGAAGAATTCCCTTCATTTTTTTCATTCCATTGCATTATACATCAACAAGTTTTGTGTTCAAAAGTTTTAAACACGGAGGAAATTATGGGCATTGCGACAAAAATTGTGAATTCCATCCGTGCACGTAGCTTGCAACGGCGGCTCTTTCAGTTGCAGTTGGAAGATAGGGAGTCAGCTGAACACACTGATTTAGTTCTTCACACGGACGTCAGGTGGTTGAGTCGCGGAAAATTCCTAGAAAGGTTTCAAGAATTATTGCCCGAAATAACAGCTTTTCTAGACGAAAGAGGTGATGACACTCAGATTTTGAAAAACGAAAAATGGCTAAATGATTTGGCATTTTTGACTGACATCACAATGCACTTAAACACCGTTAACTTGGAGCTTCAAGGTAAAGGAAAAACTATTATTGAGATGATTAGCGCAGTAAACGCATTCAAAAGTAAATTGCAACTTATGATAGATCAACTGAAAAGAAAGGATCTGAAACATTTTCCGTCTTTGAAAGCAAGGATTCCTCAGTTGAATTATGATACGTATGAGGCTGAATTATCAAATATTTTGGGACAATTCGAAATGCGTTTTCATGATTGCAGTAAATTGGAAAATATAGCATCATTTATGAGTTATCCTTTTTCATGTAAAAACATTGAGGAATTAGCTACTGAAATAGCCAGTCAGTTTAATATGAACTCATGTTCTGTTGAAAATGAGTTGGTGCAGATTATATCAGATATACATCTCAAAGCTACAGCATCTGATACAAATTTCTGGTGTTTTATATCTGAAGATAAATATCCGAATGTAAGGCAAATCGCCCTTCAACTGACGGCATTTTTTGGGTCAACTTACTTGTGCGAGTCTGCATTTTCTGAAATGAAGATAATTAAGTCAAAATATCGCAATCGACTAACTGACGATCATATGTCATCATGCTTGCGATTAGCACTCAGTGGTTACGTACCATCTTATGAAAAGTATGCTGAGGACATGCAGTGCCACGCTTCAACATCCAAAGCCACTCCTTAGTAACTCTTTTGTTTTGTAACAACCAATAAACTCGCAATTTTGAATAACTATGAGTTTTTTCATTGATATTGTAGAGAAGAACCTAACTAAACCTAACCCAAACCTTGACTAAAATAATGTACCTATACTGCGCAGAAAGCTAATATCTATATATGCTACGGTACGCCCTACCTAGGTAGGTAGGGTGTATCGTGTATGTACGACAACCCTGCATCACACACACTTGCAGTCTCTCAGAGTCGATCGTAAGTAGTCTAAAAATATTGAGGTAGATCGCCAGCAGTTCAAGTTTGAGCACCCCTGGTGTAGAGTGTCAAGGCCCATAGACATATGACATTTTCAACCTACACGGAAGAAGGATAATCAACCCTAAATATGGTCAAACATTGTTCGATTTGGACGAAACTCACTATGCAGGGGTTTTCTGGGCCAAGGAACTCGAATCTGAGGTCGCTTTTACCAGGCGACGCTACATAATC
Source organism: Ectobius pallidus (assembly GCA_964059195.1). NCBI lineage: Eukaryota > Metazoa > Arthropoda > Insecta > Blattodea > Ectobiidae > Ectobius > Ectobius pallidus. Next base: position 88,503,540 of record CAXKWD010000007.1, on the reverse strand, counting down.
GTGGTATGTAGTCCACGTGATTTAGGTGTTAATAAATATAATGATTTAACTATTATGATCTTAATTTTAAATTTTTGAAATAATTATCGTGGGCGAAGCAGCGGGCACATGCTATCTTATAATAATAAAAGGACGTGTTTGTCTGTCTGTCCGTGATGACCAACGAAATCTACTGAACGCAGAGATCTGAAATTTTAAAGATAGATGGACTGAAAGGTGGGCAAATGCACCTCGAAGCCGAATTTTTAATTTTAGCTTTCGTTCGCGAGTTATGAGTGAAAAACTGGCAGAAAACGTGATTTTAGCGCTGTCGAAGCATCGGATTTCAGTAATACATTTCAATGTCAAATCAATTGCAGTTGGCTTTGGCTATTTTTGTCATACCGTGGAAATAAAAGCATCGCGATCGCTTGAATGTTGTAAGCCCACGCTGGTCGATTCATTTGTTTAGAGTGTCAAGGCCCACAGACATATGACATTTTCATCCTACACGGAAGAAGGATAATCAACCCTAAATATGGTCAAACATCGTTCGATTTGAACGAAACTCGCTATACAGGGGTTTTCTGGGCCAAGGAACTCGAATCTGAGATCGCTTTTACCAGGCGACGCTATCTAATCGTGTTATGTAATTCACGTGATTTAGGTGTTAATAAATATGATTTAACTATTATGCTCTTAATTTTTTATTTTTTATTCTTGAAATAATTATCGCGGGCGAAGCCGCAGGCACATGCTAGTATCTATCCTATATGGGCAAAACAAATAAGGCCTAAAGAATAAGAAAGGTGAATAGAGTCCTACAAAGAACAAAACAGGAAAATGACAAAAGAGGGAATAATAATAGAAATAAATGAAGCGGTTAATTTATAAGTAAATACTAAAATAACAATAACTATAAAAAGGAACATAAAATTTGGGTGTGAGCTATGATAATCGATTGCTTTTTAAATACATTTTTACCTGACAGTTCAGGGTAGAAAAGGATGGGAGGGAGGGAGGGAGGGAGGGGCAGAGGGAGAAGTCTTTGTCTATGTATTGTTTTGTATTACAATGTAATAATATTATCATTTCTCTCTTAATATTACTATTTTTTTTCTTCATCTTTGTACAGCATTATTATATTATCTGGTATTATATTGTACTGTATTATCAGTGTAACATTTCCTTTTCTTTGCCTTGTGCATAGTGAAATCACGAACGGCCATTTAGGCCCTTGCGGCGGATTTGTCGTATGGAAAATGTAAGTTATATAAGAATAAGATGCACCTTGCTATACCATACTTTTTTACCATTTTATGTGCTTTTTGACTTATCGATCGGTATTCTTCATTTAAGTAACGGTCATGATAATTATCTGCAGGCCTTCATTATTACCATGTAGGCCTACTATGAAATCGATTTACAGAGGTCGATTCGCGATTGGATGGTAGGCCCTATCCCCCATGAGATGCAGTGCCATGAACTTTACTTTAGATCCTCTGTTGAAAGAAAAAGTAATATTGCACACACATGCAGGCATACATATCTAAGCAAAAATCATATTAGTCTTTATAACCTAAAGGCTATGAACTAAAAGAAAAAAAATACTCATAATCGAGACGAAGCATTAACGTTTAAGGAATTATTTAGTTTGGAATGGTAGAGTCATACTGAAAAATTCAATCCCATAGTTGGCATTTCAACCAGGATCTTCGGCTCCCCGTGCCGCTGTTCTTACAACTTGAGCTACCATGGCAATGTGTCGGAACGGTATTAAATTCTCCATTTGACTCACATATCCCGGTACACCACCAAGCGTTTTCAATATGAAATAATAACTCAGTGACGACTTACAGCCTGTAAGTACTTTAAAGTTTTGGCTTAATAATAAACCAGTAGTAGGTCACAGTGGAATGATAATACAGTTTGTTCACAACTCTCCTTTAAACTGTATTACTAGTCCTATATGACGTATAAAGACCGACTAAGACCACAAAATAATGGAATTTCCTCTGCGGTGAAAGTTTGGATTATAGCTATAAAAAGTACGTTAGATTCTATTATCTGTTGCGATACTTTGGTCATTGTTTAATCTAGCAGAACAGTTATTTCCTGTACTAAGAAAGCGTGCGGCTTTACTTTAGGTTGTCCTCACCTTAGCGTGACTAAAACTTGACTGTAGCACAGTTCGGAACCTAGAATTACTGCAATTCACAAGCTTCTATTCCAGCCAAGGAGTCAATGGTCTTTTATTACTCTACATTAGCAGTCAAAATATTTTATGTGGTTTAAAATACTAGCACCGGTATTTTGCTGAACAAGGAGGAAACATTAATTTATCTGCCCTTAAAGGTGAATATGAAATAGACTGTAAGTTAAACATAATAATGAAAGTGCATAACAATTTATATAATGCTATGTAGAACAGGAATTAATGGTATTATGAAGGACATGGAAAGTCTAAGATGTTCTGCTGCAGTTAGACATATAGTGAAAATGTTATGTACAGTCGTCAGAAGGAAAGAAACGACTTCTGATATCTTTCCAATGTGTACTTTTACCACCCTACCAGTACGCTGCCAGAAGAAACTGGTTTTATTGTCTATCTAGCCTATCCTTTCTCACCATAAGAATAAAATAATAATAATAATATTAATAATAATAATAATAATAATAATAATAATAATAATAATGATATTTAACCTGCTGAAAGTTCAGGCCGTAAGGTATTTTCTTCCACTTCACCAGGGAGTAATAATACAATTAATAAACTTCATTTTCTCCAATGAAATAGTGTTTGATGTATGTAAGTTTTTTCGCCTTATGCCTTCAATGTAAACTAGGATATCCAGGTAATGTTGCCAATAACATTTAAAATATATTATGTAATCTTTATATTAACATACAAAATTACAATGTCTTACATTAAGTTTGAATAACAGTCTAATCTGCAGCTTAACCAATAGGAACTTGATTGCAAAAATGTTATTAATGAAATTGTTACATGTAAGTTAGATTGGCTTATTCGTTTAAAATCCTATTCATAGGTGTTACCAGTTTTATAAGTTTTAAATGTTATATGCTAATTCGTAAGTTTTATAAATTTTTAAATATTATATAATTCCAAAGTTGTAAACATGCCTGTAAAACTTCATACATGGGCATGTTACATATATGCACACGTAATTGCCATCGACCTGGCCCGTAATAATATTAATATTCAATTATTGAACCACGACCTTGAGCACAGAATGTCCATCAAAAGGGGATAAAATGAAAAGAGGCTAATGAATTCTAGCTTCCGTAGGTTTGTCTATCATAATCCATGGTAAAGCAACATGAAATAGGCCTAAGGCTTCCAACAGGGTGAGTGGGAAGATAAAGTGACACACCGTAGGCCTTCAATTTTCTGCTGCTAACTTTAGAATCTGTTCCACTTCTGCTTCCAGCAGGATCACATTTAGAGTAAATCTCTTCATTTTATCAGCTCTGCACTCATAAAATCTCCTGCACGAAACTTGAGAATATCCTATCAACTCCTATAAGATAGAAACAAAGAGGTAAAGGTAACCGAACCCACTTGGATGGTTTTACCTGCAAACAGTAAGGCATTGTGGGAATTGGCATTTTAGGTTTTCTAAATGAACTCCATGATAGGCGATATTTGTAGGACTTGGGTAAGTTTGTTCAAATATACGTTATTTGTACCGTTGAGCAAGGTAAACTAAAAATAAAATAGAACGGATATTTGACACCATCAGCTCAACAGCCTTTATTCTGTGTCTACGCCTTTCGATACATTTATATCATCCTCAGGGCATCTTGCTATGGAAAGGCAGAGGTATTAACAATTACAAATTAAAATGCCACTGCCTTCTAGTCCTATCATTATGATAAAACAATTAAATGCTTCAACGACTTTTACTAAAACACTAACACATCTCCCAGCTATTCTCCCAGCTATTTATGTTGTCTGTTGTTTATGTAGTGAACTCGTCTATAATATAGCGTAATTTTTCCTTTCGAATTATTTCTTAAATAAACAGTAGGATAGTATTACAAAATTAGCTCATGTGCGGACAAGATAGGAAAGCTTACAATACTTTATTTCCCGAAAAAGAATACCTTCTCAGGTATTTGACGTATTATTTTTATTTAAATAAGAGCTGCATACAAAAATACTCCTACTATGAGGACTCCTTGTCTATGTATTGTTCATCAGTCCTTTTTCTCTCCGTAGCCTTTGTAAGACTTCGTGGCGTTTTGCGTTGTTGACCCATGGAATTCGTAGCATTTGTCGATAGCACTATATAGCTCAAGTATACGTTTCTTTTGTGTTCGGTGAGTGTCGTGGCTTCTACATCAAACAACACTGTGTGAAGACAAAGCATTTCACTATTCGCATTCTCTGTTAACAGGAAGTAGTGGGTTCTATTTTTTACATTTTTAAAGCTATAGGCCTATACATGTTTCTTTGAACACGTGCTCATGGTATAATAAACAACGTAGAGAGGAAGTTTCATTTCTTTCAGTTTATTAGATTTGAGTTATTCAAAAATTAATAGTGAAAGAATTGCATATTTAAAAATGAAACTTGTCACACAATTTTTAGTAAAATGTCTGAATTTACTAATAGGACCAATGAAAAATTTCAACATTTGTTTACTTGTATCATTACTGCAAAAGGAGAAATAATTAATAATTAATGCATGTCTCATATGTAAGAAACTGACCTAATCACATAACTCGTGCACTATTTTGTTAGTCAGACCCTATAGAGTTACAGTAAAATACATTCGTTTCTCTAAATCTGTATAACCCATTTAGTTATGAACATATAAAAATACTGTATAGTAAAAACAAATAAAAAAATTGGGATATGACTAAACATTTGCATGACATTTAAATGAAAATGTGTACATAGAGCATGTTTTTAAATTCATATGTAAATCCACCGGTGGAAAAATCCAATTAATGCCGATTACTTCATGATGATTTTGTGATGAGCTCCTGATTACTGTTGACTTTACAAACAGGATGATGGATTTCGGCGGGAGTATTCAAGTTGCATAATAATTATGGTGTCATGGATTTGAAAAAAGTGGAAATTATAAGAACTGAGTGTTACCACTCTTATAAATCGTGTTATGAGCATATTAAAATCCATAATGCATTTTGCATATCTAAATACGGTACCCAACCTCAACGGGATATTATAGATAACCTGTGCAGTCAGTTGCGAGATATTTGGAAAGAAACATTAAATAATTAATTTTTAGGTACAATTTTTTTTTTCTTTTCTCGTTCTGAAACAAAACCAACTCGTCATTTTCATTTTTGGAGGACTCACACGCTAACGAAGAGCAGTTCATTAGCTTTCGCACGGAAATAAACTTAATTTATTTATGCATGTGGCAAGTGCCGTCTGCTTCTCTGTTCTGCACCTTCGCCTGTCATCGAACAATAAGACGCATCGAACATAAAGCTTGATGAGTCTGATTGCAATAGATGATTTGCATCACACAAACATCGGTGAGTTTACAAGCTGCCTGATGCTTTCCCGGATGGATTATCCGCTGACTTTACAAACACCCTGATGAAAGTATGATGACATCTATGGAATTATTGATGACTTTAAAACGAGCCCATACAGCAACATACTCAGCCTTGCAACTGATGACTTTTTAAAAATTAAACCAACTTTTGTATTTTTTTTTAATTTCTATAGGGATAATCTTCTGAAGGCAGACTAATTTTCTTGAAAATAATTAATTTTCATCACTAAATTATTTTTAGATATAAACCTTTAAGAGTAAAACTATTTTAAAATCGCGTGATTAGGAAATCAAAACTACCTAAGGGTACTGAAACTTATCCAACATATAGGTTAAGGCATATGGTATTTTTAAGAAATAAAAAAAATGCTAATTTTAACCAAAAATGGTGAATATTTCACTTCCTACTTCCTTAAATTCGCAGTTGTACAAAATAATTTGATCAAGAGTCCCCGAATTTTATCAGGGCATATTTTCATTTCCACTATATTTCTATTATTTTTTTAAATTTCTGAAATAATATATTATCCAAACATTTCTCATTAGTTCTGTTTTAAATTTATAATTTTAAAATATAATTTTTTTTTGTGTGCCCTTGTTGGTTGGCAAATCTTAATTGAGGAACATTAATATGTATTACACATCTATAAAGGATGTGATGGTTACTGCTTCTAGATTAAAACGGATGTGGGCAGGGCATGTCATGAGAATGAACCCGGAGAGATGTGCACATGCGGTGACAGTGTGGGAGCCCAGAACTGGGAAAAGAAGTGTTGGAAGACAGAAATCGCGATGGGAGGACGAGTTTAAGAGTGTTGTGGGGAACTTGTGGTCTAGGAGTGCCACAGACAGAAAGAAGTGGAAAACTCTTGACAATTAGAACTAAAACTAGAGTCAGTTAACTTATATTAATTTTAGCGTTCTCAGGTGAGGCTAGCCCAGGGGAAGACAGAAGCTTGCTCTGTGACGTCACTGCTTCCTGCTCTCACTGCTCGCGTTACATCTCTGCGAGGAGCATGTGAAATGTAGGCATCAGTGAACAGGGGGGAAGAGAGGGGCATTAGTATTGCGGGCAGCGGGAATTTAGGGGGTTAGAACTTACGTAATACGTGTTTCCGAGTTAATGAAACATCAATCGATTTTTTTGATAGTTTATCGGTTAATTACAGCGCAGCAGTTTAACATATTATAAATAATTCTATTTTTCTATTCTGTGAGAACAATTCCCTTTCCACAAAATCTATGTTCTTTGACAAAAATAGACAATAGGCTACTATCATTTGAATTAACATAATTCACTACAGTAAAAATGATAAAAAAAATGAACTGAATTAATTACCATACAAGCTCGTCTGCACCTTAGATGATACAAGATTACAGTAACAATTTTCTGACTTTCCTGTCTCTTTTGCTTTAACAAGTTTATCAATGTTGGGACGTAATGTTTGAGCAATATTTAATCGAAGACTACATTTAGGTTGTGATTTAACAATGTACTTCTTGATTTGAGCTTTGCACGTTTCATTAGTGAAAAAAATTGTTCGGCCACATATGTCGATCCAAAATTACATAATATTCGTGCGGCAAGTCTCGGGAATCTGGTTTCAGAGAAATTTCTGTAAAAGTTACCCAAGACCACTTTACGTTCGTAGGCCTATTTGTCCTTTAACAGATCGTCGCATTGTAAGTTTAGCAGTTCCAACTGATACCGGCAAGGAACGTCTTTGACATTAACTGAATATGGGGTAGCAAAAAGTTTAAATATTGGAGAAAGGTTTTCCACATCCTGAAACCTCAATTCGAACTGAAGAAGAATGTTTTTGCAGAACTAACACATGTTCTGCAGAGAGAACACTATCAGGATCGCGTACTTGCAATAACTTTGAAAAATGCTCCGTATTTCCAACCAGAAGTTGTTCTACCCACAGAGCTAAAGTGAATAGGTCCTCTAGTACCTAGCTCTAGCGTACTCTAAACACCCCTACTACCGTGCGCTCTTGCTGACGTCACACACAAGGGATCCGCAAGCTCTTGCTCCACAAACGTCATCACAAGACGTAGTTGACTTCCCCTGGGCTAGCCTGAAACGTTCTTTATTTAACGAGTCAGCCACCCTGGTATGCCAGGAGGCCCTTGCCCGCTATGGGATGCTTGTGGGCTAATTCTTAATTCTTAATTCTTAATATGTATTACAGTGTATTCTGAATAAAATATACTATTACTGTATGTAATTTTCATGTAATGTGTATTTATAAAACTTATTACAATTACCATCAACCCAGCTAAACACTTAACTTGATTTCAAATGTATTTATTCGTTTAAAGTCGTTCAAGTTTAGCACAGACTGACGAAAATTCATTAATGTAACTGTTATATATCTCATCACTAGGGGGCGGAATTCTATGACATGTCATATTTTTCCCCTTTGCATTATTTCAGGTTTCCGACTAATTTAAACCCATTCCAAGCATCCCGGTGAAAATGGAACGGCTTTTATTGTGCATATAACTGCATATTTAGGAAATTCTCAACTATTGTAGCATATTTAGTATGAATATGCATATTTACTCGTAGGTCATATTTTTGGCATATTTGTGTGCATATTAATGAAATTTTAAAGTGTCATATATTTTGTAAATTTTGCATTCTACTGATACTTTTTGAGAATTTACGATATTTTAAATAATTAACATTATATTTTAATAAAATGAATTGTAATGAAACTTAAAAAAAATATATACATAATGTGTAAGTGGTAAAGTCATGTTTTAAATTTTATTGGTCATATTTTATGTTTTTAGGTCATAAATGCATGCATATATCCTATTTTTAGGTCATAGAAATCTGCCCCCTACTCATCACTAATATACCCTTCCTCAAGATTAGATTTACAGTAACGAAAATATAATAATTCTCAAACTGAATAATCTCTATAGCGTAAACGCTAAATAAATGTTCGCAAACTGTAAAGACAATCACATACATATAAATAAATAATAAATAAATAAGCCCGACACAGGGCAAGGGCCTCCTACCATGGTAGGGCTGGCTCTGTTTTTACTCTCCCAAGGTGAGCTATTTCCTTGGAGAGTTGGGTTTTTGCCTCCTGGTGGGTTAAGACCTATATTATCAACACTTTCCTAGGACACTGTTTTCCTAATGAATTAATGCTTTATCACTTGTTCGAAGTTCACTCTTTCTATGACCTATCCTGACCAATTCGTTTCTGCCTCCTCCCTGAACTCTTCTTCCCTTCCTAGATCACTGTTTTCCTAATGATTTTAAATGTTTTATCACTTGTTTCCAGTACACTCTTTCTTTGGCCTGTCCTGTCCATCTCGTTCCTAACTCCTCTCTGAATTCGTCCTCCCATCTGCGTCGAGGTCAGCCTCTGCTTCTTTTACCCTTCCTCTGGTCCCAAACAGTTGTTGCATACGCCCATCTCTCTTGATTCATTCTGATGACGTGACCTCCCCAATTCCATTTGGTTTTTCTTACAACAATCGCTGCGTTTTCCAGTTCACTTCTTTTTCTTAACTCATTTCTTATCCTGTCCCTTAGATTTATACCCAACAGTTTTCTTTCCATCTTTCTCTGACAAATCTCTATCGTGTTAACTTGTTCCTTTTTTAATGCATGGGCATTAAAAAAGGAACAAGCCATTTGGCAGCCATATAGTAGGACTGGCATGACGCACATTTTTAGCACTTCCAATCTCTTCTTGATATTTATGTGCCAGTCTAGGAGGATAAACTTTAGGCTCCAGAACTTTCCCCATGCGAGCCTTATTCTCCTGTTGATTTCTGCTTTTCCGTCATGTTGATTGATTGACCCAGGTAAGTATATTCTGCAAAATACTCAATAGCCTTTCCTTCTACAAATACCGGTATTTCTATATGGTTTGTCATTATTTTAGTTTTTGAAGGATTCATTGCTAGCCCCACTTTCTTGCTTCCATCGTTTAGATCTGTTATCATATTTTGCAGTTCCCTTTGAGATTTTGCGAATAATGCAATATCGTCCGCAAACCTAAGGTTAGTAAGTTTTCTCCCATTTATGTCTATGCCATATCCTTTCCTGTTCCATCCTGTATATCTGAATACCTCTTCTAAGACTCTTGTAAACAACTTTGGTGAAATTGGGTCTCCCTGCTTCACCCCTCGTTTCATCTCAAATGATTCTCCTTCTATTTCCGTTGTTACTTTTGCTTTGCTGTTTGCATATATTTGTCCTAATAGTCTTATATATTTCGGATGGATCCCTATAGATTCCATTGATTCCAGTACTTTATTATGCTCTACTGTGTCGAAAGCTTTTCTGTAGTCGATGAGTGCTATATAAAGATGTTGGTTATACTCTGACATTTTCTCTATTACCTGATTGATTGTGTGTAAATGATCTATAGTGCTGTAGTGAGTGCGGAAGCCTGCCTGCTCTGGTGGTTGGTTTTCATACAATATTTTGGTGAGCCTATTTGTCAGCAGTTTCGTAAACACTTTATAAAGGTTGGCCATAAGACTTATTGGGTCTGTAATTGTTCAGGTCTTCTCTGTTTCCCTTTTTGTGTATAAGGATTATGTTGCTTGTGTGCCATGGCTCTGGTATGATCTCTGTTTCAATGATGGTGTTCATGACAATCACATACAGTACCGTATATACCATAAATGAATAACAGCTAAACTAGTTACTGAAAGGTGCTGCATGTGCACACTCTTCAGTAACGTTAATTACGACATAAATGACTGTCGCAATTAATACCACATTTATGTTAATAAAGTGTGTTGTTGACAATGTTGCAATCATATAGTAATAATAATAACAATATGCCTAATAGTAATAATAATAATAATAATAAAATGATAATAATTTATTCTTATCTGCTAATATTTAGTTTTCTGATTCATGTGCATTAATCTTCAGCGTGATAAATTATTTTTGTCTACTGGCCCCAGGTATATGTACCAGCCCGCGACCACCAGATGTTCATATCTGCTTTAGATTCACTCTCCAGTTACCTTATTAAACCATCTGCATTATCATACAAGAATAATCAGACCATGAGTTATACAATATATTCTCAACAGCGCACAATATTCTCAACAAGTATGAACTGACCTTATGCGTAAGTAGACAGGAGGTTTCTAGGAAATTCATGAATTAATAAATGAAGCCATGACAGAAGTGTTGGTTTGCCATTTTGGTAAATGTCAAAACTATTTTTAAAAATAGTACATAGGATAAAAAAAAATCCATGAAGCAAGCATCAAATAATTTTATATAAATAATTCAAGTTCAAGTTTTAATATTTGTTGGAGATGGGTTTAGTTTTTAGTAAAATCAATTAAATGAATTATTATACCAAAGAAAAATGAGATGTTAAACTAAAAATTTAAACTGTAATTCTTGTTCTGGGTTTAATTAAGTATGTCAAATTTCAAATTTATATAAAAAATAATTTTGAAAAACACTCTTAACACTCCGGTCATCCCTTTAGCTATCATTGCACAGCTTAACTATTTTATTTAAAAATATTTGTGCTGTCCTAGATATATAACATAAATGCAAGACAGTAAATAGAAAAAAAAATGGTCAAAGATTTCTAAACTAGGCGCAAAATCAAAATTAATATTAAAGGTCTTGTGTGATCCAGTGATATGGCGTTCTTTGTCCGTACTAGTACAGGCAGTTTGAACTTCTCGCTTTAAATGTCCACAAAAAGTAAGTGACCAAATATGGAGTGCGTAGTCGAATATATTTAAATTTAGATCGATAGATATTTTACTTAATAGTTTTATTTTTTTAAACTCACTTTAAAATTAATGTACCAGTGAAAATGGCATTGAGGGTGCGTTGAAAGAGATTTAAAATTCCTTGATGTAAGGTGTTTGTTATATTTGTTGAGGTTTAGAAACGACGGTTGTTTACCACTATTCAGACCTATAGCCGTCGCCGGTGTGCCAGAATTTTTGTCTGGCAAAAGTTACATGAAACTTAGTGTAAAGTGAAAATAAGAATAAACGAATGTTGTCGATGTGCATCACTTAACCAAAAATAGTGTTTATATATATATATATATATATATATATATATATATATATATATATATATAATATCTACACTACATATTATGTTACGAACATAACAAATAGTGACTAAGAAAACATTTAAATAGTGCAACAATTTCAACTTTTACAACAGACGATTAACTCTATCTTCCCCCAATACCATCAATTATTTGCATGTTAGGGTAAGAATCATGAAGCTATGGTTAATTTAGAATCTATACATCCACATGGCAGCACCTGTTTCGTTTTAGTCGTTTTAGTTATTTATTTACTATGTTTAACAAAATTGACCTAATTAAAAATAAAATTATGTAATTCATGCAATAATTTAAAAAACGTGTCAGTGATAATGTTTTAATTTGTTTTCTGTTAAGTAAATTATTTGAAAAAAATATCTAGCGATTGAAGTAAATATGAACGCATGCGAAGCCACGGGCAAATGCTAGTAACAAATGTGACATACCGGTAAATGAATAGGCTACTTTAAACGTTAACAAAACTACATTTTCCTCTATTTAATAATTGCTATCTAGGAATATAAATAAAAAAATACAATTCCGGCTTGTTGTTCATTTGGACGTCGGATTTCACTGATCGCATTTATAATTTATAGCCCTTTCTTGTTTTTACCGTATACAATATTCGCTTTTTAGCTGTCTGCATTTGTACCATGTCAGTTCGTTCCACATTAAGAAATCGTTTCGGACAGTTGTTCCCAATGCTGTATTTTCCCAGTGGGATCAATAGTCTACGATTTAGATTCCTCGTATGACTGGTAGTGATATTGTAGCAGCTTAATTGCAAAGTAGTAGGGTGGCTTTCCGTATAACACGAGTTTTTAGGAAATGCAGTTAATTTTTCTTTCTTACACGTGACAATATGGTAATGCATTTATGATATACGGCAACGGAACATAGGTGATATATATTTTTTTCTGTAAAAATATAATCACATTTTTAGTCAATTGGACACCTTTCGATTATTATACAATATAACTTACATTATATCATTATGCAATACAAAAATTATCAAGAAAATGTAATAGCTTACTAAGCTATTTATTTACTAAGCTTACTAAGATTTTCGTTTCTCTAATAAGCCAGTGTTAATGTAACTTAGGCTATTACTAAAATTAAAGGTTTCATTACCTTGTAACTGTTGACCTGAGTTGATCCTATCCATTTCCATTCGTACTGGGGCTTTCATGTCAACCGCTGGTTCCAGAAAACTGTAGATTAAGAGAAAATTGTCAGTACTCTATTACATAAAAATCCTTTACTTATTATTCTTTAAAATAATCTTAATTACTTTCTATAAACTACGAATATTTACTACATTCAAAATCCATAATATCTTATTCATGTGGAAACCTTCTGAATTGTACTTTAGATTATTTAGACTACCTAATATAGGCTACTTACCCCTAAGCTCGGGAACTTAACAACTTACAGAGCTTGGAATTTATGCATCAAGGGCGTAATGTAGATATTTATAGCGAGAACGACGGTGTTACACCCGAGAGCCTCAGGCCCGAGGGTGTATGTCACTAGACTAGTTCGTTATTGAATAAATAAATATTTCAGAGAACAATTTATTTTGTATTGAAAAAATAGCTTCGTTTTTCAAAGTTTGTTTTGTTTTCTTGGAAGTTAGGGAATTTTAATTAAACAGATAAAGCTTGAATCTATAGAATGCTAAATCCTGAATGTCGGTGGCAAAGTCTCTTATTCAGTAATGCATAAGATAGAGTTCGATTAATGTCTTAGACGTAATCAAGAATCTAAAACTGATAACAAAATAGGTTATTGTAAATATATTTCCACTCTTCAACTCTTCATGAAAACAAAATGAAGTCTTTACAAGGCATATTTACAATTTTTATGCACCCACATTACATTATATACCCAACAGTAAGGATTGAGTCTTATGAACAGCAGCCTACCGAAGTCCACAAAGAAGAAAGCAACATAATAGTCTATGAAGCTACACTACCTACCGGTAAGTTACCATAAGGTTTGGCTTCAAGAACAGCCTATTACTCAAAATTGTTACCCTTGCTATAAATGGTTCCATTTTTATCTTGTGGAACCACTTATAGGCCTCTAATTTTTACTGAAGACTGAAAAATTATTTGCAATATATACACAAATAATTGTTCATATATCTGTATATTTATTTGAAAAGATTACGAAACCAATTTCGTAAACTGTTAAAATATTTGGACAGTATGCTTTGTCTAAAAAGCTATACCTTCTGTGAGGAAAGATTTCATACTCTAAGTAAAGTATACATTATAATAATTTATTACATATCTGGTATGTAGGAAACTATTAAACAATAAATATTATTAAAATTCAGAAATTATTAATTTATAGTTATTTGTTGCATTATATTCTCCTAAATTTCATCTTTCAACGGTGTATGAAACGTAATTATACGCTAATCACTATTTAAAAGTTCAAAATTTGGTTAACTTGTATTTTACGTGGGCATGCTGCATTCAATCCAACATCTGAAAAGTTTGGCACATATGTAATTTGGTTAGGTGATGTTGCCTGAAGGCGTTGTTATGGAATCAGCGAAAAGTTCAACAGAATAGGCTTTAACAACTTCTATTATTCAAAATTATCAGTACTTCAAACTTTCATAATATTCACTACAAGTTAGTGCATGATTTATTACAGAGTTTTAATTAAATTTAAATAGAAAACCCCTAAAATACAGAAAAGTGCATTAAAATCGGAATTTTCATGTTTTCACAATATAATATTCAGATTGATTAGTATTATCCACACCCCGCGTTCCAGAATAGGTTATAAAGTTTAATTTTCTACTTCCATTAATTTCTGAGAAACTTTGTATTATAAACCAACGAGTTAGGGAATATGGTTCCTTTAAATGTTTTCTCATTCAGCTTTTACGTGGTTGTGGAGTGTACATAAATATAAAAAAAATACTTTTTAACGGCTTTTTACGCTATGAAACATGAGGTGAAATTTTCCATTTGTTCTCCATTTCTGTATAAACGAGGAACATTATAATTCTGAAATTCTATATCCTGATTACTTTTATTGAATACTCCATATTGTGCACAAAGGTTACCAATAAATGAGGGATTATAGAGCTCATGTGGTGGAGTGATAATTAATAGTGTGAGGAATTGGAACTGAGAGAGAGATTTAATGTAAGGAAAATTGGATGACAGCTTTATAACATGGCTTACCTCTTCCATGCACGCCACACACATATATCAGATCGATTGCCTAACATCGATCTGAAACGCTTTGTGAGATTTCGCAGTTGTAGTGCTAACAGCTTCTCTTTTCTGGAAGACAGATTAAAAGGAAGGAAAAGTGCTCTGCTGGCGAGTACGACATCTTTATTACCCTAAGTTGTTTTAAATTGACCCTCTTAAGATACTACGTACTTTTTACATGCATTACCTAAGGGGGTACTTCACAAGTTAAGATAAATATTACTACTATGAATAACTTATATTCCTATAGCTCATATTTTTTAAAAGTTGAATTAACAATGCATTACATAATCTACACCAGCTACTTATATATGTGTTTGTATGTGTGCTTGTCAGAAAAAAAAATTATATATATAGACTACACACACACACACATATATACAATATATATATATATATAGACTGCACACACATATGTATATATATATATATATATATATATACAGGCGAATAAAAGTTTATTATTCTTTAACAGAACAAACAATTGCTCTATCTTTTATCCAATTAAGAGAACTAAACACTTTAAGGTTATATATAAAATTATATTAAGGTTATAACAGTATAAGGTCTTATAAATATAATGTATATATATACATATATATACCTTAAAGTGTTCAGTTCTCTTAATTGGATAAAAGATAAAATAATTTTTGTTCTGTTAACGAATAATCAACTTTAATAGCCTATATGTATATGTATACATTATATTTATAAGACCTTATACTGTTATAACCTTATAATTTTATATATAGGCTAACCTTAAAGTGTTCAGTTCTCTTAATTGGATAAAAGATAGAGCAATTGCTTGTTCAGTTAACGAATAATCAACACCTATTCGCCTGTAACCATAGTTAGAGTGCCAGAATTGTGAGCAGCAGGTTAATTATTACAATGCATGTAAATATAGAGTGTCGCATTTACACTGTACCCAGTGTTCCAACTAGATTGTCAACTGTAAGGTTAGGAAATTATCTTCAATATTAATTTTACTTATACACCTTCTTCACTTTTCGGATTAAAATGTTGGCTCTAAGATTTGAAATGAATATGTTCTACAATCAACGCATTTACTAAATCATTTTCAATATTACTGAATAGTTACGTAACTAACTGTGAACCTTCAGGGTCTCCCAGTATGCCGGGCAGATGTTATATACCCTATATATGTCTCGAATCCTGTGCCCCCTTGTTGGGGCGTAGGGCCTCCACGCGGAGGTTTCTGTACCTATGTGAATTTTGTTACGCTTATTTTCCTAGAGAGGGCAGAGGGACAGGTGGTAAGCCCATCGCCCCTTAACCCCTCTCCGGAAACTAAGGTATTACTTGGACGTGAAAAGGCCGAGAAATTTTGTCCAGGGGCTCTAATTTGGGCTTGGAGTTCTTTTACGTGCCGTAAATCTACGACCCCCCAGCTTAAAGTCCCAGGATTTTTACGTCCTGAAAAACCCGTCGACTGCGGCCGGGTTTGATCCCGCGACCTTCGGATCTAGAGGCGGGCACGCTACCTCTAGACCAC
This sequence comes from Ectobius pallidus, assembly GCA_964059195.1. NCBI lineage: Eukaryota > Metazoa > Arthropoda > Insecta > Blattodea > Ectobiidae > Ectobius > Ectobius pallidus. Next base: position 88,487,165 of record CAXKWD010000007.1, on the reverse strand, counting down.
CGCAGCCGACATATATATATATATATATATATATATATATATATATATATATTTGCAGCAATAAATATTAGTAATTTTAGCAACTGTTGAATATATTGGTAAAGTATGTGTCAGCAGCAGCGAAGAGACGAATCTCTTTCATATTTCACACAAGGTAGGCAGAATGAAAATTGTCTTTGGTAATTACTAAATTCTGGGTAGGTTTACACCCTACTTCTTTTTCAGAAGAATAACAAAAATACAGTTTACATTGTTTGCAATAAAATAATTAATAACTGGGATGGCGAGGCAAGAAGTTATATTGAAGATGCGAGGTAGCAATATGAGCTTGTTTAGTAGCTTCGAAACGGCATTCTCACGCAGGTCACGATGCAAGTCTCATCTGCTCAATGATACATATGAGCTACCTACCCTTAATTACAAACATAAGCTACAATGTCATATTGTATTTCGTAAATGTATATTGGATTTATAACATACTTTTCCAAGTAAATCATTCTAATAGCATGTTTAGGTTCTTCTTCATGAATTAAGACGCTACCAACTTCAAATAGCGTGGGCTCATTTTTTTTTTGTGACTGTAGAAAGGAAATGCTATAAAGGGAACGCTTTCATTAACATATAGATTGTGTGTTGATATAGCTTAAATCATACAAGTTTGTGGTTGCAATGTGGGATCATAATCTGTAACCCGACCATTAAAACCAAATCTTCAGGCACTATACTTTCATCCTCCTCACCTTGTAATTTGAATTTCGAATCTCTATTCAAAAGGGTGTGTATACACATGATTAGGGTTTATCTTGACCATCAATCCGCCTTAAAGGTTTATATGATGTCTTCATTTCTTATACAGGGAAATACTTCACAGATGTTTCACACGGTACTATTTGTACAGTCGTTATAACAGCAGTATCACATAGAATATCCTTATGCCGTGTCGTCTGAAAAAAATCCGACTCCCAAAACATCCGACTTTCAAAATACCCGAATTCCAGAGTGACACATATTTTCCTCGTTTGCCAAATTTCAAGTTTCTAGCCTATCTTGAAGTGGGCAAACAATTAGTCCTATGTGAGTGAGTGGGTTAGACATGCGGCTTTAGTGATTCTATGATTTACTGGAAGTAATACACAAAAGAACGTAGTCATAGCAGCTATAAGACGGATAGTGGAAAATGGAAACACAAGGCAAAAAATATTGAACGAAAAAAAATAAAGTAATGAGAAGAAGGAAAAGTATACAGAGTATTCCACATTTGTTGTCAATTACTTCCAAAGTTGAACATTGCAAGAAATATGACCTTGTTTTATATTGCTGCTTTACTCTGATCGTACTTTTATTACTTTTCTCTATACACGATAAGGAAAACAAAGTTTTGTGAAACTGTATAACGAGTTCACTACATAGACATCCCATTCTTTTACAGTGTTGACGGAACCGGACGTGTATTCCATCGCAAACTTTATACTCTTCAAATTGTGACTCTTTGGAAAACGATTTCTCACATTTCTTTGCTTTCCGCGTCTACATCCTAGCAATTCAAACTTAGCTCCAAAGTTTATCCTCATCCTGATACCAGATGTTGCAGACATAAAATCTCTGTTTCTGTTCTAAGTTATTTATTATTCGTGTAAACCTTCACTGGAACAATTGCCACACTTTTTAACGTTAAGTTCTTTTAATATCTGTTTTAGCGTGAGGAATAAACATTCTGTTTCTGTCGACAGAATTAAAATTTTGCTCCTTCGCACTACTCCGAAATAAATAAGTTTCGGATTAGAAAGAAAGTAATTCTAAAGAACTGTGCCTAAGAAACTAACCAAAATAACACGATAGACGCTTGCAATTTATTAAAGTTCCACGTATTCTTTAACTGGATTCGTAATTGATTCAGGAGGTATCAAGGGCAAGGGTCAATATAAAAGTAAACAAATTAATTAAATAAAAATGTGTAAACAATTATTTTAGAATAGAGGAGTTGGAAAATTGTTTCATTTTGTCTTTAATACCAATAAAACAAACAAGTGCACATTATTCTCTCGTGCTAGGGGCTAAGAGTATAAGTAAAACAAAATGAAATTGCTGATTTTGTTGCCAGTGCATTATTCAGAACAATAGCTATGCATTGGTCTAAACATATAAGTGTATTTCAGATTATTTTCCACATGTAGGCCTACAATAACAGTATGAGAAAATCCTAGAACTTTGTGTGCACTTACGAGTACATGTCAATTTGTACAGTTAGGCCAAACTAAAAATGATGATCGCCGTGCTGTTTATTTCCTGATTTATGCTCATTAAACCAAATGGGTTGGTGAAATTGCCATCACAACCCATTTTTGAAGACTTTAGGTGTGTGTAGTAAAGTTTTCATTAATTAAATACTGTTAAAAGTGTCTTAAAGTGTTAAATGCTGCAACAGAGAAGTCGTGATAATGTAAAGTCAGTAAAGTAAAGTATTCCCTATAAAGACTGTGGAAGCTGTGAGGGTTCCAGGAAGTTAAAGCTCCCTTCGGATCGTGTAGGTCAGACATGGGCAAACCCCTATCCATTGACATGCAACCCGCAAACTTTTGTCAACTTACACATAGTTCGAAAAGAACGGATAGATGGAGACACAAGCAGACAATAAGTGCAGTGGCGGTTGCTCGTTCTTAGGGAAACACTAATTTCACTTTAAAATGTACACTACAAGAAACAAATAATACAAACAATATTGTATTTTTAATTATTCTTTTACGTGTGCAATTATTTCATTATACCATGGCTTAGAATGTGTCATAACGCCTTTCCAATCGGAACTGTGTCGCGACCCGTCACTCATGCATGGGAATAATCTACCACGTACACCGAATGTCCGCAATGCCATCTCGTGTCTTATGCGGGAAGTTCAAGAACCACAACTGGTTCGCGAACCAGTAAATGCCCATGTATGGTGTAGGTGGTAAGGCTGTCAGCTTTAAGCAATGGCCTACTTTACCCGTGGATTGCTCCTGGTATCATTTATGTTAGAGGCTGAGTCGAACCCAGGGCTAAAGTGCAACTAGAAGGATTATTCCAATAGAAAAGTCTAAACGACCTCATCGAAGATCTGACCCGCTACCTTCCGGTTTGCAGCGCAGTGCTTAAACCAGTGCGATACGGCGTACCGCGGTACTGTATAGTAGAGGAAATAACATTCTGGTACTCCTACATAAAAGAGAAAAACAATCTACCTCAAGCCATAATTCAGGTGGTTTAGTTTTATTCTAATTATTTATTGCAATGAAGTGTGTCATAATTATAATAAGTTAAAAATGTGGCTTTTCCTTACAGAATATCAGAACATTACTGAAGAAGACCAAAGCGTAACCACGAAGGCAATTGTTACAATAGACCACACAAACAAGATAATGTTATTGGGCTCGCTTGGGAGGTTCCAGGTTCAAATCCCGTGGCCGGCCAATTTGACATGGGTTTTTTCATGGTTTCCCCAGTCGTAAAGGCAAATGCCGAATTGGATATTTACACACCATGAATCATCCTCACCATTTCATCTTGTACCATATACATTTAAATTAATATCAGTTGAAATTACTCCTTAAAATACACCAACAATTGACAATCAATAGTTTCGTGGCCAACCCTACTGTATGGACACAGATCCCGAACTCCTGATATGGCATCGTAGTAAAGGAGTATAATTACAGAGGAAAAAAGATTTCAAAAAGATAATGTTACTACTGTTAGTATGATCCAGAAAGTGCCAGACAATATACCTGTGGAAATGATCCACGAATACTCTAAAGGTGAAAACATTTTCATTTTCATTATTATAATCATACACTATGTTAATTATTTTAATAGGTTTACAAAACCAAACTTGCTGGAACATTTTTCAGCATGAGGGGACAAATCGTTTTTCTGGTGTCCTTTTATCTGAGATGCAAATTTGTGAAGACATCCTTGCAAATGGAGCTGGGGAATAAATTGCCCAAGCTTTATGGGTATCAACGATGGAGATACAGAGCTACACAATCTTCTATGTAATGGAGTTTATTCGTATGCTTATGTAAGTAATGATGATATGGGCCTTAAATATGCATTAAATACTTCTGAAGGTCTATCTCAAACCTCCGGGCAACAGTGTATATTTCTAACGAGTCATTGGGAACAACTTTCAAAGCACCAAAGATGGATAGCCTACATGTTATAAGTGACATTCCGCAAATGCGACTAAAACTATACTGTATCTCAGTGAACCTGGTAGGAAATCATAACATTCTCAGTCCCCGCCACGGAACCGGACTGGGGTTCCAATGTGACGAATTGCAATTCTTTTTACCGCTTTCAACCCCTACTCACAGCTCTGATATTTACGTTAGAATGTTTTACTACTGGAGTATAAACAACGTAGTATTAATTGAGATGCGATAACCTTCTAAACGTGATTATAGTAATCTCATAAGTAAAATACGTACAACAATAGCCTTAATTTTAAATAACATTTTCTTGGTGTTAATAAGCGTGGGTATGAGATAAATCAGGAATGGCGTACCTGTTTCAGATCTTTGGCAACAACAGTCTCCAAGAAAACATTGTCGCAGACGGTCTCGAAGTGGTTTTCTGCACGTATCGTTTCAAATGCCATATTTCGCCATGTGTATAGTTAAAATAGTAGTTATAGTGTATGTGGGTGTGTATAAGAAAATCTCTGTGTGTATATATATTTAATTATTTATTTGTTTCGTAAATAATATTTATTGTGTATGCAATGTATGTTAGTTATTAATTATGAATATCCCATCTCTATTTTCATCTAATATAACTGCATTATTGATTACTCCAACTGCCGTACCTATGTAACACATAATTTTATTTTCATATTTTAGTATGATTATTCGTAGTAGTCGAATCAATGTTTTTGGAATGGACCGTACTAGCCTCCCCTCTGACGGTAGCCAGTGGAACGAGGAGAGGAGAAATTGTTTTTCCTTCCTATCAGGTTCGCTGAGATAGACTTTAGCCGAGCCGATGGTGAAGAAGAAGGGATAAGACATAAAATTTCAATGCACCACAAAGAAGCTCATAAGGCCTATTTGCAAAAAGATACATTTAAAACCACTGCTAAATCGGTTCCCAGTAAGAAGTAAATGCTATTAAACACCCTCGTAATTTTTCCCCAAGCATCATCCTTCTCTTTTATTGTTTCATTACACTCTTATTATTGACTTGTACTTCGCCACAAGCGGAATTAGTAGAGACATTTTCAAATATTGATAAGTTTGTCCATCGATTTCTCTAATTAATGTCTTCTATTTTCGTGGTTGATGCCATTCGCCATTAAAGAAAACAAAAGAACCGTATAATGATGAGAATTCATAGAAAATAATTTTTACTTTCTACTTTGCTACTGTTCGTATTTCCTATGAGTATTAAAAAGGTGTTACTTAAAATCGGCCGAAAAAGCATGGTGAAACGCGTGACTCACAAAATTTTAGTCTTAGTTAACAAACTGGAAGTTAGTGTATATTTAACCTAACAAAAGTATTTTTATGTTATGAAAATAAATAAAATTGTTATTATAAATATATCTCTTATTTATTTCATATCTTCAAAAAATGCTGCTGTCCCTGAATTGAAAACCTTAAAGCTTTTCTGCTGAAAAGTAGCTCTGTTTTACTTATATCCTTACTCCCTGGCACGAAAGAATTTTAATGATATCTGTCATTAACGTAGCCTACATTATTCTGAATTGCTTTAGTATGTTAATTATTACAAGCATTTTGTAGTAGGCCTTAATTTATTTTCGCAGTTTTTGTAACCCGATCTCAGCAATTAAAAGGTTGAGGTAAATTGTTTTTTTCAAACCACATGCGGTATTTTAACTACAGCTTATCATATTTCCCATGGGTAAAACAGTACGAAACGATTTTCTTCTGGATCTACATTGTCCAGTTGGCGCCAAGACTCGATTCCCGGGACCAGCCCCGGCGTGGTTGCCGTGATGTCAATATATGAAATACGCGTTTGGTCTCTGGTGTCTAACCGATATGTGTGCCACTGGTCTTTCTCAAAGTGCCAACCCATGTCCGTTATCAAATTTTCTACCATCATGTCATCTCCGTTTGCTGCTGGATTTGGCCCCAAAAAAGATATAAAACACTCTGCCATATTTCTAGTAAGCTTTCCGGGGAGGAAGCATACATTGAAGGGGAAATCATTGAAAAAGAACTATGCTGTTTTTCACATGCGCTGTGACGTCCTGCAACACAAATCGTACTTCACTGACAGACGCTGGACCTTCACACAAGAAAACCTCACATACTAAAACAGCCTTGAATAAGATAAGATTTATACCAAACCGATAATTTATTTTATTTTTGTGCAATTCGGTGTTTATATTTTGTTACTTGTTTCGTGCTCTCTTTCCTTGCTTCATTTACTGTTTTATTTTGGTTATAAATCCCGGCTCTATTGAGTATTTCGAAGATAGATAGAATAAAAGCATAACAGAACATTCAGAGTTTTAAAACACGATAAATATGAATTGTGTGTGTTAAAGCAGAAATAGCAGTCCACATCCCTCCACAACCTACTTTTTCTTCGTATATATTAATTTACTTGTAAATTATTTAACACTTGTCTACATCTGATATAGAATATGTTTTACTCCTCGACGTATTTCCAGGTATCCAATGAAGTCTCAAGTGAATGTAGGCGAACAAGCCTGTTCTCATACCATCGTCACTACCGTCTCTTTGACAACGGCAAGTCAAACGAAAAGACAACGTCGACAACGTATCCTGGAGGTATTACTTCCCTATTCTCTACACATATCCTACAGGGGTGTACGAAGTTCTGGAACCCTCCGTGTGTTGCCTTTTCATGTACTATCTAACAGTACATTGGAGGTTTTCTTACATTGTTCGGTTTTACTAAGTCCTATTTTAAGGGAGAAAATGAATTAACTAGAATTCGATTTATAAATAACATGTAAATAAAATACGTGGATGGATCTGAAAATAAATTATTGTTTTTGAAAGAGTTGAAATGGATACGTTGCAAATTTCGCAAGACCTTGCAACGTACGAATATAACTTCGCTTACGAAATACTGCAGTTTTCAGTTGAGCCCACTCGAATAACAATGTGTCTTATGAAATGATGTTCAATGTTAGAGACACCTGTCTTTTGAAGAGTACGAAATGCAAACTTTTTCTGCAGAAAATCACAAATTGAACTTAAAATATGGAAATTATCCACCTTTCTGCAAGATAGCGAAATATTTGACGAAGTTAAGTGAATTGCAGTGGAAGAAATTTGAAGGTAGCAACCATAGATGGCTTCAACTGCGACTGGACCACCGAAGGCGAACTGTGACAATAAAAACCAACATGCCTAGTTTATTTTCAATTGAGTTTATGACAGATCGATAGGCTACACACTGAGAACGAGAGTTCATTTGCATTTTGAAAACAAAACCAAGCCGGAGAAATTAAGATCAGTGTTTTTTTACGATTTTATTCCCTAAAAACCATTAAAAATTACAGAATTTGTTGATTAAACTAAATCAAATAGCAAAATAAATACCAAAATGCCTATAAGTAAAATTACGAAATGTGATAAAGATTTTCACCAAAAGTTATCCTTCAGAACTGAACTGAATTTATTTCATTTTAAGTAGGCTACTGTACGCGTAGAACTAAAGAGTTCCACTTAGGCATAGAATCCGCTCACACATACATAGAACATTTAAAATAATATCACAGTAGTTTCAAGATATATTGTTGGTACAAATACTGCAACTATAATGCAGAGAGATTATTTTTGCGATGTGCCGCATGGTCTGGCGCCTGGAAGCAAGTCGTCTGCCGGTAAAAGAGCTCCAGCGGCACATAGCAAAAATAATGTATCTGAATAAACCTTAACGTAATTTCAGGAAGTGGTAGCCATATATGATAAGAGTATGCAAGAATATATTATAATTATATAGAATTGTAGAAGATAGTGAGAAATCAGGATTCATAAGCAGGTGTGAGGTGATTCAGCAAGGAATAGCAGAGAAATTAAGAATTTTTCTTAGGCACTGGAGTCCTTTCGGTGTAGAAATTCGATAATAGGCCTAGTTTATTGCAATAACTGCGCTTGCTGGCGATTCTAATTAAGATTATAATATTTCTATATGTTCTTTAAATCTTATTTACGAGCGAATAAAACAATATGCAGTATGAAAAGTTAAAATGAATTAACTTAAGATCATATTTGGTTTGGGAGATGCGGGACATAAGTACAGTCATTCACAGACATAAGTCAATTCAACATCAGTAGACCTATGTTACGGAGACTAGTGCATACTAAAGCGAAATATGTTAGCACTCCCGCATTTCAATTGAACACCTTTCTGGGACCGATCTCTATACTCTGTACTAAGCAGTGTAATTGCAAGGCAACATTTCATTTCTCTAAAGGTTCTGTCACAGTAAATTCGTCATTCAATTCATGAAGCACGAATTTAGCCTTTAAGAATCTACACCTCGGATTATGTTTATTGAGACTATTAATGAATAACCACCATACAAGGTTAGATAAGTAATGTATAATTAGGTCAAGTAACAAAAATGATCACACGGTAGGCTTAACCCATTAGAAGATGATTCAGGAGTAGTATGCGTTTAATAGTGCAATACCGCGCTCACATTCGCACTAACAGGTGCAGTTGTTTCCACATACGTGAAAACTGATTTAGATCAAAGATCATTAATGAAGTGTATCATAACTTTAATTCAAACTTCCCTGTAATCTTATTCAGGTTCTTTGATCAAAATTTAAACTAGTGAATATAATCTAATACCTTAGGCCTACTTCTTAAAAGAAAGTTGTTTAAAAACAATAAACAGAGTACCGGTATCGCTACCGGATTCAAATCCCCTTCTTAATAGGATTACCCAGAATTTTATAATTCTGGTAGTTCTGTGAACAGTAGACCTCGCGTAAATATATATATAAGATCTGTTTTAAATAAGCTAAAATGGCTACTATCTTGAAACGGAATTTAAAAATAAAAATCCTGAACATATGTATTTTTAATTACTTCAAGGAACAATTGTGCCAAATCTAAAGAAAATCTAGCAACGCGTTTGGCCGTGACTATGTAACAAACAAATTTATAAGCAATCGAAATTCTGGTAAGCCAATAGAGGTATATCAAAAATGTACTGCGGCAAAGTTGTATAATATTTTACATTTTGGAGTGAAAGTGGTCTTTACATATTTACAGCAGAAATAGTTGAATGATGCTGAACATTACATAAAATGGAACCACTAAAATGGCTACCATCTTTAATCACAATAAAAAAACTAAAATCTTTACAGATACTTCTTTCTAAATAACTTCAAGAAACATTAATGCTAAATTGAAACAAAATCGAACGAGTTAGGTCGTAACTGCGTAACAAATAAAATTACAATCAGGCGACCTCTTTTAACTCGACCATTCTGACATTTTTTCTGGTTGAAAATTTGTGCAGGTTCCATAAAATACGTAATATTCCTTTAGCTTGCTTAGGAATTGTCTATTGCCATTGAGCAAGTAAGTAAGTAAGTAAGTAAGTAAGTAAGTAAGTATATGTAAGGATTTTTATTTTTTTATTCTGGTTCAAGATGGTGGACGTTTTAGTGGTTCCGTTTCATGTAATATTCAACACCATATCCTTCAATATTAAGTTAGTTACACATGAAAACATTTGAAGAATATATTTCTTGTTCGACCATACTATGATAAGCTTATTACATTACGTAACAGGTTTTCATATTTACATCGGTAAGGTATCGATTAATTATATTATAGAACACGGAACGATCTTCAAACCTTGAGAGTATAAAATGAAACTACGTAATAAACAACCTGTATTTAAAATAAAATGAATTTTGTTCTTGTTAAATTTAATATTATACTAACAAGAATTAAATTTGTGTTGTTCAAGAAAACGATCAAGAAGAAGCCATCAGCTGACATCTGTCGCGGAAGAACCTCCGAGAACAGCTGTTCGCGAAGAGCAGCCGTCTCCGTTTGACTGAGTGAATGTAAAATCGCAAAATTTAAACATTTAATTATGGTTGAAAAAAATCAGTCGTAAACAACTAGCCTATAATGGCAATTAAGATACTCGCTTTGCTCGTTTCATAAACATACTCCTATCTTAACAAACGTCATTATAGGCTCATTGCATAATGTACTATACTGCACTTATCACGTTGCATAAATGTACCCTCTTGGGGCATGAACCATCCAACATTATTTGTGTATCAGATATAAATATATGTCTATTTTTATTTATATAAATGTATCTCCTTAATGAAAATAAAGATTTTAAATCATTTATCACTTGTTTAGTTCTTGTTTAGTTCTTATGAATCGGTAGCATTTCTGACCATAAATTAAATGACAAATCCGAATCTCTTGTTACGATAATCTATGATGGAGTTCGGGAAATGTGAGGATTTTCTGGTTGGTTTGCAAGGCTCGTGTTTTACAACTGCTTTCATTTAATATAACATTAACTGCATTCGCTAGTATGTACTGAAACCAAATCGCATTTGATTTCAAAACAGTTGTTAAAACAAACTAGGATTGTATTTTCACAGTAATTGAAAGCCAAATAATGAAAACAAAACAATTAAATACAGGTATCGTATTTGTTTCAAGTATCGTATAAGAGGCATACAAATAATACATTCAAATAATTAAACCCCTCTCAACACTATAAAAATACAGTATTCTATAAACCTACAAGCTACGGAAAGGAAGTAAGAATATTTTTAAATACCCTAAAATTACAATATGGTCAGGTTTAAAAAGCAGAAATGAGATTACAGAACTCAAGGATTAAACTGTAATTTAGCATAGGCCTAATATAACAAATAAGCATCTACGACAGGGTATACATGCATTTCCTAGAAACCAGTCTCTTCCTGGTAATTAGGCCTAATTATTTTCTTCCGAAAGAGGCGGAAAATTGCCTTAATATCGTAACATAATATTATAACAGAACACGTGTTCCATAACATTTTGATTTCCTGTTTGTTTCTCTCCAATTTTGATGTTTAACCCTTTAATCTATATTACCTCTCTCTACGTTCTTTAATTATTAGCCGTATCTGTCTGTATTTTGTTTGACGTTTAACCATTATTTATTTATTTAGTTATTTAGCCTGGTAGAGGTAAGACCATCAGTTCTTCTCTTCCCCTCTATCAGGATTCCAAAAACTACAGTTAGAATACAAAAATTGCAAATAAAAAATACACTAAGGAAAAATAAAATTGCACTTACACTAAAGTTAATATGTGAAATTACAATAATAATAATAATAATAATAATAATAACATTAAACGCTAAACAATCATAAAAAATTTAGCAATTATGACCTTTTCAGATTATTTATATGCTTAACCAATTACTTCTTTATGTATAAAGCGATATGCGTGATTGAGTTAGGTATCAAAAATTGTTAGTTTGAAATGTCTGAACTTTTCTCTTAGTGGCGTATAGTTCACGCCCCAAGCATGCATTTCAATCTGTATTTTTTCCTTTATCGGATTAATAAAATTATCGTCCAGTCATCAAAGAATGTGTCTACGAAGTGAAAATCTCCCGAACTTATTTCTTTAAAAGTTATGTTTTATTTGAGTGGGGTATGGTGGAATTGAGCTGACGTATTATTGTGCCATATTGATACTTGAATATAGAAAATGTACCGGTATTAATAAGGTTCCATCATTAAATGGCATTTTATTCAATAAAATAATGTATGCAATTAAATATTATTTTATTATTTGATAAATTCAGAGGTACTGAAAGGAAATACATACATACTTACAGTAGTATCTGCTTCACTTGTTAAAATACTTCATAAATTGTCCATGTCATTGTTCGGGGAGAAAATATTACATAACCCTAGCCAATACACCTCATCTTCTTGAAAACTTTTCATTTCTTAAGGGGAAACTATCAATATCCAGTTTTCTTATCTTTTTGTTCTTAGCATTTATATTCGAATTCATATGGTAATATTAAAACAGCATAGGAATCGAGATTATTACATTAATTTTGGTATCACAACCATCCGCTCATAATACAAACTAAGAAAACAACAGAAAAGAATGTGCGAATGCAAAATGAAATAACTTCAATATAGTTTCAAATTGAAACTTTTAGACTTATCTAGGCTTCAATAAAAGTCTATAAACTCCACAACGAGTCTACCTGATGAAATGTCGACACAATAATTCTGCAATTTTTTAAGAATTGTCAAAGTTTTCCTTTTGAATTCTTAATTAATTATAGGCTATATGTAGGCCTATACGTAGGCCTTTTCTATTTTCTTAGGCTATATGTAGCCTATACGGAGGTCTTTTCTATTTTCTTAGGCTATATGTAGGCCTATACGCAGGCCTTTTCTATTTTCTTACTTTAACCTCTCCCGTTGTAGGATACGGCCTTACAGGACCGATATCTGTCGGGACAGGGATTATCTTTGGATCACCTATATAATTTTATTACTAGACAAGGACATGGAGGGCCTCTCGGGATGAGTAAGCAGCCCAATGCCGAGGCCACCTCCGAGACAACACGAACACAGGACGAGACATACCAGTCGCACAAACACTCAAATCGAACATAACGCGGATGAGATGAAGATGATAATGGCGGCCAGATGACGTTCGGGGACCACAGAGGCCTAAAGTTACCCGAAATTCGCCTCGCAGGTAATAAAACCCCTGAAAACTTCAACTAGATAATTTTCCCGATCAAGAATAGAATCCGGGTTCACTGCGTGAGGAGAGGAATGTATCCCCAGGGGTCACAGCGGTGGACCTATACAAATACATAGAATCATATTTTTAAAAAATAAATGTAAATTTGAAAGCAATGCGATAGTATTGTTCCTTAGAACAGCTTAAAGAGATCCCTCTAAATTTCTTGCAATTATGTGTCCCAGTGATTTCACCTGGCAGAATAAAGAACGTAAAAGTTTCCCTATCGAGAAAGGGATAAATAAATTCAACCGTGTCTTAACTCTCCATATGCAGTCTTAAATTGGCTGCCAGTTAGCTATTAAGAATCCTAGTATGATGTGGTTTTTAACAAAGAAATCTACATTTTTAAAAGTATTTTTCAATGATAAATAAAAATTCCATTATTTGGTAATGTTCTTAATGATCTCAATGTTTCCCGCTTAATGAAATATCAGGGATGTCGAAATCTAGGCGTGACCAAGGAAAAGGCTCAGTTATGTGGCAGGCCCCGGAAGTTGAACCCCGATCATTCAAATGTGAGTTCGCAACTACTTCGCTTTGTTATTTATGGCGCTTATTTCCCCCCCCCCTCGTATCTTGTTTTCATTCCTAACTTCAAAAACAGTAATGCAGCACTGAATGTTCAATGGTTGGCATTGTAGTATTACCATTTTAATTATCTGTTATTTGCTAAAACTAACTTGCAATTTTCCACCCCTGCTAGTTACAGCAACACTTTTAAAATAAGGGACCGGTTTCAACTTCCTCGCAGAGTTACTGTGCGCTGTAGGCTGCTCAGATGATGGGGAAAAAGAATAAAGGACATAAACAAGAATAGAGCGCACTCACTAAAGGAAGTTGGAGTTCAAGCCCATGGCTTCAGAGTAAAGTAAGATCCGGCTGAATGCAAACAAAAAGGATAGCAGCTTCACATAACCTAAGGGGATACGAATCCCCAGACTTTGTCCTATATGAGATGTAAAGGTCAAATTGATGAAAGTCACTATTCAACTTCCGGAAGAAACCTGAACTGTATAATAAATCTATCCAGTCCTTTGAGTTCAAGAACTCCAAAGACAGCAGCACGAATCAACATGAAGATTAATGAACATAGATGTTAAAATTTGTTGGACGAATATTTGTTTAAATAATCAAAGTGACTCTTATGTTTCTATGTTATGTTATATAAGTTATATATTTGTGAATATTTATTAATTATATTGCTAACACTTTAGTGCCGTGCGGCCTTTCTAATGGTCTCCACTGATCTTGCGTAAAATGCCGCTCGCTGACTTTTTTAATAGCCACTAATTCCAATATCTGGAATTTTTAAAGTCACAATGAATATAAAAAAATTATCTTATATTTCTTCTTTCTATATTTATTGTGATCAATCATTGAGGTTTTGTGGATATTTGTTTGGAATTACTGTACAGAAATTGAATTTACATGCAAAACGATCCTTCGACAATTTCGACCATTGGCCTATTAGTTACATTTTTAAATTTTCACTTTGTAAATCTTCACGCTTTGTCCGAACTTGATCAAAAATACTAATCATGTAGAAATGGAACAAGTGTTGCAAAAATTTTACTCCTAAGTTGCGCAGTGAATTATTGTGTCCCGGTTTTTGGGGAGCTAACATTATAAAGTGATATTGACTTTCTTTTTACTGTGATTTCAGCCCCTAAACGATTTATGGGAACATCAGGGTGGGAAATCAGTCTCTTTTAATCACAGCAGAATTTTATGTTAACTGAATTTATTTCTTCTTATCTCAACCTCTTTCAAGCGAACACTGAACAAGGGTTGTAAAATCCCAATTCCTCTAGGTACGCTAAAAACGATACCTTGCGTTTTCTGAGAGATTAATCTGAGTATTATAGCTTCTTTTTCATTTCAATCTCATATACGACTATATGAAGTCTTGTAATTTTAAGATATTCTGTCCTCCACAAGTTTCCTCCAAAATAAAAGCAAGATACAAAATCTCGGCAACGCCAGACCTTTTGATCTAGTTAATAATAATAATAATAATAATAATAATAATAATAATAATAATATACGTACGGAGGTGACTTAGGCCATAATTATATGGAATAAAAATACATAAAATACTATAGTCCTAAAAATCGCATAATACCATAAATTTATCTTAAATGATATTTTAAAAGACTAACGGTCCTTAAATACGTTTAACAGTGATTTAAACTTTAGTGGTTCAAATCTGACATAAGTTATGCAATCGCGTAACATATTAGAATATCAACTTTCAACGCTGCTGATTTGGGAATGATGAAAATCACTGACAATTGGCAAAACTACGTGAGTGTACAGACCTAACACGTAATTTTGAGAATAAAGAAGATAAGTTCGTGAATATTAAAAATCATTGGTGAATGACCGAAAAATAGCATGTATAAGTCCTATAATTTCGGATAACCATCTTTGGTGTAAGTAGTTTACTTTTATATGTGACGACATGGGGGGCCCGGGAGGCTTAGCTGGGGGGCCCGGGGGGCTTAGCTGGGGGGCTTGGGGGGCTTAGCTTTGTGACGTCATATAATGGTTGGGGGCTTAGGCGGTTATGACCGTTAAGTCAATTTTTTTTTTTTTTTTTTTTTTGCATTGTGACCAGCCCATCACCTGGTCAAGATAAGACCACCTGGTCCATTACGCCCTTCCGGTCAAGATAAGACCACCTGGTCCTGGTCAACCGTATCCGACATGGATGGGGTTAAGACCTTTTGGCTATTAAGTCGCGCATCCGTTTAAGATATGGTTCATTGCTTTCAGGCATTTGTATCCATGCAATGATAAGTCCGACATGGTTGGATGGTAGAAGTTAAGACCTTTTAGCGCGGAGGTGGCCACACACTGTGGTCACCCCACTTCCGGTCGAGATAAAATCCGCTATGCATCATTATAAGGGGTTACTTGCCTCGCATGAGGAGGTCCTACACTGTGTGTTCATTCAAGTCGAGACATGTTTCGGCGGTAAGTTTAAAAAATAACGGTTATTATGCGCACACAAGCATTTTTTACGGTTCGTACCCTAGCGCCATATGTTCCAGCGGCTACATCTCCAACTAACACTTTTTGGTTATCAATTAATTTTTTTTTTTGAACATTGGATATATTTTTTATTTCATTTCGCTATTAAATATGATTCCGAATCGAGTATATTTACGAGAAATCGATACAATGATTAATTTTATCGATTGATCGATATTTTACAAGTCAGATTGGCCGAGCGGTCTAAGGCGCCAGACTCAAGTTCTGGTCTCCATAGGAGACGGAGGTTCGAATCCTTCATCTGACATTTTTTTAATTTAATATTTATCCTGACCAAATCTAAAAATATCATATCTCATCGTAGTTAATTTAAATAACACAAGATGACGATATAATGCAGGTAACATTTATTCAATAAAAACAAAGAGAAAATCGTATGTATTCTTTAGAAAAAACACCTTTAAATTTTACCATTTATTCCTGTTTTTCATATAACACACAACATGTATGGATTTATTTTAGTTGTTGTTCCACAAATTTCTAAGACACGTCATATTAATAGATTTATTTTTTTTACAGAAAGGTGCTTAACGTTGCATGTAAACATACAGATGTCAGGCCCACATATCACGCTACAGGAAACTGTTCAACCTTGTGTAACATTATACAGGTGTGGTTCAATAAAAACAAGACATTGCTATTAACTGTATTTATTCCAACTCATGTCTCAAAACTCTTCAATCAAATACCATGGCAACATAATTCCATTAAGATCTAGCAAACCATGGAAACTTCCTTTCTTATCACGTCTTGCAGTGTTATCACACAATACGGATAAATATTTTTGAATCGTCACAAATTTAATGCATTAGATCCTATACTGTTATGAAAGTTGTCATTTACGGAAATAATTTAACCCGTGAAATAACGCGAATTTCGTAAATAAAGCTACAATGTCACATTTTGAAATTAATATCAGAGTACGGTGATCAACTAGCTAATTACTGCAAATTCTGAAGTTAATCAGTTGTCTCACACGGCAAATTCTACACTAGCGAACACCTGGGATTAATTGTTTCCTGCCCGCCCGCATACATGTATAACATGAGTGTTTAAAGTGTTATGATTTTCTTTCGCAAATATGCTCTGGTTAGTCATTTCAGAAATAAATAAAGTGATCTCTATACAAACCATGAACGCCCACAGGGTTCCAGAAGGTTGAGGCTCCCAGATTTTGGACATGTGATGGTAAAAAGGTTGTCAACCTTACGCACCGGCCGCCTTTATCCCTAGTACTCATTTCTGTTCAAGGCTGAGTTGACCCCAGAGACATAGTACCACCAGAAGGATTAGGCAGGAATCGAACCCATAATATTCAGGTTTAAAATGCAACTCATTCTATTAATATTTTTTATTCGAGACACTATGCAAGTTGTCATTTGCAATCAAATTTGAACCGTACATAAAACATTTTGAAATGTTTGAACCTCGATCCCAGTAAGGGAACCCAAACGTGAGAATTTCTACTTGTAAAAATTGGGATCGTATTTGTTTTGTACTAGGTCAAATGTCTGAGAACTCATCGCATTAATGTGGGTACCCAAGTGTGAAACATGTGCAATGTGGTAATGGTCTCGCATATATAATGAATACACTAATGTATGGGGAACAATCTTGTGTAAATTTACTCACGCATGTATTTATGTTGTAAAAGGATATACGGTTCAATCAGTACGATCGTTGATAATGTAAACCATGAGATCCTACCCTCATATAAACTGAAGTGGATTCAAGTTTTGAAGTTTTGTAGGTGGGGGGACTCTACATATATAAGGATTTAGACGTGTGAACTTTAACATTCTATATTTCACCATGTCTCACGAACACCAACTTTGGGATGTAGAGCAACCACCACCACCACCACCACCACCCGATTCGATGAAGATAACGGTCTACAACGCACATGGTGTCGCAATAAGATCAATAGATTTTTGTGTCATATATGAAAATATTTGGGGATTCAACCAGGAGCATCTAGAATCTGCACCTATCCTCCCATGTGGTAACGTTTTAAAAGATTGGGCTGGTGAGGTAGAGACCCACGAAGACCGACATCATCATCAACTGTGTGATGGGATGCGTCATTTTCACCGCTGTCGTGTGGTTGAGAAGGGGCACTACGATGTTTGGAGTGTTAAATGCAACAGAAATTGTCAGTTATTCTGCGCCCAACAAAAAGCTGTAAGTATTAATTTCATATACAACCAACAATTTAAATGTGATATAGTGAAGTGAGGTTTATAATTGTGTATGATTTCAGATGCGGGATGATTTCTTCCATACCACTCAATGTAACCAGGGGGTCGGCTGTACACCACCTAACCATAACAACAAATAAAAATTTCACAAACGTTGTAAAAATGTTTCAATAAATGTGTTATTACCAAACCTGTGTTAAAAAATTTTATTTCAAACCGAGTTCATCCATTTAATAACAATGAGTGAAGTCGGTCTACATTATAACAACATCCCGCATCCTGTCACAACCCGCTATCGATTTCTTTACAGGAAGGTATATGTCGTCACAGATGGCTGCACTACGGGAAACTACAAAATACAGATGTTGGTAAATAAAAAATTAGAGTTTGCTATGAATTGAATTTATTCAAAGTACAAAAAATCTTTAAAATTATATCGACTCTTCTGTAGCACATGGTTTAAATATCGTCTGGGTGAAATATCCCGACTTTAGATCTTCGTTCTGCTTGCTGCAGTCCACCACAAAGACAGTCATATGTTTTACGACATCATTCCTATAGCAAACAATAATAACAGGCACAATATTAAAAAGTATTTAAACATTTTTTTAAAAGTTTACACGAATAACAGTTTTTTATCATTGGGCTTGGACCATCGAAATAAGAATCACTGTAATGATTCAAGCATCTCAAACACTGTTTTATAATTTCAAGCTGTTTTACATTTTCTGGAAGTCTGTCATAAACCCTATAAATTGTTCCAGCAGCGCATTCAGATAGAAACTCAGGATGTAACATCGCCAGCTCTTCATCGGTGTGACTGATCAAATGTCCGTTCTGAAAGAACTTTATAATAGACCGCCATACTGACTGCTCCATGACCAATGGATCGATGATGGTTTTCCGATATTATCCAAACGCGTGAACAATTCACTATTGGATGGGGGGTTCGAGGTTTAGTTGAACAGTGCAGTATATAAGGTTAATACCATACGTTATTTTTAAAGATGACCTCACGTCACTGTTTTTATTTTGACAGACGTCCTTGTGTGGCACGAGGTTGGATAGTGGACGAGATGGAGACAGGATCACTCCAACAAGACAACTGACTCCTTAGCACAAAAACTGAAGTTCATATAGTACGATACTCATCCCACACTCGCATAAACATGTCGGAGATTCTCGTTTCCCATCGTTCTTGCAATGCAATGAACAAATATTTCAATTTGAACCACAAACTACCAATGTAAATTACTGAGAGTCAATTAAATTAGCGGACAAAACCGCGGGCTCTATCACGAACAAACCACCTCTGAAGTTAACAAATAAAATTCATCTACCCACAAACAGATGAGAATCGAAACAGTATTACACACGAGTAATACAGTCAAGAAAGCAGTGGTATTTATCAATGTCCTACTACATAACCGAATCTGAGACCGTGGAATTTTAGCTTTTTCATTAATTATTATTGTGTTTTTAAATATTATTATACTCTTAACTTTTCAATTAATGATCGAGGTGAAACCGCGGACACCTGCTACTTATTAACAATTTCATCATGTTCCACTCATACTTTCACAATACATACTTATTGTTGATGTGTTAGTAAATATTCATTTCATCACGCATTCAACGCTAGAAAAGACTCCAATACGATACTTGTAAAAATCAAGCGCATTTTATTAAAAATACACCTTTGTAAAATTACGACTATGTTATAATTTCACTTCAAAACGCATTTATCACGCTTATGACAATTTCGGTGTAAAATTCCTACATAAAAAATAAAGTCACACATCGTATTTTTCAATCCTATGACTAAAACGGTGTAATACTAACAAAAACACCCATGTATTTCTTGTGGAATTATTATTTTATTTGCTTTCTCGATTACAAGATTGCCTAAATGACAAAGCTTACTGTGCAAGAAGCAATACCAAGACGCAAACCTAAAATATCAATATCTGTAACAAGACTAATCCTTTAGGACCATGAACACACCAAGACCAAACCTAAAATAACTGGGTGAGAAGGACCAATCAACTGAAATATACAAAAAGTAATATTCATATGTAATTTATACTTATATTTTTATTTCATGTATATATGGCTTTTAATATAATATTGTGTTACAATAAAAAATTAATGAAATATTTTTAATGTTAACGCAAGAATTCTTAAGAGTTTAAAATCCCGAGACACATCACATATTCCTGTCTCCCACATTATTTAACACATAGTTTTCAGAAAATATCTTTCTTCTTCTTCATTTGATATATTCTCGGTTCTTCAATTCGGATATGATTTCTTGTATCTCGTTGTTATGCGAATGATTCCCTGCTTCAGACAAAACCAGCAGCAAACGCAATCTATCAATGTGTATGTTGGGATCATAATCTATTTTATGATTCGCATGTATGTCATTCCACATGTCTGTACGATGCGACGAAACCTCATCGGATGAGTCCGAATATTGCTCTTCATCCTCTTCTGAAAATGAATCTGAACATTGGCCCCCCTCTTCTTCTTCTTCCTCTTCTTTACCCTCCTCTTCCGGATATAATTTTTTATTGATGTGAGGATATTTTTGAGTATTGAGTCTATGTATTTTTTCAATTGCATCGTAATCAACTTTATGCGCGCCAGTCTCATCCAAAATTTTCTTATACATGCTCACATCATTGCGGTTGTATAAATCTTTATTAGGTTTACTTTTCTTTAGTTGTTCAAGTACCCCAGGACGATTGTCATATTTCTTCTTACCAATAGTAATGTTATCGTTTTTAATGGCGACGGGTGATTTACCAATGCTGAATACTTGCGTATCAGGATCCCATCTCATACCATAAATATCATCATCATTTCTCGGTCTATGTTGAACGAGTTTCTGGACATAAGGCGTTGACACTTGACCGTAGTCATTTTCTAACAGGTATTTATATTGCTTCTGCAGAGTTTGATCGGAGGAGTGATCAGATTCGTTTTTTGTTTCCATCTTTTCAGATTCTTCTTTACCGATGTTCACGAGCTCTTCCAGGGGGGGAGTTCTCAGGTTTCTAATTTCATCAATTTCTTGTTTAGACTGAAGATTGGGTTTTTTTATCGTTAAATATTTATTCTGTATAGAATTAACATGCTCCACATTATCTGAAGGCATACGTTTATCTTTTACTCGCGGAAGGAGTTTATGTACCCTCATCAAATGCTTCCTCAGACCTGTAGTATTATGATCTCTCATTTTTATTTCAACTTCCTTATGTCTTGACTTATTACAAAGTCTGCACACACCATAAGGCTGTTCACTTCCATCGAATAACTTGAAAAATTCATCATATTTACTGTTTGACAGTTTCGAATGGTAGCATTCATCATCATTACTTTGATCAGAAATGTTCCCGTTACTCATCTCGTATACTTAACCCTCACAACTTCGAGGATGAAAAGCAACTAATTGTATTTAACAAGCAACAACTATTTATTAAGTTTCATTTTGACAAAAAACTAATGGAATAGGCCTCGTATCGTCTCGTCTTTTCTCGTCTCATCTCGTATCACCTCGTCTCGTCTCGTCTCGTCTCGTCTCGTCTCGTCTCGTCTCGTCTCGTCTCGTATCGTCTCGTCTCGTCTCGTTCTCGCTCTCATCTCGCTTTGGTCTATTTGTAGGTATAATTCTCGTTCTTGGTCTATTTGTAGGTATAATTCTCGTTCTTGGCCCACTTCTTTCAGGATTTAGAATGAAGTGATACATTTTATAACGGGAAATTATAGAAAACAGATGGTTCAGGTTTGAAGACTCTAAAATTTCATAAGTCATCACTAAGAATATTCTATCAGATTAAGAAATGTACGTATGGGAAATTAAAAAACATGTACATTTGTTTGTATCTTTTCTTTTTATTGTATCCATCACCCATTATTCATAACTCAACTTATAGTGTGAGGCATATTATATCACAGCTTTGGTTATGTAGGGTTAGACACTCACTCGTTTGCAAACACGTTATTTAGCATATATATATATATATATAATCATAAATGATACACCAGTGACCTCACCAATTACAACGGTTAAAAAAATGCTTAATAGTATGCTATATATAGCAATACAATAGTGTTAATTGCATCATTCAAGAATTCTCCATTGTACTTAGCGTATGTGTATGTCATACTATTTTTTTTTCATCGATAGCGAATAATAAAACTATTAGGCTACTTACGTGGAAATAATTAATTACTAACAGATTTTCGAAATGGTTGTCAGGTTGCAAGGGTACCAACTTTAAAAATCAGTGACTATTTTAATCCAGGTTGCGATCGATATGATGTGATATTTATTGTACCAAGAAAATTAAAAAAAGTCTACTGTATTCATTTTACCGGTAGACATCTTAACACACAATTACATATTTTAATTGGAGCATTGTGTAGACATATAATCGGTGCTGGTAAATGGATATACATTGATTTCCCTCTCTACCAAAAGAGAAAGAAAAACTCTAGGAGACAAGAGAATAAAAAAATAAAAAATAAAAAATTTTCTAACAGACTCATCAAAATACGGTTCTTCTCTGTTATCGCTTTAGGCTCTCTTCGTAAGTCCCTTGAAATTTCGCATCGTACCACCATCAGGACACTGTTCTAATGACATTGCTGTTATCATAAAATGGAGCACAAAATAATGTATAAAACCGGACTTGTGATAACGAACTGGATTTATAAACAAACCTTATTTGTTCGAATATCATTTAACTCGAGCTCATTTAAGTTTGTACGCGACCGATATATCTATCTGATAGATGAATCAAATCGTAAACCAGAAACGAAATATTAAAGTAAGCACACAGGTAAGGTGGAAATGGTAAGATTATACTAGCAAATATTATGTTCCATGTCTGCAATAATTAATATGTTAACAATTAAAGGTTTTCTTCGAATGACGCACGTGATTCCTAAGTCGCAGGCAGGTCAGGCTACCAGAAGAATGGACACTCAATTTTCAACCATAAAAGCATGAACGGGAAATAGCTGAAAAAAAACACTGTTGTCGAAGATAGAAATTACAAGCATGGCTGTAGTTATGATCATATTTAACAGCAATTTTCATGTGATTTATTGTAGCCTAACACTATAATTTAGTTATGTTTATGTTTAGTTTAGCTGTAGAAACATTTACGTGCGTTTCTTCAAAATGTATATATTATTTAATCATTGCCATTATCTGTAAATGATGATAGTTTTGAGTATATGACTATTTTCAACATTTCTCTAATATTTTAGAGTGATATTTTTGTTACCCTAATATAATTATTAAAGTACCAGACTGTATGGTTACTAGTTGGTGTACCCGTCACCAGTCTTGGTCCTCTGTCCAGGAACGAATTTTAATTTTCCAGAATGCTCTACTATTTATAATAATTTATGACTTCGTCTACACGGATAAACCAGCTAAAGTATTATACTAGACAGCCTAATATTGTTTTCCTACCATCTGTCCATGACGCAGCGGTCGGGTGGTAGCCTTTGTCACTTCAGAGATGTCGCGCCACGGAGTTTAGTTTTTTTATATGTATAATTGTACATAGGTTATTAATTTTATTGTCCATACACATTGGTATTAGGTTGAGCTGATTAATCGAACGAAGAACTTACTGAATTGATCAAAGACATGTCAACCTAAAATAGAGTGTAGAATTCACAGTTCTTGTCAATGATAAAAATAACCTTAGGTACATTTATTGTGTGGTAGGTATATATTCGAAACCTTATAAAAAAACACATATTCCACTCATCATTTCAAAACGCAAATGAAACTGAAACGTTTTTTTCATACTCTCTTTCCTAGATATTCATCATATAGCTGTCTTCTTCTTGTGTGCTGTTCATGAATTTTATTTAATCTCTTCTCACGTTAATTTATAAGTTCTACGTAAGGGGACTTATTACAGTAACATAAAAAAGAAAGACTTACAATTATATTCAACTTTCAATGGAATACCTTATTTTTTCTTTACTGATTTTTCAATTCTAAATGTTTGTTAGTTTATTCGATGCAGAGTGTCATGGACTGTTCAATAGGTCTAAGGATATTTATCTGCTGCAATACAGAGAACGACTCAGCTAATGTTAGTTTTCCAGACGATGTAGCAGTGTTCCTAGTATGGGATCGGACATGAATTATATCTTCAAGAACAAATAAATTAGCCTATGTCTTTTGTAGCCGTTGGGAATAGAATAAGTTACGATGATATAAATGTTTTCCGTGAAATTGGTATCGACTACATTGTATGATATCTGGTTTAGTGCACTTCACTCTTATTTAAGCCACAATTTTGCATAGGCCTATATTATGATTAAAATTGAAACTTCACTAACTTTTTTTTTGCTTTTGATGAGTTTCTTAAATAGATTACAAAATATCTGATGTGATAAAGAAAATCATATTCGGATTCAGATTAACTCAGTTAATTTTCTTCTTCTGAAGCATGAATAATTACAAAATGCATAGGGCTACCAGTCATTAATATTAATAACAGTAGTATTATTTTAAATAAATAAAAAAAAAAAAAAAAAAAAAAAAAAAAAAATTAATAGAGATCACGAAGATACAAAGGTATGCATATGATTTCAACTGTACCCTGCAAAATGTTTTTGTATTGATTCTTTGGTTGGAGAGTCGTTATAATTTTAAAGATTTTTTGTACTTTGAATAAATTCAATTCATAGCAAACTCTAATTTTTTATTTACCAACATCTGTATTTTGTAGTTTCCCGTAGTGCAGCCATCTGTGACGACATATACCTTCCTGTAAAGAAATCGATAGCGGGTTGTGACAGGATGCGGGATGTTGTTATAATGTAGACCGACTTCACTCATTGTTATTAAATGGATGAACTCGGTTTGAAATAAAATTTTTTAACACAGGTTTGGTAATAACACATTTATTGAAACATTTTTACAACGTTTGTGAAATTTTTATTTGTTGTTATGGTTAGGTGGTGTACAGCCGACCCCCTGGTTACATTGAGTGGTATGGAAGAAATCATCCCGCATCTGAAATCATACACAATTATAAACCTCACTTCACTATATCACATTTAAATTGTTGGTTGTATATGAAATTAATACTTACAGCTTTTTGTTGGGCGCAGAATAACTGACAATTTCTGTTGCATTTAACACTCCAAACATCGTAGTGCCCCTTCTCAACCACACGACAGCGGTGAAAATGACGCATCCCATCACACAGTTGATGATGATGTCGGTCTTCGTGGGTCTCTACCTCACCAGCCCAATCTTTTAAAACGTTACCACATGGGAGGATAGGTGCAGATTCTAGATGCTCCTGGTTGAATCCCCAAATATTTTCATATATGACACAAAAATCTATTGATCTTATTGCGACACCATGTGCGTTGTAGACCGTTATCTTCATCGAATCGGGTGGTGGTGGTGGTGGTGGTGGTTGCTCTACATCCCAAAGTTGGTGTTCGTGAGACATGGTGAAATATAGAATGTTAAAGTTCACACGTCTAAATCCTTATATATGTAGAGTCCCCCCACCTACAAAACTTCAAAACTTGAATCCACTTCAGTTTATATGAGGGTAGGATCTCATGGTTTACATTATCAACGATCGTACTGATTGAACCGTATATCCTTTTACAACATAAATACATGCGTGAGTAAATTTACACAAGATTGTTCCCCATACATTAGTGTATTCATTATATATGCGAGACCATTACCACATTGCACATGTTTCACACTTGGGTACCCACATTAATGCGATGAGTTCTCAGACATTTGACCTAGTACAAAACAAATACGATCCCAATTTTTACAAGTAGAAATTCTCACGTTTGGGTTCCCTTACTGGGATCGAGGTTCAAACATTTCAAAATGTTTTATGTACGGTTCAAATTTGATTGCAAATGACAACTTGCATAGTGTCTCGAATAAAAAATATTAATAGAATGAGTTGCATTTTAAACCTGAATATTATGGGTTCGATTCCTGCCTAATCCTTCTGGTGGTACTATGTCTCTGGGGTCAACTCAGCCTTGAACAGAAATGAGTACTAGGGATAAAGGCGGCCGGTGCGTAAGGTTGACAACCTTTTTACCATCACATGTCCAAAATCTGGGAGCCTCAACCTTCTGGAACCCTGTGGGCGTTCATGGTTTGTATAGAGATCACTTTATTTATTTCTGAAATGACTAACCAGAGCATATTTGCGAAAGAAAATCATAACACTTTAAACACTCATGTTATACATGTATGCGGGCGGGCAGGAAACAATTAATCCCAGGTGTTCGCTAGTGTAGAATTTGCCGTGTGAGACAACTGATTAACTTCAGAATTTGCAGTAATTAGCTAGTTGATCACCGTACTCTGATATTAATTTCAAAATGTGACATTGTAGCTTTATTTACGAAATTCGCGTTATTTCACGGGTTAAATTATTTCCGTAAATGACAACTTTCATAACAGTATAGGATCTAATGCATTAAATTTGTGACGATTCAAAAATATTTATCCGTATTGTGTGATAACACTGCAAGACGTGATAAGAAAGGAAGTTTCCATGGTTTGCTAGATCTTAATGGAATTATGTTGCCATGGTATTTGATTGAAGAGTTTTGAGACATGAGTTGGAATAAATACAGTTAATAGCAATGTCTTGTTTTTATTGAACCACACCTGTATAATGTTACACAAGGTTGAACAGTTTCCTGTAGCGTGATATGTGGGCCTGACATCTGTATGTTTACATGCAACGTTAAGCACCTTTCTGTAAAAAAAATAAATCTATTAATATGACGTGTCTTAGAAATTTGTGGAACAACAACTAAAATAAATCCATACATGTTGTGTGTTATATGAAAAACAGGAATAAATGGTAAAATTTAAAGGTGTTTTTTCTAAAGAATACATACGATTTTCTCTTTGTTTTTATTGAATAAATGTTACCTGCATTATATCGTCATCTTGTGTTATTTAAATTAACTACGATGAGATATGATATTTTTAGATTTGGTCAGG
This sequence comes from Ectobius pallidus, assembly GCA_964059195.1. Lineage (NCBI taxonomy): Eukaryota > Metazoa > Arthropoda > Insecta > Blattodea > Ectobiidae > Ectobius > Ectobius pallidus. The sequence continues at coordinate 88,460,066 of CAXKWD010000007.1, read as the reverse complement.
ATAAATATTAAATTAAAAAAATGTCAGATGAAGGATTCGAACCTCCGTCTCCTATGGAGACCAGAACTTGAGTCTGGCGCCTTAGACCGCTCGGCCAATCTGACTTGTAAAATATCGATCAATCGATAAAATTAATCATTGTATCGATTTCTCGTAAATATACTCGATTCGGAATCATATTTAATAGCGAAATGAAATAAAAAATATATCCAATGTTCAAAAAAAAAAATTAATTGATAACCAAAAAGTGTTAGTTGGAGATGTAGCCGCTGGAACATATGGCGCTAGGGTACGAACCGTAAAAAATGCTTGTGTGCGCATAATAACCGTTATTTTTTAAACTTACCGCCGAAACATGTCTCGACTTGAATGAACACACAGTGTAGGACCTCCTCATGCGAGGCAAGTAACCCCTTATAATGATGCATAGCGGATTTTATCTCGACCGGAAGTGGGGTGACCACAGTGTGTGGCCACCTCCGCGCTAAAAGGTCTTAACTTCTACCATCCAACCATGTCGGACTTATCATTGCATGGATACAAATGCCTGAAAGCAATGAACCATATCTTAAACGGATGCGCGACTTAATAGCCAAAAGGTCTTAACCCCATCCATGTCGGATACGGTTGACCAGGACCAGGTGGTCTTATCTTGACCGGAAGGGCGTAATGGACCAGGTGGTCTTATCTTGACCAGGTGATGGGCTGGTCACAATGCAAAAAAAAAAAAAAAAAAAAAATTGACTTAACGGTCATAACCGCCTAAGCCCCCAACCATTATATGACGTCACAAAGCTAAGCCCCCCAAGCCCCCCAGCTAAGCCCCCCGGGCCCCCCAGCTAAGCCTCCCGGGCCCCCCATGTCGTCACATATAAAAGTAAACTACTGGTGTATGTCAAGTTCTTGCGATAAAACAATAGGCCTTCATAACTTACTTGTAGAATATTCAGAATTTCGAAAATAAGCCTATTGACTTGCACTTGACGAGTTGACTGCGTTACTTCGCAATAGTAAGCATATACTGAGCCATAATTGTGATTAAGTACAGGACACAATAATAACAAATATCGCGCAACAACTGCACTACACTGACTCAATGAACTTCATCGTATCACTGTGAGAGCAGAGCCGAGCAAAGCCAGCGTCAGTAGCGTGACTCTGACTGCAGCAGCGATGGGAAACAGGTGTCCACATGCCAAGAGGAAAACACCGCGAAGCTGGTTCTTAGTTTATTGGGTCTCTACGTATTATAAATAATACAGGCCCATATAAATTTACTCATTAAAATCTAAAACTTATGTGCTTCTATGTAGCTTAATATAACTGCGAGTGGCAAATAAATTGAATTTCGAGAAAAAGAAGTTCTGAAAGAATGCCGTCCTGCTGCTGGTCTAGGAATATCGCAGGTTTCATTCCCGATGAGGTCATTATGATTGTTGGGTTAGTTTTTCTAGTGGGACCAATGAATGACCCTTGGGTTGACTCGGCCTCTAATAGAAATGAGTTATAGGATCAAGCTTTGGAGGAATTGTGGGTGATGCGTAAGGGTGTCAAGTTTACCATATTTTCAAGCGCCGAATTCTAAAAATTCTGGTAACCTCAACCTTCAGAACTCTAAGGCCCACCACGGCCTGTAAAGAGAATACTTCACAAAGCAAATTTTAAAACGTACGTGTATATACGAAGGGCATACTGAAAGTCGTGAGCAACATTTTTTCACAACCTTAATCTTTATTTGTAAGTGAAACCAAGTATATCATAAGACTTGAGGCTTTCTCGGCGTTGATTACTAATGATGGTTTCACGGGCTATAAGCCGAGTAAAAGGATATATTGCATCCAAGCTTCCGGTAGCTGACATCTCTGCGGCCTTCCTCAGGGAAATGAGTGTAGAATAAGAGAAGAAACATAATTATATAAGCTCTCTCAGCGACCGAAACTTGGATGCAATATATCCTTTTACTCGGCTTATAGCCCGTGAAACCATCGTTATGAAGTATATCATCTCAATCTACATACCTTTCTTTCACTTTTCCACATAGTCTTTTTTTTTCACACATGTTTCCCACCGTTCTGCAAGTTGTTTAAAAATACCCTTGCGATAGAATTCCGTTCCAGCTGCCCGCAGACACTGACGCCATTCCATACTCTGTCGTTTTGTTTCAGGTTCATAATGATGGAACCAGCTTTCATCTCCAGCCACAATACTAGTAAAAAATTCATCACCTTCATTTCGAAATCTCTGAAGATGATTTTGGGCAATGGTTCGTCTCTGACGTTGGTGGTCCTCGGTCAATAAACATGGGACCCACGACTTCCAGTATGGCCCTCGTATATATGCGTGTATATATATGTATATATGTTTATATATTAAATAAAATTAGTTTATTACGTTGATCTTTACGTACTGAATTTCTGCAAACAGTAATATTCACTAGGGGCCAATATACAGTTTAAAATTTATTCAGGACGTATGTTCACGTAGGCTATAAATGGTAGCATATGTAAACATAAGGAAAATTAATGGCTAACATTTCCTTCCACTTTCTTTTATGGAGTGCATCTGTCTGAGAACACTCTCGCTACAAAGCTTTGATTTATAATAGGGAATACCGGAGGTGGCAAGTGTTCGATGATATAGCATACGCCATCTTTCCTGACGACATGTGTGTTAGTGAACGAATTCACGATCTAAAAAATCTTTTATGAAACACTCACATGGCGCTCTCTCTCTCTCTCTCTCTCTCTCTCTCTCTCTCTCTCTCTCTCTATATATATATATATATAGTTATATATGTATATATATATACATATATAACTTACATAATTATATAATATGCAATACCTACGAGTATAATAATATATTTTGGCTACTACTTCATGAGATTAGGTTAAGGTTTATGTTTTATGTTAAGTATTTGTGTTAATGTGACTGTAATTATTATTATATTTGTAATTTAATTTTAATTTTATCTGTCATTGTGAGCGGATTGTATTCTAAAAGGAACGTTTAAGTTCTATGCTTTGAATCCTTCAAATAAAATAAAATAAATTTAATTCGATTATCTCTACTCTAAGTGTCAACAATGTAATTATTTTATTATATATTTTTAATCTGAGTAACCGAATTCACATTCAATCATAGGTGGAAATTTGTAGGACGTTTTTATGTTTATATAATAAAAGATTCTATTTCTTTCTATTATGTAAGTTGTATGCTTATAAATAAATTCCTTTATTGGAACCAATGGCTATAGTATGATGAATGGATACTTATACAAGCTTGCACATAAATCTTGTAACTGTTTCCACAAGTGTCCCGGTTTGTTGCATAAGGTTAGTTTTCTTGCCTTATCTTATAAAGGAATATAAGGAATAACTTTTCAAATACATTCTATGTATTCACCCCTTTAGATCAAAATGAAGTTCATCAATGATGAATGGAGCTCTCGTGGAATAATACATGGAAGGGGAAACAGGAGCACCCCGAGAAAACCTACCACGACCTCATTTTGTTCACCACAAATTCCACATGGATCCTCCGAGATTCGATCCTATGAGAGCGTCGTGGTAGTTGCTTACATCAAACAGCTATAAAAGCACAAGAACTGGCTTGCACCAAATCGAAATTGTGTTTTTTATCAATGGACATTTATATCATTTCAATTTCCAAACAAGTTATCTTGTATTGAATTTTGTGTTTTCATATTGATCATGTCAGCATGTGAGGTATTAATCACCACTCGTCGATGCCTTACGTGTCCAGTAACGAGTACATTTTATCAGAAAAAATTGCATCCGAGGAAGGACATTATAAGATAAACGATCATGATTGGTCTATACCTGAGGAATTGCTAAACGTTATTGGTCAATTCAAACCACGCGACTTATGAATGGAATAGTCTGTTAAAGTCTGAGAATAACTGTATGAGGATTCCTTGCCAGGGGTTTTTCCACCCATCCTTTCAAGATATATTCTATGGAATAATTTGTGATTTTTCTCCAGTACAATTATCTATCATTCTTTCAAATCTATCCCTCCTACATCATCTTATATAACAAAAACTCGCGACACTCTCCACTTGCGAGATTCCCGGCTCAACTCTTGGTTGACGTGAAACGAATCTGGAACGCGGTTCAAACAACCTAACAGAGACGAGGGTAGTTACTTGAAATAACGGCTCTCGATTTAGGAAATCTAGATTCGACATATGTTATACTTAGAAATAAATTACTATTACCTTACAAAGAGTTGTTTAGGACATGACATTTTGAAGTTTCCTGCACGATAAATTAATATTAATAAAAATATGTAAGGAAAATCTTATACATTCTATCAGGAAATATGGACTAAAAACTTGACAGGATTACCATGATTCCATGGGAACAAAAATGGGCACAAAAAGCCAAGAATCATGTCTTTGTACTACGTTCCGAGAGTGACACTTCTATGTAAAAGCTTAGCTTTCATCCAGTGCACTGCGGTTAATTTAGATTCTATATTCTGACACAGAATGAACCGAGTGGAGAATTATTTCTAACTTCAAAAGTACAGTCTATAACGCTAACCGCATACGAATCTCAGTCTGTAATCTCCCTGCAAAAACTAAAAGAAAATGCTCGGTTTTACAAGACTTGACATTGTCACTCGACTTAACATGACAGAGAAGTAGACCTGTAATGTCACCAATGTTAGCAGACTGGTTACAACTTTGTAAAAATATACCTTTGTTAGAAAGTGGCGTTTTAATTTCTTCAAGCATGGTCTCACTTTCTGATGGTTGTGTGTTTGCATGTCCATGTAGGCCTCTGTGTGGACAGACAGTTTTGGTATCAAATTTTAAGCTCTAAGAAAGTTTCAATGAAGGAAGGTGGTACAAAGAAAAAATGGTGGAATGATAGAAGAAACGGACAAACTACGAGGAAGTCTCCTCGTTATCATCTGCTTTGATCACAATAAATTCCACCTTGATCACACGGAAAACGAAGTCGAATTCAATGTAGGAAGCAAGCTCTCAAGTTCTGAGTCTTATTTTAAAATGTATATAGACTATATTTATTTATAGTTAAAAAAAAAAATAATGGATTAATTTTAATTATCGTCCATTTGGTAATAGCTAACTTGTAATGGGTATTTAAAATTCCATTTGAAACTCAATAATGGAGATTTGTCAAGAGGCAGGGCTGGTGGTGTAACAAATTTCAACTTCTTGCTGTTGCAAATAAGTGTGTATGTTTTATGTGGTCTTGCCGAAAATGCAATATCTTAACAAGAAACATTGTTTCCTTTCTTTTCTAATGAAAAACAGCGTATTACAGAAGACATATCTTTGAAAGAAAAGCCAGTCCTGGTGAATTACTTAGTTGTTCTTCGGTTACTCTTTCTTATCTGGTGCCAACTGTAGGGAATGAGGAACACACAGAATGTTTCATTGAAGATGTCATTCACAGAGATGTTGTAAAAATGCCTCGATGCATTAGTTTGCTGTAAATGTAATATAGCCTATTGCGTGCTATAATACGGGGGCCGTCCATAAAGTAAGTTTCCCTGTGGTCGTTTACAGAAAAAAAACACAATTTCATGGAAATGTTTATTGCAACAGAAACAACAAGTGTTCAACTATTTTCAACATATCCGCCACCGGAATTGAGACATGTTTCATTCCATGGGACCAACGTTTGAATAACCGTGTCGAGAAGTCTGCCGCCTGGGATTTGAACCATTGTGTGGCAACCATGTCCTTCTCTTTCTCATTCTCTGTCATTTCTTTAAGTATAGGAAAAGATGTAAATCAATGGCAGCGAGGTCCGGGCTGTAAGGTGAATGTTTAAACATCTCCCAGTCGAACTTCTGCAGGAAACCTGCTGGGAGGTATTTAAAAATCCACCCTAATGTAGTAATATAGATTTAACAGAGCTGACGACTTGCTCCCTCTTAGGTAACGCTCCACAGTCTATAACGCAAGAATTTAATTAGGATTCTCAATTACATTTTCATGAAGATGACCCGCGAGTGTTAAAAACATTAATGATCTGTAAGAGAATCATTACTAGTACGATAACATGACAGAACGGAGAAACATACTGTAGCAACACCTATGTAAGTTTTATAGGTTGGGCTCTTCTTTGTTAAAATTATTTTAGTCTCATCAGCGCTTAAGTGCGTAACATCACCGAATCCTCATTTAAAAGAGTATTCTAATTACAAAAAGGTCTGTTTTACATATGAAGGGACTACATGTGCTGTATATGATGGTACACTATATGGGTGAAGCAATATTAGCTAGGTAATTAGTGGAAGTTCATTTCACAAAACAAACTGGCTAATTGTAAGCTTCAGGATGTATTATACAACGGGCATAATGGAAACACCTCTTGTTTTGCAGGAGGACGGAACGATCGCCTTCAATATGACATGAAGCCAAGCATTTGTGTGCGTCTGAAATCTTACTCCTCCACCTATCTCCCTATCTCTCTCTACCACACTAGTTTTCTCTTTATCTCTCTCGTACTTTCCTCGCTCTCTGCTTTAGGCTACTGAAATGATCAGAAGTTATAGGCTTACTGTTATATTACTGGAGTAGAAGTTCTCGGCTTATATTGAATTTAATTTTCTGCCTACGAGAGGCTATAATTTGCGTATTACATAATCCATCTAATCCATCGATATTCTGATTTTATAAAACTAACTTGCTAATATATCAGTTTAGTTTGCCTCGTAAATATAAAAAATTGCAATTGTTAACAACAACAAAATTCACTGGACAAGTGTGACAGCATAATGAAGTGTGTGCTGTTATTATATTAACAGTTGTATTTCTAGATATTTACGAGACTAATCAAGATGATTTAATAGCAAGTAAATTTTACAAAATCAGAATATCGAGGGATTAGATGTAATCTATTTTACAGAAATTATAAATTTCAGCTCATAGTACCAGGAATGGAAAACATATTCCACCTCAAGATTACAGCATTGAATAATTCAATAGTGTAATTGTGAGGTATCCGTCCAAAATATCGAATAGCTTAATTTTCCCCTCACTTTACCACCCGAAGAGCGATAAGTGTGCTAAGAAGTTAAAAAGGTGTTCAAATAGTTATTTACGTAACTACTAACGAAAGTGACACTATACAATATTATACTTTTTAACGAGTACACTAGAGGGGCTTAACTTAGTAGTTAGCATAATATAATTATGATTTCTTACTATGAATTTTTTCAGTCATTTACTATTATTCTTATGCATGTTCAAGATGTAATTAAAGTAGTCCTATAGATAATGTACACTCGAGAGTACGGAAAGTTTGCGATGCTTCTGGTTTCTTCTAGGGCTTTTCTTATTTAAATTTGGCATTGATTCTCCTTATCATTTGTGTTCCATATCAGCCCTGGGCCAGCCAATTGGTCTGAGTTCAAGTCCGAGCACATTCGTTAGCCTATGAACAACGCTCAGGTTTAGATGAGCGGTGAAAGGGAGTGGAGTTTCATTTGAGTGGCTGTAAGGCGTGGGTCACAACGATGCCTAAACCAGCCTCTGAAAGAGACAAACTCGTATTGATTTGATCTCAAAAGTCGGGCACTCAGACATTAATATAAGAACACAGGTCGGTTTCAGGTTCAGGTAGCGAAGGATTGGGGGGATAAGACGCACATTAAATGGAGGGTTGGATGGAATTTCTTTCTAAATAGACTCGTCTATATTATACATAGTCATTTAAAGCGAACAAAGGACTTGGACAACAATTAGACAGTTATTTCCCTAATACAACAGGTTAAGATTAATTCTGAAATTATGTTCTGTCAACGAATGTAAGGCTCTCAGCCGTTTCCACCATCGCGAAAATAAAGGGGAAGTGCAGGGGCGGAGAGTGGATAACAAAAACTACTATGCACATAATGGAAAGATTTCATGCACTCGAGCGTACATTATAGGATCCAATAATGAACAAAGAGTTGACGCAAGGAGAGACATGGAGGAAGATTCAGGTGTGTTGTAGAGAGCTTCCGACAGAGATAAGAGTCAAATATAGCGATACTATTGGAAAACTATTTAAGGATTATTGGGTCCAGGTTTATGGAAACATTAAATTAAATAAGCTGTTTAACAAGGGTTTTAGGATTACATGTTCGATTTGATAAGTGTTTTGACCTGCACGCGTAATTTTTCCTTTATTATTCTGTGAAATTTGAAAAAAATCTTATTTGAATTGTTAAAAAATCAATATTGTAATTATTATGTCCATCTGAATGAAGTTAAGGTTATTTATTCCACATTATATTATATCGTTATCCCTTCACCATTTAATAATAAAAATAATTTATTTTCCAATTCTGAAAAATAATAGAGTAAAAATATTGTGAGAAAAACTATCATTACTTGTGTAGAAAGGAGATCAGACCTCACCAGAACTATTTACATGCTTACCTTCCTCGGAAACCAAACTGGAATCAATAGGCTATGGGATTAACATCAAAAGTAAGAAATTGACTAATCTAATATTCGCAGATGACGACGTCCTACTTGCGGAATGAGGTGTAGAGTTAAAAAAAAATACTGGATGACTGAATATGTTAATATGTTAGCAACCAAATCGGCCTAGTTATGAATACCCATGTAAAACTACACTTATTACAATCTGCGCGGAGTATATAGGCTAAACAATGAAGGGTATCCTTTGGAATATGTTTAGCAATGGTCACAATCGTTTATGGACAATTTAATTCAACATTGAACTCTCTGAAAAGAAATAATTTAGGTATGGATCTTCTATAGCTACTAAGTTTATATGTTTTGAAAATAATACTCATTTTAAGAGCCATTTAACTACTTTGTTACGGTTTTGCAATGTTTTGTCAAATAAATCGATTAAACCCTCAACAACTAATTAAAACCTGTTCTCATTATTTTGATTAAGTACATTTTGAAATCAAGTTTTCATATAAATATACATCTTAAAAGCGCAAATAATCATGATATTTCTATCTCTTTCTCCCTCCCCTTCTCACTGCACTGTTAACTCTTAAAATGTATAATCCCCATTTAGCCTACTTGTTGAATCTTCCTTTCCCATTAAAAAAACACATGATCGTTTCAATAGTTTTACTTCAAGTATACTTGAAATTACTAGACACCGCACCACTACATTTAATAAATCCTTTCTTTTCACGGCCTCTCGATAATACAGTAAACTCGTCTGTACCATTATCAAAGATATTCTCTTCTTAAAACAAAATAACTCTTAGTAAATCACCTCAAAACCGCTTACGAATCCTGATGTATCATTATTTCAATTCTATATATGATACACTCTAGTCTGCTCTTACCATGGTTACTACTTCATGACTTTAGGTTAGGTATATATTTTATTTCTAATATTTGTACTAACAATATATCTTGAAATTATAGTGAAGTTATTTGTAATTTTCTATGTATGTATGAGCAGAGCATATGCCTAAAAGGAACTCTTTAGTTTTACGCTTACAGTCCTTAAAATAAACTAAATTCAAACTCAAATTCTCTCCCTCTCTGTCCCTTCCTGATAAATAAAGATGGAAACGGAAGCAAGAAATTTTATGGTATGAAATAAAGGCTATAATTAGTTAGTCAGGCCTATATAAAAGTTGACAAATACCACGACGAATGAAATTATGAAAACAGGTCTTGCTTTCACGAGCTTAAAAAATAATCTTCAAACAGGTTTTCTTAATGCAACATATTGTAGACCTACTGAAAAGATTTAATTACTAGCAGATATCATGGACCACATTATTGGTTGCTTTTGAGGCATTACGTCATATTATCAAAATTGAAAAAATGTGAACAGTGAATTATATATTTTTTTGAGTTCCTTTATGAGGTTTAAAATTTACTTGATGTTCGTATCGGGCGCAAAGGAACCAACTTAAATAAAGCGGATTTCAATTTTTAAAGCAGTCTCTTGTTAATTCTTTACGCTTCTGTGAAGTATTTAACAAAAATGTCCACACATTTTCCCTTCTTTTACTAAGAATTTTGCATTCAACCTACTCTCCTTTGATATACCTTGGCTGTATACTCATGAAGGTAAATATCGAATTGAAGTTCTAGCTGTGTTTAATGAAACTCTGAGAGTACTTCATTTAAATTCATGCATCACTGTTCATGGACAGTTGAAAGGTATTCTAATTTGCTTTCTCCGCTTCCAGAAAGAGCTGCTCTAATAAAATTACGTTCGACTTTGCTTTTTAGAGCAATTTTAAATACGCCAATCAGATTAAGTACGTTAGAAAACTGTTACCACGGCAACAACTTGTGGAATGCAGGAGTTCATAATAAAATATTTTGGCAGGTTTCATACATTGTTCAGGGGACGTTTAATAACGTACAAGACGGGGCAAGGGGATGTTAAATCCAGCTTTTGCATGAATAAGAGTAGGCTTGTGTTGTGTAGGAAGAGAGGGTGACGGGGACGGAACACGTTATTACTAACATAATGGTACAAAGCACGTTGACAGTCCAGGAATATGACGTCGTAGAAGGCATAGATAACATGGTATGGGTAATTCTGGTATCATGAGGAATGGAGTTTTCAGAATAAAAAATGTGTTGGTGGTATAATGGTGCAATTTAGTAGCGCAGTATTCACCAGTTTACGGCAAGGTACAAGACTTTCATCGTGTTCATGCTTTCACAAGATGCTACATATAGAGACGTGCAAAATGAGAATATAGAGTATGTCAAACAATGAAATAACCGGCCATACAGTCTATAACTTAAAAACTTGATAGAAATTACAACCTTAAACCCTTAACTAAACTTATTTGGCTTGAAATCACAATATAGGCCTACTTCAGTATTACTTATGGCATAAATGTCTGGTACTCGAAACTTTCAACATCTAAGACACATTATTTTAGTCAATTACAAAGATTGGGGAAACAAACCCAATATTATTTTAAGTTGCCGGAGTTGGAGACTACTGCTACATAAAACGGTACATGTTTATACATATGTCCATCACAGAATAGTTCAGAGCTTTTGGTTATCGTATTGCTACAAATTAAAATATTAGGGAAATTTCAACTCACTTATTAGCGACCGTCCTGAATTAATTGGTTAAACAATAAACAATTTATGTCTAAAATTAGAAAATTGATAGAACTACTTTAATTATTTATTTACGTTTTGATTACTATGATAATATTTTCTGTATTAAAATTTCTAATATAGATTTAATTACTTTTAGTTTCCTCCGAGAATTTACCTTAAAATGTTATATATTATTGTAGGTATTATTAACTCGTATATTTCCATTAAGGAAATGATTGGATGAAGTTAGCACAGAATAGGGTTGAATGGCGGACTCAGGTAAGCGCGGCAATGAACCTTCGGGTTCCATAAAATAGATAATATTCCTTTAAGATAGCTTGCTTAGGAATTGTCTATTGCCATTGAGTAAGTAAGTAAGTAAGTATATTTCCATTATTGTAATCATAACATATTTTGTATTTGCTGGAAATATTATTAACGCATACATTACAAGGTTTGTATTAATACCTTCTGTATTATTGGAAATAATTTAGTGTAGGCCTAATCCAGCGTATTGTACTGAACCACCCCGAGCACAAACTTTGCTTTTTCGGTTGGCGTTAGAATCTACATTTGTAAAGATTTCATATTCTAACTTGTATTAATACATTTCTTATTTTTTATATAACTTATAATAAAATTGTACAATCATTTACTAGAATTTAACATGTTAGGGAATTTGTTCTTTAAAAACTCATTTGTCATTGACTGCATTTAAGCATTCTATGTGATGAGTTTTATGGTGCACCTACCAGGTACCAGCTATTATTACTTTTATGTCTAATACCTTGTCACTCGGGTACCAAGCTTGATCTGTAAAGAGCAATAAGAAGAGCAAGTCACGTAGCCTCCTGAGAATTATATCTTCACATTTGGAAACTGTTTCCATATAACATCTAGAGCATCCATATGCCAACACAAAGAATCTTGCGATTCAAGAATAATAGGATTACTTACAGACCCTGGTTAGAACTCCTTTTCAACGTTAAAATGTGGTGCAATGTAAGTTAATATGATTAATTGTGCTCGGTATAAATATTAAACCTACGGTATATGTTGTACTTATGTAGTAAACAATCGGTTACGAACATAAGTTATGTTTAAACTAAAATAATCAAACGTTAATGTATTGCTGAAAATATTCTGTAAATTGGTTTCAGGAACAAAATATTAAATTTCATTACACTTATCTCAACAACATGACAGAAAAGGAAAACATTCCAATTATACCAAACCAGGCGTAGGTAAATTATGGATACTTATGGCTTTCAGTATGGCATACAGAATGCTGTTCCTTTATTTCTCTGAAAAATCCAGAAGGCATGTTTCCCATACATTTGTAATGGATTCTTTGCCATAGAATAGGAATCTATAAGGCACTACCATTTTAAAGGTCAACAACAAGGCTTATAATATTCTAGCTCTTATCCAAAGTTACTTAACTTACTTGCTAATTTTAGTAGACCTACTCAATAAAGAGTTAGCTTTGCTTGCAAGTTTTAATTGCCTAAATATTTCTTAATTCTAATCATTATGGACCACAAAAAGCGTTGCCTGATTGTACTGATATGTTTTCTGTCCGTACTTTATAAAACGATGTAACCATAGATATATATTTAACCATCAAATAGGGTTACGTCTTTTATTTCGTTATAACGAAGGGCAAGGCACTTAACAAAATATAGCGGGAAATGAAAAATAAAAATGCATTTATGACATTAAGATATTTTTAAAATGAGACTAAATTAAAAAAAGAGTGCGTGGAACGCCACGCGACAGAAGTAAAGCTTTATTTTATTTTTTTTATTTTTTCAATTTTTGATTACTGGATTTTTTCAATTTTGCATTATTGGACTTTTTAATATTGGGTTTTTGGACTTTTTAATTTTGGACTTTTTAATTTTGGATCTTTAAATTTTTTATTTCGGATGTTTTAAATTTTCGATCTTTGAATTGTTTATTTTTTTATTTTTAAAATTCTTGATTTTTTTATTTTTAAATTTATTTTATTATTTATTAAATTTTGGATTTTCGGATGTTACAATTTTTAATTTTGTTTTTTTTTTTTTAATTTTCGAATTTGTATTTTTTAATTTTGGATTTTTAATTTTTTAAATTTTGGATTTTTGGATTTTTTATTTTTTAAATTTTGGATACTTGGATTTTTAATTTTGGCAATGTTGAGAGTGAAATAGAGGAATACATATAATTAAATCGAACGGAAGAAGGAAATCATTTGAATAAAATAAGAAATTAACTTTTTTTGTATGAAAATAATATTTTTATTGAACTATTCAATTTTCTGTATCATCACCATCAGCCAAGAAGGATACAATAGGTTTATGGTAGCTGAAGTAGGATATAAAAAACCCTTGAATGTAGTTGATCGAGAAATCGTGAGAAGACAGCATCGATCGTGGTTCCGTATCTTGTCGTCCATTCTGTTGCGTAATTATTCATCGTGAAATTCAGTTTTTGTTTTAAGAATGCAATAAGTGGCTTCGCGTCTTTTTATGAGATTTATAGTATGCACATGGCAAAATAGATTTTAATATAGGTTCACACGTATCAGTTCTATCATGCACTTCATTTAAAATCGCATGCGTTTTCTGCTACGACTTGGTTGATTATAGTGCTGTTCAACTTTTTTCAAAATGTACACAGTCAAACGAAAAGAAAGATGCAGTGTAATTCTCGAGAAGGCGGTGGCTAGTGCTGTTCAACTTTTTTAAAAATGTACACAGTCAAACGAAAAGAAAGATGCAGTGTAATTCTCGAGAAGGCGGTGGTTTTAACACAGTTTACCAATGTCGGATAATTTATTTAAATTTTGGATAAGCTTAATCATTGAGTTGAATCATTGAGTTTATTGTTTTAATTTTTGGATGTATTAATTTTGAATTTTGTTTTTTTAAATTTTGGAAATTTGTATTTTTTAATTTTGGATTTGCGCGGTAATGAACCTCCGGGTTCCATAAAATAGATAATATACCTTTAGATTGCTTAGGAATTGTCTATTGGCATTGAGGAAGTAAGGTCTGAAAAAATTGCATTTGATTGCCCCTAATCATTGAGTTGATTGTTTTCTGTGCAGTCCGCACCGAAACAAGTATTTTCGTTCGGTTTTGAGTGTGACTGATTTCGTGTGACTGATTGTGACTGATTTCGTGACGGTTTTAGTGTGACTGATTTTTCCGATTTACCCTCTACCGGCACTAAAGAAGTTTTACTTCAAAAACAATAAATTTTCCCTTATTATTACTTATGTAAATGGTTATTCGAAGTATTTATTTTAGAGAGCAATTTAGTAAATGAAAGTGCATTATAGACTACTTATTTTACAACATAAAACATTCATTTTGTTAACGACAAAGTGGTACTTGGATTAATTTAAAATGAATACAATAAATTTGAATTGAAATAAACGGTGAAGGCTTGGCGGAGATTCTCAAATGAAAATGATTTTCTATACTGCATATAGAAATGTCCTCTCTATACCTCAACTGAAACATTTGGTGCGTACTGAAAACAAGCAACGAGTCCTAGATTTAGTTGAGTCACTAATGTAACGCTTTATATATAACTATAAAAATTCCACAAATTACCTAAAAATTGCCAAAAAATTATATAGGCCTACCTCTTAAAATTGACGAAAAATGCATAATAAATTGACCTTATTTAATCAAAAAATTCATTATAGACATTTGCACATATTCAAGCAATTTTTCAATCTTCACATAAAAAAGATGCAACATCATCAAATGCCTTGCCCTAAATGAGCGTGTATTGAGCGTTTCAAATCCATAGGCTAAGCAACAAGCTTTACCGCAAAGAGCATTCTGAGCATAGAAAAATGTAAGGAAAAATAAGGTGGAGAAAACTTGAATTAAAGTTTAGTAAGGGTGCGCCTAATGAGAAAAGAGCTTAATTAAGGACTTTCTTCTCGATAGGGTAAATGGAGAGATGACTATTATAGTAGGTAATTTATATTGTGATTCTTGTGGGAAGTGTGTTTTAACATAATTGAGGAAAAGTGTGCTAGAATCTTGTCCAATAGTGTTATTCTTTTACATGCCTGTAGAATATGGGCATGGGACCTTTGCATTTACGCACACATGGATACAGCGACATGGGTCTGGATCAAACTATCCAACTTACACAATTTCTAAGCAAGCTAAAGGAATATTATCTATTTTAAGGAAACCGAAGGTTCATTGTCGCGTTTACCTGAGCCCGTCATTCAAGCCTATTCCGTGCTAATTCAATCCACCAATCCCTCGCATATCCTACTCCTCTATCCTAACATTGTCTTCCCACCTACGTCTAGGTATTCCAAGTGATCTTTTCCCTTCCGGTCTGCCAGTCAATATTTTAAGATAATTATGTCTTTCCTCCCCCATGCGCGCAACATGTCCAGCCCATTTAATCTTCCGTGATTTAATTACCCTTACTATATCCGGTGACGAATACAGGTTAAGAAGCACGACGTTTTGCAGTTTTCTCTAGTCCCCAATTTCATCTCTCTTAGACCCAAATATTTTCCTAAGCACCCTGTTTTCGAATACCCTCAGATTATGTTCTTCCCGAAGAGTAAGCGATCATGTCTCACTGCCATATAATACAACCAGCAGGATAATAATTGTCTCATAAATTTTTATTTTTAGATTTCTGGACAGAAGACGAGAAGATCCCAAGAGTTCCTGAACTGCATAAAAGCAGGCATTTCCTGATTTCCTAGCCAACCTAGGAACATAAAACTAATGTCTAAGCAAGTGTTGCACGCAGACCGTCACAGCATACTTAAATATACCGGTACAGTTACACCTGTCGCGGCACGTTGTTATTAATGTGTGATTGCAATTAAAACAGAAAACATAAACTAAAGAACGTTAATGATATTATTTACAATAACATCTTCGTTTGGCATACTTTTTAAGTAATATATTAGAAAGCCTTATTTTGCTGATTAGGAACTTATATCAACTATTATTTATCACTCCTCATTGACATTCATGGCAGAGGGAAAAGTTCATCAAGGAGAACATTCAATATTTACAAATTATTTTCAAACAATTATTTTGTTAGACCATACTATAATTCGCTTATTATAATGATATCCATTATATTACAGAATTTCATTATAACCCTATAGTATTATCGATTAATGTTCGATAACGGAACTATCTTCAAGCCTTGGAAGCAGAAATTCAAACTACACAATAAACAATCTTTATTTGAAATAAAATATATTTAGTTTGTGTTAATTTTACTATTATACTAAATTGAGTTAATTTCGTGTGTTTTAATGTGCGCTTCTTTGACGTTAAAACACCAAGAGAAGACCTCAGCTGCCTGCACGCCGTCACCTGACATCCATCGCGAAAGAAGTTTATTACAACTGATTGCCGAGTTCAGCCGAGTCGTTTGTTGGATGAATTACAAGGCATTCTTAAAACTCAAAATTTACACAGTTACGTTCTAACAAAAACAGTGGAATGCAACTTGTCCATATTCGGAATTAAGGCACTCGTATGGAACTCATATCAACATAAATATTATGAAACGTATAATGTACAAATTAAGTGAAAATCCGGACCCGTAAAAAACGACGTATTATTAGTCTGTTACTGTCAGGACTTCGTTAAAATGTAACAGAATAAGCTAGTACTTCTTCACGTAAGTTCCTATCACATAATAGCTATTTATGTAACAAGTAGGCTACGCAAAGCGAGGCTTTAGCGGACGAATAAAATATTTCGGAAGAGGCGTAGCTGAAATACACTAGAAGACACTATACAGACATCTAGGTGCCATAGTTGAAACTACGTCCACTAGAGGTTACCAAGGAAACTTTAGCGGCGTAGCTGAAAGACACTAGAAGACACTATAAGTTACAGACATCTAGGTGCCATAGTTGAAACTACGTCCACTAGAGGTTAACCAAGGAAACTTTAGCGGCCTAGGCTGCTTCATAGAGGTGTACTAAAAAGTAGTTAGAAGTGCATTTTAGACTTGATAATCAGATGCATGCGTAATTTACTTGACGAAAAGAACGAGGATTTTCATAAACTAAAGGATTTTATGCGAATGGTCAAATCATTGCCATAATCGTGTTAGTTTAATTAGGAAACACAATAAATAATTCAGTACTGAACTTATAATATCGCAGGCCAGGCGGCCAGAATTTTCAGTCAGTTAAAAATAGTTTGGTATATTATTATAAAATGTACTATAATCTAGACGGATATACATTCGTAAAGGTAGCAACTATATTTATATAATTTTAGTAAACCATAATTGAATTTCGTAAAAACATTACATTACATTTTCCACTAAGCTATGTAGCCTAATAGAATTCATTATCAGATCGATCTAAAAAACAACAAAGAAAATGAATGAAGGGTGCATCATCCCCACAAAAGTATTGTTTAGGACTTTGTTCTTGGGCTCTAGTTTCCCTCAGCCGTAAGAGCTTAGTAATATAAGTGAGAATATAATAGCTTAAATGATGAAAAAATATTTTCAGTTCAGGAATCAATGCTGGAAGCCTCTGATTTTCACGACCCAAAAATCGTGCAAAATACTGATGTTAATTCTATGAAATGTGGTCTGAACAAATTGAAGTGTTAAATTGATACTAATTATATAGACTCTGAACATTTTCTCCTTATTAAACATTAATGGAACAATGTAATAATAATAATACAATAATAATAATAGTAATAATATGTCACTATTAGTTTTAAACAAACTGAATAAGAGTAGATATTGCATTACAGTAATAAGTTTATTATATTGGTGTTGACCATGATAGGATGGTGGAAATAACTGAGGCAATTATTGTGACAAATGTTATTTTGCATAGGGTTTATTGTGACTAATTTATAGGTAGCCACGGTGCGCACGTATTACGCGATAATGCTGTATGCACAACTGACCCAATCGTTATGGCATCTGATTTATTATTGAACGAGATTTTATGAAACTGCATAATACTGCGACATCCAAATGTACGTTGTTACATATTTATCCAATTGTACGAAACATAGGGTAATTCCCGGTTAGGTAACCAAACGGGTGAGTCAGCAACGACCTCTTGACCAAAGAACATATTTCTAAGTTTTCCGGTAGAATTTACTAACAACTCAGGAGCTGTACTGTCACGAACTTTTCCTTATCCTGAATACTTATTGTAGGCTCTATTACTTCCACTTGATTTTCATTAATCGTATATTAAGATTTTTAAAAGTCAATAAAATACTAAAACCTTAAATATGTTCAAAGTTCACACAATAAGAATGCAAAGTATATCAGGAGAAAAAGGTCATCTAGGTAAGCTGTACCTCAACAAAGATATGAAGATCGGTACAAACATCGTACTTTTTTGTTTTTATCTGACACATTTCTCACAGATGCGCCATTTCGGCGCTACGATGCCATTTAATTGTTGTTACAAGATTGTGGTTTAACAACCGTTTACCTCAATAGACACCTGAATGGAATACGTTTAAGTTATAAAGGGTGTACAAAGAGTCTTCCATGTACCCCCACACATAGGTCATATCTTCTTACTAATGGCCGCCTGAAGTGCGCAAAAATGTCAGGCATGCTTTGTGCAGCTGCAGCAATACGAGCAACTAGATCTTCTTCCTTTTCTAGAGGTGTCTCGTATACTTGCTGTAATTTCCCCCCACAGGAAGAAATCCAATGGAGTTACATCAGGCGATCGAGGTGGCCATGGTACTGGAAAGAGAACAATACAGTCCAAACACATCCGTTTACGCATCCAGGTAAACACATTGAAAGTAATTCAACCTTATCTGCTAATGAGGAACTACAGTACTGCAGACTGCAGGTTTAACAATGTTTATGGCTGGATTAGGAGCTAATTTTGAGTTTGATTTATATATAAGTTGATAAACGACTCGACTCTGACCATTCCACACTGTTTTCGAAACAAAAATGGAAAGGGAAGCAACATGTAAGGCCACTTCGCAGGAGAATGGTGAACTTTCAGTAAAGAGGGATGTTGACCGCCGAACCTTTCAGACCTACTAGCGGACAAATGACGAACCTGTCAGAATTGTGTCAGATAAAAAAATGGTTTTATTTTAGCTATTCTACCATCCCACATACGTTGAAAATTTCTTTTGAAACACCCTGTATACAAAACTCTACATAGGCTAATTTGTTTTCACCATAACTGACTGCTTTATCCCGTTAAGGATTGATGGGTATGCTGTGTCCAGAAACTAACTTGGAATTAATCAAGTAATAACATTATATACATTAAACAGTTACAGAAATGTGTATCTTTTTTCGCACCCCGATAAAAAAAAGTCCGAATAAAGCGTGTTGCAATATAGATTATTATCATACTATTAATTAAGCCAAACTTTTGCAAACGGTGTGCCTCGAATCTTTTTCCTTGAGTGAGATAATGTCATTAAAAAGAAATTGTGTTTTATAAAACGCTTACTTCATTCTCTGCAGTTGCTCTGATTAAATAAGATTATGCTGGTTTATTATTTATTGTATGGAAGAAATTTTTGTGTGTTTTTTGAAACCAAATGTAAATTATTTAATCGCAATTGTGTTTTGTGTTCATAGTTTTGTTCAATTACATTTTATATTTCTTGCTACTACTGCTGCCCTATATGGCTGCACTCGCAGCATGTTTTATATACGTGCTTTCCTTAAAAGTGTGGGGATTAGCAAAATTTCCTTTCTTTTTATTTTTTACTATGTTTTGATATTTGTCCCTGTTTTTCCAGCGATGGTGCACTCACCCATAAATAGATTTTATTTATGTCGGTATAGATGTAATTTCTTTCTTTGAAAGTATAGTTACTGCGACATGCATACGTTCTCCTTCGCATTAAGGAGTGAATACCCGGCTATCTCCGAGTGCAATAAATGTGTAATTTTCGACTTTGACTGAAATTAAAACATCAGAAAGGAAGGGACTCAAATCCAATGACGAATAAAATTATAATTGTATTGACAATGATTCCGCCACGGATCAGCCTCCTTTGTGCAGTTAATCAGGCGTATGTATCACATTGAAGGTAATAGAAACATGTATTTTCCAGGTAATTAAGGTTATAAATAATAATTTAGCCTATAAATACGAGGGTTGGAAGTTTAATAGTGGCAACACATCTATAAAATCAAGGTGAATAATAGGAAGTTCAAATAGCTTTTGTTGGATGTTGGTTGGATATCTAGCATACTTCAGAGCAAATAGGAGCCTTCTATCACTACGAATCCCTTCACAGTAACCAGAAGAAATTCAGTTGGCTCTATCAACAGATCTAAAATGAATTTTGGATCTGACAGAAAGTGAATGATTAAAAATAATTAATTACCTTAAAATTATTCTTGATTCACAATAATTAGTCCAATCAAATTGTCATGAATGGATGCAAAATTTAGGGTAGAGCTAATTTTTTTATATGATGTCTGGGATGGTTTTGAGAGTAATTTCTGACATTTTGCCAACAAAATTTTTTGCCGCCAAAGCCGCCATCTTGAAAAAACTTCAAAATTTTCGATTTTATTTCTGTTTTTGCCCATTATCTGCCAAAACACGTACCTCACAAAAATGTTTTATCATGTATCCTAAAGGAAGACTAAATTTGCTACATTTTGAGATCAAATTGAGTTTTCTACCATGAATAGTTTCGGAAATACAGCTCTCCGAATTTCAGCAACATTTTGCAAAAAATTAAAAAATCTGAACTTTCAACTAGTTTTTGCTTGCTATCTTCTAAATGACCAAACCTATAGTAAAACTCCATATGGAAACTTAAACTAGAGGTAATTTGAAACTTGTCGAGTACTTTAAACTTATGCTACCTTTTACAGGTCACAAAATACAGAGGTTTAAAAATATATCTACTTCAACGATTGGATAATTACATGTGCGTACAAGTTAGGAGCAATAACGGCACAGAACATTCATTTATATACAAAAAGATTTATTTAGCTCGAGTTCTGGTGAAACATTGCATTGAATAACTTGTTGTCCATAGTCTTCGGCAGTTGACGTCTGCTATTTCGTCCGTGATGTTCACAATCTCGCCAGTGTTGATAAAGTCTCTTCAGCGTCTTCATCCGAAAATTAATTAAGTGGCTCATCAGGAGTGTCGTCATCCTCACTGTCAGAGGACAGGACTATTAGTATGTTGTCACACGACTGCCCATTGCAATGTTTTACATATGATTGTGCACTTCAATCCAGCTTTACTACACCCACAAGTGTTTAAACACCCCTTCTTGGAGGTACCGGAAATACTTTTCAGAATTGATTCTGGAGCTGGCTCCTTCTTGGCTTTAAGGGGAACGAGGCCCCTTGGTGTGTTCACCCAGCCCCACTTCAAAGGGTCTTTGTATTCACCGAGTCATGCCTGAACTTAGTGGTATGTTCGCATGGCATGAAGTTGAACTGCATCACTGTTTTGGGCAGCCTCGCTGAGTTAAATTTCATTCTTCCTGCAGCTTTTACAAATATTCCGTGCCGAAGTTCGTCAAGTGTTTGTGTAGCAGGGTCTCCTCCATATAAGTGAACCAAAAAATGTTGGCCCACTTCAGCCACTTCTCCTGATGTAGCTTGAGGGTTCAGAAATACATTAGCCTCCTCTTCTAGTTCAGGATGTTTCAAAATCGGCGAACAGAAGTGGGTTTTCCCGTGGCCAAAAACTGCAGATGTTGTGTCACAACCACTGAAAGCATGGATGAACAGCAGCATGTTGGAGAAGCTGTGGCGAAATGACTGCCTTGATTAGAAGATGTCTGCAGCTTTGCCTCTTCCGTACTTTTGGAGATATATGTATTCTTTATACGAGGGGATGGTAATGCAGTGAGGAAATAAGGTCTATGTCCTCCCCAACTACAAAGACAGTGTCGTATTGAGATGCTTTTGAGAAGGCAGTGCTAACAAGACATCTGCATCTTTAACAGCCTATTCCAGCTTTTTCCAATTCTACGAAGCGCCTCTTGTTGTTTTCATTGGTGAGAAAAGTTTCTTGTGAGCTTTTCAAAACAGTAGTTCTATCAAAGACGACATCAGGAGATGGACTCGTAGCCCGTCGGAGTCTCACAATTCTTTGTGCTTGTTTGATTAGCGTCTGAAGGATAACCATCGAAGATAACTGAAACCTTTGAGTCATAATGTGTCTTCAAATATTTCAAAATGCCTAAGGTTGCCTGGTTCAAACACATTAAAACAGATGTATCCGGAGAGAACGGTATGCGGAGCAGTGACAAAGAGCCTCTTAGCGCCATTCCTCCGATAACATGTTTCCATTTTCGGAGAACTGTATCTGCTATAGGAAGTAATTTTTTTTCAGAGGACACTGCAAAAGTGTTCTTCTAAAATAAAACGCCGTTCTTTCCAAATCAAACTGCTGTACCTGTACTTTTCTTATTATTTTCTTTTTACATTGTTTTTTTTAGTCTTTTATCAATATAAATTCTTGGAAATACTGTTTTGGTTGTTAATTACAATGTAAACCTTAACTATAAGACAACACAGGTTTTTTACTGATAAACGCCATTTAGAATATTCTAGGCAAAACTAGACTTTCCTACCTTCGATAAGTTTTCTGAAATGTGAGGAGTTGTAGATACCTCTGTATCTGGTGACCTATAATAGGTATGAAAACATTAAATACTCAACTTGTTGCAAATTTACTCTACTTTAAAAGTTATCCTTCGAAATTTTACTGATGGTTTGGTCATTTAGAAGATAGCGAGCAAAAACTAGTTGAAAGTACAGATTTTTTTATTTTCTGCAAAATGTTGCTGAAATTCGGAGAGCTGTATTTCCGAAACTATTCATGGTAGAAAACTCAATTTGATCTCAAACTGTGGCAAATTTAGTCCCCTTTTAGGATAGATAATAAAACATTTTGTCAGGTGCATATTTTGGCAGATAATGGGCAAAAACAGAAATAAAATATAAAATTTTGAAGTTTTTTGAAGATGGCGGCTCCGGCGGCAAAAAATTTTGTTGGCAAAATGTCAGAAATTACTCTCAAAACCATCCCAGACATCATATAAAAAAATTAGCTCTACCCTAAATTTTGCATCCACATGACTTTTTTTGTGATAATTTGACTGGACTAAATATGCAATAACATAATGAACTATTTCATGATTGGTTAAGAAATTTTATTCATTATGATGAATAATGATTGAACCTCTGCTGGAAGGAAGCGAAGAACAAGTGACAGGCTTTGACCCATCTTGCTCCATATAGCCTATTGCCACGGGAAGCGGCATAGTGTAAACATTCATTACCTTCCATGCTGCCATAGAATTATTTTGGGCAATAAATAGGGCAACGCGATTAGCAATGGCAAGAGCTGAATGTAAACGGGGTTTTAGTGTAACCTAAAGGGGCCCTTACACGATCAATATTATTGACAATATCAGTATTGTCAATACAGTCGTTAACTTCTTGAGGGTACCACCGTCAATATCGTCATACCCTACACGGTCAATATTATTGTCAATAATTTTATCAATAAATGTGCTCAGTACGTTTGATTCCACCATTCGGACAAGTGAAATTATGTCTTTCCAAGTGGATTTTCGTGGATTTTTGTGTTTTGAAAACATGGACAATCGAAAAAAGGTTGTGTAGCCATAATTATGGCTATCGGAAGTATTCGTCGAGTTCAGCGAAATCTATGGATGAGAGAGTGGTTGAAAAAACGTGAAGAATATTCTCATATGAGGCTGCTGAGGGAAATCAGATTGACAGATGCGGAAGATTATTTCAGAATTAAAGAAAGGACGTTCATAAAATTATTACAGATGGTGGAGCCACTCTTCATAAGGCAGAACACAAACATGAGGGAATGCATCCCTGTAATGAGAGATTAGCCTTAACCCTGAGGTACTTAGCTACAGGAAGAAGTTTTGAAGATTTGAAGTTCTCTGTCATCATGTCGCTTGCAACTATCAGCTGATAGTTTGAAACGTGTGAAACTCTTGTTCATGTCCTAGACTACATGAAAGTAAGTGTTTTAAATATATTTTCCAGATACCTTCCTACTTACCTAAGTATATCAGTCTGTCATTGCACAGAACCTCTTCACTACCTATATGAAAGTAGTTGGCATGACAGTAGGAGTAGGGAAACGCATATTGAATAATTTACAGCAAAAGATTATAGTAATTATGTATTGATTAAACAGCAAAGAAAAATACAACAAGAAATAAGGCAATCAAAATTCAAAATCCTCAATCTGAGAAGATGTTGAAAAAACTCGCCGCTGATAAATCCTGATGTTGGTTGTTGATTAGTTGTGGTGGATTATCACTGTGAGTAGGAGAAGAGCAATTAAATGTGGAGAAGGATGAAGTACTGCCACGACTTGTTCCCGGTTGTGTGGTACTTAGAGGGCTTGGACATTGACATACTTCATTTATTTTTACGGAGTTGCAAAGGAGAGTGCCCAAGCTTGCTTCAAAAAGCATGTCATTTATTGCTTTCTTAGCAAACTGTCTCTGCTTGGCATCCAAAGTGAGCAGTTTTTCTCCACAAGCTTTTGAGATAGTCGGTATGATGCTGTCAGGGTTCGTCGAGTTTTCTAAATATGAGCTTTTGTAGAAGCTAATTTTGTTTAGCAATCGGACCTTGCGCTCTAGCTTTTTCTTATTTCAAGATCTTCAGATATTTTCTCAAAGTCACTTGTATAATCCATAATACTCCGCACAAAGATCACTTCCGTTCCCTACGAAAGCACGGCAACAACTGAGTATTGACAATATTATTGACGTCCACCCCAAGACGCTCCATAATATTGACAATATCTCCTCCACTTAGAAATATTGACGCCCCGAGATCAGAAAATCTGGAATTCATCAATATCGCTTCAATATCGACAGTCAATACTCTTTTTTTCACCTTACATGATCAATATTATTGTCAATATCATACTGTATTGTCAATATTATTGATCGTGTAAGGGCCGCTTAAGACGCTGTACCTCTTTGTTAATAATATTGTTTCTGACACGTGTATGTTGTGTTACAGTTGCGTTGCGCAAATAATTAGCCACAGATGTTGTAGAAGGCATTGCTGTCAAAACAACTTTCTTTTTTATGATAAAAGCGAGCTACTAAAATATATACACAATTGTTATTTCCGATCTAACAGCGTTATATACATATATTCTGTATAAGAGTAAGCTAATAATTATTTAGTTACGGTGGTCCTTTTAATAATATTATTCCGTCACGTTTTCAGTAATTTATTTAGCTGGGAATTTGAACTCTCTAGTTTAATTTCAACAGTGAAAACTGGTTTGGGATCAGAAAACATTAAAAAAAATCGCTAGTTACCATGGGCCATCTTTTAAGTGGTCAAGTCGCGGATTGGCTATGAACTAATCCAATGTTTGAAAGACAATAATAGAACATAATGAGCTATTATTTGGACTCTGATTTCTAAGAAAACAAGTAGCATCCAGTCTCCCTATTGATCATTATCAGCAAAAACTCTGGACTCTGGAAACTGAGGTAGATAACGGAAACATATTTTCTTATACGAATAGCTATTACAGAGAGTCGATCGATAGCGCCAACAGAAGGATTAGGCTAATTAAATTAACTTAGCGACTTTAGTTCGGTCAAAACTTGGGAGATTTTTTGACTTTCATATAACTCATTTTTACTTCCTCTGCTTGAAACATTACTTCAAAAAAATTATCTAGTTATAAGCCACTCACTGTTTGTAAAAATTCAGTCTTGCCTGGCTTTCCATCAAGTTGAAACAATGAATACGTGCTCTTTGCGTTTCGGCCTCTTATTCTATAACAGAACGTGAAGTGAGAAAGGTGCATTGAACATGCTTAGGGTAAAGAAAGTTGCATGAGTGCATTAATCAGATTTTGGCAAAAGATAGATTTATGCTGCACCCCAGCCAAGCTCCGCCGTTTTGTTAGGTTATGAACGTTTATGTTAGTTTAGGAGCAATATACTGAATAGCACGAGGTTTATTATGTCTCACATTGAATTTCTTCTGTGACGAAACCCTAAACCCCACCTTCCCAGGCGGGCCTTATTAGAGAGGAGCCTAGGGTGCAGCATAAAACTATTTTTTCCCCAGATTTTATTTGGGTTGTGTATCCTTCGGGGATGTGATGCAATATGACAGTCTCTCATTTTTACTGCCAATTTACATGAAAAATATGAAATACATAATTTATTATACTACGTGCCAAAACTTTCATTTTGGCGAGAATATTATGTGTTTATGATCAGTTTTGCCCTTGCTCACAACCAAAATTAAAATTAAAAGTAAATTGTAGGAAGTTCTTTGTCATAAATCTTGCACACATGAATGTGTCATAACTTTGACTACTGATTTGTACTACGATGTTTATTCGTCCCGTTTTGCCCAGAACAGTCACTTTTTTGCAAGATGTCCCGCTGTCCCGAAAGTTTGGGTACGTTGAAATGTCCCGGGCTTATATTATTTTATTTATTGTGATTGGCCAGTGTATTTCACGGTACATTAAAAGTTAAATAGTGAAGGTCTTGCTCATTGTCAAAACATACTTGAATAGAATAGATCTATCATGTGCTGACTTTTATGACAAAGTATTAGAAAAAAACGCACTTCTTGATAAAATTCATAAAAGTGAAATTTACAGTGACAATGAGGAGGAATAAATTATCTACACCAGTTTGCAGAATAAATTTCAAAAGTAATTTGAGATAATTTATGTGCATGAGACAAGGGTAAATTGTAAATGTCCTTTTAATTTTGTGGATGAAAGTTTTTTATCCCTTTTCCCTTAATTGTCTCAGGTTTTCCCCAAAATTTTAAATGTCCGTTTTTATATAAACATTATTTTCACACCCTATTTCATACCTATTTTAAATCAAGTCATTCTGAAAAATCGCTTTTGCCTTTTGACCTCTTTAGAGGCAAATAGTTCACTTACTGTATATAAGTGAAGTTCCCCTGCACTGAGTGCA
Organism: Ectobius pallidus; assembly: GCA_964059195.1. Lineage (NCBI taxonomy): Eukaryota > Metazoa > Arthropoda > Insecta > Blattodea > Ectobiidae > Ectobius > Ectobius pallidus. The sequence continues at coordinate 88,432,999 of CAXKWD010000007.1, read as the reverse complement.
TTTTAGGTATACTAAATATTGGAAAATTTATAAGTTTCTGTACATTTCTGATAGTTTTATAGCACCTCTTAAACCTAGTGTTCGTATTTTACCAAGTAAAAGAAATGACACATAAATATACAAATTGAGTAAAGTTAAAATACATTGATAGGTATTTGTATATTGGTCTGCATGATGTTCTATTATCTCATTTTCGTAAAATCGGAATAATATTTTCTTCTAAGCTACAAGATATCCTTTATGACAATACTACCACCCCATAAAATGAAGCCATATTTATTAATTGATTCAAAGGGTGTAATGAAAACATTTTGATCTGTTATGAAATGCATAACTTCCTCTGCGTAATGAAATAAATTCTCTTAATATATTTTTAGACAGCCGAAGGTAAAAGAAGTATTTTTAACGGTAGATGATATTAATTAAAAGAAGAAAAGTGGTATAAGTGGTATAAAATTATAACATTCCATTGCTTCACATGGAAAATACTCTTAAAAATAATTGCATATATGATTATTAATAGACTCAGAGTATCAAAATTTGAGAACTTTAAAATCCACTACTCTTTTTTTTTTTTTTTTTTTTAGTGAAATTTCTCATGGTGATTGCAAAATTCGTCAAACTTGGTGGGTGAAAAGCGTTGTTTTTTTTTAAGTTGGCAGCCCTTAGGGGCTCGTTTCGCAAACATAACCTACTCGCAAAATAAAATCTCGTTACTAACACTTGGTTAATAAATAATTTACATATGGCATTCTTTTCATGTAAGTTTGTTATAAAAAATAGTGAGAATGTCGTTACCACTTCCCATCGCATTCCCGAAGGATACTCAGTCCAAAAAAATTCTGGTTAATGCACTCATAACTTTCTTTATCCTAAGCACACATACCCTCACTTCACATCCTGATATAAAATAAAATCAGGTAAACTGAAATAACAAAGTGCCAGAATGCATTTTTTAATCAGTGATAATTGCAATTATGATAAACCCATGCAGAAAATAAGTTATTTTTGTAATAGATCTCCGAGTTGAACTCCAAAAACAAAATGTGCTCGCAATAATATTAATGATGAAATAGGCCTACGATTCGCTGACTAGTCCAGTATATAGATACAATCCACCTTGCATTAATTAGGGTAAAAGATTTTTCTTTCTTATATTGTTTGGTATTGTAAGAGTAGTGTAAATCTAAGTTTTCGACCTCGAAAGCCCTAGGGACAACTTTCTGTAAACAAAAAAACCTCGAAATTTTAGCACTTTTTTCAGTTTATCGGAAAAATCTCCTAGATGTCAACTCCTCGCAAACATTTGTCTATCACCATTCGAAAGAGCATAAAACTTCCTGCAAAATGCATTGGTAAAACTTTAATTTACATGTAGTATTACAGGTACTATAGTACTTGGAATTTTTAAAAAATATATTAAAAGGCGTGTATTTGCCCATTTTATCCATTTATGGCGGTTTATGTAGTTTATTATGCGTTTTAGTTATGAATGACCATTCATTATGTATATGTACATGTATTACAAGGTTACCTTGGGGGGGGGGGTCAAATTCGATGAACATAAATTTACTACCAGATAACATAGAAAGTTTAAAATCCGTTAAAAATTACGTAACTTAGGTGTAAAAAAATTATTTTTGAATTCCTTTTTTTTTAAAGCGAGGTCTACTGTTCACATTGGCATACTGCCCATGTAAGGCAAATAAATCACAGAATTGCTTAATTATAATGCCACTTTGTGATTTTATTCGTATTTAGGTTGAAAGGTGGGAGAAATGAGTCAGGAAACGTTGTGATGAGAGGAGGGGTTCTGTCGGTCTGTTGGTCTTAAATAGGCTATCGGACAGTGGACACAACGGAAGGTCTATCTGCAATATATTGTGATGCCATGGAAACTTACTGCAGTGATTGCAGTGTCATCTGAGCAGCATGTAGACGCATGGCCCTCTCGAGTGGATCGAGATAAGGACGATACACTGAAACTGAAGCTATGTTTTGTTCAGCACGATCCGTTTTCCATAACAGACTCTATAATGTTAATAAACAGTGAAGTAGTAGGTGAAAAGCAGGGTAATTGTCAATGATCCCAAGAAGTAGGCAAGACCTGTATGGCAAAAATGATTGGTAAAAACTTCAAAAGCCTACACTTGAAACGAAATGATAAAGTAATTACACTTGCTGATGTCACGAACACCTTGAAGATTGGTTTCCAACCACTGTTGATGCATTGATATTGTTTCAGAGAACCTGCATAGCAAAGACTTGAAGAGGTACTTCACCTACGAACTTAGGATTATGAAAGGGTACCAAATCATTACAAAGTTTTCAAGCCTCTAGATATCCAAATATCGTTTCTGAAATGTACGTTGGTTATTGTCATTCATAAAGTACTGTGGCAAAGCAATGAATAATTTGGTTTTACCTGCAAGAGGTACGTCAGCCATGTTAAGAAGCAATATGAGTCTGAATTAATTATCGTGTTTGATGGATACCTAAATGATGTGAATCAACGAGGTACTAAAAGTTCAGAAAGGGTTCGCCGTTCCAAGATAGAGTTCAGCTGATATAATTTTTTATGAGAAACATTCCCTTCTGTTTCCCAATAGAATTTCTTGGGGAATGACAGTAATAAAAGTCGTCTCTTACAAATGTTGAAAAAACATTTCGAAAATATTTGCAAGTATTACAGGCATTAGAAGACGCAGATGTTCTTATAGTTACTAGAGCTATGTCAAAAGTAGCCACTTAGGATAGCGTCGTTGTAAGTGAGGATACTGGCATGCTTGTACCCCTGTCAAATCAGGAAGGAGTGGCAAACATGACGCTCACTTCAGAACCTCATATCAATATGATCCAATGTATCTTCTATTTATTTATGCTTTTAGTGGTTGAGATACCACCTGAATTCCATTTGACCATGGAAAACCAAAACTTTTCATTGCAAAGAAGCAAGCTTGAAAAAATACACTTCAGTTTTTACAAGTTTACTGCAACCAAGGAAGAAATCAGCCATGCAGGACCCTTCAGCTCATCACAACGTCAGCTGAGTCATTTCTCCCACCTTTGAACCTAAATACGAATAAAATAAAAAAGTGGAATTATAATTAAGCGAATCTGTGATTTATTTACCTTACACGGGCAGTATGCTACTGTGAACAGTAGACCTCGCATAAAAAAAGGAATTAAAAAAAAAATTTACACCTAAGTTACGTAATTTTAAACGGATTTTGAGCTTTCTATGTTATCTGGTCGTAAATTTATGTTCATCGCATTTGACCCCCCAAAGGTAACCTTGTAATACATGCACATATACATAATGAATGGTCATTCATAACTAAAACGCATAATGGACTACATAAACTGCCATAAATGGATAAAATGGTCCAATATACGCCTTTTAATATATATTTTTTAAAAATTCCAAGTACTATAGTACCTGTAATACTACATGTAAATTAAAGTTTGACCAATGCATTTTGCAGGACATTTTATGCTCTTTCGAATTGTGATAGACAAATGTTTGCGAGGAGTTGACATCTAGGAGATTTTTCCGGTAAACTGAAAAAAGTGCTAAAATTTCGAGGTATTTTGCTCACAGAAAGTTGTCCCTAGGGCTTTCGAGGTTGAAAATTTAGATTTACACTACTCTTACTGTACCAAACAATATAAGAAAGAAAAATCTTTTACCCTAATTAATGCAAGGTGGACCCTTTTTTCGCTACCTATATACTGGACTAGACATGTTTCTTTCAAATTTAAAGCAGCCTTATAGGTTATGAATGAATAAAAAGTCAATCTGAAATCTGTCAGGAATTACATGAGGTATATTGCAGCACAGGAACGAATAAGAAAAAATACTAACATTAAAATATAATGTAGATATCGGTATCTATAGAATGCACAATATAATATCAATATTCAACGGCTATTGTGTTTTAAAACACTATTATTTACACTGACATCATTATGAAGAAATGAATCAATCAAGGCAGGCTAACAATATCAAATCAAGATTGGCAATTTGTTACGTTATGTTTAATATTATATTGTGGGCCATGCAATAAATAATATTGTAGCGTTTTATATCCATTAAAAAATTAATATTCATATATTCGTTATTTCGGTACCGGTCAACCGATTGGTCTAAATTCAATAGGCTTGTACCCATGGACGTCATAAATGCGTCTGCAAAGTTTCATGAAAATCCGATAAAGTATATTTGAGCTATCGCACTTTGCTAATATATTACCATAAAAATAGGCCCTAAATTGGGCATTACTCCGGTACCGGTTAACCGATTAGGTCCTATATCAATAGGCTTCTTCCCATGGACGTTATAAATGGCTATACCAAGTTTCATAAAAATCCGATAAAGCGTAAGTTATTTGAGTTATCGCGCGTACAGACACACGGACGGACATACATTTTCCCGTCCCCACACACAATCTCATAAAGTACCATACTGGCACTTAATAAGAGGCTGTATTCAGTTGTTTCAACCTATTGTTAACTAAGCAAGTCTGAATTTCTCAAAAGTGGGGGCTCGAAACTATCCTTCTGAGAACTGAGAAAAAATGATTCGAATAAAAGTTTTAGCTCTTAGTATAAGCACCTCATGTACAAATTTTAAAGGAAATCTTTTGGACTGTTTTCGAGCAAATCGCGAAAAACGAAATTTTCTTCATGTAAAGTGGCATTAAGATGGAAATTAAGAGAAAGTCGTCTGAGTCTCATCCCCAGAAGGTACCTAATCTACATACAATATTTTGTATTCATAAGACTTTTCATTCTGAAACTAGGCTGATCACAGACACACAGACATGTTTCTGGAAAGTGGATTCTGGGAACCTCAAAACTGCATTTACATTAAAAACTGAACTTCGAATTTCGAAGTCGAACACGGTACGTTCTCTGTCTACAGTACCTATGGTGCCGGCAGTGGAAGTAAAAACGTAATTTCATCAAATCCTGGCGCTAAAATAACTGACTACTATCCTTAATATCCATTTAGGTGATAATGATAGAACGAAACGATTGATTGATTGAAGGATAACACTGCTTATAGTGAGTGACATCCAAGCTTGGATACCTGCTGCCGACTCAGGTTGGTGGAGTAGTAACGCAAACACGCTTCTCTGTAATCCGGATTTCCTAGTCCGTTTCAAGTTGCACCGTAATTAATTCACTATAAGTAGTCAGCAATCGATCACCATGTAGTTACTTGTCCAATGAGACGTAGGTCTACCATAACAACACACCAAGCGTTCCATGTCGATTTGCCGCCATCAAGGTAATCAGTAATCACACTGAATGGATATATTATAAATATCATAATTTCACTGACCTTAACTCAACCAAGCTTTGTCCAGTAGTCTCCACACACTTGTTATAAAGTCTACACTTACACAACACACAGACAATATCGCTGAAAGAAACTAATGTTCACACGCAAACTAAAGAACCGCCATTTAGTACAGCAGACTACCGCTTTCTGGTTTACGACCGTTTGCTCCAACTCCCTGTTGTTGACAGCAGCGTCACTGTCCACAGGTGCGAGGGAAACTGAACTTTTTATAAAGAATAATTTCCCTCTGTGGGAGGTTAATTTCTTTATCTCATGGTTTGTATTACTTTCACAACACAAAGGGAATATATATTAATTTATTTGTTAGCTATAATGCCATATAATTCCACAAAATACATTATTTAACCTAGTAAGAAACACTTCAGGGACTCTTCACCGATATTATTGGGATGGTACCCTTGTTTGGTGGAGATGTTCGCGTATGTGAAGGTCATGTGAAGGTTAGACAAAGTTGCGTCTTTAGTTTGTGTTAGTGTTGTGTTTGTGTGATGGTTTAAATACATGTTTTACTACAACAAGTCGACAAGTCTAATTAATGCTGCTTCTTACCTAAGGTAAAAACTACAATAAATTAGCAAGTTTTGAGGATTATAGAAATGTGTAATTATGCATGAAAAAGTTGCTTTGAAAATGTATCACTGAAAGATTATGTACACAACACGGCAGATGAGCCAGTGGAAATTATCATATGCGGATGATGCCTAGAAAAGTTTATGTTAATACGATCGAGACTTCAGCACAGTACAAACATTGATCAATAATGCGTAGGCTTTCAAGGCCGGTGTGATGATAACACTACTAAACACCACACACCACACACAGAAAGCTATGCTATGCAGTGGTGTGCGATGAAGGTGAAGAAGCAATATTATAGTCTAGATTTTTATAAGTCAAAACGACATCTCACCTGAATTTATTTGAAGATCAAATCACTTCGTTTGTCCTTAGCAACAAAATCTTCGATAACTTTGTCATAGAAGCCTTCATTACAACAAACGTTTTCCAGTAGTCTTTTTTCTATTGACAGGCCGGACATCTGCCTTCCTTTTAAGAATTCTTATGTAGGTTTTAATTCTTTTTTGCGCAGAAAAAGAACGTTCAACCGAAGCACTACTTGCAGGAATTGTAACTATCACTTCACACAGTGTCCACCGCTGTGGCTCAGGGGATGCGTTCAATCCTCTCACGCTCTCACGCAGCGGGCCTGGGTTCGATTCCTGGTCGGGACAAGTTATCTAGGTGGGTTTTTTTCTGGGGTTTTTCCTCACCTTTGAGACAAATGTCGGGTAACTAGGCCCTTGTGGTCCCCAGATATCATCTGGCCGTCATTATCATCTTCATCCCATCCTCGCCTTGTTTGGAGTGAGTGTGTGAATGGTGTGTCTCGTGCTGTCTCGGAGGTGGCCCCGGCATTGGGCTGGTCACTCATCCGGGGAGACCCTCCATGTCCTTGTCTGGTCAAAAGTATGTATGTGATCCACAGAAAATCCCTCCCCCAGGTCGCGGCCCTGTAATTCCCGGGCGGCTTGGGTCGCTTAAATCCTAAAAGGGAGAGGTGAAACTACGATAAAGAAAGTAAGTAAGTTCACACAGTTCTGTAGGCTGATATAGTGCGCTGTCCATATTAGTTTCCTTTAAATGAATGAAAAGTTCACTCGCACTTTCATTTTTAAATTCTTGATTGGAATAATGCACACTCAATTCACTCCTTAAACGAGGAAAATCGAGATGACCAAAAACTATTTGCAACGATAAAAAAGCAATTTCAGGAAACATTTTCACACTCCTTGTTACGGTTAAGATTTATTAGTTCCAGAAATTTTAGTTTCTCTAAGTTCTAAAACCGTACTTCAGTTTGACTGACATTATCCAAAATTTCGTAAAATATTTTCCAGAAGCATTTTTCAATAACTTCTACTTTATGCAGCCGCGATCGTTTGATCTGATATTCACTTACTTTTTCTTAGAAGACGTGTCTGAAAATATTTTCTCAAAGTTCACGCCTTACAAGTTTTTCAATTTCCCAACTGCACTCCCAAGTTTGAGTTCCACTGTTTATAATTCTGTTTCCTATTTAACTTCCTGCAGCCAACCCTTACTCCACACATCACATTATGCTTATTACATTACGCCTGCATCATTAGCGAACGAACAATTTACGCTTATTTATAACTTATCACACGACAAAAATAAAAGTCTAATGATCACCGAACTGAAATATGCATTGGTATGCGAAACACTTGTCTCGACGAGGCCGAAGGTTGATAACCGGTTCGTCATTAGGCCTATTTTCTTAAGAATTTTGTACATGAGAAATACTGGCCATGTTTCCCACCCTCCGTTAGACAAGGACAGTAGAAATCGCGCCAAAATGATACTGCAGCCAGCCCATGTTTCCTTACCTCACACAGCAAGTTACGGTGACGTCAACGCTCGACAGCCAGCAACGAACTAACAGTAAGGCGATCGCTTCGCTATGCACATGGCAAACGACGACACACGATTTATTTATTGCATTCAGGACAAACAAGTAACATGAACACGTCTTAAAATAACGTTATGATTTTATAAAACAGTATAGAGCACATAAGAATACGTAAAACACTATAGTCTCAACATTATTTTCATGGGGGGGGGGGGAAACTAATTCAATACGTTCACATTTTTACGCGCGGTTTAGATAGTCTTCGCGGGCATTCAAAATTTAAACAGACCTATTCCTCATAGCCGTAGCGTAGTGGTTGAGGCGCTGCGCTACAAACTGGAAGGTCGCGGGTTCGATTCCCGATGAGGTTGTTGGAGTTTTTCAATTGACCTAATCCTTCTGGTGGCACTATAGCCCTGGGGTCGACTCAGCCTCTAACAGAAATGAGTACCAGGAGCAATCCTGGGGGTAAAGGCGGCCGGTGCGTAAGGCTGACAACCTTACCACCTTCACGTGCCGAATGTCCAAAATCTGGGAGCCTCAACCTCCTGGAACCCTCTGGGTCTCCAAGGCCTATATAGGGATCACTTTACTTTACTTTTATTCCTCATACGGATATTTTGCGAAAATACACGAAGCACTCAATTCGTGCCCTCGCAACCCTGGAGTCAGCCGCCAGCCGGCCACACTGTGGCGAGTGTTGTGGAGAAATGGTTTCCCGCGAATAAAAGATTTTTTTTTTTTTTTTTAATCATAAAATATTACATTTCCTATTATTAAAGTTTACTTTATAAAATAACTTCTTGTTTTCGTGTTAACTAGAGAAAGTATTTGTTTAGTATTTCATCTTTTTTCATTTCTTTATTTTAATCATTTGTATTAGCCTATATATTAAGTACCTTATGTTTGTATTTTTGTCTTTATATTTAATGTACGTTTCTTGTAATCAGGTATATCATTTCTTGTTATTTATTATTATTATTATTTATTTCATGTTTTTACCCTGGCTGAGTGGTAGAGAAGGCCTTATGACCTTAACTCCGCCAGGTTAAATAAATAAATAAAATAAATATATAATTGTAGCAAGTACAGAAAGAAGCTATGCTAAGCTACGTCATGCAACATTATTTTAACAGCTCATATAAAAAAGAAGAAAAATCCACCTTATACCTCTGTAAAATAGATAGGCTACCATGAGAGTTTGCCATAAATTACCAACAATTTATTAATTTCAATTAATTAGTCATGCAAAATATAGATGTTCACATTAACACAAGTCTGCTATATTTGAAGCCTAGATGTTTTCCCAATAGGCCTGTAGTGTGTATATATGGCCTCAGTCTCATATGTAATTAAAATTCAATTACGTTTAAAAATATGATTTGAAAATTATTTCAATCAGTAATAATCGGTAAGAAATCTTTCAAACCAAATCTAAATTCATGGCTTAATTTCTTATCACTAAGTAAGAACTGGAATGTGTTGTTTCCCCATTCATAATCCTTTGTTTTACTTAAGGTTAACTTTCTGTTCAGTTTTTCAATGAAATTCGAGTACTTACTTACTCAATGGCAATAGACAATTCCTAAGCAAGCTAAAGGAATATTATATTTTTAAGGAACCCGGAGTTTCATTGCCGCGCTAACCTGAACCGCCATTAAACTCTATTCTGTCCTAACTCCATCCAACCATCCGTATCAAATCCTACTTCCCTTAAATGTAGCCTAACGTTGTCCTCCCATCTACGTCTAGGTCTTCCAGGTGGTATTTTCCCTTCGAGTCTCCCAGACAATATTTTTGAGATATTTTTCCTCCCCCAAGTGTGCAACATGTCTAGCCCTTTTCATCCTCCGTGATTTAATTACCCTTACTACATCCGTTAAACAGTACAGGTTATGAAGCTAGTCGTTATGTAGTTTTATCCAATCCCTATTTTCAACTATCTTAGGCCCAAATATTTTCCTAAACATCCTGTTTTTGAACACTCTCAGATTTGTTCTTCCCGAGGAGTAAGCGACCTTGTCCCACATTCATACAATACAACCGGCAGGATAATTGTGTTATAAATTTTTATTTTTAGATTTCTGGACAGAATACGAGAAGATAAAAGTTTCTTAACTGCATAAAAACAAGCATAACCTGATTTCAGTTTGACACTTAACTTCTACCTTTTTATTATTTGTATCAATAATAGGCTAATTATTGCTCCAACATATTTTAATTTCTCCACTTGTTCGAACGATTTGCCGGCTATTTAAATACTATGTAGCGCATTATTTTGACGTTTCATGACCATACAGTATAGTTTGTTTTCTCTGTATTAAGTTAATTCCCAATCCAACATTCCTGCAGCATCGAAAAGACTTTCTGATTTATCTCGATTGTGTTTATGTCATCGCCCAACAGACAATCGTCATCTGCATAAGCTAAAATTCTGGTGACTGCCATTTCATTTTAGGCCTACCTTGTTTTCCTGAACTTCCCTAAAAATGCATAAGTTTCATGAAAATCCGATAAAGCGTATTGGTGTTATAGCGCTTACGGACGGAGAGTCATTTCCCGTCCACCTTACAATCTTATGAACAGGCTTTAAAACTTAGTGCCCGAACCCACAGAGGGAGATGATTCCGGTTACCAACAACCTGAGTATAGGGGGTGGGGGTGATTGCGTATGCTGATAAGACAGTCATTGATAGTAGTACTGAGAAGTCAATGCGCTGGTAGTACGGTGCCTCTCAAATTGGTCAACAGTGTTCCTTGTCATCATGCGTGTTTATAGATGTATAATACGTGTTCGGAATACCCAAAGTAAAGTGTTCTAAAACGCAAACATATATTGAAACATTTGGGAGGGACTATTACACAAAAACAGGAGAACGTATCGTTTTGCATGCTTGTAATGTGAGTTTAGAGAATGAGAAGTTATTTTGTGGTCTTCCTATACATGTAATCCGGTTTGTTTACTATCACGTGAACTAGTATATAGTAGCTAGCGCATACGCCGAGCAAAGTCTGTACAGTACAGTTGCTGTTAACATATTCGATCGGGCACTAAGTTTTAAAGCCTGCTTATGAAGTACCATTCTGGCACTTAATAATTTATCTTATATGTACCTCTGGCAGAAGAATTAAACTATTTTTATTATTATTGTTAAAGACTAAAATGTATTTATTGTAGACACAAATAACAATATAAATATAGTATAAAAGACTTATGTAGGGGGTAACCGTTTTCAACTACTGTATATAAAGGAAGCTTGAAATTTAACCAGTACCGGCAATGGCATAACTTACACCCTCGCACACCCCGCAACGCGGGGGCCCGAGAGCTAGAAGTGGTCCAAACGTCGTGGAGAATTTTCGGGTATTTTTAATCGCATGTAAAAATGATATGCACTCACATCTGGCATCAAGCCTACCCGACCATTGCATTGCATTTCTTTTATGCCTCACAGTTCCTGTTACTGTATCTACTGCTGATAGATCCTTTGTTGAAATAAAGTAAGAATTATTAAGAAGTACCATGAGTCAACGTATCTTAATATATAGTATACAAGATTAAATGTCTTAATCTACAGGCTGTTTTAATGTATACGATATAAAATGATTAATTGTAAATGCATTTTATTCTTTGGCTTGATTTCATTTATTAAAAGAAATAGTGCCCGAGCGGCTTGGGTAGCTTAAATCCTAAAAAAAGGAGATGAAAACTAAGATAAAGAAAGTAAGAAAGAAAAGAAATAGTCTTACAACAATTTGGATTGTGTTTGTGTACACTAATTAGGTGTGTAATAATTGTAAGTTCAAGTTTCTTGTACCTCTGTTAACATATCTACCATTTGGGAACGTATCCTGGACGATGTGGTTAGTAGCGGACTACTGTGTCAATATTCTTCCGCTTATTTGTATTTGGACCTTTTGGTTTGGTGGAACCTTGTCCTCGCTCATTATCTTGGATTCAAAACCCGACTTTCAGGTGCAAGTTGCTCCGTTCAGACTATCACGGTTACCTCGAACTCAGTTTTACGAGCGTGGCATGAGACACTCTCAATACAGCAAGTGGCACTGATACGTGAAAACCGGGTTATCATTGCAAGCTTATAAGTGAGAACACCAGGTGACCCAACATCTCAGCCTTGAGTGTAAGCTTCTGGAACTACGAAGAAGAAAATGAAGCAGGAAATAATAATAACTGGAGGAACATGGAAAAAAAACTCAAGTATCGAGAAATTTTATATATCTTCGTAAAATGTATAAACCCAACAGGCTTTAATATTTTTAAACTTTTTCTGTCCTTTAGATGAATCCAGGTGATTTTATCTCAATTAAATTCGCTGAATTAATTTATTTAATGCAAAAGTTTCTAACCCCCACCATTTTTTACATACTTTTTCCATAAGTTTTTTATAATGACGACACAAAAGTAGTCTTGTACTAACATGTTTTGTTCGGTTCTTTAAATGAAACCAAGTGATTTTAACTAAATGAGATGTGCTCATTCATTTCTGAAATTCAAAATTTTCTTACACAACAGAATTCTTGTGCACATTTTCACGTAGGCCTATAAGATTGATAGAATGACAAACATAACAATTGCAAAGAACACCAAATTAAAATGCCTTGATTGCATTTATGGACAGCTTCTGGGTGTCCACACATCCTCCTGAGAAATAATACAAATGAAATTGATGTGGAAAACGGAAGATTCAATTAATAGGTGCATAATATGCTAAAATGACGTCTTAAAGAATATAATTTTTTTTAATGGTAGACATAATCGAATTAGCGTACAGATTCATTTTTTACATCAAACAGTCTGCCTAATGCACCTATTTCATCAAAAGAGTAAATTTCATGTTGCACAATGCAAACTATTATATATATATATGACTGACTGACTTTTTCCTATAACCCTACGATGGGAATAAGACCTCCAACTAGAGGCTTCAGTAGGGCTACCTATATTTATTTTGTTATGCTTATTTTCCGAGGGATAGAGAATTGAATTGAACTGAGTTTACTTTTAAGGTTTGTATGCGTAGAATTTAAAAGTTCCTTTTTGGCATACAATCCGCTCACAGTGACAGAAAAAAAATTACAAATTACAAATTACAAACTAATAATAATTACAGAAAGAGAGCAGAGGGTCCATCGCCTCGCAACCCCCCCCCCCTCCGGAAACTAAGGTACTACTTGAACCTGAAAGGGCCGAGGAATTTTGTCCAAAGGCTCTAATTTAGGCTTGTAATTCTCTTACATTAGTCTTTCTGGACCCCAGCTTGAAGTCCGTACCCAAGATTTTACGTCGTGAAATAGCCTATCCATCGAACGCGGCCGGGCTTGATCCCGCGACCTTCGAGTCTAGAGGCGGGCACGCTACCTCTACACCACGGCGGCCGACATTGTAAATATAGTTAAACCAGAATTCAATCAACATAGCTTATTAATTCAATTATTATTTGGTTTTTACTACAATATTTTTGTTGGCTCTTGTCAATTTATGCTCATAGTATTTCGAATATTGAATTATTGCTACTATTATTATGTAAGAATTACTACATAGAATCTACAAACCGGAAGGTCGCGGGTTCGATTCTCGATGAGGTCGTTGGAGTTTTTCAATTGTCCTAATCCTTCTAGTGGCACTATGGCCCTGGGGTCGACTCAGCCTCTAACTTAAATGAGTACCAGGAGCAATCCTGGGGGTAAAGGCGGCCGGTGCGTAAGGCTGACAACCTTACCACCTTCATGTGCCGAATGTCTAAAAATCTGGGAGCCTCAAACTCCTGGAACCCTGTGGGCCTCCATGGCCTGTAATAGGGAACACTTTACTTCACACTTTTTACTACATAGAATAGGCTACTTTTAATAGGAGTATGCTTGTTATAGAGCTTAGTCTTATCATTGTTAGCTGTAAACGAAAACTTATAACCATGCAGCATCACTTTGTCATGCAGCATGTTGTAATACCGCAATAAGGCAAACAAACAAATGAAAGAAAAAAAGTGTCAACACAAGTGAATGAACTACACTAAAATTAAAACCAAACATTAAATTTAGACTTGTATTGACAATCAACTGAAGTTATTCAAACTGTTAATTTGGAACTTCTTTCGGAGTAGACTACCTGATGAACGATTCAAATTAAAAGGGAGATGCTAATTTATAAATGACGAAGATGTGTGAAGGAATGATAACACAGCCCCCCCCCCAAAAAAAAAACTTGTTATGTGGTGTTTCAGATGTTTTACCGGATTTTGGCTATAGTTAGTGTGCTTATTCCAAATGTAAACAGATATTCTCTACCAGCTCTACTTTTGTATAGAGTATAGAGTACCATTAACCTCTTTCGCAAAACAAAATCTTCCTTGATAACATAGCTAGTGAAGGTTCTTGATCATACTTTGGACACGTAGGACGAAAACTGTACGGAGTACAGAAAATCTCAAAGCTGGATTATTTTTTGCCCTCAAATTGACAGCTCATAAGTCATAAACGACCGTACAATATGTGATAATATCAATTTTTTGAAAGACCCCATGCTATATTGTTATTGTAATGTTAATGTAATGTTTTATGTTAGTGTGTTGCTTTCCTCTTCACATGATTTAGAAGCTAAAAACAGGCACTGTTTTTATTTATATAAAACGTAAAATGGGATAATATGCATAATGGTTTTATCATATCTCACAAAACTAAAGCTGATAGGGCAAAACTAATGGCATATTTGGCATCAGCGACGTAAATATATCCAAGAATGAGTATAAATTTTAAGGCACCAAAATGATTGTTGGTCTGTGTAATTATTACACATCGCTCAGCATATAAAGAGTGTTGCTTGGTGCGTGTTACAATTTTCAAGCGTTATAAAGTAACGGTTTAAATTTAATCCCATCCTATGTGAACCCGATCAAACTGGATATAAGATATACTCTCTGTTACTCTGGGTTGTAATCTGCCTGCAAACAAATTTCGTCCTTCCACATTCTATGGCGTCGCTCAAGTAAGATCAACAAAGAAATACACAAACTCACAAATTTTCGCAATGACTTTGCTGGTTCTGTGCATATGAAATAAAATGAGAGGAAATATCTGGTACTGCGAGAGGGAAGAGAGTGAACGATAGAAATGGGTGCGAAACATTATCTGGACAAAGATTGGAAACAGAGAGGAATTTGTAAAGGAGCGTTGCGTCCTGTTATTCTCAATGGAAGAGGCGGCTTGCTCAAAAGGTGTCGTAGTGGAACTTTAACTCTCTACTCTGTATGCTTCTTGTCTTATTTCAACTAATGGACTCGCGGATCCGCAGTGGAAATTCGTTGCATTTCCACATCTGCCTAATCTCTCTTAAGGAATCACTTTTGTGAAAACATTGTTTGTTATGGTTATTTAACGGCTGTTGTGTACTGCAATTTAGGGCTATAACCTACGCCAGTGTACAAGAAGTTTGTCCCGAAGGAGTTCTTTTATCAACATAATAACAAAATATAACTAATAACTCCTTTAAAAAAAATGGGCTTTATATTAGGAATCTCTAGAGACTAAAAAGATAGGCTACTCAAGAAATGTTTATATCATATAGAAGCTCTGTTGAAGCAAGATGGAATATGCCTCGATTATATGGTCACCTACATATAATAATCCAATGCAAAAGATTCAGAAAAATTCTCAGACATTTATATTATAAAACTAAAATGAATTAATTTATAATCAGAATATTCCATGTCAACTTTTAATTGAATTCAATCAAATGTCACTTTCCAATCGAGCTGCTGAACAATTATTCCTATACATTATAGACTTGTAAATGACCTGTTATAAATGAAGAATTACCTGATAAAGTACATTTTAATGCCAGTAAAATCAATTTCAGAAAATTGTCAACTACTCTAATATGGGACGCTTAGAACGTCAGCGCATAAGACCTCCCCTGTTCTGAGGTTGTGCTCCAAATACAATGAAATCTCGGATAAAATAGAGCGAGATGCTATTCTTATTTTATATTATTTATTATTATGTTATATACGTTTATTCAAGTGACATTATCTTGCCTTTAATAATAATTTAATCGTTATTCTGTTGGTTTGATTGTTTTTTAATCTTAGTTCATTTTTTCGTTATATTGTTGTGGTAGGCCTATATTTCAAATTGTATATTTAATGTATTCGTAGCTACTATAACTGGATCATTGCTCTGTTGTAACATAAAATAAAATCTGGTTAGCTGATATAACAAAGTGCCAGATGGAGTTAATGGCATATTTCAGAAACTACTGAGTTCTAGACCATGGTTTCTTGAGAAAGATTGATAAGCATATCTGAAGGAATAAGTGGGATAACTAGAATATTAACAGAACGAAATTACAACAAATGCCTCAAATCTAAAGCAAAGTGTGATAATAAAATCTCAAATCTATTTGTTCCGTCTAGCATTCCGTGTCTGGCCGGATTTGAGGCAACAGCTGTTTTCGCGAGGTCATTCGCCGTGTTGCTATGGCAACAGGCGTGTGACTTCGCTTCTTCGTTTCTTTTGTTTGTGTCTTCAATATAATTTTAAATATGTTTATTATCTGGTTTGCTCTTTCTTCCCATCAATTCTCATCAGAAATGACAATTGACTGTCTTCTTTCATTTTTGGATAGTCATGTCTATAATCTCCAACCCAAAGTTTCAGTCTGATTATTTTTTAGTATATTTTATTCATAATTTTGTGTTTTTAAAGAAACAATTCAGTTTTATAATAATGCTAATTAATTCTCTTATTTATGTTCTAGTATTTTAATGTAACTTAATTGATTTATTTCCAAGATTAATTATTTATTGTTTTTCTTGGCCAATGGGATTCTTGCTTTACGTCACATGTCGTGACGTCTGTCATTCTTTCAAGCATTCTTATTCTCTCATTCGAAGCCTTCGTCAGGCTAGTTTTATTCAGTTCAGAATACTGAATCTAGTTATTATTGTCGAGCTGGGAATTGAAGTTTCCCAGCCCTAGTTATTGCAGAGACGCAATTTAATACCTTCATCAAAGTAATTTATTTTGTGATTCAATTACAAACGTGTGAATCCAAGTCTTTTCACTTCCCTGATCAAACCGTATGGACTTGAATGTGCAACTCATTAAGTAAAAAGGATTTACTGTAAGTACTGCTGTGAATTTAATATTTCAGAGTGCTTTAATATTAGTTTTAGTGTCGAAGCAACATTTAAAGGTTCTTCTTCTCGGTCGAAGCAGCAAGTCGACCTTAAAAATATTGCTGAAAGTGCGCATTCATTTTCAAGAACAGTGAAATTCTTATTCAGTCGTTTGAGCAAGCGCGACTATAAAAAATTGCTCTGGTCCTCCGAGCTATTCATCAGTCTTATAAGGCAAGCATGCCTTATTATCCAGAAGGAGCTTCCTAAGTCGTCTCCCCTTGACGTCATCAACATTTCTTCTTCTTCGGCACCGCTAGGAAGAGGAATTCATTTGTAAAGCAAGATATCAAAATTCCATCTTGTATTTAAAAAGGGTCTATTTCTCATTCTTGTCCATTGTGCTCTTTGTGCTCTTTGTGTCTTTCAAGGGGCTCAATAAATATATTTTAAACTTGACTTAGTGTAGCATCCTTCAAACCGGAGAGATTTACCCGTGTCCCTATTTCGCCTGCGAGCTACCGTGGGAGCGGGTACATCTTTTTGTGGTTCCTCCGGGCCTAGATATGACCCAGAGGCCTATGGTTGAAGATGCATTGATAGTTAGTGACCTATAATTAACATAAAGTAACTATTCAATTCACAGTTTGAATTTGTCTTGGTCACTTATTACAGAGACCTCAGTGATTAGCCACAATTCCAGTCATTCTTATATATCAATCTTGTTCCCCCGGTATAGTTTGCCGCCGGTGTGAGACGCTACCATCAGTAGCCTTCAGTAATAAGTAGTTTAAAGTCAGTTGCTATAAGTATCTGTGGTTCTCCTCCGCATTGCGTTTGAGGGAGGTCTCTGACAGATTTCAATTAAGTTTTCTGTACTTTCTTGTAAAGTGTAAACATTTACATCTGTGTACTTACACCTGTACAGCTACACACTATTTCCTTGTCTACTCGTATGCTCCTATGCGGGCAACTCACTCCATTCTTATAAGCAAACTTTAATTTGTTATTGTTGCACCGGCTCTAGGCGGGCAACCTATTTAATTCAGACATTGCATAATCAAGTCACTATTTGTATAAGCAAGTCGCTATGTCGAGTCCAGACGGTTTGACGGCTCTTAAAGCCAAGCGAGTTCCCATTAAGGCCCAGATTACGCGGCAGGTTAATGTCATTAGTAATTTAGCCATTGAGGATATCACATATCCTGAACTCAAAAAGTATGAGTCCAAGTTAGACGAACTTGCAGCTAAGTTCGACCATGTGCAGACTGAAATCGACGGTGTGGATTATTCTGATGCTGAAGAAGCATATAGGGCAGAAGTCGACGCCGTCATTTCCAGAGGCAACTCTCAGTTGTGTAAATTTCTTCAGGCCTTATCTGACAAGGAGGCCCTGGCCCAGGCCGAAGCTAAGAGAGCGGAGGTCCTGGCCCAGCAGGCCCTTGCAGAAAGGCAGGCTCAGGCCCAGCTGGCTTTAGCCGAAAAGGAAGCTGAGGCTAAGAGATCCGAAGCCCAGGCCCAGCTCGCCCTGGCCCGTGAGGAAGCCGAAGCTAAGAGAGCGGAGGCCCAGGCCCAGCTCGCCCTGGCCCGTGAGGAAGCCGAAGCTAAGAGAGCGGAGGCTCTGGCCCAGCAGGCCCTTGCAGAAAGGCACGCTCAGGCCCAGCTGGCTTTAGCCGAAAGGGAAGCTGAGGCTAAGAGAGCCGAAGCCCACGCCCAGGCCGAAGCTGCCCAAAGGGCTAAAATAAAACGTTTCGAGTACTTGCAGTCGCAATTTCTGCGTCAAATGCAGATTATGCGAGAGTACGAAATCGAAGATACTACGCTTCATGAGGCGCGCATTCGCCGCTCTGAATTCGTAGAGATCTTCAAGGCCTATAAGTCAGATTATGCTCAGGTGGCCATTGACGAGGCCTACCAGGATCATGAATTCGACTTTCACGCAGTGGAATCTGATTATTATAAGGTCATCGGTTTCTTTGACTCCATGATAGCTGAAAAGAAACAGCTATATGAACCCGAGCAGGCGCAGACTGCCAGTCAGCGCTCCTCGCTCGACCTTGTCACGCCGTTGTTACCGAAACTCCCCGAAATCCGTCTTCCTCAGTTCAATGGGAACCCCTCTGAGTGGATCGAGTTTCGTGACACTTTCTCGTCGTTGGTAATTCAACGCAGGCACATTTCGGACATGGACAAGTATCAGTACTTGAAGTCCTGCCTGTCATCAGAGGTTAGTACGGTCATTCAGAATATTCCTGTCTCTGCTGCGACCTTCCAGGTGGCGTGGCAGACTTTGATTGATAGGTTTGATAACGACCGGCTAATCGCCAACACCCATCTGGACAATCTCTTCTCTCCCCCTCAGATTGAGAGGTATTCTGCAGAATCCCTGCAGAAATACCTGGATCATTTTATAAGCACGGTGCATGCACTGAATTCCCTTAATACAGAAGTGGAGTTGTCAGATCTGATTATTACCAGAATTATCATCGACAAGCTTCCGATGAACCTCATCAGAGAATGGGAGTCATCTGTCAAAATAGGGCAGCTCCCTACTCTCAAGGAGTTATTTGTCTTCTTGGAAAGCCGAGTTCGCATACTGCAGATGACTGATGCTGCCACGAAAAGTCAGACTGCTAAGTCAGTTCCGAGCTCTCCGGCTCCTTCCAAGTCAAAGTCTTCTTCTTCGAGGCCTAAATGTCTCTGTTGTCGTACTGCTGTGCATGACCTGTTTTCATGCAGCGACTTCAGGAGCATGACTTTCGCTCAAAGAGACCAGTTTGTTAGAGACCGCAAACTGTGTCGCGTATGCCTGTTTAGTCAAGGACATGCCAACAATTGCAGGACTTTTCAGTGCAGGAGATGTGCTGGGAGACATAGCACATTCCTCCACGACCCGACTAGCGATAGTCACCAGGCTGCCAACACTGCAGGTGTTATGGCTTCTAGTCAGACCCAGCAGCGCTGCTTGCTTCCTACTGCTACTCTCCGCATCCTGGACTCAGACGGCTCGCCTGTTGAGGCCACAGCCCTCCTGGATAGCGGTTCAGACTGCAATCTTAATAGCAACAGGCTGTTTAGGCGTCTTGGACTAGCTCCTCATGCGCAGCGGACTACGCTAGCGGGAATTTTGTCCACTAATGTTAGCACACATAAGCTAACCAGCATCACGATTCAGTCCCGAGTGACTTCATGGCGCTACAATGCACAGGCCATTGTCGTTCCGGAGATTTCGGAGAAAAGGTTCCCGAACTCTTTCATTGAGACTAAAGATTGGAACATTCCTCCGAATCTTCCCTTGGCTGACCCAGTCTTTAGTCGTCCTAAGTGTGTCGATCTACTTCTTGGTGTGGAGATTTGCGCCCAAGTGGTGTGTCCAGGGCAATTTTCCACCTGTGAGTTACCTACAATTCAGAACTCGCACCTTGGTTGGTATTTCGCCGGGAAACTGCCCTCTGCGCCTTTCCCTTCACAGCGTTGCCATACTTCCAATGGTCATCGACGCCGATCCACGGCTAAGGGTTATCTTGAAGCAAGCCCCAATGAGCCTGAATGCTCGGAGGCTATGTCTTCTAATTACTCAGCCTTCCTAACTGCTGATCAGATAGTGAGTAACCAGCTTTCCCGGTTCTGGGAGTTAGAACGAGTGTCTAACTCAGCCCCCTTCCCTGACGAGTCAGTTTGTGAACAGCATTTTGCTGCCAATACTCAGCGTGACTCCGATGGGCGATACATTGTAAAGTTGCCCTTTGTATCAGCTCCAGAATCCCTGGGGAGCACAGTGTTACAAGCCCAGAAGAGATTCTTCTCATTAGAAAAGAGACTGTCTTCAAATGAAACCCTTCGAGAGGAATATAACAGGTTCATGGATGACTATCTGAAATTGGGTCACATGAAGCCTGCCTCTCGGAGTTCACTCGGGAAATATGAGTATATTATCCCGCACCATCCCGTCTTGAAGCCTTCCAGCACCACGACAAAACTCAGGGTAGTTTTTGATGCTTCGGCGAAGTCTTCTAACGGGAAGTCACTCAATGACATCCTTGCAGTAGGTCCGGTGGTGCAACCTGACCTCTTCTCGATCCTCCTACGCTTTAGGTTTAATCCAGTGGCGTTCACAGCGGACATCGAGAAGATGTATAGACAGGTCTTAGTCCATCCCGACCACCAACCTCTCCAGCAGATTTACTGGAGAACTTCTGTGTCAGACCCAATCCAGCTGTTTGACCTAACCACGGTCAATTATGGCACTGCTTCTGCTTCCTTCCTGGCAACCAGAGCGCTTAAACAGCTAGCCATCGACGAGGGAAGCAAGTTTCCTGTAGCAGCCTCCATCATAAACAATTCCATCTATGTCGATGACATAGTGGCCACAGCTGCTACGCTGTCTGAGGCCAAGGTTATTGTCTCTCAGCTGAGAGAGCTTCTCCCCCTAGGTGGATTCAATCCTCGTAAGTGGAGTTCCAATTCTGTGGAACTGCTCCAAGACGTTCCTCCTGAGCTGCGGGAGTCTCTCGACCACAGAACCTTTGGTGATTCTGACACCTCCTCCATAAAGGCGCTAGGCCTTATATGGCAACCTTCTGACGATATGCTCAGGATCGAAACTTCAGTCGATCCTTCCAAGCCATTCACCACTTGTTCCAGAAGGACATTGCTATCTTGTATAGCCTCTATTTTTGACCCCCTTGGTCTAATATGCCCTATAATGTCCTACTGCAAGATTCTGTTCCAATCTTTGTGGAAGGAGACTACTTCATGGGACCAGCCCATTCCTTCTGCGGTCGCCGACAAGTGGCGCAAGATTCACAACCAACTTCAGTTCATCTCCAGCATCGCTATCCCTCGGCTAGCATTACAGCAGAACTTCGTATCTGTGCAGTTGCACGGTTTCTGTGATGCTAGCGAGGTGGCATATGGCGCCTGTCTGTACATACGATCTACTAATCACCTCGATAAGGCCAAGAGCTGTCTGCTTTGTGCCAAGTCTAGGGTTGCCCCTTTGAAGGCAACGACTATCCCTCGCCTTGAATTGTTGGCAGCTCACTTGTTGGCAACGTTAGTTCACCGGGTGTTACCTACGTTGCAACTTTCTATAAGTTCAGTACACCTGTGGAGTGACTCCAAGGTTGTACTTGGTTGGTTAAACCATTCACCTTCTAAACTTAAGACTTTCGTGGCTAACAGAGTCGCGGACGTCCAAGAATTCACTGCCATTGAATCTTGGTCGCATGTGTCATCTAAGGACAATCCCGCTGATCTCATCTCTAGGGGAGCCACCCCTTCTGACCTACTTAACAACTCTCTGTGGTGGTCAGGCCCTTCTTGGCTTACTGCCGACTCCACTCAGTGGCCCAGTTTGCCCACTGAGCTCGAGTCTTCGTCTCTCCCAGAGGTGAAGATAGCAGCGCTAGTCACCATCGAAACCTCTAGCTTAAGCCCATGGCTGACTAAGTTTTCACACTTGAAAACAATTAGGGTCATGGCTTACGTGCGACGTTTCATTAATAATTACTTGAAACTCAAGTCACCTATCAATGGCTCTTTGTTGCTTTCAGAGCTTACTGAAGCTTTGCATTCTTGCATTAGAATCATTCAAAGGAATGCTTTCAGAAAGGAAATTCAAGCATTGTCTTCCTCGCAAGATTTGCCTTCTTCTAGTAAGATCCGGCAACTATGCCCCTTTATTCAGGATAACATCCTGCGTGTAGGTGGACGTCTAAGTCGATCCAACCTACCCTTTGACAACAAGCATCAGATATTACTTCCTGCAGAGCATGCTTTCACCAGGCAGTTGGTTCTCCATGTGCACTTGCATCTAGGTCATGCAGGACCTCAGCTAGTCATCTCGCACTTGCGAGAGTCGTATTGGATCCCTTGCATTCGCAAGCTGGTTCGCAGTGTACGGAGGCGCTGTAGTGTTTGCTTCCGCTTTGAGGCTCAGGCTTTTCAGCAAAAGATGGCTGATCTGCCTCCTGAGAGAGTAAATCCGCTCCCTCCTTTCACAAACTCTAGTGTGGACTATGCCGGTCCATTCTCTCTCAAGTTTGGTGGCCCGCGGTCCAAGGTGACTACTAAAGCCTACGTTGCTATTTTTGTCTGCATGTCCACGAAGGCCGTACACGTTGAGCTAGTGACTTCGCTCACCTCACGTGCCTTCCTGGCGGCATTGTCAAGGTTCACAAGTCGTCGTGGAATTCCAAGTTCAATCACTTCTGATAATGGTACAAACTTTGTTGGATCCCATGCCGACCTGCAGAACCTCTCTAGGTTTTTGATGTCATCAGAACATCACTCCGCAGTGCAAGACGCCACTGCGCATTTGAACATTCATTGGCGTTTCTTGCCTCCTCACTCTCCACACATGGGAGGGTTTCATGAGGCGGCAGTACGCTCTTTGAAGTTCCACTTGAAGAGGATGTCTTCGTCTTGTAAGTACACTTACGAGGAGATGTCTACTGTTCTCACACAAATTGAGTCATTCTTGAATTCACGTCCTTTGATGTCGTTATCTGAGGACGTGGATGACTTTGGATATTTGTCTCCCGGCCACTTTCTTATTGGCAAGCCCATTGTATCGGTGCCCAGTCCTGACCTCTCTGGTGGGTACAGCCTGCGTTCCCGTTGGAACCATCTTCAGCAGATGGTCACTTGCATTTGGAAGAAGTGGTCCGTGGATTATCTCCACACGCTACAGCGTCGTGCAAGGTGGCACAAGGTACTGCCAGACGTTCCTTTCGGTACCCCTGTATTGGTTCTCGAGGACAATGTACCTCCTCATAGGTGGGTGCTTGGTCTGGTGCACCAAGTACACCCAGGCCCAGACGGCCTTGTCAGAGTTGTCACTGTTCGCACTGTCTCAGGCACTTATAAGAGGCCCCTCATCAAGTTGGCTCCTCTGCCTGTCAGTGAAGAGGGACAGTGACACCTGCTTTCATTCAGAGTGTTGATGCCGGACGCATCCCACTCCACCGATTTTGACTTTCTTGCGACTTGATAGTTGTTTTGGCCTCGAATCCTTGCATTCACGAATTTGCTTGACGTCACATTCTGTTAGATAATTTCACGAGTGAAATTATCGCGGGCAATATGTTCCGTCTAGCATTCCGTGTCTGGCCGGATTTGAGGCATCAGCTGTTTTCGCGAGGTCATTCGCCGTGTTGCTATGGCAACAGGCGTGTGACTTCGCTTCTTCGTTTCTTTTGTTTGTGTCTTCAATATAATTTTAAATATGTTTATTATCTGGTTTGTTCTTTCTTCCCATCAATTCTCATCAGAAATGACAATTGACTGTCTTCTTTCATTTTTGGATAGTCATGTCTATAATCTCCAACCCAAAGTTTCAGTCTGATTATTTTTTAGTATATTTTATTCATAATTTTGTGTTCTTAAAGAAACAATTCAGTTTTAAAATAATACCAATTAATTCTCTTATTTATGTTCTAGTATTTTAATGTAACTTAATTGATTTATTTCCAAGATTAATTATTTATTGTTTTTCTTGGCCAATGGGATTTTTGCTTTACGTCACATGTCGTGACGTCTGTCATTCTTTCTTTCATTCTTATTCTCTCATTCGAAGCCTTCGTCAGGCTAGTTTTATTCAGTTCAGAATACTGAATCTAGTTATTATTGTCGAGCTGGGAATTGAAGTTTCCCAGCCCTAGTTATTGCAGAGACGCAATTTAATACCTTCATCAAAGTAATTTATTTTGTGATTCAATTACAAACGTGTGAATCCAAGTCTTTTCACTTCCCTGATCAAACCGTATGGACTTGAATGTGCAACTCATTAAGTAAAAAGGATTTACTGTAAGTACTGCTGTGAATTTAATATTTCAGAGTGCTTTAATATTAGTTGCAGTGTCGAAGCAACATTTAAAGGTTCTTCTTCTCGGTCGAAGCAGCAAGTCGACCTTAAAAATATTGCTGAAAGTGCGCATTCATTTTCAAGAACAGTGAAATTCTTATTCAGTCGTTTGAGCAAGCGCGACTATAAAAAATTGCTCTGGTCCTCCGAGCTATTCATCAGTCTTATAAGGCAAGCATGCCTTATTATCCAGAAGGAGCTTGCTAAGTCGTCTCCCCTTGACGTCATCAACATTTCTTCTTCTTCGGCACCGCTAGGAAGAGGAATTCATTTGTAAAGCAAGATATCAAAATGCCATCTTGTATTTAAAAAGGGTCTATTTCTCATTCTTGTCCATTGTGCTCTTTGTGTCTTTCAAGGGGCTCAATAAATATATTTTAAACTTGACTTAGTGTAGCATCCTTCAAACCGGAGAGACCCGTGTCCCTATTTCGCCTGCGAGCTACCGTGGGAGCGGGTACACTATTGAACCGACCAAATCATAGGCAATGGTCCCTTTGGAATGCGCTTTGGAGTCTGTAAATGATGGAGGATAACTAAAAGAAAGAAAACTCCCTAAGACATTGTAAAAGTGAGGTAATATTGAAATTAAAGCTTATATTTTTCGGCGTGTTAACAGTAAGACAAAGCAGGTTTTTTAAAGGGCGTGTACTAAAAATATATTGTTAAAGTCCCACAAAATACACATATCTGAGGCATAGGCGTACCGAGGGGGGGGTTTGGGGGGTTTGAACCCCCCCCCCCATTGATTAAAAAAAGGAAAATTGTATAATTTTTTAATTCTGGCCATAAATTACTTAATACAAGTATAAAGCGTGGGAAACTTAATACAAGTATAAAGCGTGGGAAGCTTAAAACTCGTTATTTTGCGTCTTAATTTTTAAAATTTTCCGGGGAAAGACCCCCGGAAGCTTAAAACTCGTTATTTTGCATCTTAATTTTTAAAATTTCCCGGGGGAGGACCCCCGGACCCCCCCTCCCTGGGGGGTATTCCTTTATAACCCCCCCCCCATATGGTCGGTCTGGTTACGCCTATGATCTGAGGGAACATCGATACCACAAACTTCTGATGTAGGTGATTTTGGTAGAGTTCGGGCGAGTGTAGCTTATCTCCCATTACAAATTAATTGAGTTAAAGTACGTAGCACACACAAACCTCGACGCTAAAGCTTAAAAAAGGAAGAGAAAATTACTTCTTCACAAATTCGCTCCAATTAATATTTCTTGTCTACAAATAACAAAGTTTTCTCCTACTTTTATCAAATAAATCTGAAAAATTGTATTTTATATTCATAACCCCCAGATGAAGTTTTGTATTTTTACTTTATATGTCATGCTTTTGTTTAATCTTTCATCGAAGAATTAACTATGTCATTGTAATTTTTTCCTAATGTAAATTTTTGTAATCGATCTTTGATTTAAGCTCCAGACCGATTCTTTAAGCAGGACTTACGGAAAACGAAGGTCTAAACCTGAAGTTTGACAAGCACTTATGTGGTAGTGTTATTTGTCAAAGCCCAGTGCATTGGAACTTCCAAAGTTGTATATGAACGCTGTAAAACAATACTGTTGTCAAGAGAACTGATTTGCATTTGATAAATTTTGTCTAATATATTATCACAAAATAGGCGTTAAATTGGGCATTACTCCGCTACCGGTCAACCGGTTTGGTTGAAAAGCAATAGGCTTCGTCCCATGGACGTTATAAATGCGTAGGCTATACTAAGTTTCATGAAAATCCGATAAAGCGTATTCGAGTTATATATAGACATTTCCCGTCTACCAAACAATGTCATAAAGTAACATACTGAAACTTAATAAAATCAGGTAAACTGATTTAACAAAGTGCCCGTATGCTTTTCTAAAATCAGTAAAAAGTTAATTGGAATTATGATATGCAGAGAATAAGTTATTTTTGTTACCGATTTCCGAGTTAAGCTGCAGATCGATTCATTAAGCAGGACATACGGAAGAACAAAGGCCTAAAGATAAATACTTAAACTTAATTCAAACTCGTATACACTGATATAAGACATTCTTAAAATAATTATGTCAACATTTCACAGAATACACTGGCGAAGAATTCCACTTAATGTATGTAGGCCTAATGTATGTATGTATGTAGGCCTAGTTTATATTTTCTGTATATAACAGTATTCAACTTGATGAACGAAATAAACATCTGACTACTTTGATAATCAGATCTTCCAATTTACTTCATTATTATCACCGTAAGTCTCAGCTTAAATGCGAAGGGATGTATCATGGCTAACTATTCCAAAGCGTATATGAAGAGTGTAAAACGATATGTTGTCAGGATAGGCCTAACAGATTTGCATTTGTTAAATTCTTAATAATATATTACCTTAGAATAGGCACTAAATTGGGCATTACTCCGATACTGCTCAACCGATTTGATCCAGTATTAATAGACGTCTTCCCATGGACATTTTAAATGCGTGTACCAAGTTTCATGAAAATCCGATAAAGCGTATTTGAGTTACCACGTCTTTAAAATAGATACTAAATTGGGTTTTACTCCGGTACCGGTCTACCGATTTGGTCCAGTATCAATAGACGTCTTCCCATGTAGGCTACATTATAAATGGGTATACAAGGTTTCATGAAAATCCGATAAAGCACATTTGAGTTATCGCGACTTTCTGATATTTTACCATAAAAGGCACTAAATTGAGCATTATTCCGGTATCGGCTAACCGATTTGGTCGAATATCAATAGACGTCTTCTCATGGACATTATAAATGTGTAAACCAAGTGTAATAAAAATCCGATAAAGTGTATTTGAGTTATCGCGCCTTTAAAATAGTTTAAGTTTTAAGTTTTACTCCGATACCGGTCAACCGATTAGGTCCAAATTCAATTGGTTACTTTTCACGGACGTCATAAATGCGTATACCAAGTTTCATGAAAATCCAATAAAGCATGTTTGAGTTATGGCCTCTTTCTAATATAATCTATTAAAATAGACACTAAATTGGGCATTACACCGGTACCGGTGAACCGATTTGATGTCAATAGGGTTCTTCCCATGAACGTTATAAATGCGTACAGCAAGTTTCATGAAAATCCGATAGAGCGTATTTGAGTTATGGCACGTACAGACACACGGACTGACAGACAGACGGTCAGACTTTTTCCCGTCCCTACAATCTCATAAAGTACCATACTGCCACTTAATAAATTAAATAAATACTTATAAATCTATAGACATGGGACTATCGCATTTAAGCACACAATGCCATCCACCTTGGATCGAACCCACGCGCTTGGAAAAGAAAGTCAGTGTTATGCTAATTGCTCCACCGAGGACGATTCAATGCAATCTGAACAGAAGATGGTTGGTTGGTCTTGATGGTTGTTCCTGGTACTTAGGCGTATGCCTGTGACAGTCGCCGGTTTTGTCGAAATTTTGTCCACAGAGGTTCTTTTACATGCCTGCAAAACTACAGAAATGGGCGCTTCACATTGATGCTTACATAAAATTACATCGACCTGGGCCGGAATGGAAACCGAGAACTTGGGCACAGAAAGCCAGCCCCATAATTTTTAGTGGTATCTGCGACTCCAAGCTGACTGAAAAGAAGAAAAGCAGGATAATGTATGATAAATCTCCGATTATTCACAGGTATTTGTAACAAATTATCTGCAGCGTATGGCCTAACGCAGATACCGGTACCACAATATGATAATTCCATGACCTTGAATTGAATACAAATTATTCAGGCAAACATCGATAGCACAATTTTCCAACCGTCCAAAATTGGGATTTATTACGCTTTTACCATCATTTCTCTTGTGTAGCATTTCTGCATTTGATCACTTTTTATCCCTTCCTGTTCCACCTCGGTAAATGTTTCTAGCTCGCTCTCTCTCTCTCTCTCTCTCTCTCTCTCTCTCTCTCTCTCTCTCTCTTTCGCTCCTACTCCCTGTTTCCTCCTGTCACTTTCCCCTTAATAAGCTATCTTCATTTTAATCTTTATGGAGAAAAATTGTACTCATATTAGAGAACGTTTTAAAAATTACTCACAGTTCCCTGGAGAATATATTATATTTTATATAATTAATGTGTGATTTACGCTGCGATTGTGCACATCACAGCAATTTTTCACAAGACCAAAAAAACCACAAGGGATTTCTAGCAAGGTGGGTAAAGAAGAGAAAAAGTACACTCTTCCCCTTCTGTTAAATTTCATTTCGAAATTCAATTGGCTGTTAACAACTGCTGAACAGAAATCCATAGGCCCGTAAAGGCTATATGTATATTGTACTTTTTCTTTAACAGACTATTTACTTAGTGGTATTTACGATAGACTTCGAACCAATTTTATAGTATACTGTATAAAACTAGTGAAAGTCAAAGGAAGTCGCTTGTAGTCCGTAAGTTAAATTTCCGTGTAACTATACAGTTTGGTATAGTTTCTATATTGTGTATATTCCCCTTTCCATTGACAGTCATAATTCCGCAAGGATTTTATTGATGAAATCAGGCAAATTTCTTACATCTAATGTGAAAAACAACTAATTTGCTTTCCTTGTGCAGATAATAATAAAATCGAAGATTGATTAAAAAATGCCTAGACATAAGATTATATACTTCTCTCTGTATTTAGACAGTATTGCATATTTTTTATATTGATTCTAAACATAATGTATACATTACTTTCAGTTTTGCAAATCAATCTCAGTAGGCCTAAATATGATTTACGATTGAGTTTCCATTACCAATATTTTATTTGTAATTATTAATAATAATAATTATTACTATTCTTATTATAAAATATTTCTGGCATTTGCGAGAAGATTTCCCATCTTTCTGTAAAATAATTAGAGATGGGAAATTTCCTCAGATTAATTATTAATACTAAAATTGTTTTTAACAGGTAATCTCTCGAGATATTATCAGTTTATCACAATATGTAGAGAACGAAGTTCGAGCAAATTTATCTGATGAAACTAGTAATCATGTGTAGGATTTATTCCATGAATAAAATGTAATTTTGTAAATAATAATTATTTTATTACTTTTTGTCAATATATTCTGTCTGCTGTGAGATAACGGCATATTAGATAAATGAAAAGTGGATGAATCAATTCATGACTTACCAATGCTACCAATAGAGCGCAACAAAGACAGAAAGCGTCGTAGTCATTGCTGACATCAGTACACTTGAAAGCACACGAACTAGCTTGCGCCGAAGGAAATTGTGTACAATTTCCAATCCTGACGTTTTATCAGATAAAATTGCAACTTTTCGACCCTAAGAAGTAGGCCTATTGTGGTTGGTTGAAATCCGAGAAATTGCTAAACCTTATTGGTCACTATCAAACACGCGTCGTAATAATGGAATAGTCAAATAAAAACTATAATATACAAATATGTTGACTGAAATTAAAACTTGAGAATTTTTTCAAACTAGATGGAGATGATCTTTTGTCAAGTTGACATGCGATATCTTCATTATACATACATATAATCTACAGTATAAACTCTGGGTAATAAATTTCAAGTTATTTTTTTCTCGTCAGGTAATATTAGATCCTTGAACTCTGTGTTTCGCGCCTGGTGCAATTCTGTTTTTGTTCAGGGCTAAATTAAGCCTTTTAATTTTATGACAAAATTATAAACAAAGGAGTCAGATAAAAATGAATAAAACATCCAAAATGACGATTTGCTCCGAATGGATATTCGTCGTGAATTCAACACGGATTTCTTTCTACTACTTTTTAATTGACATAATCTTTCTGTGAAAATACGATCCTGGGAGTAATTCTACAGGTTAAAATTTTGTTGGTGAGTAGGCCTGAAATCTTGGGCTTACTATGTTCCGAATGTATAGAAATGTGGGAAGATGAACTTCAGAAACCCTAATGGACTCCACGAGGCCATGAGGGAATCACGTTTATCAATCTACTAGGGATTACTTAATAGACTATTATTAATATTCAGGAGAGCAACTGAGCATTAGCAGCCCAACAGTGAAAAACTTTAAAAATGTTAGTACGTCGTCTTATTCTGAGGGGAGGCAATTCAGATACTCCCTTTTGGCGATGCCTTACAATATATATTGTGTTGTAATCAATAGGCCTACATAATTACAATACCAATACAATAATCAGAGCTGTAATCCAATCTGCAAGGCCAAGCATACACGTACGATACAGTACGGACACATGACGAAGATTCTATCATTTCAGAGTATATCTTCAACACTATTTGTAACACGCTTGATGTTTCTTTTTACAAACTTAAGTCGATGAGGATATTTGATACCCATGTTAAAATCTCGGATGAATGAAATTTTCCGAGAACCAGATTTTAAGATGAATTCGGAATGTACTGGTATAGAATTAACATAAGTTTTCATGGGCCTACATTATTATAGGCGGAACTTTATAATTTTACATTTAGCAGCCTATTTTTTCTTTCCTCCAAGAATAATGTTTTCTTTCCTCTAAGAATAAATTTTCCTTTCTGATTTTCTTTTCTGAAAATAATTGCTGTAATAGCTGTATACATTCTTTGCCTCTCTTGGATATTAATATTGTGTGTATGTGAGTGGGAGGAAGATCTGAATAAACTTGCGCTTGGAAGTTATTTTTGGTATTAGCCTACATGGATAAACATTATTGTAGTTAGTTAAATTTTATTGAAAAATATAAAAGCTCATACAATGGATGGATCGCAATGGGAATGACCGTATGAGTGCAATGTCCAACCCACAATAAACACTGACAACAGAATTTGAACCTGCGGCCTGCGGTGTTACTACCTTAGACAATGTTTTCCCATATATTGATATATTTTAGAGCCGTGGAAAATATTAAATACTGAATAGTTTGATGTAAGATAATTTCAAATACAGGTTGCGTTTCTTGCTTCTCACAGCCCACGAGAAGTTTGATTTCAGTCAGTTCGTGATACAGTTTGCTTGCTTGCATGGTTGTTGCGTGTCATTTCTGAAAAATACAAAGCGTGCATTCGTGTTTCCAAACAAGAAACGGAAATCACCCCAACCTACTTCAGTCTTGTATGTTCGATTCAAAGATAGAAGTATAGAAAAATTAGGAGTCGAAAGGGGTATGGAGTAAGCTGGTTTGATTTGGTGAAAGCAAATTGCCTCAAGAACTGAATAATCCAACCTATGATATCTACGTCTTTCGCTATACGTATTCCCTGTATGAAGAAGTATCTGTTACTCGTGATTTTGCATGTATCTAAAGTCAATAAATATTCTTTAATTAAGATTATGAAATAAAATAAATCCAAAGTTTTTATTTTTTGATTTTTCCATTTTTAACTACTTGAGTTTGGAATCGCCATCTAAGAGTCTAACTTTGAACAGAACTTCTGGAAAAAATGATAGTATATTTGCTTTACAAATATCTGGATTATAACAAATAGTTCGGTACCTGACAGCAAACTACTACCAGCATCAATCTCTAAGGCTAAGTTACTTGAACCAACCCTTTTTTTTAGATTTCATGGTTACTTTACGACGGTGTTGTACACCAACTTAGAGCTGTGACCGATGACGCTGTGCACGAATTTTTTTCCGTAGAAGTTTTGTTATATACCTGCTAATCTACAGACATGGGACCTGTCGCATTTATGCACATATAAATGCCATCGATTTGGGCCGAGATCGAACCCGCTACATTGGGTGCAGAAAGCCAGCGCCATATAACTTAGACTGTACCATGCAGACCGACCAGCACTCATATGATCGTCACTTTACATAGTTGATTTCAATAGAATTGTAATCGGGGCTAGAATGGAAGGGACCAAACTCAGTCACTAGAATCGCCTGGCTTAGACTAGGTGTTTGGCGGATAAGAATTTATCCGCATATCTTTACTGTACGATCTGTAAGGAGGAAGAATCATATACATATCCTAACGAACTGTGAGAGTATGGGATAAGAGAGGAAAAATATTTACGCGATCCTTTAGTCTACAGTTTCGAAATGGGAGCTACGGGCAAGCTGGACTGGCAGAAAAAGAAGATGAGGTGAGGATAGGGAAATTTCTATTTAAGGCGAGAATGCTCAGGTTCGAAAAAGCAGCAAATTAGGAAGCGACGTTGAGGGTGAGAGCAACGGAAGTATAGAATCCTTCTTGTTATGACGGCCTCTTTTTCTAGAATTGCAGCTTACACTATTTTACCCACTATCCTTATATCTGTCAATTAGTGAACACTAACTCGGTTATAGCAGACAGATCCTAGCTTCCTCTGTTTCAGGATACAACTGCCCAATTCCAGCTATAGTACAAAGTATCTGAACGTCGGGTGGACCAACACTAGTAGAATGACTTCCAGCTGTGTAGAAGTTAGTATTGTTCACAATAAAACTTCAATTCGGAAATTGCAAATAAAATAAATTAGATGATCGCAAAGAAGCTACCCCAAAACAGGTAAACAATGAGTATAGATTTCAAATGAGCGATTTTCAAATTGTATAAAGGCAATATACAACTGGCTACGATATATGCAAACTACTCTAACATATTTAGCTGTAATTTAATGATAAATTTCCATCATATAGAAAAATCTTCCTGAAGTGGATATGGACTTCTCTAACATTCCTTTCCTGGAAATTATATAGGCACGTTCAGCAGTTTCCCCAAATTGTTGAGGATCAATTTCATCACGAAAAATTGCAGGCCTATTTATGCATAGGTAGGGTGTTTATTTGGAGAAAAAACTTTGAATTTTATAAAGTTTTACTTATAAAAATTACACTCTAGTGTATTTCATATAATATGGTCTAGTTGATAGCAGAAACGGCAATCTACATTTTAATCAATGAAAATCTGTAGGTGTTATTCTGCGAAATAATCCCTTTGATTCATTCTGTTCGGGAACAAGGCCCCTACATTCGAAGAAATAACAAGAAATATTTCTGTGTGGGAGGGACGGACTTCCTGCTTGTTGGTACGACAGGAAGTAGACGAAGTTTGGCGAATCGTAGTTATTGGTAAAGATAATCTACACGCTATTGGGGTCATGTTAAGGCTTTTAAATCAGGTTATCAATACTCACGAGAACGGCGTATATGCTATTTCAAGTTTTTCCGCTTATGCAACAGATCAGAAAACTAAACAATATTATAAAAACCATTGTCCTTACTTATATTTCCGGGGGCGAAGGATATCGGATATCGGATATCGGAGCGAGTAGGCCTAATATTACGAAAATTCATTTACATAAAAAAATACACATCCAGCCACAACAGATCTTTGTCACTGCTGTGAGAGGTTCTCAAGTTACGAAAAATGTATCGAGTATTGAAGAATTAGTTACAAATGTTACCACAACATTTGGCAAAGAATCCTAAATAGCAGGCTATTCATTACTTCAGGATTGTGACTTAACAATCCAATTTAAAAAAATCCTCCAAGCAGGATTAATCTCATCACCTATGACGTAACAGATGTCGGAAATAATTGCAGAGCAAAATTAATCATGTTTAGAGATCAGAAAAATTTTACGTTTTCCTTTCCAAATAGTAAGTGAAGAATTAAAAGGTATGGATAGTAAAAGATTATCTAGATTGCAGAATACTTTAAAGAGACGGGGAAGCGCCTAATGAGGAAATTATTAAATGACCATTCATGCCATACCAAAATAGCCTACATTTATAGTTTATATATGTATAAACTGTATTTATATGTATACCATTTGTAAATATATTATTTTATAGCTTTTAATATATACATGTAGACCTACAGAGTGGAGATTTTAACAACTTAACAGATTTTAACAACTTAATCCTTCGGCAAAAACAAACAAAATTTCAAATATATTTTTTGTTGTTCAGAAAAAACTATTATCCCTAAACTTTAACGGAGGCTTCACTCGGTATTATCTGTAGCCTACTGTTTCAATTTTTTTTCGCGCCCGGAGAGGAAAAAAATGTTCTCTTTGCATTTTTTCAATTAAGTTATGTTTTGCAGTTTTCGTTTAAAGTTAATGCAGAGATTACTACCTGGACCAAACAAATCCGCGGCATAAGGCAACATTGGAATTCGGGTATTTAATGCTTTATTTTTATACGCGCGACACTGTAGGCTACGTATTTCAGAAGATAATCTGGTAGCCATTAAAGCTGTATCTAAAACTTTAAACAAGAGAGTGTTATGGCTAGGAAGTTTGAATCGCATTATCCAAGGAAGATGGGACGAATTTATTCGCAAATGAGGTTGCAGACCTATATACAACATTCATTATACAATATGTAAATAATACTGCCTACCAAGGACTTTACTAGGACTATTTTAAGATTAACAGGGTCCTCAGATTTTCAGACGTGGCTTAATAACCGTAGACAGAAAGGCGCCTAATATCGGATAGGTTCCTAATATATAATATAATTTTTTTTAAGTAACATAATGGAGCGTCTAGCCATAAATAATAGTGCAAATAGGTTAACTTATTCGAATTATAAACAATATATATAATTAAAATTTCACTTTTAAAACCGATCGCCAAGGGAAAAATTCTGTTTACCGCAATCTTTAGCAGAGATGATTACTGATCATTTTATTAATAATAATAGGCCTATTTATTAATAATAATAGTAATAATAATAACAGAAATAGTAATTTAAACACACTGGCATTTCCAAAAACAAATATTATAAAATAAATATTTGGCTATGAAGGTGGTGTCGACCCAAGGTATCAGGGATAAATTGTAAGTCATAAAACAATATATGAATAATTTAACTGATCATGTCACAAAGTAATACAGTGTGGTCCATATAATATAACTGGGCACTTTTAAAGACTTCCAAACTAATAATAGCAGAAATGTGCAACTGTGCTGAATTAAATAATAGGCTACCTTTGGGAGATTCCATTCGCAATAACACATTCGGTTTTCCGAAAATGGTTCTTTTAAGTCATGCACTCTGTATGCACGAAGCCTAATTTCTTTGCAGCTCTCTGACATGTGCCATACGAGTAGCCCGGTGCAATGATTTCTTTGGTGAATTCACTGTACGTTCTCGAATATCATCAACACGATCTCCCCTCATTGCAGGTCTTCTTTTTCCAAGCTCGCTGAGAGAGCCAGTTGCTTCCAGCTTTCTTGCTATGGATAAGATTGTTGCCCTTGTTGGAATTTTGCGCACATTGAAAAGTCTTCGAAATTCCCGTTGAGTTTCAATCAATTAATTTATCTGCCAATATGTGTCCACACACTCTGCCTAATTGAGAACTGCATTTTCGTTTGTGACTACAAAACTCGAGACTGGAAACTAATAAATTGTCGTAAGGCAACACTGAAAATGGTAGGGGTACCAAGTATCAGAGTAGGCTACCTTTCATTCTCCCAAAGCCACTGAATTCATAAAACCCAATTTCAATTTTTTCTTACTTTCCAGAGAGCAATTATAAGTCTTTAAAAGTGTTCAGTTTTATATGAAACACACTGTATAATTTTGATACCGATATAAGTTACTGACTGCATAAAATGAGATCTAATCCATGTTAACTTTTCTCTTTTCAAAACATTGTGATCTATAATTATTCTGCGTGGAAGTGAATAAAATAAAATAATAATAGGAGTCAGAGTGAAGTAGAATGGTTGTACTACCCCTTTATTGTAACTGGAAGAACTATTGACTACTATTACAAGAAGTCGCTAGGCGTAAGAAAACTCAGATATAATCTACTGATTCCTGGAATTCCATTTCGAATCGGTTTCTTACGTTTCTCATTCCTTCAAATCTCGGAGCTAATATTTTCCTGAACAGAGTTCATACCACGATCCATTATGCAAACACAACTCCAAACTTTGTAATACAAGATAAACCGACTTCAGTGTCATTTTATCTTTTCTAAAGAAGTCATTTAGGCTACTCTTCCATTTTTAGTTTAATGGGGTATTTTCATACCGGTATAGACTGTTTGAGAAATGGAAATTGCATAGGTTCTAAGTGCCTTTTAGAAATTGTACAGGAGAGAGAAAATACTTTCCAGTACACATATCTGAGTCTGGAGTACTCATTATTTTTTCATGGGTATAGCAACTACTGTAACAATGAACGGTACATAGATATTAGGCCTACATGGCGTTGGTACATGGAACAACAAGGTGCTAAGAATTTTTTTTTCCAAAAAATGACACTTAAAACCTTTGCAATATCTACTCTTAATTTATTTCCAGTTTTGACCATCTTACATATTATTTTATATATTAGACTATTTATTTGATGAAAATCCCCTTTTCTTCGCAAATATTACAGAGTTCTTTATGAATGATCACCCACTTTGTTAGGACTGGCAAGGCCGCTCCGCGAAATAGTTGTCTTCCATTATTATAATGAGTTCATTTCTTGTTAATTTTAAACGTTCAGAAACATTTAGCATATCAAAATGCTTTTGGCTTGGCTAAGTTGCCTTTAGTGGATTAAAACTACTATCTGTAGTGTAGAAAATAAGGAAAAGAGGTGCATTTAACCAATACTTTTATTAGGACGTGCGATAGTCTACGGTTCCACAAACAAAAATCACCAAAACCGAAATAATTTAAGTCCGAGGCCAAGGACGTGGAGTC
Source organism: Ectobius pallidus (assembly GCA_964059195.1). NCBI lineage: Eukaryota > Metazoa > Arthropoda > Insecta > Blattodea > Ectobiidae > Ectobius > Ectobius pallidus. The sequence continues at coordinate 88,395,624 of CAXKWD010000007.1, read as the reverse complement.
TTAATTTATGGGGACTCGTCTGTGATTTAACATAATTCAAAATACTACTGTTAATAGGCTATTAATTACCAAACTATTACTACTACTTTGTCGCGATTTATGAACGTCCTGAAAACATGAAAGCGAAAAGTAGGCAAATATTGTGAAGTGTCAGGTTTATAGAGAAAAGATTCAGCCTGTTGGTGATGTCATTTTGAGCAAAGTAATTACTGGATTTTAATTAGAGGTAGATGCGTTTCATGATAGTGTGTATCGTCATACGACCTGCCCGTTCTCATTTACACGTCCCTAACAAAATTGGTTCAGTTTCACTTTATATCTGTACCGCCAGTTAACTGATATGAACTGCGTGTAAATTTCATTCTGTGTTATTATGTTTAATTATAGAGAATCATTGCATATAATGTACAATTCATCAGTAATCGGCTAATCTCTAATTCTGTTATTATGTTTCAAACTATCTTCAATTCGCATGTGTGTAGCATAACGTTTACAATCCAGTGATGAATATATAAATATTTAAAGTAACTAATGTATCAAAAATTGGTAAAAGTATTCTTCCGCGCAGCAGATGGCGGATCGCTACTCATCAAGTATATAATATATGGATTATATTTTATATAAACAGTATATATGGGTTATATCCTCCACTCAACAAGTATATCGATTGTACGGAAACTTTTCGACGATTTTGGTCTCTTCTAGCGTTTCTTTATTTCAAGTTGCATTGAATCTGTGTTCCACACCAGCCCTAATCTATTATTTGTGTGAATTCATATCCGAACACACGCATTAGCCTATAAACAACGATCACGATTAAGTGAGCGATAACATGGGGTGGAGTATGGAGACATTTCATTTGAATGGCTAAAAGGCATGCCTCAGAACCAGCCTCTGAATTAGCCTGACTCATATTGGCTTGATGTCAAACATTAACCTATGAACGCAGGTCGGTTTCATGCTCAGAAGCGAAGGAGGGTGGGAAAGGTTAGTCTCCGTTGCGTATTTTGCAGCCTGAAAAAGAATAGAAGCATAGGTGGGAAGTCAAGTGGGCCTAGCGAAGCCGGTTATATTTACTCTTACTAACATAAACCACTGCGCCTTGTATCGGAAAAGATCCGGGCACTAGGCTGTACATTGTGACACTTGCCTAAAGATATGAAGTCTTTACATAGACCTTCCTATTACCTTATCCCTTTTTTTACTTTCAAATACTTGAAGTGTATTTTATCGCGTCCATTCATTTAAGGCGAAAACTTTACTTCAGAAATGGTTCGTACTAATCTGTAGATATTCACGTATCTGGCAGGACATGATGATATTTTAAAGAGTTATTTAAAACAAAGAGATAAATGTTTTATTAAAATACGAGGGATGCGACATAAGACAGTCATAGCAACTATTTTTTCTTTTGAAAATGTGGGACAATTTAAATTTTTGAAATATATAAATGAAGTTGCAGGGTATGGAATGTATGTACAGTATATTGTATAATCCAGATTATGGGTTTCTAGATGTGGGATAGTGAAAGAAAAACAGACACTCATGAACGTCCATACACGACTGCATCGTGCCATTCCAATGTACTGCGGTAGTTGGAAGCATAAAAGCACGTGTACCATTTCCATGATCCTTTAGAGTTGGGTACGGGTAGGGATTATTCCCCGAAGCTTCCATCAGCTCCTTGCTATATTCTCTGGCATTTCTCCCTCGGATATTGACTATTTTGCTGATCGCATCTTGTCATATACATTGTGCACTGCAGTTGACTCTCAACTAAATTATCATCGCCTCTATTCTTATCCTATAATCGTCTATCACAGGCCTGTCCAACTTCAGAAGTACTGGGGGCCAAAATATTTCGACAATTGATGCTGAGGGCCAAACACTAAAAGTTTCATTCACATAAATATAATAGTAAAGTACAGTAGACCAAATTGTTGAAATAGGATTCATTACCAGTAGGCCGAAATTATATAGAACTTAATGTGAGCACTGATGATTTTTAGATTGCTTCACTAAAGTACGAATGTCCACTTCTATGATAGTAACTGCCAGTTTTAGTAGGTGTAACAAGGAATCATCAGTGAGACAGCTCCTATATTCATTTTTTATGAATTTCGTGTTGGAGAAAGCACTCTCACATATATAAGTGCTTCCAAACATTGAGGAAAGCTGCAAACCAAAATCTCTAAGCTGAGGAAACCTGCCCTCTGGAAGTAGCTTAAAAAGTTGAGCCCTCTTTCAGACCTGGTTTGAAGGAAAGGATCAGCCCGAAGATCACAGAGCTCCAGTTGATACATGGATGGCTGATTCTCAATATCCACATTCAAAGGGTCATTAAAAAGCAGTAGTTTACCTTTAATATTTTCAAAGTCAGAAAATCTTCCATTGAATTCTTGAATAATAACTTCAATATTTTCACAAAACTCAGAAAATCTTCCATTAAATTCTTGAATAATAACTTCAATATTTTCACAAAACTCAGAAAAATTACCATCTTCAATTTCTCCTGACAGCTCTTGACAACATGGAAAGTGTGTTAAATAATTTCTTGATAAAGTTGATTAAAGGAATTTTAAAACCATTAACATGACCACTAACCCTGAAACACATTGATTTTTGCCCTGAAGTCTCTGGTTCAATTCATTCAAGTATTGTGTCAGGTCAGTCATGAAAGCAAGCTGCCTTAGAATGTCTGGATCTTCAACCCGTCGAACAAGATTTTCACTATCTTTGGTAGGCCTACTGTCCTTTTAAAATACTGGAATCTCATTCCTCAGAGCATTACCTGCACTCAGCCAGAGTACATTTGCGTGGAGTGCTAGATCTCTATATTGGGCTTGCAGCTCATCCAAAATTTCCCGGAAACTGCAGTGAAGTTGTGCCTTATTAGTTGTCGTATTAGAAGTATCCGCGGGCCACAAAACTGTGAGAGCGGGCCGCATGCGGCCCGAGGGCCGCGGGTTGGACAGGCCTGGTCTATCACAATGCTACCAAATATTGTGTCCATATACTAGAGATCCTACACTCTCCTGTGACAAAATAGTTGCCATGACATATGATCCATCCAACGCATAACATAATCCCATCATATTTTTAAAATAAGTGACGATTCACATTCACATATAATTATTTTACTGGTACTTATTCTAATTAGGATTCGCAATCGGATAGGGAAATTGATTACCGTAATTCGGTATGGTACAGTAGACTGTTTGCATCTGATGAGGTTGTTGAGACTTTCTAATTGGCCTAATCCTCTTAAAGAAATGAGTAGACTACCAGAAGCAATCCTGAGGGTAAAGCCGATCGGTTCATATTGTCGACAATTTTACCACCTTCGTGGACCGAATGTCTAAAAATCTGGGAGCCTCAACCTACTGGAACCATAAATGTCTTCATGGCCTATATATATTTCAATTTAATTTAATTGAATTGAATTTAATTGAATTTAATTTTAATTTAATTTAATTTTTAATTTAATTTAATTTATTTTACAGTCATTGAGTGTAGACTTACACTATAGACATTGTCAATTATTAATACATTAAATTTACAATATAATGGGACACTTAACATCCATAAATTCAGTTATATTATGAAAAGGGTTCTTTAGGAGCCAGCAAATGATACTTTTGTTAAAGTCTAGCTCACTTCTAATAAATAAGTCAGGTGGCATCTTATTTGCTACCTTGATAGCCATACATTCAAAACTTTCTATTGATTTTGATAGCCTATTATACGGAATATTGTATTCTTTGTTGTTCCTAGTGTCGTTTTGATGTATGTCACTCCTAGTTGTGAAATTACTAATATTGTCTTTAAAATATGCTAACAAACTCTTTATATACAAACAAGTCACTGTTAAAATTCTCTGATTAACAAAGAGTGGTTTGCAATGTTCAGTATATCCTGAATTGGTCATAACCATTAGCGTACGGTGAAATTCTGTTTAAAGGGGGTTGAGTATAATGTTGTCTCAGCTCCATGTCCTTGTCCACATTGTAACTTAATACACTATTTTTAGTAACTAAACAGAAGTACTGTATTGTGATCATTAGTAGGCATACACTATTAATAACATGTTTGTTATGCAGCACAGTATTTCAAACTGTTTTCTTTAGGTATCTGTCCATTTAATGTTTTAAATAGTCTATAAATAAAACCTTTCTTCTGAGTTACTATCATGGTACTGTAGGATGTAATACACACTATGCGCTATAATCCACATGATTTCTTAATGCAGAGCACTTAGAATCGTTTCTTCTATATTCTGTTGTTTCTGTATCGGTAAGTTGATTGGAGACGTAGTATTTTCGTTTAACTACTCGTGCTGGTCCGTTCCAGAAAATTTGGATTTACGTATTGAAAGCTAATATCCTTTGGACCCCTGAGATCCAGTTGTTCTATCCTTACGCAGAATAGAGGTCATTGAGTGCTGGTTCGCTAGTTGCCCTGTACCTCGCTGTTTTCTTTCCGACGCGGGAAGAAAAAACGTCTTACACATGCACTTGAGGGCCAAGAATTAGCATCTAGTGCACTCTTTAAATTTTCTTCATAAATATCTATCTTAAAGGAGGAATACTCTTCCGGATTTCTTGATTTCAACTTTTCACATTTAGCCTCCGGAAATTTATGCTTTATAAAATCGATGACTTATCGATATAGGACCTCATACTAGACTGTTTGCCTGGTGACGCTAGCTCCTCACATCACAGCCCTTCCAGGACTGAAAGCCATGCAAACACTTCATGAGACCTATGGACATAAGAGCCTGAGCCGAAAATCTAGCAAAGGCAAATTATAAAGAAATATAAGTAGTCTATATTTTGGCAAGAATTCATAAGAATATTATCTTATCTCATATGTTATAATGTATTCAGTTTTGTAATATAATATTTAAGGGCTACATAATTACCTATTGGCCTAACACGTGTTGTTTGATCTTCTCGCACGTTATTTCTTCATATTCTAGAGTGTCAGTTTTAAGAAATTATATTTTGTGTTCTACTTATTTGTGTACGTTAAAATAACTCGAACTCTAGCCAACATGAGCATTTTGCTCATTCGGATAGTTAATGTATTCCGTTTAAATATAATAGATAACATAAGAAAAATTCAATAATATTGAAGACCACATTTAATTTTTTTAGAACGTTCAAATTTGTTCAAGAAATGTTGCATCTTTTGTTGAACCATGATTTAATTCACCACGTTTTACTACTATTTATAATGTGAATTTTATTTTTTCTATCTCTGACTATTTTTTTGGATGTTTAAAAAATACAGTTATTAATTTTTTTGGGTTTTCAAGTGTAATCTTAAGTGGGGTCGAATGAGAATTGTACTCTATTCTGCTTAATGGCAGGTCAAGTTTGTATCTTTATTAAAACAGTGGATAATAAAATAGTACTCTCTCCAGTTGTACATGCATAATAATTTCGAAGTATAGAGTTATATGATCTTGTTTAAAATATATACTTATATCCTATATGAATATTTAGGACTTATTTAAAGAAAATGCTATAGTAAACGTTTTAAAAGTACATAAATTTAAAATATTTTTATAGTAGCTCGATGGTCGAGTCGCAAAATTCCAGGCTTCTGGATTAAATGCCAATTTATGAAAAAATAAAAATAATAAAACAGAGGCATCTGCTAATTCACGGTCGTTTGCCCTAAATAATATTGTTTAATCCAATCAATTTTTGTTCTTATATCTCAACACCACTTCATCTCTATCTCTTTCAAGTCCTTCTGGACTTTTTTTTTTCACGATTAGTATATTTCAGTTGATCTTCTTACCCAGTTTGCTACGGTAACCGAGCAAGGCCACTTCAATTAATTTCACAAATGAATAGTCTACATGGAAACACCAGCTCAAATATATTAGATATTGTGAACTTCTTTCTATATACCGAATATATCAATCAATCATTCGGAAGTCAATTCCTGCGAAAACTTTAAAATGAACTTTCCTTACTAAAATTTGTCATAGCTATAATGTTAAATACAATGTATAATATTATTGAAGTTATTATTATTATATTACTATTATTGTTGTTCTAAGTTTAGAAGAAAAAATGGGAGATCAACAAGTAATATTTGATAACCAAAGTCTCGTTTAAACATATTTCATGGAATATGGAACGCCAGAATGACAGAATTAGATTAAATATGAGCTATACTTCACCTTGTACAGACAGAAATCGAAGAAAATAAGATCGACATATATCGACCGAACCGATCGACAAGGTAGATATTATCATGTGTCATAATTCTAATGTCACACCCACTCACGCCGAATCTTCTTCCTCTGACAACCTGACCTCATCCCCACCAATATCCTCATGCATATGTTCTATGACATGATATTTCATAATTTATGGGATGAAATGAATGAGTTTTACCCCCTTCCGCTGGTTAGTGAGGGATGATGCTGTTCAGAGAGAAAGCTCACAACAAAAGGGATGGGTCAACGCGCATGAGGTCGGTAACAAAAATCGATTTTGAATGCCGCTGCTAACCCTTTCCGCCCCTACTCACACATCGTAAGTCTACATGGGCATACCAGCATTTAAAAAAAAAGCATGCCCTAAAAACGATTGTTAGTAATCCTAAAGAATTTCACTCGTACATGTATAAGCCCAACCATCGCTCTTGTCGACGGTCCCGTAATCTCTAGCACTATATAATTTTCCATCTCTGCCCCATACTGTCTTTCAGTCTCTCTCTCTCTCTTTTCCCTATTTCCTTCTTTCATTGTCAGACCTCTCATTCACTCTCTCTGGCTTTAAACCTTCCCCATCTCACTTGCGCACACTAACACGTTGTAATACGTAGCCCTTGAATAATACAATTATATGGCTCTTCTTGATATTCCTTTATCTGTATTGTTCAGCATTGATACATTTTAATGTTAAGTCGGATTACATTTTTAAGCGTTTAATTCGACACCTCTTTCTATATACCGAATATATCAATCAATCATTCAGAAATAAATTCCTGTGAAAACTTTAGAATGAACTTTTCTCACTAAAATTTGTAAATCGGTATAATGTTAAGTACAATATATTATACAAGTAGGCGCCCGCGGCTTCGCGCACGATAATTAATTGATAAATTAAAAATTAAGAGTATAACAATTATTAAAGCATTATATTTATTAACATTTGCACGCGAATCATTCATAAACTAAACCATTAACAATTAATGAAACAGCGGAAATTCCGGCTTTAGAGTACATTCCACGATTAGAAAGCGCCGCCTTGGGAAAACGATCTAAGATTCGATTATGCAGTTCCAAAACTAGCTGTGAACACGTATCGTTTCTCAACTGTTTGTTGATAGATGAATATGATGTGAATTTTATTTGATAAATTCAGTGACAGAAATCATATAATTTTTCAAGGGAAGGAGTGGTTTGTTTGTACTTTTATTGTCCGCGATATTTCCAGGGTTAAACTATCAATATATTATAACTGGTGCCCGCGGCTTCGCCCGCCATTATTAATTGACTCCAGGATTTTTAAGAAATTTACACTGGCAGTTTATTTAAAACGTTTGTGATCCAGACCTATGGAAATTGTAAGTACAAATAAAAGTAGAATATTTGTTTGTTGCGTTCATTTCACTTAGACCTTATATAATAAAGAAACGGTTTTCCTAATTTTGTACTCTTCGTGAAATTTAGACTGCGAGAGACGAACATCGCCGAGTATACCCGATGTCTCACGAAGTGAGGGAGCAAGCACGCTATTTAGGGCCGTTGAATTGTATAAGAGTAGATTATTCCAATTATTATTATATTACTATTTTGTTACCGTTTTATCATTACTAGACTTCGGACTTTCAGGTTGCTAAAACGGTTGCTAAAACGCAATTTAGGTGACTAAAATAAGCTATTTTATTTATTTATTTATTTATTTTAAGGAAATTGGGTTTATAATAAAATTGTTAATTCCTTTTAAGATACAAATTTTCTTAAATATCTGACTTAACATACAGATTCGCTTTAATCATTTACATAAGATGACCGTTCCATTACATTTCCTTTCAGATATAATTTTATGGATTTAGTAGGTATTCATTATCATTTAAAGGAATGCTAGGATTCATCAGAATTATCCCAGCAGTAACCCACAAACGAAAGCTGGAATAGCAGACTGGTAGTAACTGGTCTTCATAGCATTTTAGCAAAGCTGACATAGTTACGACCCTAATAACAAGACCTGGGATTTTAGGGCAAATGCCTATACTGTTCCTTACGAAATAACATGAAAATGTTTAAATATGTTGACATTTTATGATAAATCACTTCTATTTATCAAGTTTTATAGTGCCCTAAAATACCTATTTGGATCTTTGGAGCCTATTTTTACTATTTTAGTGCCTAAAATGCCTATTTTGTACATTTAAAATAAAATTCAAATTCTTTAACTTTTCAATCATTTAATGGACACCCCTGAATGAAGAGCAGAGCAGCAGAGGGGTTTTTCACAGAAACTTAATTTTCCCAAACAATTGTCGCCAAAGGAATGCTGACTGTCGGGGGAGGATTCGCTCAAAACAACAAGTAGCAGGTATATAATAAGAAGGGTCATACTGTGTCAGTTTTTCATATAAACCAAAACTGTTTTTGATAAATGTATTTTTAATTCTCTCTTAATTTTGCAATTATTTCTGTTGAGAATAGGTATATCACGCTTTTTACAGCAAAAAATGATCACGTTACAGTTTAGGAGCATATTGTAGTATTTTTAAAGTCAATTTTTTTTTAATTACACATTTTAAAAGCATATTTTAAGTGCCTATTTTCTCTTTTAAATGCCTATTTACTTGTTTTGAAAGCCTATTTTAGGTGCCTAAAACTAATTTTTATAGAGCCTAAAATCCCAGGTCTACTAATAACACACCTTCATAAAAGGTTTCAAATACATTCTTGTTATACGAGTACAATACCGGAAATAAACTGGCAGATTCTTCCATTTTCAACTAAACTATGGAATTTTATTATGGGATCACAGCGCTCATGTGAAAGACGTGATCCTTCTACGAAAAAATGTTTTAGGAATTATTAAAGGGTACGATCCAAAAGTGCCTTGTAAACCAATATTTTCAGAATTTAAAGTGCTGACTGTTCTTTTCACTGTATGTGTTGACAAACATAATGTATGTATTGCAGCATCGAAATGAATTTGTTCCGGTTAGCGCAGACCATTCCCACAGCACTCGTAACCATGGTAATATAACAGTTCCCAAATCGCCTTAACGATTCAGCCTAATGATAAAACATTCAGAATACGCTAAGAATAGATTATGTTATTTCAGTAATTAAATTATATATTTTTATTTCATATCTCTTTATCAATGCTGAAAATTTATGATTTTATAACCATATATTTAAAATGTTCAATATGCCTGTACTTTTATTTATTTATTTGTTAATTGCGGTACATTACATTGTGGAATTGTGGCAGTGATCGTTGGTCGTTTAGCCATAATTCAATAAATTACATGGTTACCCAATTAGGCTACATACTGGATATACACACTTTCTTCTTCTGCTTTTGCAGAGCTATCTTGACAGTTTTAACATCAAAATTTATTTCGCTATTTGTCTATGACGACATTTGTTTTTTGCGTCTTTTTTTCTTTTACTTTCCATAAATAAAAACGTAGCTTTCTTAGAGCCTGTACATTTGTACTTTTTTATAGTTTAGCCAGCAAAACTTCATTGCTAAACTGCAACCATTCTATTTTCATAGAACTCCTATCACTCCAATTCGTCTCTCTGCATGTTAAAAGTATATGCTTAAGATCTTCATTTTATCCACAAAGCGGGCATTTATCTTAATATGCCTGTACGTGTTAGACGGAATATTCCAGGTTTGACATAAGGATGAAAATGTCATTGCATTATCTCAGATATTTTAGAAGTTATGATGAAAACAGCATTTAGAAAGTATTTGACACGAATGAAACACCGCCAATTGCTTATCCCCGCCATTCTACAATTTTTCTCTCCATTGTTCTTTGCTCGAGATACACGCACTCACTTCACGAAGTCGCTCGTGTGTGAGAGACATTGACGCTGCTGCTCCACAATGTCCACCGAATCTGATTATCCAATACGCTTTGCTCTGCAAGGCTTCTTCACACTTCCATGTAGTAATTCTGATATCCATCATTTCAGGAAAGTTTTATCTCTCAGTTGAGTGACCTCTACAAACATTCCATAAATTTTGTATATTGTACGTCTTACATGTTTTGCACTCTTTAGAGGTTTAGCGCTCATCATGATTTCTTGTCATCATAACCAACATTTGTAGTTTAAGGGCACTTTTTACTTAGCCTGAAGTAAAATGTCCTTTAAAAAAATATCTTCGAAACACATAACTCCCTCCTGCAAAATAAAATTTGTAGTTTAAGGGCACTTTTTACTTAGCCTGAAGTAAAATAAATATAACAAATGCGATGGTATTGTAGCATAATAAGAATCATATTCTCATTGGCGACATTAACATACAAATCCTCGAAAACAACTTAGATCATGATGGAAATAAATACATGGACATTATGCAAGAATATGGTTTCTTAAATTACTTGCAAGCTGTCACTCGTCCTTCTAAATCTTGTCTTGATCATATATTTATCAAATCTATAACAATATTTTTAGTTTCAAACCGGGTGTATACACCACTGAAATTACAGACCACTACTTAATCTTCTCTCTCATATGCTTTCAAAATAAAGTAAAAAAGACCCAGTTTTTATCAACAATCCTCATAAACAATGTATTAACTACCATGCATTTATTAACAGATTTAAATAATGAACACTGGACCTCAGTATTAAATTGCGGAGATGCTGAAATGAGTTTTCAACTATTTTAAAGCATCTTGCCCAATTTAATAGCTAAAAATACAACTATGGTACCTCTTCACATACCTAGTAAATATAAGAAAATAAAACCTTGGATAACTAGCGGGATAGTCAAATCTATTCGCACAAGAGATAAACTAGCCAAGCAAGTAAGAAACGATCCTTCTAACACGGAGTTACAAAGGAAATATAAACGTTATAAGAATATCCTTACATCTGTCATAAGAAATTTGAAGATTACTTTTCATCCAAATTTGATAGTGTTAAGGGCGATCCCAGAAAATTCTGGCAAGCCATAAATGAAGCAACTAATGTAGAAATCAATAAAAACAATTGCATTAAGGAAATAGAAAACAAAGACGGTGTAATTATTACAGATAATACTAAAATTGCAAACGAGTTTAATAACTATTTTACTAATATAGGACATATCATTGCAAGCAAAATAATTAACACGTCAAACATATCTAGTTTTTCCCAAACCAATCTATCTTCTGCATCCATGTTTATTTACCCCGTTTCTGAAAATGAATTACAAACCATCACCAAAACACTGAAAAATAATGTAGCACCTGGATTAGATGGAATTTCTTCAGAAACTCCCAAAAAAAATTATTGAACCTACATCGATTCCATTAACTTATATTTTTAATTTATGTTTTCAACAGGGCGTTTTCCCTAAAGATCTAAAGTGTGCCGTTGCTGTGCCTTTGTATAAATCAGGTGATAAAAATGTGATAAATAACTATAGACCTATATCTCTGATACCTAGTTTAACTAAAATTTCCGAAAAATGTATTAAAAATCGATTAATTTCATATTTAGAAAAAAACAATTTACTATCTGAAAATCAATTTGGCTTCCGAAATAACGTAGGCACAGAAAATGCTATAATGCAGGTTACGTGGCAAATTATTAATAATCTAGACAAAGGAAACAAATGTTTAGGGATTTTTTTTACTTACAAAAGGCTTTCGATACTGTCAACCATAAAATTCTTTAAAAAAAAACTACAAGCGCTAGGTATAAATGGAGTCGTTTTAAAATTTTTTGCATCATATTTAAATGACAGGAATCAAATTGTAAAAGTTAATAATCAACTCAGTGAAGCAAAGAACATAAATATTGGAGTTCCACAAGGAACAATTTTAGGACCTATTTTATTCCTTGTATATATAAATGATCTACTGAAAATTAAACTAGATGCAATGCTACTCCTATGCTGATGACACAATATTGATTTTTTCTGGTTCAAATTGGAACAATACATACGAAAATGCTAATAAGGGGCTAAGCATTATAAAAAAACTGTCTGGATGTAAATATGCTTTCTTTAAATATCGCTAAAACATCTTTATTACTTTTTTCTTTAACCAAAACAGGCATTCAAGATCAGGAATCTTTTCAAAATTCTATCAAATTACACATTTCTGGTTGTTCCATAACTCAAAATTGTTTTTGCTCTTCCATACGTACTAGTACTGAGGTAAAGTATTTAGGAATAATTATTGACCAAAATTTAAAATGGGATAAACACATAGCATACATAACCAACAGACTTCGTAAAAGTATACATAAATTTGTAATCTTGCGCTCTTATATGCCTACGTATGTTTTACGGTCTGTATACTTAGCTTTAATACAATCTGTAATACAGTACGGAATAATTGGGTGGGGAGGCACTTCTAAATCTATTGTTACTCCTTTATTATTACTGCAAAAACGTATAATAAAGATTTTCTTAACGAAACCTTTGGATTACCCTACACAACTTATCTTCCCTGAATTTAATGTATTAGATATTTTGAATTTATATAAAAGAAATTTACTTATTTTTATCCATAAACATAAATCTAATTTTAAAACACATTTTCACCCTCATAACACAAGACGAATTGCCTCCTCACCCTTAATTGAAATTAAGTGTAATACATCAGCTGCGCTGAAACATGGGTTTAATTTTGGAGTAAGACTATACAATAATGTATTAAGAAAGCATCCAGATATAAATAAAATGAATGTGAATAGTTTTAAGAATAGAATAAGATATATTATAAAATAGTTTTTCTAAAATAGTTCTTCTTATTTTCTTGATGTATTTTATAAGTAAGTGTTAACAGTAATGAAATTTAACGTCTTATGTTCTCTTGTGATTTATGTTAGTTTTGTTTTGTGATGCTTGCATGTGTATGTATGTGTGTGTGTGTGTGTGTGTGTGTGTGTGTGTGTGTGTGTGTGTGTGTGATATTGCTGTACGTTTTAAGACTGAACTGCACCCGAGCCCGAGCATTCTGCTCTTTCGGGTGTTTAACACTTGTATAATATTATATTTGTATTTTTGTATTTGTATGATATTTGTATTTGTATGATATTTGCATTTGTATAAGTAAAACTGTAAATCATAAAAAAAAATGCCTTAAAAAAAATCTCTTCGAAACACTTAACTTCCTCCAGTCAAATAAAATTTCTAGCTCTTTGTGTAATATATTGGAACTTCATATATAATATATCATATATTGTAATACATAATTTTATATACTGTATATATGTGTATTCAGTTGTTTCCACTTGAAGGAAAGATTTCTTGTTCACCATACAAGACTGGGTTTCTACCAACGGTGGCTGACCCTCATCGATTTTTATCTCGAAAATATTACTGAAATAAAAGTGTTATCTCTGTACTAATTCTCGAGTTTAAAACAAACAAAATCGTTAGAGCTGTTTTTGAGAAAAACACGAAAATAGGTAGGCTATTATGTATCAAGTATGCAAAAGAAGATTTTAGCGGACGACACCGAGGCCGAAATACTGTATTAGACCACTAAGTTTTTGCATAGGCCTACGTGGTGCATACAATAGTTTCAGTAAAAGTTTCCTAATTTTACTAGGCCTACTAATGAGCTCAGTTTTTCACTAATTTTCAATGATTCTGCATAAAGAAAGTAAAGATAAATGCGATTGTTTCAGTAATGCATGTTTATAACCTTCGCTTTTTGTGGATTGTTTCTTTTCCTTAAAAACCTTTAAAGACATCGTTACCATATTAATGTTGAATAATGAAATAAAATATGTGTACATCAATTGAAATTTATCATATCATCTGCAACGAAACTCATTTTGTCTTGTTAAAAGAAGCAATCGTACAAGAGAATAATCTGAAATAGTTTCTTTCAACTAGTACTCATGGTCTAGGGGACTAGCAGTAATGCAAATTACGCGCATTTGCGCCTACACCCAGTCATAAAAAATATAGAAAGGTATTATTATCGAATTTATTTCTTAAATTCAAGATTTCTAAATCGTAAGGGCCCGGATTCTGATGACCTAAAATTGTTTGAAAAATGACCGTAAGTTTTAAAGAAAATGACTTAATAATTATAAAAAATGACCTAAAAACTGATATTTTATTTATAAAAAATCATTATTGTACACACAAAGTTATAGACTAGTTTGTACATAATTGTGAAAACTATAAATAACTGTAATGTTGTGAATGTTCAAAATTCGGCATTTCCTTTAGTGGTCTGCCGGATTATATTATTCTTTATTGAGGGTAAACAGCACTCTGAAATCCAAGCAGGTGGCTGACTCTGGTGCTAAGTCAATCTAATAAAAATAGTAATATAATAAAAAATTTAACGTTTCTTTTATTCTTATTTCCGACGGAGACATGACTACACTTTAACGGCGCTAAACAAACAACACTTCAAAGACAGCACCGTTAGCAACGAAGAAAAGTTAAAACACTCAATGTAAATACATGAAAATGACTAAATAAGGAAGCAAACGACACGAAAATGACAAAATAATGACCAAAAATTGAAATAAATGCCCTAAAAATATAAAATTGCATAAAATGTATTTCTACAATCTAGAGGCCATGATTAGGATTTATCTACAAGTTGGCAATGTCTATGCAGCATCAATAAAAATATGACATGTCATTAGAATCCGGGCCCTGGTTATTATTATTATAATAATTATTATGCTGCTAATAGACCATGAACAATAAAACTCTTAACATGCAAAATAGAACTTACACAGGTGGACACTATAGAGACATCTAGGAGCAATAGTTCGAACTACGTCCACCAGGGGTAACTATGGAAACTTTACAGGCCTAGGCCGGTAAAGTGCTATTTTGCGGGGTGTAGCAGTCCGAGAAGCAGCCGCTTTAGAGACCGTGTACTAAAACAGAAGTTTTCTTGATGTTAAGTGGCACTGAAGAGTAAGAAAAAGTCATCGTCCATCTTCATGTCACATCCCCAGAAAATATCTAACTAACTAAAAAAATAAAAGTTTCTATATTATGATCTTTCTTTCTCGAGGTATGCTGTTGACATACCCGTACAAGCGTACTCATACACATACATGTCTCTGAAAATACGGTTTTTAGATTCAGGAGTCCTCAAAACGTGTATTTATGTTGAAAACGCCACATTTAATTTCAGGGTTCAATTCGGTCGTTCACATTTCAATTGCTTCATCCTGCCCTTTCCTTCCATTCCAACTATGTCAGTCTTAGGGGAATGAAGAAGCCTTAAAATCAGTCGGATGAATGGTACAGTTACCGAAGTTGTAATATTCACTCATACAAAAATACCTTCTATCTCAATTAAAATTTTAATAATGTTATTAATAACCCCTTTGTCAATATGAACTAACCTTAGTTGAAGAAAGATAATAATTGTAAATAATAATAATAATAATAATAATAATAAAAATAACCCCTTTGTAAATATGAACTAACCTTAGTTGAAGAAAGATAATAATTGTAAATAATAATAATAATAATAATAATAATAATAATAAACAACAAAGTAAGCTGAGTACAGTTGGTACAAGAATATTCAATAACATTTAATGGATCATATGTTAAACTCTTCAGTATACCTACTAGTTATTAGGGGATTAGTATTCAGCATTTATTCAAATAATGAAATAGTTCTTAGACGAAGGTACTCAAATGGTTCATTTATACGATTCCACACATTCAACTTACACTTAAAAGCACGTATATCCTTTTTACGGCTGGAAGAAAGAAGAAATCACCACACTAAAGCAGGACAGCACTAGGTTATATAACCGTTAACACTCTCCTAGTACTAAAGCTTTACAAATGAGTTTGGTTTGTGTCAACTCTATAGCTAGCCAGGGAAGGTGAGCAGAGTGACAGATATTGCCTCGGAGCGTGCTGGCTGCTGAGCAACACGGCGATCCTTGTCCCACTTGCAAGTGCAATAGTAGGCTAACAACCATAATAACAGCATTAACAATAACAATAATAATTATTATAACTTCGACAATATATTTAATGAACATATTATTACATGATACTTAAAATATTGTATTCTATGGTACTATAACATAAGTAGCCTAAAAAGTAAAAAATATCTAGGTATTGTTTTTACTTCTGGTCTAAGATTTAACGAACATATAGAATTAACAGTAAGGAAAGCATGGGGAACCCTTGGTTTCATAATGAGAAATTCATACATGCTAAGCCAGGAAACATTAACTCGTTTATATTATTCTCTCGTTAGACAAAATTTGGAATATGGATATATCATTTGGGATCCATTTACTGTAAAAAACAAAACAAACAAAAAATAGTCGAAAAAGTACAAAACAAGTTCCTAAAGTTTTTAATGTTTAAAGTTTGTGGCTATTATCCATTGTATATAAATTATGATAAATTCTTGGAAAATTTTTAATTACAAGCTTTGTCACATAGAAGAGCATGCCAGTCATTAAGGTTTTTGTATCAAATAATTAATTCCCATATTGATGATACAAACCTTATAGAAAGAATTTATATATATGTACCCAGTAAAAATAGTAGATTAAGAAAACTATTTTTTACTCCTAGAGTAAACACAGACTTGCACAAAAATTCACCAATAAACAGAACTTCCAATCAAATCCACCCACTTAACATAGATATATTTGGAATGAATCTTAAACAATATTTAATTCTGCTGCAAGCCAGCTGTTAAAACTTGTCCAAAATGGTAATTCATAGGAATCTGTGTGTGAATAGTAATACCGTACATGACATTGTCAACTAACACATTTTCATTGTTTTATATTATTTGTTTTACTCTTATTTATTTTTTATTTTTTCTACATTCTTCATGCATACTTTCTTCCTATCTCTCTTATTCTCTTTACTCTCTCCTATTCTCTTTACTTCTTTCCTTACATTGGTCATTATCCCAACTTTCCTACTTTTTATTATACCTATTTCATATTTGTGTTATTGTAAGTACATAATGTATTGCTAGTATAGTTGTGAACATTGTAATTGGGTGTATACCTGTAATGTTCGTTCTTAAATAAATAAATATTATGAATGGTCGGCCGCGGTGGTCCAGGGGTAGCGGGCGTAAATATCTGGACACGGACTTTAAGCTGGGGGGCCCGTGTCGTAGATTTACGGCACGTTAAAGAACTCCAAGCCTAAATTAGAGCCTCTGGACAAAATTATGAATGGTCGGCCGCGGTGGTCCAGGGGTAGCGGACGTAAATATCTGGGCACGGACTTTAAGCTGGGGGGCCGTGTCGTAGATTTACGGCACGTTAAAGAACTCCAAGCCTAAATTAGAGCCTCTGGACAAAATTTTCCGGCCTTTCACGTCCAAGCAAAACCTTAGTTTCCTGGGGGTTATGAGTCGATGGGCTTACACCTGTCCCTCTGCCCTCTCTCGGAAAATAATCCTAACAAAATTCACAAAGGTATCAGAAACCTCTAATTGGAGGCCCTTCGCCCGTACACTGGGGATATAGGGCAGAGTCAGTCAGTCATTACTTCTGCAATCTGGCTTAGCGTAAACTACGTTCCGATTATAACCAAGTTATGTATTAGTATTAGTCTAACTAAGTAACTTCGAAAGGAAGTTACATTACAATACATCTATCTTCCTTTCTCTTTCTTTCTTATGAGTTTTAGCTCCCACTTGTAGAGACGTTCAATGCGGCCTCTCCGCCCGGACCGTATAGGACCGCGACCTGTAGAGGGAGGAGTTTCTTTGGATCGCATGCATACTTTCCTTACCCTAAACCAGCGTTTCTCAACCTATGGTCCGCGAAGATGGTGCAGATGGACCGCAGACATAATTAAAAATATCATAAAGCAAGTGGAAAGTAAAGAAGTAAAACTCCTGTTTTAATAACTGTGTTTCCGTCAAATTAAGAAAAAAAGTATATAGATTTATTTCGTTAAAATGACCTATAATTAATACCCCAAATATTAAGAATATAGGCCCAATAGCCTACTTTTAAAAATGGCATTAAAATTAGGGGTCCGTAAAATATTTTAGATACTTCAAAAGTCCTTGGGTTCAAGAAGGTTGAGAAACGCTGCCCTAAACGAACATGGAGGACTTTCCAGGATGAATGATCGGCCCATGCCGGTGTCTCCTTCGAGTCAACACGAACACATTAGGACGAGATACACCAGTCGCTCACACACTCACTCAGAACGAGGCGCGGATGTGATGAATATGTTAATGACGCCAGCTGATCTCCGGAGACCACAAGGGCCTGAAGTTACCTGATATTCGTCTTACGGGTGAGTAAAACTCCGGGAAACCCTACCTAGGTAACTCGTCCGAGCAGGAATCGAACCGGGCCCGCTGCGTGAGAGGAACGAACACATCTCCTACGCCACGGCGAACAATCATACTATTACATTACAATCATTACTAAGCCTAGGTAAAGGCAATTAAATCCCGGAAGATGAAATGAGCTGGAAATGTTGGGTGGATAGCTGATATCTTATTGTTACAGGTATGAACTGTAAACTATTTAGATATTATGGAGTACCTAGAAATATCTATGTACTGTTCACGTAACTACGCTAGGAATAAAGGGTCCATTAGGTTGCTAATATTTAAAGGAATTTTAATTCTAGGTAGCTAGAACAAGAATTATACACCCCTTCCTCCCACAAGAATCTTCATAAGAGCAATATTATTCAATAACCTTTAAAATGGTGGTAATGTGTTAAAAAAAAACAAGCATTGTTCCGTGATGATCATACTTGGTTTCCGCCAATATGTCATAGGTGGGTGTCTTACAGGTGTCCTGTAACATCTGAAAAAAAGAAAAAATGCAATTTCTGGTCAAGTTTCATTCCCTTAAGAACCACTTGTTCTTTATCTTGATGTTCATAAGTATTGAATTTCCTCGCATTTAAAAGACAGGATTAAATTCTTAATTTTATTATATTTTGTAGTACATAATAATATGTCAAACAGTTATTCTTTTTGCATAACTAACATATCAGAGTAGATCCGGTTTCTTTGACAAATATCATAGGGATTAAAGAAGCCAGGTGAATGTATTCAACTACTCAGTGCAATTCTAGGCAAACTAAAAAGGGTATATGAAGAATTTCAGGATTACCGTGTCACGTGATAAAGGCGGTATCTTAGCGGATTCCCATACTGGTGGTCATGAGTTCAAATCCATGGTCGTATAACTTCCATCCTGGCTTCAAACTTTCCCACTCATAAAGGTTGTTTCGGATTTGAATTTCCATACCTTTAACTTTACTTATTATTTTTCTGTTTTTTTCTCCCCCCCCCCCCATTGTAAGCCGCCCGCGGCTTATAGGATGGCAACCGGTCGGGAAAGGGAGTTACTATGGATCACATTCATACTTTTTGACCAGACAAGGAGATGGAGGGCCTCTTCGGATCAGTATTCAGCTAAAATTTTCAGATCTAATATAATATTTTAGAGGTGTTTCCGTATAGACCTAATTCAATAGTGAAATTAATTGAAGGTGGCCTTTCTCGGTTGCCCCAGAAAACTAGGTAAGAAGAGCATCGATGAAATGCATCAATCATGATATACAAAAATCGAGAAGGACACTGAAAGAGAGAGAAGAAGAAGATGAAGCGGTGTTGAGAATAAAGGTAATAAAATTAAGAACAGAAACGTGGGTGCAGTAAAAACATAATCGTGGACAGGGTAAGAACAAAAACGTGAGTGAAGTAATTAAAGGTGGAAATAAGGAGAATTCAAATAAAATAGCAACGAACACTCCTGATGAAAATTAAACAATTGCCTAGGGCAAACGAACGTAAATTAGCAGATGCATCTTTTTTTTATTTTAACATGAATTGGTATTCAATTTAGAACACACACTCGTGCTGAACAAGGCGCGGATGAAGGTGATAATGATTAGGCTGGGATTTCTATGTAATTACATCTTTTACTCTTTACTATTAGAGTGTAGAAAACCATAAATGTTCATAGTACACTACAAGACAATAGTTTTAATGAAGTTTAATTTTACATATTTTTACATATTTATGGGTGTTTTAAATATTCTTGTGATATTGTTTGAAGTATCACATATTTAACCATCTTCATATTTATTATTGTTTTAAATCGATTTCTTGAAATTTTAAAAAGCTTCTCCGAGCTCTAAATATTTTGACTTAATTAAAACATCAAAGAGGCTTAGATTTGCATTGTCAAAGGATCTGTTTATAATGGCACTTGCTACAATAGGTGGATTAAGATAACTGACAGTTCTTTAAGAGGATGTCCACAGCAAGTAAAACAATCACTTAAATGGGATTTACCAAAGATTCAAATTAACTGAACAAGTTTTTGACAACAAAACATGAAAATCTTCTCTCACAACACCACACAAGGTTTGCTTAAGTTCAAGACAGGTTTTACTGAATCTAGCCAAAGCTACAATTTTATGGCTTGGTTCTAAAAGGGCCAATGCCAATTTCTTACAAAAATGATATTTATGCATTACTGAGTTCGGCTAGTCTTTATCTTTCGTATACTAAAAGTGCCAATGTCTGTTGCTATTAACAGACATAACACAGACAACTTAGAGGCCAATGTCGGAAGTTCTCAGCAAAAAATGTTACTTCTATAAAGGATTCAAAGTCGGCTATCTCAAAAGCAAGTTTTATGACAATGACCCTTTTAGAACCCAGCCACAGATATTGTTCGCCATTTTAAACTAATATTTACACGTAGCTGAAAAGTGGTCGAGGCATAAGCAGTTTTTACAATGTCTGATATTGTTTTAATTTATCAGCACCTGTGGTTTGGAGTTTCCCTAAATATTTATCCAAAGAATAAGAGGCGTAGGCCTATACTATTCTCTTATGTAACTTTGGAAATTCCAACTCTGCCCTGGATATTCAACATTTTGTAGTGTGTGTGTATAAGGATCTAAAAGGATTCATTATTGATTTTCCCCATGGTCACTTTCCGCTATATGAACAGTCTTTCAGACAGGCGTCAATCAATGCCCCCAGAGAACTTTTAAAAGTATTTAATTCAGCGTGCATAAAAATCTAATGCATGATTGTCTGTTAATTGTGATGATAAATAAATGGTATTAAATATGTCATATTACATATTTTTTAAATTGTTCCATCATTTTTCACGACTTTTTTATGTACGTATTTTCCAGATGATACTACATAAAAGTCCTAGCTCTAACAATGACGGGCAGATTATGTCCGTAGACCACACAATAGGTTAGGAAAAACCCCGAATAAAATCTCATCCATCAAACTTTTCCCAACAGAAAAACGAACCCGGGCCCGTTGCAAAGGGGGAATGAACACATCCCCTACGTCATAGCGTTGGACCCTGTAACTTTAAAATAATTAAAAATATACCTATCGATATCGAGAGACCTGTAAATGTCATTAAAAGTACAGAAATAGCTCTGAAAATTACTGCAATCGATACAAAGTAAATTGGGTACTTACTGGTTGAGGCATCGCGATAAAAACGGGAAGGTAGCTTGTTTCATGCCCTTTGGTGGTCACTGGATTTTCAATTTGTCTGCTCGTTCTGGTGACAATATGCCCCGAGGATTTAGCAGCTAATAGAAATGAGCAATTTTGGGAATAAAGGCAATTGGCACGTAGTCCTAAGCCAGGCAATCTTACTACTTTTGTTTAGTAAATGCTTAAAAATCCGGGAGCACGACATTCAGAAACCCTAAGGGCCTTTAATGTCTGTAATAAGTAGACCTGGGATTTTAAGGCAAATGCCTATTTTGTTCCTTATGAAATAACATGAAAATTTTTAAATATGTTGGCATTTCATGATAAATCACTTATATTTATAGAGTTTTTTAGTGCCCTAAAATGCCTATTTGGACCTTTGCAGCCCATTTTTACTATTTTAGTGTCTAAAATGTCTATTTTGTACAATTAAAATAAAATTCAACTTCTGTAACTTTTACAACCATTTAATGGACATCCCTGAATGAAGAGCAGAACAGCAAAGGGTGGGTTTTTAACAGGAACTTGATTTTCCCAAACAATTGTCGCCAAAGGAATGCTGAATGACGGGGGAGTATTCGCTCAAATCAACAAGTAGCAGGTATGTAGTAATCAATCAATCAATCAATCAGTTTATTTTCCAATAGACAATATACATTGCATAGGAATAGTCAATAAGCCTAGTCTATAATTAATTAATGGAGGTTTAAGTAATCATCAACACAAGTAAGAAGGGACATACTGATCAATTTTTCATATAATCCAAAACTTTCTTTGATAAATGTATTTTTAATTCTGTCTTAATTTTGCTATTATTTCTGTTAAGAATAGATATACCACGTTTCTTACAGTAAAATAAAAAATATCACGTTACAGTTTAAGAGCTTATTGTAGTATTTTAAAGTATATTTTCTGTCTATTAATACATTTTTAAAGCATATTTTAAGTGCCTATTTTCTCTTTTAAAAGCCTATTTACTTGTTTTAAAAGCCAATTTTAGGTGCCTAAAACTAATTTTTTTAGAGCCTAAAAAGCCCAGGTCTAGTAATAAGGTACGTATTTTTTTTTTTACTTTCAAAACCTTAAAACTATTCCAGACGAAATTTATTTACTTCCTAGTTAAGTGTGACTTGTAAATATAAGCACAGCTTGTACAGCGTAGATGATGAAGAAAACAGAACATTATAAAGAGAAAAATACAGTTATAAATATCTTTGTTCTTGCTACTAAAGATTGAATATCACTAAAGATAAATAAATCTATTTATTATTTATTAGTCTTTCTAATAGTTAATATTCATATCAATGAACATCCTCAAATTAACTTGAACGAGTACCTTGTCTAAATCCAATCATATTTCCCCTAACTGTACCTTATCAGTGTATCCCATTACTTAGGCCTAGAGGTTTGAATAATAATAATAATAATAATAATAATACTAATCTAGGAACTATTTTATGTTATGGTCTTTGGACGGTATCAATATACCACCTCACAAATATTTTGAAAAATGTACTTTCAGCTCAAATTTGTTAAAATTGTTATTAATTAATATATCTAGGCCTTTGAATAATCATATCTTATCAACTATTCACTCAATTCTATTTATAAAGTCGGCAAGGAACTTAATACATCATTTCTAATTTACTAGAGAGGGAAAGTTGTACGGCATTCAAAATTATTTACAAAAGGGTCGTTGATTGTAAGAGATATAAAGAGTTAACAGAACTCAAACGATATTGAGCACAACTGCTTATTCATGAAAAGTATTAATTCCAAAAAAATGTTTAAACAACATCTAATTGGGATTTTTCGCAATTGCATACCACAATGGAGTTAAAGTATCTAGAATATTCCGTAATATCATCAAAAGATAAAATCGGTGAATAGAGAATGATTGACGTGTGGCTTTCGAATAATGAAGTCTAGTGAACACTACCTCAGAAATCGAGTAGCCTGGTCCGTAATATTGATTACAGACGTAACTATCTCTGTAAAGAAGCGAGCTGTCTATCTAACTGACTCTCTACATTGTAACAGTATCGTGGATTTTGCCACGTGTAGGTAGGCTACTAAAAATTCAAGAGATGGGAAATTGATAATACACTTAAAAGTTTAAAACCCTATTAAGCGTATTGATTATATTACTCGTACAGATAACTTAAACATTTCCAGCTTCATTGAAAGGTCTTCCTCAATGAAGACTCTACCAATGGTCAAGTTTATTTAGACAGGATGTACAGAAATTCAATGTCCAATCTGCTAGGGATGATGGAGGAGACCAAAACGAAAGTATTTTGGTAGAGGATTTATTATAATTGAACACTGATTTTCACAAAACATCAATGAAAAAAATGACACTGATTTATTCTCAGTCACACCCGATAATTTCCTCTCATCTGGTACTGTCTACACATTTTCATTACTCAATCAAGTGAGTTTCCGACCCCCGGTTCTGTTACAATAAACGTTTGGTTTGGTCTCCTCTAGGCCTATCATCCCTAACGTTAGGGCATTGAATTTTTTAACATTCTATATATAATTATTATTATTCCTAAATTAGTTGGTGTTATGCAGTATAAGGAAATTGTTCGATGAATAAATGACCGTAAAATGCACGTATAACTGCATATTATAAAATTATAATAATAATAACTAGTAATATTTAGATTATAAACGCCTTTTGTAAAACGTTTTCTGATCAAAATATTAGGATTTGGTCATCAGCGTATAAAAGGTTCTTGATTACCGGTACTAAAGGGTGTCCCAATAAGAACGTCGGATTAGAATTGGCCGCCATTTTTATGCTGTGGGTGTAGCAACACTGTAGTTAGCTTTTCTGTTTCCTATATTTGTTACAATTAGGCCTGCTTGGTATGGAGCGCTACACTGCTGAGCAACGAGTTTTAATTGTCAAAACTTATTACAAGAATGGTGAGTGTTATGCTCAAACTGTTCGAAGGCTTCGTGCGCTCTTAGGCCGGAATAATGCGCCTAATGAATCAACTGTTCGTAGGCTTCTTTCTTTGGGGGTTTCTTAAATCGCAGGTTTATGAACACAATCTCCGAGCCATACAAGACCTGAAGCAGGAAATTTGACGTGTCATCGCTGAAATCCAGGCGCAAGACTGTGCAAGAATTATCACAAATTTCATGGACAGTCACTGGCTGCAGAGCAGGACGTGGTGGACATATGCCAGATATAATTTCTCATACATAAATCGGAACATGTGCCCTTTGTATCCATGTATAAATATATGTCATTTCTTGAAAACAAAATGTATTTTGAGCATTATTAAATCCGGCGTTCTTATTGGGACACCCTATAAAATTAGACATTTAATATTTTATTTTCTTACATGTATAGCCTAGTACATTTTTTGCGTGAAAACATTTGAAAGTTCCTTAAACACCCCTTTACGAAGAGCATTCACAGAGTTGTTTGCAATGATCGGATGAGCTGAATTTATTTCATAATATACATATGGCTTTGTAGTTTATTCTCAGTTCTTCACATTTCCTCTTTTAGTTTGCTTACTACGTGAGAAAATCTTCCTCTACTAAATATTTTATTATGTCGTTATTTATCGTTACTTTATTCATCTCAGTTTAAATAATACTGAGTTACACATTCTGGGCTCTGCAAAAGTAGCTGATTCCCCATATTTCTCAAAATTGTCTGCAGATAACAAACTTTACTTGTTCGACGTAAATGGAATATTGCGTCCCTCTACAATTCTGACGTAGATCAATAAGATTCTTTGTTTGACAAATGGATTCCAACAGTTTTCGGATAGCTGTCTTTAAATTAAAGGTTTCCCAAGCGGACACAGCTTACTATTTAAAACAATACATTAATTACAAATTAAAAGAAATAATTTTATTATATACATAATTCTATTATATACAACATTTTATTTAAACAAATTTGACGACAGGTATCCGTAAAGGTAAACTTTATTAAAAGATCAAACAGAACAATAACATTTTGGCAAAAATACTAACAATATAGGCCTACATGATTTCTTAAGATATTAACAGACAATTTAACAATGGTTGTAACTATAAGTTTAGGGACAGGATCTGGAATAAGAAGTGAGTTCAAAAGTATAACAAAATTTTGTTACAGTACCCCGTGCGCCAAAAAGCAAACTCACAACTTCTGTGTTTCCTTGTAGTTTATAATTTTTTTTTTTTTTAATATTCAAATGTTGGGCAAAAAAATCCCCTTTTCTCTTTGTTCACCTCCTCAGATTGACCACATCCAGTTTTACAATGTATAGTAAGGTCTATAATAGGTTTGTTCGCAAAGCAAATCCGTGACCGCTTGAGAATTTGTTGTACTGCGCATGTCCAGTATGTAACTTACCCGTGATTTGCACTTTGCGAACGGTTACAAGAATTTGGAATCGATAGTTTCTGCGTTTAATCGATATGATATGCAAATAAAATATTATATTTCCCTTTGACATGTTATAAATGCAATATACATCGACAGTATAATCTATATTTTGGGAAACTTTTAATTATCTTCCATTATTCATACATATAAGTAGCCTATGTTTATAAATCTGGCGCAATGTTATAGGAGGGAGGAGTCAGGCGCGTGAAAATAGGTTACTGCGCATGTCTCTGATAACAATTCATGCTAGAGCCTGCAAACTTTTCTTATAGTACAGAAACTGTCCGTGAGAGCTTTGCGAACAGAAGATTGAAATCAGAATCACGGATTATCGCTTTGCGAACGCGTGTGGAGAAAGAGCGCATGCGCGAACGATATGTTCCTGGTTTCTGACTGCTTTGCGAACAAACCTAATATAAACCTACAAGCTTTATTAACTCATAAACGCACGAGACAATGTCTCAAACAAACCCGTGTCGAACTACTAAGATTGGACCCACAGTTTATTTTAAGGGGTCGGAGGAAGATAGTGCTAACCCTGTTTTTTAAAAGTTCAGATTGTTGCACTATTTATATATTTTTTTTCACTATTTGTTCCAATGTTTCTGAAAATAGACTAATTCTGTCAATAAATCTTGTTAGTAACACAATGTGTTATAAGAAAGAAGAGATAAAAATAAGATTTGCAGTTTTCAGACAGCTTTGAAAAGGTAATATCTCAAAATAGGTTTGTGTGTGATAGCACTCTCTTTCCCCGCCTCCTTCATTTCTAGTATTTTTTTATTAAGGAATATTCCACAATACAATGGTTTTCCTTCATCCCACAACAATCTTTTGCCTCCGTAAGTCCCTCTGTCCATAGCATCTTCTTCACTTAATCCTTTTCTCGCCATACTCCTTTTTACCCCATCCATCCAGCACTCTTTGGGTCCCTCTTGTTCTTTTTCATTCTACTTTCCAATCCAAAATTTTCTTAGGTATTCTATCCTCGTCATTCTGAATACATGTCCATACCATTTCAAGCGTCTTTCTTCTTCAATTTCCAAAATGCACTTTGGAATAATGCCTGATATATTAATTTTTTAGTGTTATGTAAAATATTTTTACTCCAGAAGACTGAATCTAGCATTCCAATAATTCTCTTTCCATCCGTTTTTCTTCTTTGAATCTCTAAACTTGTTGTTGCATCCTTTTGTATAATAGACCCAAGATATTTAAAATATTCAACATGTGCAATTTCTTCTGTATTACAAATGAACTTTTCTTCCAAATCCATTGCCAAATATTCAGTTTTATTGAAATTTATTTCTAATCCCCATATCCTGTACTCTTCTACCAACTTTCTGATCATAAATAACGCATCATCTGTATCCTCAGTAATTATTATTTGATCATCCGCGAAAAGTAGATTATGCAGGTAGTAATCTGGATGAATTTGAATTCCCATATATCGAAATTTCCTAGTCCAGTTTTGAAGAGCCATATCATTATATATTTTGAACAATGTCGGAGATAAACAACATCCTTGTAAAAGTCCTTTTGACGTATAAAATTCTTCTGATAATTTGAAACCCATCATTATTCGGTATTTGTTTTGTGAGTATATTGATTTTATAATGTTGATAGTTTTGTCACTTATAGCCTACCTGTTTTCTTCAGAACGTCCCATAATAATATCCTTGGCACACTATCATAAGCTTTCAGAAAATCAATGAATATCATTCCCAAGGGTTTTGACTTCCCATCATGAGTCTGAGAATAAATATATTGTCTACACATGATCGTCCTGGAGTGAAACCACTCTGTTCTTCTTGTCCTCTGTATTCTTTCTCCAGCTGATGTTTAATAATTCTTTTAAATGTTTTCATAAATGGATTTGTTACACATATTCCTCTATAAATAGTGCATTCCCTCTTATCCCCTTTCTTATATACAGAACTTATAAATCCAAGTTCATCTCTTCTGGTATTGACCCCCCTTCTAATATGTTCTGGTATAAAACTGTGATTATCTTAATCACTTTCCTTCCCCCGTATTTTAACATTTCCAAATTAATTCCTCCAGGACCAGTCGCTTTCTCGTTTCTTCCTTCCTTTAAACTTTTTTCCACTTCATCCTCTGATGATTCCCATTACAAATTTCCATGTCTAAATGTATGTTCTTCTTTAAATTCTCCTCTTTCCTCGTTAAGAAGGGATTTATAGAATTGTTCCCATTTTTTTCATAGATATCATTTGGATATGGGCCTTATGATTTGTGTTTGTTTTAAGGCTCCTCAACATTGACCATGCTGCTACGGATTGTTTAAATCCTAACTGGCTATTTATGTCTGCACATCTTCTTTCCCAATACTCATTTTTTGCCTTTCTTACTTATTTCAGTACATTATGTTTTTGTTCATCATATAATTTCCTGTCCTCCTCTTTATTTGAACTTAACCAATTATGGTATGCTTTCCTTTTATCCTCTACTTTTGCTAATAGATCGTTTGTCATCCATTCATTTATTTTCCCTTTTTGTTTTTCCGTTTTCACTACATCTGTAATATATTTATACATTTCTTTTGTGTTCCCACTGTAATTCTCATTTAGTTCTTTATCTAATCTATGTGTAAACAGTGTTCTTATACTATCATCCTGTAGTAAGTGAATTTTGAACTGATCATGATTTATTTCCTTCCCTGTATTAAGCAACTCTTCCGCTTTGTGTCTATCATCGTAATTTTTCTTCCATGGGCA
Organism: Ectobius pallidus; assembly: GCA_964059195.1. NCBI lineage: Eukaryota > Metazoa > Arthropoda > Insecta > Blattodea > Ectobiidae > Ectobius > Ectobius pallidus. Next base: position 88,366,819 of record CAXKWD010000007.1, on the reverse strand, counting down.
GTGTATTCGTGCTTTTGCCATGAAGTGATCAGATCCACTTTCAGCTCCTCGATAAGTTCTGACATCTAAGACTTGAACTGAGCAATTTTGTTTTGTAATGATATAATCTAGTATTTCATTCTGTAATTTTACATGAAATCTTTTTTTTTTTAATTTGTCCGTCATTTTCTTTCAACTTTAAGAACAAACTAGTGTAAACCTATCGAATAGGATACAATCATAATTTCGGGTTTGGAGGAAACAGGGTATAGGGATCTGTTCGTACACGTTTCATTGATATCAATTGTTGTTGTTGTAGTTGTTGTTGAATCTCCAAATATAATTAACCCTAATTCACCTTTCGGTATGCAAGGTATTGAAATCAATTTGCAGCAAAAGGAAGCCACAAAAGATAAAAACTTAAATAGAGAAAGAGAAATGTTGAACTTAGCAATGTAAGTGCTAACTTATATGCGTATGGCAAATTATAGTCGAAACCGTTTATAACGTCATCGCTTCTAACGACGTATTGAGTAAAAGAAAAGTCACACATAATATGGCGATTAGGAAACGAGGGAAAACGTCAGCATCGCGAAGTATATAGGCCTAATAGTGTATTCGTTTCATGATTGCGTAATGTGTTTGATTTGTCTAATGTGTAATGTACAGTACATCACTTCTACATCACTGTATAAAGGGAAACAGGAGAAAGTGTAGGCCTTCGTAATTTATACAATTGCAATTACTATGCAGTAGTTTAAGTACCTACAGTATGTACTGTAATAAATTGTTGTAATACACTAACTGGAATGAGAATATTTCATTAATGACTATCATAGCACATAAAATAAGTTTAAAATATAAAACTTATTAATTTGACATGTTTACGAAAAAATCAGGTTAGTTGCGACTATAACGACTATCGGCTATAACGACGTAGATTATCACTCCCTTCGAAGTCGTTATAACAGGTTTTGACTGTAGTCATATTAAATGCACAGAATGTGTTCAGGACCATTTCATTATGCACATGTAGGTCTAGAATAAGGAAGCAAAAATCTCATCTCTTAATTGAAGAAATATAGCCTATTTTAAGTTAATTTGATTTTTTTAGAACAGTAATCCGATATTAGCGCCATCAGAAGAGAGACGTCATTCCATTGAGTTCAAGTAATATATTTCGCTAAGTTGTGGGACGTAGTAGATCTTTCTAACAGGTGGTAGCTCTTGCGACAGCGGTCTACGAGCTATATATACATAGGTCAATATACTAAAGTAATTTATGACCCAGTAAAAAGAACCGAGAGCCGTTGAGAGGCCAATGCTAAGACGATTTCGAGTAGTCTGAGGAAGAAGTTATGTACAAGAAGCTGAGGATAAGATTATGCATATATCAACCTCTTCTTGTAGCCTTTTATCTGTGGTGTTTAATTCTGTTCAGGATATTTAAGTATTCTTAATTGAGCCTAATACAACGTATAATAACATGGTGTTAGTACGAGTTAGGAACGTAAACATCGAAGTAAATTTGCGAAACTCGCATAGACGTATAAACTTTACATGATAACTATTTTTTATTATTTAATTATATTTTTAAAAAGCATGTTAGTGAAGAAAATAAGAGGCTGGTAAGAAGTAAGCTTGAATAAGTTGGGACCCAATTTCAAAATTCTGAATTTAGTTTAGTGAAATTGCACAAAATATGTTATTAATTTATCTATATATTATAAAGCATTTTTTTAGACTGCTTGAATTAAAAGAAGACCTTCTAACAAATTGTTGTAATTAAAAAGGACATATATGTAAGCATTTTAATTTTTTGATTCCGCTTCAAGATGGTGGCCATTTTAACTGATGAACAGCAGATCTTACTTTTTTTACTTTCGAAGCAAGGTCTACCTTTTACAGAACTACCTACTAGTTGACTTGAAGACCACCTCCTTGGCTCACTCATAAGCTCACTCATAAGCTAGTTTGTTGTATTAAAACTATCGCGTGCCGCTTACCTCAAACCTTGTTTTTCGAGACTTGCAAGCGTCATTACGAATAGGCCTAAGTAATTTGTTCTAATACGCCTATCCAAGAACCGATTTTCAGTATAAGCTTATGTGTGAGAGCAAGGCTTCACCAAACCAGACTGTCCAACTGCCTGTGAATGGACTATAACTACAGATCTTGAGGCTCTGGTTCAGTCACCTCAGAATTTCTTTGGCAAGAAGATGTGTAATAGAGTAGTCTTAGCTTCTTTAGAAGTCGGAATTGGTACGTGGACGAAAGTAGATTAAACAGCTGAGGAAATGTAGGCTTTCTCCATGTATGGCATGCAGCACCATGGAAGTTTATTTTAATAACTTTCAATAATAGGCCTACCTAATGGATTAGACATTATACGATTTAATTCGTGTTTATTTAGCGCCTGCCATGAGTTTGCTGTCTGCTCTGTCTAATTCAGTATCTAGGAGTTATTGCAAGAGTCCTGTATAACCTAGCAACCTATACTTATAATGTTTGCACTTTCGTTTCTTGCCTGTTGCTGGAGAGAGATTATGACAGCGGATATACATATTTTCCCTAATGAAAGTCCATACTGTCATTCGTAATTAGCAATTATATTACATTTACAAAATGGATGGTCTAGTATTGCCTCGAAGAAACACGCCTCTTGTAACTAAAGATATCGGCAAGCGCTCACACGCTATGATTACATCCTTCTTATATGAAGAACATGTTCAGTAAATGTAATTGAGTAAAAACCATTATGAATCAAAAGTTAAAATAAATTAACTAAATCATTGAATTCTGATTAAATGGAGGAATGGCTGGTTGAAATTTTATTAAGACTCTATAAGGTCTTATTTATGGTACAAGGTTATCATGCAAAATGTAAAAGTAAAGTAAAGTGATCCCTATACAGGCCATGGAGGCACAGAGGGTTCCAGGTGGTTGAGGCTCCCAGATTTTGGACAATCGGCGCATAAAGGTGGTAAGGTTGTCAGCCTTACCCACCGGCCGCTTTTACCCCTAGGATTGCTCCTGGTACTCATTTCTATTAGAGGTTGAGTCTACCCCAGGGCCATAGTGCCACCAGAAGGATTAGGCCAATTGAAAAATCTCAACGACCTCATAGGGAATCCGGTTTATAGCGCAGCGCCTCAACCACTACGCTACGGCGTACCCATCATTCAAAATGTAGTTATGCAAAAATCATTATGAACTAGATAAAATCAACATAAATTAACTAAATAGCCTATATTATTGAATTCTGATTAAATAGAGGAACGGTTGATTCAAGTTTAATTATAGGCTCTGTAACATCTTATTTCTGATAAAAGTTTATTGTTCACTACAAGTAACTAAGCAAGTAATTGTTGAGAAGTTGATAAAATTAGGATAAATTTATTAACGAAATATACTGAATTCTGATTAAATAGAGGAACATCTCGTTCAAATTTAATTATAGGCTTTGTAAGATCTTGATTATGGTAGAAGGTTGCTGTTCAGGAAATGAAAATAGGAAAACAATCATATTAAACAGATAACATAGGATATAGGCCATTAAGTAAGATATTAAATTCTTAATAAATGTAGATACAGTTGGTTCAAGTTAATCATAAGCTTAATATCTTGTTTGCAATAGAAGGTTTTTGCTGTTTACATATTATGGGTCTTTTAACTTAAACTATGTAAAATTTAACATGTATATTATCTTTTAAACAGTCTGGAATATGCAACCTGAATGTACCAAACTCTCAATCGAATGGTAAATCATCAATTTCCCAACTGGTTAGTAAATATTTATTTTATTAAGAGTATTTTCTAAATCCGCGGGTCTGGAAACGTATTATTGACAAAAGGCCTCATAAGTTTATCCTACGTAGACTAACATTATACAAGTCTGCTAAATTAGTGTGACAATAGAATGAGAAATAGGTACAGGAAACCATTTATTTATTAATAGTTAATACAAATAGGTAATTAAAAGAAAATAGCTTATGCAACGTATATATTATAAGTATGTGTATAGGTATATCTCCCTTACCACAACATGGCACGTCCTCAAGTTGCTGGTAGAGGATACGGCCTCCAGATATGGAGGGAGTCTAAAAATCGTAGGAACCATACATTTGAAACATGGAATGTAGGAGCTTCTATAGGCCAGGTGCGTTTAAAACAGTAATTTGAGAATTAGATAAATATAGGTTAGATGTAGTAGCAGTACAGGGAGTTTGATGGGAGGGTGAAAGTTGTTCAGTACAAACAGACACGTATACCTTTTTCTATGGGATAGGGAATTATAATCAATTAGGGACCGGGTTCATTATAAATAGGAGAATCAATTCAGCCATTAAGAAAATAGATTTTATTAATGATGGGCTTTCTTATGTTATTCTAAGAGGACAGTGGTGTGAAATCATAGTTATGAATATCCATGCACCAACAAAGATTAAAGACAATGATGACAAGAACTGCTTTTATTAGGAAATAGAACGAACATTCCATTTGTTTCCGGCATATGACATGAAAATTTCACTAGGAGATTTCAATGCGAAAGTAGGAAGGGAGGATATTTTCAAACCCACGAGTGGGAACGAAAGTCTCAACTTGCAGAGTAACGACAGTGCGGTTAGATAAGTGAATTTTGCCATTGCTAAAAATTTAATCGTAAAAAGTTCATCGTGATATTCATAAATACACATGGATCTCGCTAGGTGGAATGACTCACAATCAAATTCCATCATGCGCTAATAGATGGCAAGGAGGCCGACTAGTATAATTGATGTTCGAACTTTCAGGGGTGCTGACTGCGATTCGGATCATTATCTGGTAGTTGCGGCTGTTAGGGAGAAACTTCCATTAAACAAAGGAGCTAGGCAAAAGTGCCTACAATGGTTGCAGAATCCGAATGAAACTACTGTCGAAAATCTCAAAAATTCTAAACGAAAATCCTCCAGAACCATTAGAAAAAAGAAAAGAAACTTTCTCAAAGACAAAATAAATGAATTAGAGGAAAATAGTAAAGAATAAAATGTTAGGGATATCTACGTGGGAATAAACGAGTTCATGAAAGGTTTTCTACTTAGAACAAACACAATTAAGGACAATTCTAGTACTATACTAGCGGCTCCGAAAAATATTTTGAATAGGTGGACATTTACATGAAGATATTCAAAGTGTAGAAAGCGAAATATTCACAGCGGTTGGTTGCATACAAAAAATTTTCCATGGACATAAAGTCTGAAATTCCAGGTAGTCTTCAATCCCTGTAAGATCACTCAAAACCTAAGAGGAAGAAGAATCCCATTGACATCAGGGACCAGTGATTGTTTCCCAGCAATTTCGCCAAGAAGTGTAAAAATTCCATAATATTATTAATAGCCTAATAATTAATATATTTTAATATTCCCAACAAAGGATAGTTTAATTCATGTGGAACATAATTCCTATTATCCCCAATAGCCTATTAATCGCGTGACTACATTACGAACTTCGGCAGGTCATAAGAAACAATTTTTTTGTTAGGAACTGTCTTCGGGAACGTATCGTGTGAACTTTAATGAAGCAATTAAGGCGAATAATGTTCCGTGTTAACTTCAAGCGCAAGGAAAATCTTTTGGTATGTCTGTCCATTGGGTTATCCCTAGACTGACGCGTTTGTACCTAGCAGGCTGGTATGGATATAGAAATTCGTTGTAAACTTCGGTAGAACAATTTGCTAAAATAACGAAAACCGACTTATAACTCCTCCTGGTATTAATTATTCCACACATCATTTACATTAAATAAACTTCAACATATTTTTCCTTCTCGCAAAGCACTTTAAGGCTTGCGATATATTCATTTCTAAATTATACAATTAAAAACAGTAGTTGTTCATACAAAACCTGATAACATACAGATATATATATATATATATATATATATATATATATATATATATATATATTCTCATATTCTGATAACATACACTTACATGACTTTCACCACCTTCAGCGAAGGTCCAAGGTTGAGTTGTCCCTGAAAAACATAAACCATACAGTTTTAGTGTTCTGGACCAGATAGATGCCTTAATTATCCTTGGATAATTTACACAACTTTTTCCAATTGATAATTTACACACTTTTTTTTTAATGACAACTTTTGATCGCAATACAGTAAGTGTACTTCCAAAATTCAAATAACACCTATAAATTAATTTTCAGAAAAATGCGAAGAAAAAATATTCTTTCCTTCAAATAATATAGTGGAAAGTGTAACAGAAGTGTAAATGTGTTTGAAATCCCTCAAAGAAATCTAATGTGAACATAAAAATATAGTTTCCTTACGACTTTTCTCTTTAAAGCTATGCAGAAGTAAACTGAACACATGAGCGCACACGCACGCACACACACGCACACACGCACTCACACGCACACACACACACTGCGAATTTTGATTATTATTCTTAGTGATAACACTTCAATATATACACATACTGAAGTTTTATTTAAATGTTGTCTTTCCCTAAAGATATTTCATGTTATTTATAATATGATTTTACTTCCCCATTTAAAAACTAGCCGAGAATTGTGAGTGAATTTATTTTGAGAGAATCCGTACCTCGAGTTCTGTATATATATATATATATATATATATATATATATATATATTTTTTTTTTTTTTTTTTTGCCCTCCCTTACCCCCGGAGTGCCAAGAAATGACGCTTATCACCTCCGGTCAAACCAAATTTTGGTAACCATTTGTTTGATGTGTTTATCTAGTAGTGCCCTTTTCGTACATTCTGATGGGATGTTTGGTGAAATTGACATGTTTGTTCTGTGTACTTGTGTCGTTGTGTATTAGCGCGGGTTTGACTTTCTTGCCATAAGTCGATTGCTTGTCGTTAGTTGTGTTTGTTTAGTATCGTGTAGAGATGTTTTCTAAAGTATGTAGCAGTGCGTGAATCTGTGTGAGGGGATTATTAGCCAGTCCGGCATTTGCCTATGAGCAAGGGAAACCCCTCAAAAACCTAGCTCGGACTGGGATAGCGGGCATAGCCCGGCCAAAGGCCATCTATCATGAGTTGGATTATTCATTATCCTGTTCATTTTCGAATAGCGCTGTCTTGGCGAAATAGTTCTATATATATTGCTCTTTAGCGAATACTTACCTATTAAGCATGTAGTGAATAAATGAAATCACGAAAATTAATAAACTATAATCGAGATAGTCAACGCCATCTAGAACAGCAAGATTAATCTCATTGCTACAATAATATTGCGTATTTAATATTGTATTTATTATTAGGGAGATTTAAATGCTCTACCATACACATACATAATTAGGCCTATACATTATTCTTATAAATCTCCTTTTGCTCGTTAAGTAGCTTATAGAAACGCAACCGTGAAGATGTTTCAGGATTCTATCCTTGTGAATTTAAATGAAAAACAGTAGCACGTAAGTGCGATAAAATGAAAGCGGTAAAAAAAAACGATAAAATTATGACTATATACACTTGCGATTGGTTAAAATTTGACAGATTCTTACACTGGAGTGGTCACTGAATCATGAGCTAAATAATCACTAGAAAAGAAAACAAATCCTCATTGCTAGATTACAGTAGGCCTAAACAAGTGGGTGGAGGGAAACTTCATATGAATTTCTCGAATGGGTTCATCATCTGCTATTATTGAGTTTAGATAGTAATGTACGTATGCCTCCTGGATCATGTAATTCCTGTGGTGCCTATTAATGGTTGAATTGTTTGACATGTCTCTTAGGAATAATATTATGTTTCGCTTGGAATATTAAACCGGATTTACCACACAACACACATGGAGCCTTGCGTCAAACATTCTGCGTAGAATTGCCTACGATCAAAATTGTAAGTTATTTCTATGAGCCTCAGCTCGCTATTTGTTACCGGAACCCCAAATGCTCATTTTACAGCACAAAAAACGATAGCTAATAAACTGATAACGAAGCATTCTACTATAAATGCTCACCAGTCTATTCCTCAGCTTCTTGAAGAGAAATAGCTCTTCTCGCCCAGTTCTCAAGATCTATAATAATAAAATAATTATTTTATTCTTAGCCTTAAACCCTCATTAATTAAAACTGCAACATTACAAAAAAACAACAGAAGTATGGAATACCTCAAGAACTTGATGTAAGTAGATGAACTGCAAACCTGTTAAGCAGTAGACCTTTCTGTTATTAACTGACAATGGTAGTATTTAAAATCCCGATAGCAAGAAGCCTAACTAGGACCCGGTTTTTTAGATGTTTATAAACCATGTTTTAGTTTCTTAAACATATTAAAATAGTATTATCTTAGTTTTTTTACCATTTTCAGACAATTTAATAATGTACAATAAACACATTGAAAAATCTATTAATTCATTTTATTTTTACTTATAATTTCCATGGCTCTAAGCCACAAAACTATAGAAACATTCTTTGCCCATTTTCAACCGTTTATAATTTATAGAGCACTTTATAATTGCCGCTGTAATTTTCAACCCCACCACATAAACTCAACAAGTAGGCCTACAATTTCGGTTGACTTAAGATTTCCTTTACCGAGTCAATGGGGTACAAAATGACAAAATTACAAAATTCAATACTATATTTTCTCTTACAAAATAATATACGGTACCTGCAGGCTGCAATGAGCAGAATGAAAAATGTAGGTAAACATTTAAAAAGTAATTTTTATTAGAATAATAATTGGATTAATTATATTCATTATTATTGTTACTTTATCGTATTTCACTTGAAATGTAGTTTTAGCCATTTTTAGTTTTTAACGTCTTATTTAGTCATTTTTAGGTTTTGTGACTGCCTTGGCAACGAAACGCATAATTATGTTAAAAATCACAGCTAGCAAGGAACATAGTTTAAAACCTAAGAATCCGGGCCCTAACTAGCCTATAACCCACTGTTAAACCTTATTTTCTTTAAGCTGTAAGCTATAAGTAATCGACTATTGTTGTGTAAACTACAAGTAATCGACTTTTGTGCTATAACAATAAGTCATAGACTATTGTGCGACAAGAATAACATATTTTCATTTAATATAATCTTCTCATGATGAGTTAATTATATATGATTATATGAAATTACTGAACGTTAAAATTGCAAATTCTATAAAGCTAAATTTTCCAGTTTGCTACAAGACGCTTCGAGAACTGTTTGGCTTATGTGGATCTTCAAATTATGTGTTAAACATAAATAACGAACTTCTAGAAAAAATGTTCCCTATTGATGTCAATGAATGTTGAATCAGAACATGTGTATTGCTTACATTCTGAACTACAAAACTAGAGCATGGGTTTGACTTTCCAGGATCTACTCCAAGCTTTACAAATTATACTGATCTGTTGTCAGGATATGGGTCAGGTACGTTCTAAACCTCGTAATATATGTGCCCAACAAAATAAATTGACTTGAGAATCTACTGTATTTTACACCAAAATATAGCCTATTCTTGCAAAGAGTACCAACGGAAGAGTTGGTTACAAAATATTCTAAAGGAATGAGGCGGTGTGATGTGGAGTTGAATATAAACGGGCGTACTATAATACTAAATAACTTTATGATAGAATACACAAACGATCCATAAAAAAGACGATAGGTGTATTATAAAACAAGATATAAACTTTATACCTTTCACTACACAAGTCTTTTCCAACAAAAGTAATCTTGTACGTACAGTAACTCCCTATACAAATGTTAATACGAGGGTTGATCAGAAAAAAAGGTTACAAGTCGAATAAAGAAATATTTATTAACAATAGACAGAAAATACAAAAAGGAATTAAGAGGCATACATGCCTACCACTTTTCGACATAATCACCAAGTCTATTTAGGCATTTATCAGAACGCACAAGCAACTTGTTTAACCCGTCTTGGTAGAAATCAGGTCCCTGTCCATTGAGCCAGGTCTCGGCGGATGTTTTCACAGCCCTGTCTGAAGAGAACCGACTGCCGGATAAGTGCTCCTTCAACTTCGGAAACAGGAAATAGTCACTAGGTGCCAAATCTGGGCTGTATGGGGTGTGACTCCATATTTACCACCTGAACCGTCGCAACAATTCCTGCGTTGCTTGAGCAGTATGGGGCCTGGCATTGTCATGCAGGAGGATGACATCTTCACTCAACTGTGAATGTCAGATGCGGACACATTCTTTGCCCATAAAAGTCGAATCACGGCGCGCACTTCCAAAGGAGACCATTTTTCTAAGCGTCTTGCCATTTCAATCGTCCTGAGCCGTCTGGGAACTTTCACTACCTACCCGCACACCAACTGTATGACAAGTAGCGCCCTCTGTCTCCACTCTGGGGAAACAAAAGTTCTCCATAATATGTAGTTTTCAAATTCTGCGGCTTGTAAACTTTTTTTCTGATCAACCCTCGTATTTCAATATCAGATGCAATAGGCCTACAGCGGTTGGTGTGGAAGATGCTTAGAGTTACAACTTAAATAATTGTTTGGAAGTTGTATGTAACTTATTTCGTGAAATTATGCTTTTATTATACTGTATCTCTTCTGATTTTATTTCGGTTTGATATAATATCAATATCAGTTAGCCTATACAGTATTTCAATAAAACTCTAATACCGTACCAGTAGTTCAAAAGTGCGAAATGACATAAGTTATGTGGTTAATATTGCTAACTTATTTGGAAATTAACGTAAGTGTTGTTTGTTAACAATCGTGACAACATAAGGAAAGTTCAATTAATTTTTGTCAGGCGGCTCAGAACGGCAGTGTGCCAATTGTACGAGGGTTGGAAGTTTAATAGCGGCAAAACATCTATAAAATCAAGGTGAATTGCAGGAAGTTCAAATCGCTATTGTTGGATTTTGGGTGGATATCCAGCATACTTCAGAGCAAATAGGAGCCTTCTATTACTAAGAATGCCTTCATTACCAGATGAAATTGAGCTGGCCCAATGAATTTTGGATCTGACAGAAAGTCAATGATTAAAGATAATTAAATACCTTAAAATTATTCACAATAATATGATATGCAATAACATAATGCACTGTTTAAAGATTGGTTAAGAATTTTTACTCATTATGATGAATAACTGAGTGTAACAAATGATTGAACCTCCACCAGAAGAACAAGTGAGAGGCTTTTAGGCCTACCCATCTTGCTCCTTGAAACACTTCATGACAAGAATCACTCGTTAAGCCCAATAAATTGTCAGTAAGTGTTCAATTATGATTGTCGTATTAATGTTCATTATCAACTAATTATAAAAATCTTCTTTTCTTAAAGAATGTTCAGTATGGATAGTAAATGATCACATTAGCCTATATACTCTGGTGCATGCCTTTTCCTTGAATAGTTTTTCAATACAAGCTAACCTAATAGTTTGAAGACTATACGGGCCTCGGTGATGGTGGATTTCTATTCCCAAGGTCGCGGGTTCGATTCCGACCAAGTTGATGGCATTTATGTGTGCATAAATGTGACATGGCCTTGTCTGTAGATTTAAAAATATTAAAAGAACTTCCTAGGACCAAAATTCACATTCCTAAGTTGCAGTAAAACTCCGACGTTAGTAGAACATAAAACAACAAAATAATTAATGCTGCATTGTCAGTATAGTGTATTGCGATCTTCTTGCAGGAATTGTGTTTTAACAGAACCGAAGAAAAGTTAGAAATTCCGAGATTCTATTATAAGCTTACATCTTCGCACAAGTGTCTAATAAAATTTTTCTGCGATAGGGAAACAGCCTGAAAACTTACATAAAATAATAATTAAATACAAATATCAATAAAAGCTGTTTCATTTCAGTTGAAATATGACCTAAAAATCTCGCGAAGGATAGAGAGGGAGGATGTCTTTTATAATGAGTAAACGTAGCAGTAAAAGCACGTGGTTTAGAAAATCAGTAATCCCTCCCCAGAAGTGAAGCATTTTTCTACACTGCTCATCCAAGGTCGTGTTTCAAGAACGATGGAACGAGTTCAATGAGAAGCTAGGTTCAAGTTTTCCACTATTAAAACGTTTCCATTTGTCTTGAAGCACTGCTTCCTTGATCTCATGCATGATCACATGCTTAATGGCGATAGATTAGTTTCGCCTGGTGATTCTCGCAAGCTGTTAATGCTGATTATTATGAGTGTTTATTTTAATTCGTTACTAAACGTTTAGCCGGCCCAACTAATCGCAAAGTATTCAGTTCCTCAACACTGATCTTGGGAATGACGCACCTTTTTGATAAGAGTACGGTAATGAGTGCATTTATGAATGGGCCACGTATGTTGCCGGCACTGGGTGCTAGAAGCTCGACTTTCAACCATGATAGCATGAACGAAAAATGAATGAGGAAACACCATCGTAGAAATTATACTTTACTCAAGGAGTCAAGGATTTCTAGGGCAGCAAGTGGCTGCAACACTATCAAACTAGGCAATCATACCTCAGATAAACTTCGAATGGTTGATTCCTCCTTTCAATTGGACCACAATGGAAGGTTCATCTTAATCTGACGGCACGTTAAAGTTTCATTGCTACGGACGTAATTCGTCACCGCAATATTTGCGTAATGATCGAGATGTAAGATTAATAGGTTTAATTTTTATTTTAATATGCGAAGACATTTATCCACATAATAAAAGTTATCATTAATCGAAATTAGCTATTCCATTGAATTTATTATTCTCTACTTCAAACATATAACCCACTGATGATTTTATTTGAATGCTTGTATTAAAATATGAATTCCTGAAACGGTTATCATCCAGTATTGACAAATAGTTTCAGTCATCAGTTGGTATCAACCAATAATTCCGATCATGAAAGTGCTCTTGTACACTTAACCGTCCGCAGAGCAGGGAATCATCGCTTCAAGATGGCGGCTGGTTGCCGAACTAAGCCGAACGGATACGATTGTGAATGACGGTGTTTGGCGGATTCTTTCAAGTTCATTCATCAGTGCTACCGTGACTACAGTAACATTTATTTTAAAATAAGAAAACGCCATTTTCACTTGTACCCCTACCATAGGTAATATAGATTCGAAATCGAATACCTGTTTTGAATTCTCCTGAATTCAATAATATTCTATATCAGATGAAATAGAACGACGAGTCACGGTAAGTAAATATCCAAACGGCCCATTTGACTGGAGAAACCACAAATAAAAAATAAATCGGCGACAGGACTTAAACATTGGACCTTCTTTCTGCGAGCCCAAGACGCTACCATCTGCAAATCAGTTTTCATTTTGGACTCCTGGACCAATAACAATAATACGCTTAATTTTATAACATGTTGCATTTTAACATTTAAAACAATGTTCTGTATACATTTTACAGCCGTACACGCAGAGATCTAAATGCACCACAGTTTAGAAAATTTTACAATACCGTGGATTAATCTTGTTTATAAAACTTGGGCGCCTATGCAAATCTTGTTTTAGGTCATCTCTTTATAAAACGCCTCTGTTATGATATTTCACCTTTATCACAATGTAATGGAATTTAGGAGACGATAATCTTTAGTCAATTCTACTCTTATATATCGTGATTCTTTGTTATCACTTTGAATTTGTCACTTGTACACACAAGCAGGTTTGTAGTAAGCACTACAAGTCCCCCTTCCGCTCGGCGCGGCCACTTCCCCGCCTGGCCGCTACCCCTCATGCCCTGGCCACTAGATCCTTGCATCTCCACATATTTCACAATTATAAAAACGACACTTGCAACAAAATAGGCTATTTCATAATAAAAAAAAGTCGTATTATTACATAAAATATGGCTTAATTGGTGCAGGAACAGCTACTTTCAGGACAATTACCTCAATAACGTGAAGTCCTGGGCTTATTGTCATCGGCTGCACGCTGGACTGAATACGAACATGCATATAGAGCGAATGCATCACACGCTCAAGTATATCTACTTGAATGGTGAGAACGGGAAACGCTTAGATAAAGCAATATTCGCGCTGATGTCTTTTGTTAAAGACAAGCTTTTTGATAGGCTGATTGTGCTTACGAAAGGCAAGCTCACAAGCAAACTTAAGGATGTACGTCGTAGACACAAATCAAGCCTAGAAATAAACAAAGACCTGATTATCAAGGAAGGCGATGTTTGGAAAATACCCTCTTCGTCAAAAGTGGCCGAACTATATTCTGTACGTAAAAACTTAGTTCAGTGTACCTGCAAATTGAAGTGTGATGAATGCAAAATATGCATACACAGATATTCCTGCACGTGTGTTGACTCCAGCATAAAGTGGAATATGTGTAAACACATACACGCAGTATGTCAAATTGAAACGAGCCACAAACGCCCTGCAGATCCTGAAGAAAGGTCTACCAGCGAATTAATAATAGACGATGAGGATACTTGTGCTGCCATTGAAAAAACAGAAATACTAGCACAAGTTAGTAAACAAGAAGGCACGAAGAGTCCTGGGTCCTTATCGAGACAAAAAAACATAATTACAGCAGAAATATTAGATTTAATTAAAGGAATTAAGACACATAAGGAACTTCAAATTCTGAAACAACATAAAGCATCATTAAAAGCTACCTTAGCTGCTATTCAAAAGCAACAATCAGGCCTGGACATGACAACAAAAGACATGACAAAAAAACGAAAAATCTTGCATCAAAGAAGGCTCTATTCGACAAAAAAAAAAAAAAAGAAGACTGGCCGCAGCCCCTCCATTGCAAAGCCTGACCTGACAGAAGTGCAGACAATTGCAATATCTTTGTTACAAGAGAGCAGATTTTGAAATAATAATTTTTTATAGGACTGTTCTGAAAGACTGGCTTGCGAATAATCCATTTTATTCTATTAGTGAGTTTTTTTAAAGTTAATATTGATGTTTTTTTCTAAATTTATACACTATACTGCTATTCGACATAATTTCTGTTGTCCATTTTCATTCTCTCTCTAATTTATGTATGTTGATAGCCACATTTTGATGTGGTTCAAAAACTTAACAAAAATCAAATCAAATCATTTCATTACGAGCTTGGATTCTTCTTCAAAAAATTAAATATCATTAACCGAAACAAAAAGAACTTATGTATAGACGTGCGATTCTATTAGCACAAAAGTGAGGCATAGAGATGTGTCTAGAAGGTCATTTATTTAATGTGTATCAATCACCGTGTGCCTTACGCTATGAAAGACAATTTCTTCTGTGAAGAACATTGCCTGTCACGTGTTACAACATTGAACCAGCTTCGGGGACTTAGGGAGTGGGGATGAACACTGCTGCGCCTGCGTGAAGCGATGATTCCCTGCTCCGCGGAAGGGTAAGTCTCTTGTACTATTACTATTAGTTCTGTAAACAACAGACCTCCCATATAAAAATCTAACAACTACTCTTCATCAGTTAAATCTGCCATCATCTTCAAACGGAATAAAACATTTTAAAAGGACTAAAATACGTCTCTTTTAAGGAATATTCATCCCAAAGTGAAAGGAAATCAAAGTACGCGTTTGGTTGTGGCTGTGTAGGCTAATAGACAAATTTTCAGACTAAATGCCAGTAAATCATTAGAGTTACGTCAAAAATATACTGGAACAATGGTGTAGACATTTTTACACGCGACAATGTACGTAGGCTTCAAATGTTTTATATCATGAACAGTTTACTAGATTCGTTGACAGAAGCCTATCTTTACATAAAAAGGATCTATTAAAATGGCTACTATCTTGAAACAGAATAAAAAATGAACATCCTTACACATACGACTTTTTAATGACTTAAGGCAACATTCATGCAAAATTGGAAGAAAAATCGAACAAGGAATTTGGTCGTGACTGCATAACAAATAAATTTACAAAAAAGACGAGATGCCGAACGGTGGAGTTAAGACAGAAAATATCTTCGCTCCGTCAATGAAAAGAGAGTGAACAGGATAATAAGAAGAAAAGGATAGCTATTACTTTGTAATGAATTAAAGATTGACAGCGAACATAGTACCAAAGTACCGTATTCAACATATTTGAAACCATTGTGAGGGAGAACAGATTTCACAGCAACATTTTGCATAGGAGGTACGAGCGAGGAAACAGAACTCACCTGCGGAGGCAGATAATGTTCAATGACTTCCTTGTATCCGAGTCTAAACCGTATCGTATCTCTTACTATAAATTATAGCCCTTTTCCTTCCTTCCCCCTCTACAGAGAACCCCTCATTACACACTTTCTGGCTGAGATTTCAACCCCAGTCCTTCCTCTGCGCGTGACTGGGGGTCAAGTCCGCTGTAATTGCCCTCCTGGCCAGAGAGCCAGATTGACGCTTGCAGTTAGCTACCACAGGATAACCACAACCTCTCATTAGAAGTAGAATCTGTCTTCTCTTCTTGGAAAGAAATTCTAAAATGGGATTCTAGTATCTACTCTGCCATCAGCATAATTTTATCCAAATATCACAAACAATACTATCGTAATTAAAAAAATTGAATTTATAAATATCGTGGAATTCTTCATTTAATATATAAATTACTATGTAGTTCGAAAAAGAAAAAGAAGCAAATTTGTAATCATGTAGTTTACTGTAATTAGCCACTATAAGAAATCCACAGTTCCTAATTACGAGGGTGAGACCAAAAATATCGTAAAAGCAATCTTTTCTTTTCTGTAATTACTGTAAAATGTATCTAAACGTATATCTTTATAACATGTAAATTACATAATAATATAAATATTTAAATTTGAAGTTGTCGAAACTCATTCCTTGCAACAAATAATATTTGTTTTCCAATTCTTTTGCAGGAAAATAGGCCATCTACTGACAGAAACATGCTACGCCTGAAATGGTGAGATATTTTTATACTAATATTCGTAGCTACCTAAGAATTTTTATTATTTTGCAAGACGGCTCAAAAATCTTGCTTTTGGAAAAATGTAACCGTTCAGCAGGAACATCACCAAATTTCACTGATTGCTTTATTTTCCGACATCTTCATGATGCCATAGGTCTAGTGGGGTTTGATGTCTCAGTTGCATAATGACTACTTCAAAGCCGGCCTAGCACCAAAGGATCTAGGTTTAACAATATAAATGTAAAATGTTTATAAAATTTACGGGTACAGTAGAACCTCGGTAATTCGAGCCCCGGTATTTCGAGGTTCCGTGTAATTCGAGCTGGTCTTAAGAAAATTAAAATTTTCCGTAAAACTAGACTAAAATCCTTTTTTTATACGGTATCCGTATGTAAGTTTTACGCACTTTCGAATGTGTTACATTTTGAGCTTTCTTTCAATTTTTCCAGGTACAAAAATGCAAGTAAGACTGTCCCACTTAGGGTTTTCGTTCATAATACACAGAAATAGCCTTGGCTTCAGATTGCTAAAGCATTTCTATTACAGACTGAACAGGCTGATGGTACCTGTACGTACAGTAGCCTACTGTAGTGTAGTGAGCCCACCTGTGTCACATTAATTTAAGAGTGGTATGTAAGCCTGCTAGGCCTATATTGTTTATTTATTTATCTTTTAAACCATTATTGTGCTCATTAAACATTTATTTACAATTTACCCATTGATTTAGTGATATTTCCGTATAATCCAAGTATTTTGTAATTCGAGGTAGCCTCAGCCCCAATTAGCTCGAATTATCGGGGTTCTACTGTATTACATTATTTTATACACTTTTACATACACTTGTAGTCTTAATGTTATCAGGTAGTCAATGAGCGCGTTTAATTTGAGAATTTGAACTCTTGCAAATTCGAGTTGTCAGTACGCGCGAGGAAGAAGTAAGAGCAAAACAATGTATTCGTGCTTTCGTTACATTTAGATGTCTCATCTACGATGTGATTGTCTCATAGGTTGTCGCATAAGTAATGTCTGTTTTAGTTTGGTTTATATCACAGAATATGGCGAATTCACTCAGAGTTTTGGAAGAAAATCTACAGACAAGCATTTAGAGTGGATATCTGGCAATAGCTTATGGCTAACCGTAGGGATGATAGATTCTTCAAGAGAATTGTCACATGTAATGATAAGTTAGGTATCGCAAACCTGACACCTCGAAACAGTGGCTCGATCCCCATCAGCCTGAAAACGTTGTTGTTAAAAAAAATAATCGGTTCGGCCCCAAAATAATATGTGCTTGTGGAATTTTTGAAGTTGTGACAGCTGGAACGAATTCATCAGGTTTTGTTACAGAGGTATCCGGCATTAGTTCATAGAAACAGCTTTCTCTTACAGCAGAACAATGCGAGACCTCATACTGCTCAAAGAACAACGGAAAAAATACAGCAAAGAGCAATCAAACTGCTACCATATCCAGCATAGGCTATAGCCCTGATCTTGCACCAACAGATTCCCATCTGGCCTATTTCCAACGTAGAAGCAACTTTGAAAACATTGAAACAGTTGAAATGGGTATCAATGAGTTCTTCGTATCAAAAACCAGAAACTGGTGCCGTTGTGGTCTACCAAACCTCGCTGAATAAAGTTTTGCTTAAAGAATGTAAAACATCTGCTGCTTTAATAATAATAATAATAATAATAATAATAATAATAATAATAATGCGAATTAATGTATTAATTCGTAATGTCGTTCGATATCAACATCTTGTAGCCAAAGTTATTTTTTTTATAATTAATTTTGGGGAATTATATAGGAGTAAAGTTTTACTTTACCGACATAACTTATGAAACATAATTTATACTATTATATACTTATCTCGAACACAGTATAGTATTTACTTCAAAACTCTATAAAGTCTTCTTGTCATTTAAAAAATTAAGGTTTTAGCTGCTATTGATTATGCCTTATATGTTTCTCTCACTCACATGTAACCACTTATAGTGGTATCTGCACGTCTGATGAAAACACCAAAACGAGATTTTAAGATTTGGTCTTATTATTAGTTCGGTCAATTAATGTCCAGTCTTTTTAAATAAATGTAAAGGTATTAGAGCATAATTTATTACATGCAATAAATATATGCCCATAAGGCATAAGGCATCCATATTACGTATAGATGACCGCCGGCGTGGTCTTGTGGTTAAGCGTCGCTGACTACAGGTCCGTCGGCCCGGGTTCGATCCCCGTACCTCCTCGGATTTTTCTTGAGGGAGGTCTGGTAGAGGTGCACTCAGCCTCGTGATTCAAATTGAGAAGCTACTTGATAGAAAATTAGAGGTTCCGGTCATGAAAAACACCATTAACGACCGTGGGTGTCGGCATGCTGACCACATGCCCCCAATCCTGCCGTCTGCCTATGGTAGATGACGCAGCGGTCGGGTGGTAGGCCTAGTCCCTTCTTGGATGTTAGCGCCACGGAGTTAGTTGGTTATTACATATAGATGTCCAATAATAACAGGAATAACGTCAATAATAATAATAATAATAATAATAATTATAATAATAATAATAATACCAACAACTCAGCAATCTGAAACGTAAATTCCAACTTCACGAAAACTTTTATACGTAACTTAATAGGAAAAAACTTTATTCTTATTGAATATTGTTCCAAGAGAATAATATCTAGTCAATTATTACTGCCATGATTCGTACATTACAGCTTTAATGCATTTTAAGCCAGAAATATAGAAAAGTCGTTTTAAAATAAACCTTCAGAAGAATAAGATAAAAATAAGGAAGTTAATTCAATCCTATCATATAACTAAATAGCCTACATGGTAATAATTTATCAAAATGATAAGGTTACCAACATACCCCACTTTCACCGTATTAATAAAGCTGTGTATAACTTTAGAAATGCTATAGGGGTGAGTTCATGTTCAGAATACATTATAGCTAGAAGAGAAATTGCAGTCTTGTTTACATCAATCAATCATGTCTTGATAGCTCACATTGTGGTGAACCCAGTGTTCCAATTCGCACTGTTTCTCCCTGTAATTATTATTCCAAACTTATTGATTGCTTAGGAAAGAGTAGTGCTTATATTATCGATCCTCTCCAAACTTGTATTTGTGAACATAGGTTGAGTAAATATAAACGTAGAGTGCCTCATTAGTATCCTACAGGGGTGTACACTTATTAATTAATGCTAATACGCCAGCATGGTACTCAAAATTTGTCTGCGTTCAAATTGTATCTAACTTTTCATATTTAATTCCTGTAATTAATTTTTGAAGGAAAAGTAAACATAATAATTTATTGTTCTGAATAGTTATAAAGATTGTAAGCAAAAAATAATTCACCACTGCAGCGCAGGTGATGCGTTCACTCCTCTCAAACAGCGAGCCCTGGTTCGATTCCCAGTTGGGACCTGGGTGGGGGGGTTAGCCTCACCTGTGAGACGAATTCTGGTAATTTGAGGTCAAGCTAGCCTCGTTATTATTTTCATCACATCCGCACAGTGTTTTTGCGACTGCGACTGGTGTGTTTCGTCTTATGATTTCGTGTCGCCTCGGAGGTGGCCCTGGCATTGAAGTGACCACCTATCCGGGAAGACCCTCCATGTCCTTGTCTGGACAAAAATGTATATGTGTGATCCAAAAGTAATCCCTCTCCCGACAGGTTGCGGTCATGTAAGGCCCGGGCGGCGAGAGCCGCATAAACGTCCCTACAACGTGAGATGCTAAACTAAAAGAAAGAAGAAGAGGAAGAAAAAGAAATACTGAAAAAAGGATCTGCTTTCGAACTGTATTATATTAACGAAAATTCGTATAATAAACATTTTTTTTCGCAATCTTGTTCCACGAGGTCTGTATACATAATATCAAACATTAAGACATTCTGGACAATTTTTGCAACTAAAATTTTTGGCTGATTAGGCCGTATGCCCAGGACTCACATTCGGGTAGTCGTAGTTTAAAATCACGAACCTGCTGATCTGAGTATAGATTCGGGATATTCTCCAGTCACAAAGGCAAATCCGAGATTTGAAATTAGGCTACTTACCACTTAATCTGAAAATTCTATTCTGCTCATTTCAATGTTGGATGTTTCCTCGGAGCATACCCTGCAATGTGCTGATCATACACAAAGAGACCGTTCCACAATGTGGTCCAAATATTTACTGCGTAAACAGTTCCTAAGCCATAGAAAGTAGATATAACTGAGAGAATAATACATAAATTCATGTATTAGGCCCCCAGAAATATTGTGACTTGAAATAGTAGTCTATAAAAATTTATCTATTGAAGATCAAAAGCCTTAGGCCTATTTTCTTAGAATCAATTTTTCTATTACTATCGCATTTGAATTAGCTTACTTTAAAACTTTATTGTTTTAATTCCTGTAAACAGTCCCAGTTCGTAGGCAAGATATCTCTTGTACGACGTTTGAATACCTGAATCACTGTTATTTAATAATTTTACAAGAAAATTCCTTCATTAATACCAGTCACAGATTGTACTTCTAATTCGAAAATTTAGTCTAAAATGCATATAATAATGCAAAAGTAATAATCGGCCTATGCTGTATCAGTAAGATAAATTTTAATATCACAGATATGGTTATCTTATAGCATCTTGGAATGTACTACATTTCGGGCTTAGTAAAAATTTGCGATACGCTATTGCTACATGTACTCTAGTGTAAAAGAACTTCTGTTGAACTAGTACTGCCTTAAATATATTACATTTTCAGAAAAGCAAGTAACTTACCGGTGTTTCTTCAAGATAATATTTTAGGAGAAAAATTCCTCTGATACTGGGATTCGAACCCATGACCATCGGCTTTCTGTGCCAATACTCTACCACAGCGATGCCCAACCTCTTCTCATAAGAGGAAATGACGTCACACTGTCGCTGTATCCCACCTCCTTCGTTTTGTGTTTGTACTTATCCACGACAGTGCGTGATCGCATTTCCCCTTCACTCACTCCGCGAAAAAATGGGTAGAGGTCATTTTGCCCTCCCCTTTTCAATCTTAAGGTTGAGCATCATTTCTCTACCAACTGATCTAGCCAGAGTTCGATTCACAGATGAAATTTCTCTCATATGATTGATTACCCTTGGTCGACCTTGCTGAAAAAATATTTAAGCCATATACAATATTGTGAGGCAAACTAATTTAGTTATTATGTGACCTGTTTCCATTGTTATTGAATGGTAACATTTTAAGATGTTTTCACGAAACCACAGAATGTTGTTTCTATTGAACATTACATGAAAATTGAATATTTTAGGAGAAAATATGTCCTGTAATGTTCAGTACAAACAATACTTTGTGGTTTCGTGAAAACATATATATTGAATATTTTAGGAGAAATATTCTCATGTAATGTTCAACAGAAACAATATTCTGTGGAATTGTGAAAACATAACTACATCCTTAAATTCTTCAAGTTTTAAAAATCTATGCACAATTAAGTATCAGGTGATTTTTATTATTGATTTGTTTCCTAAGAGATAAATATTTTAATATGCAGACTAGAAGGCTACACCCGAAATAAGACATACATGTGAAGAACAAAATTTTAAATTTGAGATTAATTGAAACAATATATTCTTGCACCCTAACAGTCGATTTTTTGTCGTCTTTGCTATTAGGAAAATTATTAATGAGTTCAAAATCTCTGAGGGCAAATTGATAGGTTTCAAAACCAATAACATGAATTTTTTCGACAGTCGACAGGGTTATTATGCTTATTATATCTTAGTAAGTTATTATATTTAAGATACGTTCAAGAACGCCTATCCTGGAAGTTATGGACTCTGAAAGAATTGCATGCCCAAACTATTGAATGCACATTCCAGGGTCTGGCTTTTATTACTATCGTATAATACTGTTGCAAGAAACTGTATAGTTATTCTGGTTACAAAATTATCATCCGGGGTCTGAAAATAAAGCATTATTATCTAAACTCTTCCCTTGATATGGGCAAATTATTTCAATTAGAATAAAAATAATTCTTATACAATAACGTTTTAGATCCCGAAATGGCATCATAGAACATGTAACGAGCGACTCATTATATACTCATTATATAATCAATTTTGATGGAACGGGATTTGAAGCCAGATTATCTCACTACAAAATATACAAGTTAGATAAATTATTGCACAGGTAACATGATATAAAACCAAACATTTTAACCACACTGAATAATGTGCAAAGACTTTATCAAAGAAATGTGTACATGCTAGTGGGCTCAAGTCTTAATTTTGCAACGTAATATTTGAAACTAATTGGAGAAAATATTTGAAGAAAATACCTGGTAATAAAGAGTTGGTTTATTATAAAGAAATTAATGTTGACTAATTTCAGCAGTCCCTTCTCTGAGTTTAGTCCTCTGCTGCAATTCTTGCTTAGTCTTAAGACAAAGGTAAAAAATACAAGTCTCTCCAGAGAGGAGTTAAAAATGTATTGCACCATCGAGAACTCAAAACTCGCATTGCAGAAAGATGTGCTGCTAAAGTAACTTAAGGTGATGTATAGATTTACTTAGGAAATATATGTGTTAAAGACTTTTGTTGATGAATGATATTGTATTCATAACTATTTCCCTATATGCTGAAACATTACGTTACTGATTGCTTACAATCTCGGTAATAACATATAAGCTGTATATTTTAAGGCATACTTAACCCAGATCAGATGTCACAGTTTATCATGAGTTTTTCATTCCTATTTATCTTCGACGAATGAAGTAAAGGTAAATCAAACTATAAGCAAAAGCAGTGATTGTATTCAGAATGATGGAATAACTGCAAAACAATGTACGTTTAGGATGACATTGCAAACTGGAAAACAATTATGTAGTTGGTAGCACATCATAGTGACAAAACCAGGTATACAAGGAGTCACAATGATACCCCGAGAGAAAGCATACACTGAAATATTGACTAACTGCCAGGATAAATATTTGATTACAGCACAAACCAATGATTCGATAAAACCGCCGCAAGGAGTGACATTTACCTGGCCAGTGCTTTAATAAATACTCATTTTCGTGGAAGAGCATTTGCAGATTACATGGAGAGTTCAGAAACAGAGATGTTATTGGGATTTACGTATTAAATGTCAGAGAGTAGTGAGGAAGTTAAAAGGTTACGTTGAATGTAAGCGTAGTCCATTCACTTGTATCTGGAACTTCTGGTAAGGTGAAACCTTATCCTCACACGTAAACTTGCACTAAAAATGGTTCTCAGGTGACAGATTTGCTTGCTCTATTCAGTTTGTCATATGTCAGTTGCTCTATTCAGTTTGTCGTGTACCAGACTCGAAAATGAAGGTTTGAGGGTACTCGAATTCCTTGCAGATGATGGCATGCAGATAAAGACACAATTGAATTTCTTCCCGGGGGTTTCGTGACAAACGAATTTCTTATCGTAGGTGGCGCTGCGTCATAACCGCTAAAGGTATTCTGAGCATCCCAGCAATGTTAGGTGAAGTGTAGCGTCTTCACGAAGAATCGGACGGATGGCGAAGAATGGAAGTTAAATGAAGTTAACTTTATGTTCAGTGAGAAAAACAATAAATTGCTTGTGATTGACGGTTATCAATTTCACTTTCAGAAAATGATTTCTGGTGGTATTGAAAGATGGCAGTCCAAAGTCAGCAAAATGGGAAGGAAAATGTTATTCATATCTATGATAAAGAAATTCGGTTGCTTTTCTCTACGATCCTCGGAAGGAATTCGTGTAACCCCACTAATTTTAACTTATTTTTTAAATTCATTACATTAACTGTTTACAGAACAAATTTCAAACATTCGCAAGGGCCCGCATGGACCTACAAGCTTATTCAATTCACAATAATTCGAGTATCTTTGCATTTGTCGAAAGGAATCAAAAACTCTAGAAGGTTTGGTGGTAACCGGGATGCGACAGGTTGAAAAGGGAAAGTTACTTTAGCACCTGAGCTTATTTGTGTAAGTGCAAGTTATCACCAACCTGGAGAGTCCAAATACTAGTGATCAGATTATTCACTACTTTCATAACTATGACTGTCGCTGGGGTTCTTTTATAGGAATGTAAATTTACAGACATGTGCCTGTCATTTTTATGCATCCATAAATGCCATCGACTTGGGCCAGTATCGAACCCCAGACCTTGGCACAGAAAGCCATAGTTATTGTTTAAATTTTATGGCGTTGGCCACAGTATAGTTTTCTTCAGAAGGGATCCGAAGCCGTTCATTTCAGTCCATGGATTTATGGTGTCCAAAAACCCGTCAGTTCTATTTTGAAAGAGAAAACTGTGAAGGGAAATAATACATAATCTCAAGTCCAAACTGTGCTTTCCTTGACTATGGTTCTTCCTCTTAGCCTTTTCACTTCAGGCCTATACGGAAGTTATAAAATGTAATGTAAGTTTGCATAATGTTACCTGTGGGAATCACTTTTTACTATAGGTTTCCTGTGTTTATGGGTAGGTAACGAGGGATGAGTTTCGAATCCCAGAGAGTTTTGAGAATGTTTCCTATGGTGGCATTGGAGAGAATAGATGTAAACGGGAGATGAACTTCATCTTGGTTGCTCGAGTCTGTACATACAAACCTGTACAATACCGTTTAATTTAGTCCATTTGCTTCGGTTCAGACTAGGTTCCAGTTTTCTGTCAGAAAAAAAGGTAGATTTTCCATGGTCGATCTAAAACATTTTATTTGACTAATTAGAGCACCGTTTTTACATCAATTTAATTTACTCCTTCTGGTACTATTTTAGAGAAGTTGCAGCTCTTAACAATTGTTCATCCAGTTTTTCAAGTTGGTAAACGTTTTGTATGCCTATGTGAAAGGTATTTTTGTACAACTTGTAGTTCTGCTTTGATCAGCTCAGGATGGCTCCTGCAGTGAAAACATAAGCTGTGAATCAGTATGCAATAGTAAAACCCGAAAAATCAACATAAGGTAATAAAATGAAATAATTTCATCAACGTAATTGCAGTATTCCAAGCGTTTTAAAACAAAATTTGATGATGTTCCTGTATCAAGGGAAAACAGGAAGAAATAGTCTTACGGGCAAAATAAAAACGTAAGCCACAAAATATACGAAAAAAAGTAAAATTACGGGAAAAACGTAAGACCTAGCAACCCTAGTTCAGACTCACAGAATCAGTCTTTCTCTACAAAAGAAATTAATTGCATTATGCAGAGTTCAACTATGATCAGTCAACTTCTATCCTGTAACAAATATTTACAAATGTGTCCATAATGTAAAACTTAAATATGATACTTTAAGTAGGCTTACGCAATGGCAGAAATCTTATAAAGACCTACACCCCAGTTTGGATACAGTCTTGTTCATGAATTCATGAATCAAAAGACGAATGAAGGCATCGAAGAATTGTAGCTGTCTTATTTATAGGTTGTGTTTTTGGTTTGCTGTGTACAGGCGAGCAGATGGGAAGCCTGTCTCGACGTACTCCTTCGACTCGGCAGTCTCGCTCAAGCTCATGATTCTTGTCTTACCTCATCAGTTACCATTTCTATGTTATTCTGTAATTTTCAGATTCAGAATATTATCGATGTTATGTTATTCATAACAGAAAGGTGGCAGATCCACATTACCTTGCTTCAAAACTAATTTGTTTGTTTAATATTTGTTCATTGTTTATTTCTCTCTCATGTACATATAACGACTCCCGGTTACAATATCTGCAACAGGTAATTTCTTTACTCAAATATGTAATCGCTTTTCCTCCAAAAGTTGAGTGCATCTCGCCCATATTTTCCTAATTCAGGAGAATCCTATGTTGCACCTGCGACTGATAAATCACTAGGTTTCTAACCAACGCACCCAAATTAATGAACAAAGTAGACTTTCTTTCTGAAATATAATTTAGAGTTGTAGAGGCAGCGAGAATACTAGTTCACCACTCTACAACCTGAACAAAAGAAATTTTGGGTAAATCTATTGGCTATGAGAATGTAATTTAGTCTGGAAAGTTATTATGAGGAGAATTACACATGTTATCTAGCACTGAAATATCATCACAGGTTAACACAAATCCAAAAAGGAGTGATTTAGATAAAACATAACTCATATCGATGTATGGGTACGAAAGGAGGAAAGATAATGACAGGCTGTCAGTGAAATGACCAACATAATCATATTATTGATGTCTATCTACGTTTGTGGGCACCTAATAACGCATTGGATTATCAAGAAGGGTTCCAATATGCTCCATTCCACAAATTAATATTCCATATATGAACCTTGTCATATCAGCTTGCTTAGCCAGTTAGCAATTCTAATGTGACCACATTTACGCAATTGGTAATGCTGCTGTGTTACATTTGCAATTGTAAAATCCCGCTTGGCCAATAATAGTAAATAACTCAGATTTTCTTACAGAAATATACTGTATTTATAAAACACTTCAATTACGAATTCATTTTAAATAAACCGTAATCCACTTTCTAAATAGAATAGATGGAATTATCCAGATAAGAGTTAATAAACTGGTTAACCGCACAAGTAACAGCTCAGAGAACCATTATATTTTATCCAATTTACTGCCGCCCCCATTGCCGAGTGGTTAGATCGCTCGCCTTCCACCGCTAGGACGCGGGATCAAATCTCGGTGGATCCATGTGGAATTATTGGTGGACAAAATGGGGTCAGGGCAGGTTTCACTGGGTGCTCCTATTTCCCCTGCCATATATCATTCCATTGTTGCTCAATTCGTCATGGTATGACCGTTTGGTTGCAACTAATGAATTATTTATCCAATTAACAGGATAACAGTTGTGCAGATAATGACGTTACTTTAACAAATAATTAAATAATTGTCCACCGCTGTGGCGTAGAGGATGAGTTCGCCCCTCTCACGCAGCGGCCCCGGGTTCGAATCCTGGTCGGGACAAGTTACCTAGGTGGGGGTTTTCTAGGGTTTTCCCTCACCTGTGAGACAGATGTCGGGTAACTTTAGGCTCTTGTGGTCCCCAAATATAATCTGGCCGTCATTATCATCTTCATCCCATCCTCTCCTTGTTTGGAATGAGTATGCTGTGTCTCGTCCTATGTGTTCGTGTTGTCTCGGAGGTGGCCCCGGTGTTGGGCTGATCACTCATCCGAGGAGGCCCTTCATGTCCTTGTCTGGTCAAAAAAGTATGTATGTGATCCATAGATAATCCCTCTCCCGAAAGGTCGCGGCCCTGTAAGGCCCGGGCGGCTTGGGTAGCTTCAATCCTAAAAGGGAGACAAAGAAAGAATGAAAATGAATTTATTATACAATTAAACGTCCAAAGGAAGTATAATTATTCGTTCCAGTGCAAGAAAGATGTTGAAAACATTTTCGTCATGTTTCACGCAATGAAGCAGAAGGTTTCACTAAAGCGTAAAGTTAAGCAAAGGATATATGGCGTATATTAGGCTACCTTCGTAAACCCTCAACTACGCGACTGCTTGTAATATTTCGTCGAGCTTCTCCTATAATAATGAATATTAATGCTATAGGCAGACTAAAGAAAAGGGTAACTAGAATTTTCGCCATCATGCATAAATAAACATCTATTCCTGACATAGGAAGTGACAATAACTCGAATCGAACTTTCAAAATGTGAGAAACGTGCTTCTTGTTCGAATATGTCTGGGACAACACAGAACTGAAATGCCTACAATCAATTATCACCTAATGAGAATATTAATGACGACATAAATCTAATCATGCTAATGCGTATGCATGAAGATGGTGTGGTAAATGGTTTGTATTAGATAACGACCTGCAAATAGTTAATCATAATCAAATTTTCAATGCTTCCACTTCCAAAGATCGCATTTGCAACGACGACATTATCACACTGAGCTGTGTAATATGAGAATTAAGTGCGTATATTCAATTGTTAACTTCAGTAATAAGTCTAACTAAGGTTTGGTATAACAATTTTTATTTCCTAAGTTCATATGGATGTGAGACATGGTCCCTTACTCTTCGAGAACATATTCTGAGAATTTTCGAAAACGGAGTGATTAGGGGGGGGAGTGGGGGAGGAAAGACATCTAAAAAATATTGACTGGTAGAAGGTAGAAGGGCAGAGACCACTTGGAAGACCTTGATGTAGGTGGGAGGACAATATTAGGATAGATTTAAGGGAAGTAGGGTTTAGGAGGCATGGCTCAATGGAATTATTGCCATTGAGTAAGAATGTTTGTAATCTATTAAAAAACCAGTCACCCAAGTCATCAATAAGGCATGCTCACAATATGCCAACCAATCCTCCCATAAGATATCTTATTAAAAATAAATGCATACATTATATATTATATTGTATGCAATGTTCTGGGTAAAATCACAATGTAAAATACCATTACTTTAAAACGAGATTCTCTTGATAAAACAGCTAAAATCACACTCATTTCATTATGCCAGGGTCTGGAGAGATGTGTTGACAAATGATTTGGTTCAACCTAAATGATGCACTTTCTGGATGCGTCTGGACCATATTGAATCGCGCGTTATCTTTCCTTATGTTTATAATTTTGTGTCAGACTTTTATAAGGTGTTGTAATGTCTTACCCCGTCAGCTGGTAACGGCCAGTCATGTGTTTCTTACAGTTTCATAGCGTATAATAAACGCCAGCTTAGGTTATAATTATAAGGATCTACTGCTTCAAGGGTTTTCATATTTCGCATTGGTTTTAGGAATTATGTGAGTATGTGTAATTAATACTGTAGGTTCCAAAGAACATTACAACCTTAACTAATGGCATTTCTAAGAAACGTGTAGCCAAGTAGACTATATAATCCCCTATATACATATATAAGTTATAAAAGTTATGTTATAATACGATACTTTACCAATACGACTAACAAATGGAATAATTTTAAAACCTGCAGAAACAACTGCATATGAATTAAGTGTGTACATATTACAAAAACTGTCAAAAAAATAGTTCGTAATTTGTTGGTAATTGCTATACTGAACATAAAGTAAAACTTAGATTTTTTATTATCGGTACAAATAAATTTCATAAGCTATTTAACATTTTATTAAACTAATTCATCACTAGCTGTACGTTTTGATAAAGCACAGATTACAAATTATGTTAAACTATGTTCTAGGTCGTCTAGCGGTGTTACAGCGATATAAAAGTTAAAATAAGGTTAAAAACAAGGTTATAAAATGTTGTTAGCCACATTAGAAGTCTCTGGAGTCAAAACAGGAAAAGAATAATTTCAACCCGGTTAACAGCCTACATGGATAATAATCTGGGCTAATTAAGGAAGTTACTTTTGTGTTGAACCGGAAATATGATTGCTTATAATTTCTATATTACATTTTACATTTCACTTCTGATACTCGAGTGGTTAGGTTAGCGTACGCATTGCCAGTTAGCAGGTTACCTGCAGAGGAGCGTTTGATGTATCGTACGGTTCAAGTAGAAACATTAAACACACAGTAGGACACCTATTTATGCGCAAATTCATGTATTTTTTTTATGCAAAAATCTACTTTTTTACATAATACACCATTTCTTTAGCCGTTCAAATAAACTCGATCAAATAATGAAATGAGCATTAAATGAATGAAAAGCACACTTTCTGTATATTAACAACCACATTACATTGTACAAAACTAATTAGGCTATATGTAACAATAATGTGAGAGAAAGGTGAAGAGACCATGATAAAATCATAGTTTTAGTACATGCTATTTTGAAACGAATACAAGTTGCATAGATAGCAACGCTTATCATCGGCTAGCAAGTAGAAATAATTTCTACATACATACCCGTTAGGCTATGTAAGAAAGTTATTTTTTATAATCCTACCTTACCGTCTGTCCAGTGAATTTTCTTGAACAACATAGGCCTTAATAATCTCATTGATATGCAAGCAAAAATATTACGAATGCTTGGTTTTCCAGTGGACACTTTTAAGACGTTCACCTTCTACGTTGACTGCTGAACACTACTGAAGCAGAGCACGCAATGACTTGCATGTTGAGAGAAACCTTTGCAGGTTAGCAAGCATCTCCTTGTCCCTACGTCTTATGGAAACTTCTCTGTGTTCAGTATCTGTGGCTTGGTTCTAAAAGGGCCAATGTCAATTTCTTGCAAAAATGATATCTATGCATTATTGAGCTCGGCTAGACTTTTTCTTTCGTGTCATAAAAGTGCCAATATCTGTTGCTATTAATAGACATAACACAGAAACCTTATACCCAAGTTCTCAGCAAAAAAATGTTACTTCTACAAAGGCTTCAAAGTCAGTTATCTGAAAAGCAAGTTTTATGCCATTGGCCCTTTTAGAACCAAAAACACAGATTTTACCTTGTCACTGCTACTGATGTATAAATTTGAAACTTCTACAAAAGCAGAGATATAACATTAATAAAAGGAAATTTTATGTAAACTAGGGTGATTTTTATCCTCATTTTACAATTTATTGCCATTCTTGAAAAACTATCTATTCAAATGAAATTTTATTCATTGACTCAAAGCATGATGAATTTACTCGACGATTGCATAGCCTATATTAGTTTATAAATTTAGCTCTGGAGGTGTTAATGGATTGCCAGGTGTAACGATTTGACGCATTCTTGGCTACTTTAAAAAAATGGGCACACACTTTAGCCAACACTTCCTCACCGTTAAGAACCGAGCAGCCAGAAAGAAAAGAGACATGAAATTTTAAGACTTTAATTCTCAATTGAGTAGTGCAGAAAACAAGTTATTCTCCTGGAATGTGACTAAACGGACTATTTTATGGTGTAAGATATCAAAACAGATTAAAGGAGAAAAGTTATGTTTGTCGGGGATCATACAGTACAGAGCTACAGTATCAAAAAGAAGTGACTCTACCACCTACTTTGTCGTAGGCATTTAGTAAGTTGAAAGAGTACTACAAATTGCCACCTGCCGTGTGAAGTATGTAGGTAGTTATTAAGATATTGGCGAAATTGTAAACTTCGCACGCCACGGCTGTCAAAGTGTCCGGTTAAGCGAATCATTTCTTTCTTCAAATTGCTCGAAGGCCAGTTTAAAGCTAACATATCTTTCATAAATTTAGGTTTTTGTTTAGCAAGACAACATGGCTAAAACTGTTATAAGCAAAAATCGAGGGAAGTCCCAGGAAACGCCAGGCTCAGTAGGTCCCATGTGTTTAGTAAGAATGAGATCCAGATAGCGCGCTTCTTCACTGGTGCAGTCCAGTGGAAAACAAATGTGGAGCACTCTCACGCGCTTTCTTTAAACATATTATGAAAATACTGCTTGCTCAACACACAATTCTCCATTGATCTACGATATACAAGAAAGGAAAATAGAGCAATTAAACAAATGCGCCGAAAAGTTTTGGGACCGGAGTATGGCCTATGGTAAGTCTCCGAGGATAGTGAAGGGCAAAAACAAAATAGTTTCAACTACCCGTATAAATAATGCTTGGGGTATGTTCAGACATACTGAATAGTATTTCGATATTGTATTTTTTTAGCAGTCATTTCTTTCCAAGAACCTTCTCAATAAAATTACTGATGCTATTTCAAGATGGCAGAAAGCGTACAGGATCTTCGCAGTAAAGTGTTTCCAATAATCCTAAAATAAATATTCTCTGTCTTTAGAGGCAAGGAATGTAAGATGGCAAGACTGATAATACGATCATGGGGCTCTCGTAAGAGCTTCCACATGTCAAGTCAGAAGCCGATTTGAGCCTGTCAGGAACGTGGCATTACATTGCAATGAATCCCCCAAGCTTTTATGCTCCGTAAGCGTGTACCAACTACCAGTCGCGTTCCTTTAACACTCCAAATATTCTTGTTTTGTTTAACCTTAACTTGTAATCTGATATAAGATCTATTGTATTTTTACAGCCTATTTTCTAATATATTTGCTGCTTTTGTAATTTTCTACAATAGAGATGCTAAATACGTAAATTGCGAAAACCAGTGCTGCATTTCTAAATTAGTATTTACTGTTAGTACATTGCTGTGGCAGCAGCAGGTCCGGGTTCCAATCTTCGGTAGGACAAGTTGCTTGCATAGGGTTTTTCCGGGATTTTCCTCATCTGTGAGGCGAATGTCGGGAAAATTTAGACCTTTCGTCTCGGGATATCATCTTGCCGTCATTATTACCTTCGTCCTATCCGCGCCTTATTCAGAATGAGTATGTGTGCGACTCGTCTTATGTATTCGTACTGTCTCAGAGGTGGCCTGGGCATTGGACTGATCACTCATCTTGGGAGGCCCCCATGTCCTTGTCTGGTCAAAAAAGTATATGTATGGACCATAGAAATTCGTCCCCGACATGTCGCAGTCCCATAAATGATATTATGGAAAAATGTTCCCACAATCATTATTTTTTATTACGGAGGGGGGGTAATACCAGCTGGTAACGGGGTACAAAGATTGATGTAGGGGTGGCGTGACAGTAAAATAATATAACATTGTACACATATAAATGACCACGCCTCCTAACATGCCGTCATTTGAACGTCATGTGACACACTTTATACGGCCAAAATTGTTGAAATTAAACTCAATTAATGAAATTTAAGGATATCAGTTTCAACAATGAAACTAAATCCAAAATTCCATAATATGACTACTACCTACCTTAATATTTAACTGCGATAACAATGATATTATACACATTTTATAAAATGGGGAATATTAATATATTGATATTCAACCAGTTTGCATACTGTAGTAGTGTACTGGAATGTATGTATTATTACGATAGTGAAGCAGCAATAGTGATGTCAGTAGTGCGATTTGGTGAGGGGGCGGAGAATATGTGCATATGTACACTATCCGGAGAATAGGATTAATTGTGGAGAGCCCCATAAGAGGTCTCCACACACAAACACCACATTATTAATGGATGAATGCTCACACTTCAAAAGAGCTAGAGCCGCTGTGTTTTGAGAGTTCTATTGTTACATGGAGTAACGTTTTGGACGCGAAATCCAGTTATCAGATGTGTACCCACCACTACTACAGAACCTTGTTTTACATAATATATCGTGCTCTGTACCCGTAAATTAAGCGTATTTAACTTTTAGCACCTTCCACTCGCTTTAAAATTACGTGCAATTAAATATCTCCCCTTTTCACTTCTGTCTTCCCTTCCCTAGGACTGAATCAATTGCACGCATACCCTTCAAGCCAGAACTCCAACTCGGAACTTCGTCTTCCTGTGCATGATTCAAATCCATTTCCCCAAATGGAAATTGAATTTCCCTCCTTTTTTAATATGAGGGAGTAAAGGATTGGGGTGTACGTCAATTGTTTGGATGTTTCCTACATTCAGTACCGTGTGTAACGTATGTTACAAGTCCAGCAACCAGGCTATGAACAAACAATGAGTTTGAAGAATAATGCGTCGGAAATATGAGCGATGTCGTCATTTTAAAACTCATGCTGGGAGGACGGAAAAGTAAATTCAGATGTTCACTGTGTAAGAAGGAAGTGATCAATATAACTTTAAATGGTAAAGTAAAAATGAAAGTTAGATGTACCCGCTCCCTTATTTTATCATTTTATATGAAATAATTTAAGTTAAAAGTGCATTTCTTATTTTATATAAAGATAAGCTACTTCTATCGTAAACAAATTATAAAATTTTTAAATAATGTTTAAGATTATAAGTAAGTGTAACCAAAAGACAATATCAACATAAATAAAACCAGGTGAACTGATATAACAACATGCCAGAATGTTTTTGTTTAATCAGTCAAAATTTCAATTATGATATGTAGAAAATAAGTTATTTTTGTAATCGATTTCCGAATTAAGCTCCAGATCGATTCATTAAGCAGGGCTTACGGTCTAAAGTTTGATAGGCGTATATGAAGGAATATGGAGGTAGTCTTATTGGACAAAGCTACCTGTATAAGTTATGAACACTGTAAAACAATGTCATGAGAAATGATTTGCATTTGATAAATTCTGTGGCCATTTCTGCGGTAACAGCCAACCGATTTGGCCCAAAATTAATAGACTTCCTCCCATAGACGTTATAAAAGCATTTACCAAGTTTCATGAAAATCCGATAAAGCGCATTTGAGTTATCGAGCGTACAGACTCATGGACGGACGGACAGATATTTCCCGTCCACCTCACAATCTCATAGAATATCATTCTGGCCCTTAATAAATAAACCATATAGATTGTTTTTCAATGAGGATGTTGTTCTTTATTTCAATGAACAACCTGTCTGACTTTTGAGATTGCCATTGACAATATAATAAAACATAATTTTTTAATATAAAGTACGCCTAAGAAAGCTCAACAATGTCATACAAATGAAACAAAACAAAGTTCAAACAATTTTTAAAAACTAGCAATCTTGGAACAAATTTAAACTTTCTACTTTTGATATCATACGTGTGGTTCCTGAAAATGGCCACAGAGTTTTTAACGATGTTGACTACTATATTGAACCCAAAATCTTTGCTAATTTTATCCGTGATCTCCAGTTGAGAAAACTTGGAAATTGTTCCACTGATCCAAGCAGGAGACCAGTAAAAGTTATGGATCTTTTGTGGTAGAATTTTTTTAATTACAGTGAAGTTGGTTCATAGATTTTTCTATTCTCAGCATTAACATCTTGATGTTGTTCAATTCCCAAGTTAAACCGGATGGTCGGATCACAGCAGTGGATTTTGATTTGCTGATAGAAGTTACAATCAATCCTTCTGGTATTTCCTGCAGCTGATGTATAGTTGATTTCCTCTAAGTCTTTCTCAAGCAGTTCATTAGTACTCAGGGATCACATGATGCTATGGCGTTTGGTTCGAAGCAATTATCCTTATGGACAACTTCCCAACACATGCTCGCTACAATCTCTGGAGCGCGTGGTGTTGGAGGAGCACTTATAGTCTGACCATTCTAAGAAAGAAACCTAAAGTAAACAAACTAATACATCCGTTTCATTATTAGGTCACCCAAGTAGGCATACTGGTTTTTGTTTACTTCAGGTCTCTTTCTTATAATGGTCAGACTTTAGGGAAACATCTTCCCAGAGCGACCAGTGCTGTCATCTTGATCATCTTTTTTCATTCGGTCGTGCTGAGGAGTTTCTTGTTTATAACCCAAGTAGTTATCTGTATATAGATTAAGGTTTCTCAGGAGGAGGTCTGGACTTTTGCGACCCAAAACCACTAAACTAGGAATTTTTCGTCCATAGATCCTCAGATCCAATGACTTGTTTGCGTCCCGAGTCTCTCTAGAGCAATGACCAAAATGCGTCCCATGGAATACAGGTAAAATTAATAATTGGTACCATGCAGTTCGTTTAGCATTACCCAGGGTGCACCGCGAGGAGGCGAACTGCTACACACCCCAAAAATGTTAATCCTTGCATTACTGTCAATATTAAATAAAATTGAAGTGGAGAATTAAGTTATTCTTTGTCTTTTGGCTACCAGTTTACTTTCTTGTGATTGGTAGGAACCTAAATGATACTGTTCGCACATATTCCAGTCTGCTGAGTTCTTCAGTTCTATATTCAACCATTTTTCCTACCAAGAAGGCCTCTTTTTCATTTTTTTGTCAATGACAACGGCTGTTGAGCGTGTGTGAATATATGTTTCTGCTTGTATATTCTTCAAGGCTTCGATTAACTGGAATAGATGTGAATGCGAATGATAAAACATTCTATTCGATTTTGAATGGAATGATTCACAGCTGTTGTTGGTTCTAATGGAAGTAGCAGAGAAGTCTGCCCATAAAGATGGAGGATACGTTGCCTCCAACACGTAGTCGGTGAAGTCTTCTACGCGTTTGTCTGTAGGTTGCAGTGACATTATGTCTTCTATAAAGTAGTCTTACAACTTCAACATGTTTGAGGAATGGCAATCCAAAAATAGTCTTTAAGTTTTCTCGTATTTCTGAGTTATTATTCTTGTATTCAGATACCAAACCTAGTGCTTGTATTTTCTTCCACCAAGATTGGCACAGATGAAATCTACATCCTCTTATTTGGGTATTCGGCCAGACTGTAAAGACGGCTGAGTGAATGGCTTTTTCGAAATCCATCATTACCATTTTAGGAGATAATGTTTTCTTCAGTAAGGTACCTACTACATTTTGAAACAAGTTGACGCAATGCATTCTTGTAGGTCTCTTCGAGTTTATTGGGTAGAAGAAAAAAACTAAAGGCAGAAAGGATCCATTTTTTCTACATGCACCGTAAATAATTTGTAAAACAATTTAGTTATGCTCTTAGAAGTGCCATAAACCAGAATTGTACTTCCCTGACACAGTAGATTCAGATTTATAAGCGTGGAAAATGCTACGATGTGTTGGTCTGAACTATTTATTAACAGAAAGTCTTCATCACGATTTGTGTTTATATGAGTGGTGCTAAGAGTCAAATACACTTCTTCAATCGTTTTGGGTACTTTGGGGTAGATTTTTCTTCTCATCCTATTATTACTTTTTTATCAGAGTAACATCTTTTGAAGTGATAAAAGGAATATCCCCTTTAGCAAGTTCCAAATGAATTAATTTACTTGGCCGCTCACAAATATCTTCAACGGCCTTGTGTTTTAGATTGGTTCTAAGTTTATATCTTTCCAATAAGCCATCACTATCTTTCTCGTGGTTATTATCTATTACCCTTTCCACAATATTGTTATAATCATTTAATTTTATGCAAGACTTACATGTTTTTCTGGTGCAGGTCCAACGTTCTACGTTTCCTGCTAACATCTTGTGGAAGCGGAACTTGAAACCATCTATCAGGCATAGAGTTTTGTTTCTGTTACTTGCAGACACCTCCATCTTAGCGGGAACTAACGTGAGCTGTAGTTGCGAGGCTCAACAGTTTATTTATAATATCCAGTGATATAGGTATTGATCTTGTTAACGTCATCACATGTAGTGTTACCATCAGGCAGTAGTAATATTTCCCACAGTCGTCAGATACAGCCTGTGCATTTAGACGTGAGCACTTGCATGCGCCGCAGACATAGGGCGGACGGAAGGGGAGTGTATTGCTAGTATGCATTACGTGATGACTGATTCCACTGCGCATTGTGTTTACAGTGCTCACGTCTAAATGCACGGACAGTAGATGTATCGCACGAGGGTTGTTTACGTCAAATTGCAACGGACGCACGAGAGTTGTTTTGATGAAGTGACCACTCGCTTTAGGACTCAAAATGGTATGACCCCTCAGGAGACGGATCGAGTTGTTAAGTGGTGCCTCCTGTAAGTATTTCCTTATGAGGTTGATACAGAGCTCGTAATGAATACGTATGGGCATACTTGTAGGTTCCAATACAGAATCTTTATCTTTCCCGATGACGAAGGAGAAAACGTTTTCCAGCAATTATTTCCTCAGAAAGCTCTTAGGCCTATAGTACTTAATGAAACTTTATAGTGTTTACGGAAAATGAATCGGGCCGGCATTTTTTTAAGTGATGCAAATGAACTATAGCTTACGTTCATTGGATCGCTTGGAAGGAACAACTTATAACTTCAGCACAGTGCTACAGCACTAGCAGATGGAGCTGTAAGATGCATGTCTGTAAATATCATAGTACAGAATCTAAAGACGTCGTGAACAAAACTTTATATTACAGTTTATAGTATTTTGATAACCGAGGGCCTTGGTTTCGTGAAAATGCAACTTCGTGATTTAGTTATGAATTCGTTTAATCTTCAAATGTATTTATAACAAATAACATTCTCGGTAACATTTACTTTTACGTTCTTTTTCTTTAAATATGTTGAATTATTTACAGAAGGTATATTAGTTAGACATTATTCTATGCAATTTTAATGTATTTAATTGGAATGGTTATTCAATTACAATACAAAAATTAGTGGCCGAGATGGTAATGTCTTGGACATGTATTCGGCAGGTTTCAGGTTCAAATTCCGTGGCCGGCCAATTTGACATGGTTTTTTTTTTCGTGGTTTCCTCAGTCGTTAAGGCAAACGCCGAATTGAATATTTACATACCATGAATCATACACACAATTTCATTCTGTATCATATCCTTTCAACTTAATACAGGCATATGTTTACATTTACTCCATAAAATACACCAACAATAGAAGATAGCTGACCATCAGTAGTTCCAAGGCCTACCCTTCTGTAAAGAAACAGATTCTTAAGTAGGCCTATAGGAAAAAAATATAAGAACGATAATTTGATATCAAAGGATACGTTTGTCCCCCCTCCCACAAAATTCACCATAATTCAAATCATATATTCCAAATATAATACATTATAAACACCAAACTATCTTTATATCCTTAATTAGAGTTATAGGACAAACAAAATATCATAGAATGCAAAAATAGAATGACTTGGCTCAGGTACTATCTTATGGGGCTCGCATCCTACCATTCTTGGTTCGAATTTCCAAAAGCCAAAGATTTATTCGATATCCGATAACAATTTAAGAGCGGTGTAACTAGAACGAAATAATATAGTTATTATTGTAAGACCTGTGTGTAAAAGTACGAGTTAATGATAAGAATTGCAAACCCAGCTATACAAAATATAATTACGCCATGAAAAGAACCTGATCAACAGAGTATCAGTAACACACTCTACACTGAATCCGCTGTCACTTTTTGTTACCTTTAACGACTGATTCTGTATAATAGATTACAAAATTACGTATTTGGAGAACGTTATGCCAGGTAATCAATATAAGGGATCAATATACGGCTACTACAGTGAGTTCGTTATTTAATAAGGAATAGGATACTCATTAGTCTACTTGAGGTATGGTGTTTAAGAGAAACTAAAGCAACAAGCATATAACAGAACTATTGAATTACCCTAAATGTTTTCTTTTCACTAACTTTTAGTGTGTCGGCTAAAGTGTTTGTTTGTCAACTGAACCAACGCAGACCAGCAGATCCTCTCTAAGACTGATTTATTTGTTTGCTGACAAAAGACGATAAGAGGCAAAACACAAATGAAAGGACTTGGAAATATACCAGATGGATGTTACTCCAGTTGTAATTGAAACTTCGAAACGACCAAGAAAAATCTATAAGCTTACATTGTGAAACATATAGGCTACAATTCAAACATTGTTATAAAAAAATTACATATTGCGAAGCAATTTTCCAGACAAACTTAGGCTGATTTAATTTATCTCGAACCCTTAAAAGTATTATAAATGAAATAATACGATGATATAAAACCGACTTGAAATTGTTTAAGTTTATTAATGAGCGTACATAAAATAAGTAGAAATATAAAAAAAGAGAGCGAAGACTAGGTCGATATGAATGTAATATTTTCGAAATATTTAATTATCTATGATAATATTTGTTCATTCCATCAATTTTCATTAAAAGTTTTGTGAAAAATTTTATGGTTACATAGTTTTTAAGTTGAACATAAGATTTGTACTATTCCATGGTAAGCTGGAGGATAAACTTCGAAGAGGAAAAATATCCTCACTGAGACTTCGTGCTGAAATTGTGATTCAGATTCTATGTTAACTTATAATAATAATAAATATAATACCGGCAATAATGTTTTATTTTACCTGACACAGTTAAGGCCGTAAGGCTTTATCTTCCCCTGAACCAGGAGAAAAATAAAATATGAAATACAAACAACTTACAAAAAAATTCGTAATACAACAGGTGATCTTGTAAGTAATATTATACAAAAGAACTGAAAGAAGTTTTAAGATACATTAATAATCATTTACAGAAATAGACACATTAGTAATAATTTAATAATTCTTACAATGTAATTACAAGGATATAAGGATATACAAATTGTCACCACTATTTTAAAGTAAAGAAAAATAATTAAAATAACAATAAAAAATAAAGGTCAGCATATGTCGAAAATAGCTTTAGTTGTATTCAACACCCAATATTAAAGATAATTGATAATAGGGAACATTCCTGAAAATAATTATCGCTAGAAAAATATTGAAGAGAACATGATATAGGCCAGTAATATGAGGAAT
The DNA here is from genome assembly GCA_964059195.1 of Ectobius pallidus. Classification (NCBI taxonomy): domain Eukaryota; kingdom Metazoa; phylum Arthropoda; class Insecta; order Blattodea; family Ectobiidae; genus Ectobius; species Ectobius pallidus. The sequence continues at coordinate 88,326,094 of CAXKWD010000007.1, read as the reverse complement.
ATATTAGCCTAATTATCACCTGCCTCTTTGAGATGTGCAACAGACCTGAACTGCCAGAGTTAAAACAAACATGCAATTTTGAATAAATTAGATTTTAGGTAGATTTCGAAGAAAAATCTATCTATTGCAATGGATACCATGTCATGATTTTCGAAAAATTCTTTCATATCTTTACGTTTCATGCTCCCCTAAGTACGAAACCACCGCCCGTTCAAAAAAAAAAAAATTGTGATATTTATATTTATATTTATATTTACACGCTAGCGGCCGTAATTTTGAAGATATTTGAACCAAATTTTATTATGTCATTTCTAGGCCCAATAGTTCGGACAAGTTCGTTAATGAGCAAATTTGGTCCAAGGGGGTGGTCGGGGGAGGGGGTTGAAATTTAAAAAAAATTATATCTCGGCCCCTATGAAGTATAGAGGGAAACTTTGTTTGAATAAATTAGAGTACTCCCTATGGAGTTCACAGTGACACCAACGATTCGGGGGTTCGAGTGAGGGTGGGGGTGGGGGATGAAAATTCGAAACTTTTGAAACCACGTCTTATGGGGTATCGTTGAAAAGCTCTTGATGAGTACTCTACAAATCAATAAATATTTTCTTGATAGCTCTCATATGACGCGAGATTTTAATGTTTGAAAATAATAACACTTAAAAGAATTATTATAATATCATAATTTTGTCTTGTTTAGCGACTTTGCTAATTTTATTCATTGCTGATCTTGCGCACGGCCTCCCAGAATATTATATCCTATTCTTGTTGTTAAAACAAATGAGTGTAGGCTCTTCCTCTTTACTGCAGGTTTGCCATGCCAAGGCTAAAAAAGAAGAGTGCTGCGCAGCGATAATAAGTTAAACCAAAAGCACATCGAAATCTACATCAGCCTGTAGGCCTGCCTAAAGGGATTTTTTTTATTTCTATTGCCGGGTGCTAAGAAATGTGTGGCCTGTGTCGTTTAGATCAGACTCTTAGATGTAAGGTATGCTTCTCACCTCTAAGTTCGAGGTTCAATTCCAGATCGAATCACGTAGAATTAGTAGTGGAAAATGCGGCACCAGGTTAATTCTGGGTTCTTCAGTTTCGCCTAATTCTTCGTCATACTACTATTACTCGATTTCTGATAATAGTCCTATATAATTATCAACTGCCTCTTTGAGATGAGCAACAGACCTGACCAGCCAGCGTTAATTTTGGACCTTGGTCTTCAGTGGGACCACCACACACATTGGATTTCAGTTGGTATAGAGTGGGGTGTTTCATTATGTCTTTTTTTAAATTAAGGATACATTATTGCACATTTCTTCATGCTTAAAAAAGTATTTTTTATTATAATTAAAACCAGAACGTTTGTTGAACCATACGCGATATGTATTTTTCTTTACCTTTTACCTGAACAATACCATGTTGTCAGTTTTATTTTATAAACTTAGGCTCCAACTACAAAGCAACAAGACGAACTGCGTTCTAAATGAATTAAATAATAGAGAAAATGTAGATTCTTTCAACGTCTTCACTCCCTGAATACAACCTCAAAATAAGTACCTCAGCAAAGCGCTACACGTATAGAACATTCTTCTTCCTGCTGCCTCTGCTTACAAGTAAACATCAGTAGACTTATAACTAGGGACCGGATTTTTAGGTTTTTAAAGACCCTGTTTTAGGTTTTCCAATAGGTGAAATAGTTTTTTTAGGTTTTTGTCCAAAATATCGTATTCGGGTAGAATAATTGGTTTAGTGAATTTGAATGTGCTACATAGGATTCAATACATAATACTTGTAAAGTTTAACTTAACAAAATTGACTTAAATTTGAGTAAACTTGCTTTAGGACAATCTACTCTTATACAATTCAACGGCCCTAAATAGCGTGCTTGCTCGCCCGCTTCGTGAGACATCGGGTATACTCGGCGATGTTCGTCTCTCGCAGTCTAAACTTTCATGACGACTACAAAATTAGGAAGGAAAACCGTTTCTTTATTATATAAGGCCTAAGTGAAATGAACACAATGAACAAATATTCTAATTTTATTTTTACTTACAATTTTCATAGCTCTGAACCACAAACATTTTTAATAATCTACCAGTGTAATTTTCTTAAAATCCTGGAGTCAATGAATAATGGCGGGCGAAGCCGGGGCAACAGCTGTAAAATATTGATGGTTATATCTCTTGAAATATCGCTGATAATAATAATCCAAACAAACCATTCCTTCCCTTGAAACATTATATAATTTCTGAAAATTACACTGAATTGATAAAATAAAATTCACATCATATTCATGTCAATAAACAGTTGAGAAACAATACGTATTATGTGTTCACAGGTTCTTTGGAACTGCATAATCGATTCTGATATAGTTTTCCCAGGGGGCGCTTTCATGTCGTGGAATGTACTCTAAAGCAGGAATGTTAGCTGTTTCATTAATTATTAACGGCTTAGTTTATGAATGATTCGCGTGCAAGTGTTAATAAATATAATACTTTAATAATTATTATGCTCTTAATTTTTAATTTTTAAAAGAATTATCGTGGCGAAGCCACGGGCACCTCCTAGTATTATACAATTGAAGAAACAAAGCATAAACAATCAAAAGAAGCAGTGAAAATAAGATTGCCTCACATTTCCTGGTTACAGTATATCACTAAATTTCTTTAAAGATTCTCAACTGTGAAGTTCTTCCTGTTATTTCTTAAAGTACATTTGAAGGCAAAAAATGTACTTTCAACCTCGCATTACGTCAACAATGGTTTTTCGTACGAATATATTAAAAGGAATACGCCGGTACTCTTACACTTCCTCTCTTGATACTGTCCATCCTAGCCGACAATGGGTTGAACGAAAAGCTGGTGGTATTAATTTCAACCCGACAAAAATTGTCTCTCCGCAAAATATCGATTTCTCAACTGGTGACAAACAAAAAAGACAAAAAAGTAGCCTAAATTAGATATTTTAGGTTTTATATCCCGTTTAGGTACATTTAGGTTTTTATACCCCATTTAGGTATTTTTAGGTGCCACAGAATTAATGTGGGTGAATCCTATGGCCATGATTCGAAAAAGTGTATGATCGCTTTTTGTTTTGGAAGTAAGGAAAAAAAATAGGTAAAAACCTAAGAATCCGGTCCCTAGTTATAACCATAATTTCGATGTACGGTATTGGTATTCAGGTATTGGGATCCCACTTATTACACAGCTAAGTCACTGTGTATGCCTACTGTTGTCAGCTCCAAACAGGGTGGGATTGAAGGCCTATACTGGAAGATAAGGCAAGGCAAGTGATTTCTGCAAAGGCGGTCGGTTTGCGAAGAGCTAATTAGGTTATGCGCACTGATTGGCAGACTAAGAGGATGAGTTAAATGGTATGAGGGTAATGAGAGCAGCAGTTCTAGGAAAACAGGCCGTTATAACGTGGCCATTACTGTATTTGAGTCAATATGATACATAAAATTCGGTGCCAATATGGTGTTGAATATATTGTTATTTTCATTAATCATGTTGAATGCTGAAAGATCAAAGGGAATTCTGAAGACTGCAAAAACTACACCGTCAAAATAAGTAAGGCGGCGTTATAGTATAGACATTAATAATTTTTTTCCTGCTGTTATCTGCAAAATAATATATCGCCATTTGTATGGAAAAAATCATGGAATTATTATTATTACTATTATTATGAACATTAGCTTAAGAACTCAATATTACACCTATTTCTCAATACCTGAGTGAATACAGGCGTAACTGGCTACACCATATTCACCGCATGAACCGTTCCAGAATCCCCAAAGAAATGCTTCAATATAGGCTATTCCTTGTGGGAAACTATCTTTGGGCAGACCATTCCGGCGATGGAAGGAGACCGTAACGGGCCATTAGGCCTAATAGTCCTACTTGAAAGGATGATGATGATGATGATGACTATTATTATGATACTCGTCATCGTCAATATTTTATGATAAGTGCTTCAATATGAGATACAGAACTTATAACACAATTTTGATGTTTTGTGGAATATAAGTTTCACTGATTTATCGATGCAGATCTTGATATTGGCACTGGAATACTGTGTAGCCTCCTCACGTTCCACGAACGGCTATCTATCACGCCTTGTTAGAAAAATCGCTAGCCTCAGTAGAAGCAGCTGTGATAAAGTGGACAATTTCCCTACACAAGCCTATTTCCTCAAATAAAACACACTAGCTCTTGCATGATTGAAACAATGTGAATTTAAAGTAAGGTTTTTCTTGAAATGCAATCAACGAATAATAATTGCAAACATAATTCCGTAACATAACTTAGGAAGCTCCCATACTTTCCTTATAGACATGAGATTATATTGAAATTCAACTCCTAAAGTTCATTAGTACTTCACCCCACTAATAGATAGAGCTTACTTTCCGTCTTCAATAAAAAATCATGCATTTTAATAACTTTTTTAGTTATGAGTTTTCAAACCTTTCATTGTGAGATTTTAACCAAACTGCTGTTTAAAAAATATTTATTCACGAGATTGTTACAGGCTATAGTTGATTACTTAGCCTATATTTACTTCCTCTGCCCGTACCATAGGTAGGCCTACTATAGGTAGAGGAAGTATTGTTTTCGACCCGCAAATTCGAAGTTGAGTTTTTTATAGGCCTATAAATATATGTTTTGAGGTCGCCTGAATAAAAAAAAAGTTATATTTTCGGAAACATGTCTGTGTGGATGTGTGTGAACAGCCTAACTCCAGAACGGAAAATCGTATGAAAACAAAATGTTGTATTTGGGTCAGGTACCTTCTGAAGATGTGACATGAAGATTGGCGACAAGTTTGTCAAGATTGTAAATAAAGAAATTTTCGTTTAACGTAATTTTCTCGAAAACGAGTCTAGCGATTTTCCATATGGGTTGCTTACACTAAGAGCTAAAATTTTTATTTAAAACGTAAAAGAAAATCTGAAAGGAAGTTATAAACCACCCATATAGTTATAAAATGCGGCCTCTTGTAACGGAAAGTCGTACGAAGACAATTTTTTTTATTTGGGTTAGGAATCTTTTGGGGATTTGACACGAAGAACGGCGACGGCTTTCTTTTATTTTTAAGGGGACTTTACACAAAAAAAGGTTGTCGCGATTTTCTCGAAAACAGCTATTACGATTGTGTTTAAATCTTACACATGCGGTGTTTACACTAAGAGCCAAAACTTCCATTTCAAACATTTTTCTCTGAAAGAGTTATTTGAAGGGCAGTTAGAAGCCACCCACTCCGAATAGGTGCCATTAGCCATATGGGATCTTGTTCTTTATCAGGATGTGAAGTGAGAAAAACGTATTGGCCATGCTTAAAGCAAGAAAGTTATGAGAGTACATTAATCAGATTCTTTTTAGGTTATGTATCCTTAGGGAATGCGATGTGATGTAGTAAAGACACTCTCTTCATTTTTACAACCAATTTACACGAAAAAATGTCATACATGATAATTAAGAGGCTAACATTTATTTGGACAGAGGAAGTTATGTGAATTTCACATAAGATTTTTTTCTCTTGAAACAAGCTGAAGCAAAATTGTTAAAATATTTCCACTGTATGCGGCACACATTTTTCTCAGACATTGGTTTTGAAATTTTAGCAATTCATACATTTTCAAAATAATTTCTGATAAACATAGATTAAATGAAAATGTAGATTGTTGATCACACAATAATATTTAGGAATTGTTTTACAAAATGTCGTAGTATGTTCTTTTAATATAAGGAAGTTATGACAAACAAATTTGCACATCACGGATTTTAGAAGCTTACTGATTCGTAAAATTGTGGTTGTACACTAAAATAAATTTTATTAGATAATCTGGTCAGTTTTATAGATTTCCAAGCACAGTCCTGCACATATATAAAGCTAAAATATATTAAAACAAACAATGAAATAAAAAAAATGTCGCCTATGAAAGTGTGTACCGTAACCTCTTAACTTGTTTAATTGAGCAGCATGAAATGGCAAGCCAAATGTGGTTTTATCCAATGAATTAGACTATCTAGAAGAGGTTTTTATAAGAAGGAATATTCACAAGCTTTTCACGTATAGCACTTTAATAAAAGCAAAGGCTGAATGCGTAGATAAATGGGAAATACGCAGTGCGTCTAACACCTACTGGAGTCACCTATTTCAATGGAATGTCCTCGGGGGAATTAACCTTTCGCTAACGACCTCTAAAAGTGCAATTACAAAGCCATGTGAATTCAGCGCTGTCAACTCTTCCCCGCATGTGTTGACCGCGACGCTCTCTTGATTATGGAGGTCAAACAGCCATGCCATTTCGAGTATAACGTACCATAAATTGCTCATATTGAGGGTAGTAAATTGACATTCATTTCACCACCATTTGACTTGCACCTTATCGCTATACTTTACACTGCACGATGGATATTTCATGCAAACTACATTTAATTTACTCACTGCCGTACATTATTACAGATAAAGGTTCAGTTTTAAATTAACAACATATTTTAGAACATATCGCATTTTAATCTTCCAGGTAAAGTCAAGTGATCCCTGTACAGGCCATGGAGGCCCAGAGGGTTCCAGGAAGTTGAGGCTCCCAGATTTGGACATTCGGCACGTGAAGGTGGTAAGGTTGTCAGCCGTACGCACCGGCCGCATTTTCCCCTCCATCACACAATCTCAGAAAGTACCATTCTGGCTATTAATGACTCACTGAGATTTCTTCCCTACTCAAATATATATATATATATATATATAATTCAAAATCTCATTCCAAAAATGAAGACGCCGCTGCGTGATAAGCAGTTTGCAAACAGGGAGGGCATCCTAACAGTGCATCGACGAGAGGTGGCGCGCATAGACGCATCACACACAGCTAATGGTATTCAGCACCTTCCTCATCGTTGGCAAAGATGTGTGGACGTCTTGGGGGATTATTTTGAAGGTTGTTAGCTCGTACGAGTATTTCGCGTACTGTTTTGTGCATATGTAATACTAATAAAACAATGATCTCTATTTACGCATCTTTCAATGTCCCTTGTCCATAGCGCCTTGTATCCGAATCCCAATTTCGTACCAGCATTGCGAAGAACATTCCAACGAATTTCAATCGCATATCCTGATTTTTGTTTCCTGCAGCTTTATTGACTGATAAATAATAGTTGCCATGACTTCTGAAATCACCCTTGTAGATGTTTATCTACCTTTTCAACACCCTGGCTTGACAATTTTGAGATAGAACCAGATTTGCATAATATGATACATTTCATAAGTTGGAAAAATATGAAAAGTACCCTTTATAGTCCATGGAAAAAATTTGATGGTACGACATGAGAACATTTTGAAAGTCTAACCATTAATTTCTATAGTAGACGTGGGAACATAAATGCTTGCTTTTCCTCTCCGATGATCATATATATATTTATGTGGAATAGGGCGTCAGTCATGGCAACTATTTTTTTCTTTTGAATATATGGGACTATTTAAAATATTGAAGTATAGGCTACAAATGAAAAGACAGGGTATGGAATGTCTGTATAATGCAGATTATGAGTACTAAATGTAGGATATTGAAGGAAATAGACATCATACGCGTAAACATCCATACGCGACTATATCGTGTCACTCTAATTTATTGAGGTAGTTGGAAGCATGAAAGCAGCAAACCCACTCCATGATGCCTTACAGTTCGGTACGGATAGGCATTATTTCCCAAAGGTTCCATCAACTCCTTGTGGTACTCTCCTTGTGGTAGTGATTACTTTGACCTAGGACTGCTTTTTTGATGTAGGAATGCTGTTTTTGACATGGGAATGCTCTTGTCACACCCATTCTGCACGGTGGTGACTCATAACTAAATTACTATTGCTCTATTCGCTTAACCATATGTCACAATGGTACCAAATGTCGTGTCCATACACTAGAGATTCCACACTCTCCCGTGACCCAACATCTCGTGGTTCCATCGCCTTACTTTGAGAAAAAACAAATAGTGCCTCGTATATATGTGTGTGTGTGTGTATATATATATATATATATATATATATATATATATATATAGGCCGATATATATAAAGGCTCAAATGTTAAACTATCAATTTTTCTTTAAATTTCAACATAAGAATGCCTTAATGTTCAATTTGACTAACAGTTATCTGGCAAATGTAGTGAGGGAAGCTTGTATAAATACCTATATATTTTACCATACTGTATCCAATAATTGGATACAGTATTCAAGAATAAGGAATTATTAGAATAAGGAATTATTAGAATTAGAATTATTAGAATAAGGAATGGAGTTTTGTATGTCTTAGGGACTTATTTTTCTTTCCCTACATATAGCAGCTAAAAAAATTATCAAAGATGAAGAATACAACAATCCTTACAATCAATCGGATAAACTGTAGCCTACATACTAGTATTTACCAACTTTGCGGCTTCAAATCCAACATCCCTGAGGGCTAAATGTGTATAACGTAATATTTGCGTGTACTGTTTGTTGTATTCTATTCTGTCCTAGAATTCCATTTAAATGTTTGTTCATTCAAAAGAGAAATTGCAAATTCCAGGAGCAGTGAAATCCCGTATCATATCTTAAACAGTGGTGGCCGGCAAGTAGAAACTTCTTGCATTTCTGCATTCTACGCGTACTGGTATACTGAGACTGTTCTCCACTAAGAATGAGTTTACATTCAGGTATCGGAATTCACAGCTCTGAAGCAAGTTACGAATCGAGTTTTCCTTTAAAACCTAGGAAGAAGTATAAATAACAACCTAATATCGAGAAACGGAAAGTAGCCTCTTTCTTCCAGCCTAAACACCACTATCCATAAAAAAAACCAAAGCTACAACCAAATGCTCTGACCACTAATAAACCCAAATCCTGAGACAGAAGTCATCCAGTGGAAGTAGCAGACAAGTAGACTGGACACTCAACGGGACAGCGACCAGAGTCAGAACCACGCACACTAGGTTAAACAGAGAACACTTCACCCACCATCAGAACCAGGATCGCAACCGGAAGCTGACAGCACCTACAGACAATCCAAATCCCGAGCAAGAAGACGTACAGATCAATCAGCTATTGCCATTAACTGAAGACAAGTGACCTACAAATGTAAATAAATGTGTAAATGCTTTTAAAATTCATTCTTGTAATAAGACCAAGGATATGACCTCAGGTCAAGGAACCCTACGATCGTTAAAAGCCTAGAAAAATAAAATCAGATAAACATGTAACCAAGTGCCAGAATGCTTTTTTTAAATCAGTGATAATTGCAATTGTGATATGCAGAAAGAAAGTTATTTTCGTTACCGATTTCCGAGTTAAGCTCCAGATCGATTCATTAAGCAGGGCTTACCAAAGAACAAAAGTCTAAAGTCTGTGGGTAGTGTTGTTTCTCAAAGCCAACAGTATTGCAATTTCCAAAGCCGTATGTAAACACTGTAAAACAATATGTTGTCATGAGAACTGATTTGCATTTGATAAATACTTTCTAATATTATATTACCATAAAATAGGCACTAAATAGGGGATTACTCCGGTACCGATCAACCGATTTGGTCCAATACTAATAGGTTTCTTCCCATGGACGTTACAAATGCGTAAGCTAGCCTATACGAAGTTACATGAAAATCTTATCAAGCGTATTTGAGCTATCGCGGGTATAGACATACGGACAGACACATTTTCCCGTCCAACTAAATAATCTCAGAAAGTACCATTCTGGCACTCAATAATGTATGCACATAATAATTATTGATTTTAAACCATTACCCTAGAGTCGTAGAATGTTAATGAGCGGGGTATGACATGAGCTATCCTACGTCTTCCCTCGTTAGGGAATCTTCGCAAAAACGGCTTGTTTACAGTATCCGCAATCGTTAGTTACACCGATACTTAGGAGTCTCCATTGCACAAAGTAGCCTATGTAAAGATTTGTATAATAGGGATGGGTAAAAATTGCTTGTCTGTGTATACACTGCATTTCAGTAGCTCTTAAATTGTTGTAGATTTCTTTACGTATTGATAACAGTAATTAATGCCTGTGAGAGTCATTCCTCCAAATGTTTCACCACTTGTAATATCCCATTGTATTAAATCCAAAATAGAAATAAACAGGAGTAAAAGGATGAATTAAATCTAATTTGTTATAAAAAAATTGCAAATTGACGATGGGATACTGACAAGGAAGCTTCCAACACAATATCAGTTTAAATCACAGAACACCAGTTTAAAAGCCTCAACATAGAAGGAATAACTTTGTGCAGGTTTAAACTTGATAAAGCTTTAATGAGAATATTATAGAAGAAAAATTCCTCCGAAACTGGGACTTGAACCCATAGGTTCCATCTGGCGCTGTGAATTGAACTCCGGTAGAACATTGGCGCGAATAGCCCAAGGTCCTGTGTTCAAGTCCCAGTGTCGGAGGAATTTTTCTCCTATAATATTCTCATGTAATGTCCAACAGAGACAATAATCTGTGGTTCATGAATGCTTATATATCTAACAAGCTTCGAACTAAAAACTTAATTTAAACTCAATCTTAAACAGTTTAAAATTAAACCAAGTTTAAGCTCATTTGGAGAAAATGGCCCTTAGTAGGCCTATTATAATGCATAATGACTGATTTTAAGTTTATTCTATTTAAAGACACACCTTTTCTTCGCAGTCACTAATGACACTGATTTTGAAGTACTTCTCCGTTTAGTCCCAAGCAACACACTCAAAATGGTTCAAATGTCTTAATGAGGGGTTGAATAGAATCTTGAACTAAGCCTGCTATGGAAAAATTCGCATGCGTTCGTTGTACGTGATAGGCTGTTGGACATGTCAGCCCACACTTATGGGTTCCGATTCAATCATGTACAGCCACTTTCATGTCCACAAACACAAACATCCTTGAAATGGGCTGAAAATAACCGTGGCTAAATGAAAGCAGGGTATAAATTCTAGAGTGATAGGGAAAAAGCGAATATGTCAAAATATCAAAATTTTAGGAGAGACAAACAACGATTTATTTTCACAGCATGTTTACAATATTTAGATCAGTTCACCCAAATATTTTTACATAGTATAGGATACTGTGTAAAAATATCTGGGTGGACTGTGCTAAATATTGTAAAAATGCTGTGGAAATAAATTGTTCTTTATAATTTCTAAAACTTTGATATTTTGACTTATTCGCTTTTTCCCTATCACTCTAGAATTGAACTCTTACTTTTCTTTAATACAAGCAAAAAGATGATATTTTTTCAAGGTGTCGGCTGTAATAATCAGCCTTTTTCATCATGAGATGTGAATGTATCGTTTCATTATCTGTGTAACATTTTCTCATTTACATACATATGAATTTTTATTTGCTTTTTTAATTGCGTAAATAATCACACGCTAAAGCCATAACGATTCAAAACAGGCAAAAAAGACCTTAAACCTTAAAATAGGCAACATAAGCCAAAATAGGTAATAAAGATGTAATAAAAACTGGCCCTATCGTCCCTAAATGTACAGAAACATGTTTGTCTACATTTAACTCTTTTAATATATCCCCCTAAATAGAAAAGGCATTTTCCGAGCCTTAGTAATGAGTATTTACATTGTCAAAATCTATTAGATATTAGTTTCTTATCATGTAAAAACTATTTTCTACATTACGTATTTTACATGTATTTTACTCGCCTAACCCTGTGAAGGTGTGCTAACGGGTTTGCAGATCTACCTGTGATAAGATTTGCAGGTAATAACTACATAGTCTTACTTCCCCCATAATTTCAAGCAGAGGGAATTCACTGATATGCTGGATTAAGAGTGAGAAACACTGCAATATCTAAGACAGAAGCTGTGTTTCTCACTTGAGTTATGCTCGTTACACAAACGCGATAATGGAATTGAGTGTGAAGCAGCAGGAGAAGGCTAAACAATGTAGCGTGGAGAAGGTACTAATAAAATAGTGCCACTGTTTGTTGTGTTGCTGGCAATAGATGCATTATTCATCCTGCCTCGTCCCTTGTTCATCAAATGTGCTAATTCGCAAACTCCCGGCTCAATGTGTGCCTCCTTACTATACTGCAGACATATCTTTCACATGAAAACAAGCCCAGCTTGCAGCAAATTGCATAATACTATGTAGCATCTTGAAGAATAGCTGTCATCAAGTTCTGCGAATGTTGTCTTTCTTTAGATGTTGACCAATAACATGCAACGATGAGTACGAATTCAGCCAATCACAGACCTGACTCACTCAATATTTATCGAATTTGTAAAGGTGAAGTCAGACTGAAAAATTCAATGTCATATCCAAGATTTGAACCAGGAATGTTGTGGTAAGAGCATCGGCACGGAGAGCCGAAGAACCTGGTTCCATTCCTGGCTATGGCATTGAATTTTTCAGTCTGACTTCACCTTTCCATCTTAGCCTACACAGGGCCAGTGTGAAAGAATTATCATTCCATTTATCGAATTTGCTTTATCATCCCCTACAAAAGTGATAAACACACGCCCTCTTTTTTCGTATTCTAATCAGATCGGAGACTCTGTAGACAGTGAATTATGCATAAGTCGGTACGCTAAGATTTATTGTGGAAATACAGTGAATATTACGCTTACATCTGTTCAGGAATCAGCACTTTAATATGTTACGGGAAATATATTCCATAGTTTGCATATAATAATTTAATTGTAATCACCTCCTGTAAACATTATAAACACGGTAGGCTACCTCAACAATATGAATGTACGCTGCGGTGGAGGGAACGCTTTTGGGAGGTGAGAAATGAATTCAGAGAGACAATCATTCATCCCCTTTCGATATAGATACTTCCAATCAAGCAGCTGAGTTTCTACATGTGTCCATATGCATAATACATACTTTCCAGTATGCATCACTAGAAACTAGCCTATAACAAATATATAATTGTGTTTTACGCAGAATAACTTGAATATTAATTTCAACAAACAATAATTGAATAAATGGTTTTTTATTAACTGATCTTGCTTTGTTCACAGAAAACAGCCACATTGATTATGAATGCCTTTTAATAGTAGGCTATCGTGTCAATCTAAAATTATTTTCAAAAAATAAATTAAAATGCATTTTATTAATTATTTAATACAAAATATTTGTTAAATAGCATTATAAATGCAACTTGTGACTTTGAACACGCCTAGATAAATCCTTTCGCGAATTTCGCTCGGGAATTTATCGGCGATTTCCAAGTCACTTCTGGCTTTCCCTGTGAAAATACTCTCACCAGTCATCACAATACAAGTTACGATACGGCTGGTATGAACCGATAATACTATTATCGGCTAGTAGGCTACCGCATATTTCTGCAAATAAGACGACCTTAAGATAAGACGAGGTATAAATTCTCGTGAAAATTTTATAGTTTTAGCATAATATATCTGTTCTACAAGACGACCCCCAAACTATCAACCGTAAACGGCCTATAAATTTATGTTTACTAACAACTTTAAATAGATCACTTAATCCAGTCACAACTCTAGAATTGATTTGAAGCATCGGGACTATTCTTTGATCTTTAATATACCACCTGTAAGTGTGCTGCAGTCTCATAAATATAAATTTATTGCTTACTTTGTAACTGTACTTGCTTCTGTTAAATCACTGAATCCATAGTTCTCGTAGCTTGTATTTATAGGCCTACTTCCCCATCACGGTAAGAAGTCTATGATTTATATATAACTTATATATATATGTATATACACATACATACATTATATACATACATACATATATAGTTTAGTTTTGCAAAGTGTAATTTATTGTTGCTGTTGGTAAGAATGTTTCATATAATATTTTATTAGCGATGCATATATGTTGGGAGTAATATCTTTGTCGACAGTAGCAATTGTTTCTAGTCCATGTGAAATAGGAGCTGAAAGTATGGAAATTGAAATTCTACATAAACAAGCTCCGAATTAGTATTCTGCATCAGTGGGTTCCAAGTCTACTTTATAAACTGTAAGTACAATTTATAAAATGGAACAAAGTTCAAAGTCCAAGAGGTATTTTACGTAATGATGTTTTGTAAGCACAAGGAATGATGTTTTGTAAGCACAAGGAAGATACGGCAGATTATGGAGAGGCAAAATTATATAACACTGGGGGAATGAACACAATGTATTGGTGAATATTCTTAACAAAAGGAAATATGAAAACCTTATACTTGTTCACAATCCGATCTTGAGCCACAGAGACCACCACCTTCCTATCCGTCAAGCATGTGAGTCCTCTTTCCTGTACAACAGCGTCAAATATTCCGTTTGTTCTAAGAGTAAGCTGTCCGTCATAGCCTATTAGAATATGTGTGTGAACGTATCCAATGCCAAGCCCGTTGCCCTGCACTGAGGAGGATAGATGGTGATATTTTGGCCAATTTTCGAGTTATGCACCACTTGGGTGGTAGATGGGGAGAGAAGTAATTTTGATTTATGAGAATTGAATTATGTTAATGACTTAGTAAAAATGACTGGACTATGATTGATATTATGAAGTAAACCCGACATGATGATATGTAATGAAAAACCTGTAAGGTGTGAAGAGATGGGTGTGTGTAGAGGTGTTTTTGTAGTGATCTGTAGGAATGGTGATGGTGAGGTGAGAAAGGATGGAGGAGAAACCTGGTACCGGCATTAGTCTATTCTTGTCGAAAGACATCAAGGGAACCTTCAAGCTTAACGTCCCCATCCGACGACGAATCACTATCAACAATGACATAATCATCCACGTCATACGCACTGCGAAGAGTTTGGGATATTTCCCAGGTAATTCTGGTACACAGACTAGTGGTTAGAAGCCGTACACCACCACTTCTAAATCCAGCCTCGAAATCATATTAAAAAATCCCTTTAGGCAGGCCTACAGGCTGAGGTAGATTTCGAAGTTCTTTTGGTTTAATTTATTGTCGCTGCGCAGCCCTCTTCTTCTTTAGCCTTGGCATGACAAACCCGCAATAATAACTGTAAATAAGAGGAAAGAGCACTTTTTCAAACATTCAAATCTTGCCTTATATGAGAACTATTGAGAAACTAGTTATTGATTTGTAGCGTACTCATCAAGAGCTTTTCAACGATACCCCACAAGACGTGATATAAATTTTTCAAAATTTCAACCCCCTCCCCCGACCCCCCCTTGGGCCAATTTTTCTCATTAACGAATTTGTCCGAACTATTGGGCCCAGAAATAACATAATAAAATTTGGTTCAAATATCTTCAAAATTACGGCCGCTAGCGTGTAAAGTTATAAATAATATATATAGGCCTATATAAATGAAGGGTTCGGCTGTAAAACATGGTAACCCACAAATTTTTAAAAATTGAGATAATCACATAGGAAGTTTAGGCTATCTGTTGTGACACTACTGAACTGTTCAGTTAGTTGAATATGTTCATCATGGATGGAAAATGCAGTAAAATATATTACTGTAACCCACATCCATTTCATGTAAAACATGGTAACCTTCAAAAGATGGCTGCTCAGTGAGTAAGGAGGGAACTTTTCTCTACGGAAAATAATAGTTTTTCTAGTGGACGTGAAGAAGAGGAAAGCAATGAGAGTGGCACTGGATACCAAGTTTCCCACTCTACATCTTGTAGGGAAGATATAGATGATCCAGATGAAATTAAGTAAAAAATATTAGTATAATGTACAGTGAGGGTTACCATATTTTACGTGAAATTATTATAATAGCTCCTGATGGCTTTTAAAGTTGCTTTTACATGGTATTACGATACGTGGTGTGGAAAAGCAGAGTATTTTTGCATAATACAGCTGGTAAAACACAAGAAAGTGAAAATATTCCTATTGAATGGCCAAACAAGAAGAGAAAGAGGAAAATGTCCAGGCAACCAGTAGTGAAGAAGGAACAAAGACTCTGCTCTGGTGTTTTGTATAAAAAATATAGGGGTAAAGGAGATGAGGTTCCAGATAGGGAACTTGGACCAATTGTCCATTAAAATGTTTTGATAAAATAGTGATGAAACACGTACAGCAATTTTTGCCAAGTTCTGGAAACTAAGTTTGAATAACCTACAAAATGCATATTTATTTGGATGTATGAAAGCTAATCCTGTTGCACGTAAATACACCAAGAACGTTAAGAGCAGAAGATCACAAACTGTGATATATTTTGTTCCACATGAAGGGCAGAGTTTGTAAGAAAGCATTTTTGTCAATTCGCGGGCTGCAAAATAGTAGAAGAAAACCAATTGTGAAAAAAAAATTGGATGACGTCATTGCTATTTTGGAGTGGATACCTTCTTACTATGCATCATTTTACACAAATTTGGTGGTTCAGGACAATGAAGAACAAAGTAATATAAAATCTGAATAGAGCATTAGTAATTGGTTAAGTACATTGCGGTAATATAACATGTTGACACGTTTAGTCACTTCAGGTAAAACATGTTAAGCCACATAAATTAGATTACACACGTTTACTTTTAATTTTTTTTAAGTTCTCTCTTTGCCCAATACATTTCACTTAAATATGCCATTACATTCAGAAAACATTGTATTCTTATGATGTGTGTTCATATTTGGAAGAAAACTTACTAATAAATTAGAATTTTTATTTAAAAACCTATGATATCATTATCTCAGAAGTTGTTCTGTGTGGGTTACCATGTTTTACAGCCGAACCCTTCAAATATCACAATTTATTTTAACGGGCGGTGGTTTCGTACTTAGAGAGGTATGAAACGTAAAGAAATGAAATAATTTTTCGAAAGTCATGACATGGTACCGATCCCAATAGGTACCTAAAAATTCGCCTATACCGCCGGTTTGGGAGGCAGGTTGCTGCTAACAGCGCTGCGACGGCGGACTCATTTCAGATTTTAATAGGCTTATATAGGTAGCTTATAAATTAATGAATTATATAATTATTAATAACATTATAACCTCAAATTTGGTTTTCTTGTTATTCTAAAGAAAGTTAATCCATTGGGTGGCTTACTATATTATAATCTTCCCGTATTTTCAAAATATGTATTGGAATTAAGTGAGTATGTGTATGTGTGTATGAGTATCTGAGTGAGCACTCGCTATTTTACGTTATGTAGTTGACCGAATTGCGGTAAGAGAAATCGAGAATCCAATTATTATATTAGAAGCCCCTTACTTGAGTTCTTCCAATTGCAAGGTACTCTCTTCGTCTACACAGAAAGTTAGATCCTAACGTTGTTTTTGTAGGTGTCTCAAACCTTTTAAAACAACAAAGCGCCCAATAGATGTTCGGGGTATGAAGAATTACTTCTACGGCCTGGAAGAGTAGGAATGGGTGAGGGGGAAAAGTAGAATTAGTTCCGAACACTAGTTGAATCATTCTTAGCGACAAAAGCCAGTAATACGATAATGTTGCGCTAAAACGTAAAAGGAAAACTTTTTGTTTTCTTAGCTATATCCTTGTATTCTTTCTTTTCTCTCTCTCTCTCCCTCTCTCTCTTTCTCTCTCTCTTTCTTCAATTTTCCAGATTAGTCTTTTATACTTTTGTTATTACATCGTTCCCCCTCTATTGCTCAAGTCTTTCTACTGTTCGGTTTTATATGGATATTGCTATGAGAAACTTTTAGAAAAATTAAATTCTTATTAAGAATAACTCAAGTATTGACTTTCGATCAACTTCACTAATCAAATACACTTTTATTCAGCCATTCTTCTTTATAGAGAAAGGTTTAGAATTATGTCAACAACTATGTACGTACAGTACTTTAAAAGTCGCATTAACAGGGGGAGAAAGCCAGCGTTTTATTCTTCTGTTCTTTCACAACATTTAGCTAAATGGAAAAGTATTTTCGTTCCTTGAACTTAGAAATCCAGTGGGAATGGTGTCTACTGCAATTCAACTTAAACTTCTGAATGATTTCACCCCATGTTGTACAAACAATAGCATTCTTAACTTCAATATTGGAAAAGTGGCACACTACTTCATTACATATTATACAGGGTTAGTTAAAGTCATACACCACCTAAATAACTTTTGAACTTTTCAATGACATCAAGCTCGGTGTTTTGGGATAGCGGTTTTACGATTTTTTTTTCTTATTTAACCTGAAGGAACTCAACCCTCTTATTTAACAGGGAATAGCCTGTTCAGGGGTTGAAAGGCGATGGGCTTACCACCTGTCCCTCTGCCCTCTCTCGGAAAATAAGCGTAACAAAATTCACATAGCTAACTAAAACCTCCACTTTAGGACCTCCGTTCCAGCATAGGGGAAAAAAGGCCTAAGAATCCAGATACAGATGTACCCAGACCAATGCATTTCAGAAGGTTCCAAGGTCCACGTTAGTAGCAATAAATTTCAAGGTATAGAGCTTGGTCTATTTCCGGCACGTCTTTCTATGGGTCTATGACTTGTTTTCTACATGATCATGATTTGGCACTTACACCCTTATTAAACTAAACGCTTCATTTATTTTTATGTAGGTCTGATAAGTGAAAAGAGTACTTTTCTTAATACTGATATATTAGTGGTATCACTTCCCGTGATCATTTCTTCACACTTCTTACACGGTCTTAATTTTAATTATTTATTTATAGGCGTAATCTTTTATAGGTTTAGAATCTTCGGAAGCAATGAAAAAATTAATTCCAATATGGTATGTACTCTGTAACGATTTTCCAAATTAGGAATATCACAGTAAAAGTTGATTGTGTAATATACTGAAGACAATTTTAAGCAACATAAAAAATATGCACATTTCTTCAAATTTAAATAAATAACCATCTCTGTATATTGAAATTCTAATAGTTGTACTTAAATTTATGCTCTTTTTATAATCTTTGCAAAAATATAAGGTACCGTACCTTTCATAATGTTGACCTATATACTATATTATTAATACATTCATTCCATTCGAGTTTAATCTCTTGTTCAAAGAATAAGATCTTTCTATGTTTCCCTACTAAACGTGGGTTTACGATTTAGCAAATGTGTACGATGGGAAGATATTAAACATGACTGGGATCATTTATGGTAGCGATGCGCCTAAACCGGATAATAATCTTCATGTGTGGAAGAGGATAAATTAAATGCATGCTGATATAATATTCAACATAATGTAGTAACATACAGAGAACTATACTTTTCGCAGCCATTCACCATAGTTCGTCGTTAATTTCAAATCCCTATAAAGGCCTAGTCGTATTTCCGAGAAAAAAAGACGCAGCTCTGAAGTGTTGAACAATACCTTATAGTGGCGACAGCAATGGTCTTTTTTAATTTCCTTTGTGTGAAGTAATTTGAAAAATTTGTAACTAGTTTCTTAATTTGTTGTATTTATGATGTCAAATGTCAGTTCATCGATGCATAGGTCCTCACACTGATTTAGCTAGCTAATACATACACATACGAACTCGCTGGATGTTTTATGAATCAGAAAAGAGGTACACTAGTGAAATGTTTTTAAAATGTACATAAATATTACAAAGCGTGAGCAGGCAATGTTGTGCGCGTAACACATTTTAAGTGATAACCTAGAAGGTGCATGAATGTGATTGATAATGAACTCTAAGGAAATTAATTCTAAACAATGACATTTACCCGCGTAATTATTAGTAGAGGTAGGATTTTTATGTAGTTTCATTTTGAGAATATGTACATAAATATGTATCGAAAATGATACGTGTTTGGAGATATTTAAAATCGTAAAAATATGTACGTAACGTTCGGTTTAGCGGGAATTCGGAATAGGCGGATTTCATTAATAATATCTACATATTGACTTGTTAAGGCGTAAATTAAGTGCGGGGAATTGTATACATGGAGCAGACGTGTGCTGTAAGTAACCAGCTTTCATTCCAATTTGGTTTCAGGTGTTTTCATCAAGCTTAGGCTCTATGTATATCTCTATTTAACTTCTTTGTATAACAATAAACTAAACTAAACTCCGTGGCGCTACATCCCTGGAGGGACTTGGCCTACCACCCGACCGCTGCGTCATCTCCCGTAGGCAGATGGCAGGATTGGGGGGCATGTGGTCAGCATGCCGACACCCACGGCCGTTAATGGTGGTTTTCTTGACCGGAGCCGCTACTTCTCTATCAAGTAGCTCCTCAATTTGGAATCACGAGGCTGAGTGCACCCCTACCAGACCTCCCTACCTCAGAAAAATCCGAGGAGGTACCGAGAATCGAACCCGGGCCGACGGATCTGTAGTCAGCGATGCTAACCACAAGACCACGCCGGCGGACTGTATAACAATAAATGTACGTTTTTTCACGAACGTCTTTTTAATTTCTCCTGTTTTTAAGTTAAATATTGGTATTTTTTCTGAACTCTGTTCGGAATAGGCGGATTTTTTGAACAGCGGGGTTCGGAATAGCGGGACTCTATTGTATATTAATTGAATTATATATTTAAAATACAATTACGATTTAGGTTTTCGGTATAGTGAACATTACATATTTTTATAAGTTCTCCGGGTTTATTGAACGACGTCTTCTAGAATGAATGAATAAGGCAGAAAATTTACCTTTTACATCATAAAGTAACGAGGAAAATTTTTAGGATAGGAATATTTTTTGAGGAAATCCAACGGGAGGATGAATAATGTCTCCCTTTGAATATTAAAGCATTAAAGTTTACAATATGCAACTTTCCTACCTTTCGTTGACCGTTTAAATTGGCGAGGGACTAAGAGGAGAATAAAACGGGATTAGGAATACATAACTGCTAGTTAGAATTCATCTTTTTTTTCTTCAGTAAAACATCTTTAGTGGCGGTAGAGGGTAAATCGGGAAAATCAGTCACACTAAAACCGTAACGAAATCAGTCACAATCAGCCACCCTAAAACCGTCACGAAATCAGTCACACTCAAAACCGACTTGTTTCGGTGCGGACTGCACAGAAAACAATCAACTCAATGATTAGGAGTAATGAAAGGAAATTTTTCAGACCTTACTTCCTCAATGGCAATAGACAATTCCTAAGCAATCTAAAGGTATATGATCTATTTTTTGGAACCCGGTGGTTCATTACCGCGCAAATCCAACTAAAAATCCAAAATAAAAAAATACAAATTTTCAAAATTTAAAAAAACAAAATTAAAAATTAAAACATCCAAAAATCCAAAATTTAATAAATAATAAATTCCAAAATTTAAAAATAAAAAAATAAAAAATCGAAAATACCAAAATTTAAAAAATCTAAAAATCCAAAATTAAAAAAACTAAAATACAAAATTAAAAAATCCAACAAATAAAAAATCCAAAGAATCAAAATTTAAAAAATTAAAAATTAAAAAATTCAAAGATCCAAAATTAAAAAATCATATATTCCAAAATTAAAAAAATTAAAAATCCAAAATTTAAAAAATACAAATTTCGAAAATTTAAAAAACAAAATTAAAAATTATAACATCCAAAAATCCAAAATTTAATAAATAATAAAATAAAAAATAAAAAAATAAACAATTCAAAGATCGAAAATTTAAAAATTCCAAAATTAAAAATTCAAAGATCCAAAATTAAAAAGTCCAAAATCCAAAATTAAAAAAGTCCAAAAACCCAATATTAAAAAGCCCAATAATGCAAAATTGAAAAATCCAATAATAAAAAATTGAATGAATAAAAAAAAATCTTACTTCTGTCGCGAGGTCTTCCACGCACTCTTTTTTTTTAATTTTCTTTTAAACGAGTTCAACTTACTGTATTTCTATGGAAAGACCACTGAGTTGGAAAGCATGCGGCAGGATTTGACGTTCTTAAAAACCTACACCATAGGTGAGCAACTGAGGGGAAACGTTTTAGTCCCCCATCCTCCTGTGACGTAAGAAACCTGATCTTCATGTTCAGTGTCACGTCGAAACTGCTTTATGCTGACGTCAAGGGCGACGGTAGTGGGAGAAATTCCTCTACCGCACAGTGACACGATGTGTCACAGATGCGCACCCATGACCTACACACTCACCCGAAACCCACATCTTTGGTTTATTGGCTTGCAAACTAGTGTTTCGACGAATGAGAATTTCACCCTCTATACAAATTACAAAATAAAAGGTTTAATACTACTTGAACTTTGTAAAACTCTAGAATACCTGAGATAAGTCTCACAGACTCATTGAGTTATATATTTTTCAATTTGTCGCCAGTGATATTTTACCTAAGTTTTCATAGATCAGCTATTATTTATGCTGTTTTATAATGATTAATAACAAAACGAGCATTTTCTTTATAGGCCCTATATATATATATATGTAGGCTTTGTATATATCTATGTAAAATGTTTTAAATTATTTCTGTTGCATTAGCACTCAAGGTCAATCTTTTAGACTCACTAGTGTTATATTTCCTTTTGCTGTTTTAAATTTTTGTTTGGCTGCACTGTTTTGTAAGAGTGATATGAAATTTAAAATGTTGTGTTGAGCCGACCATGAATGGAAAATGCAATAAGAGGAAAGAATAACACTAATTAGACTAAGAGAT
This sequence comes from Ectobius pallidus, assembly GCA_964059195.1. NCBI lineage: Eukaryota > Metazoa > Arthropoda > Insecta > Blattodea > Ectobiidae > Ectobius > Ectobius pallidus. Next base: position 88,303,660 of record CAXKWD010000007.1, on the reverse strand, counting down.
TCTCCTTGGATGTAAAGGTATTTTAGAGGGTTCTAGAATCCAGAAATTCTTAGTTATTTAGTTTCAATTAATTTTATTCTATTATTAATGATAATTAAGCACATTTTCATCATTAATAACAGCCAGAATAAATGAAGAGTACTAGTGAGTCTAAGAAACGCATCTGAGGTATCCATGAAAACAAAATAGCTTGGGTTGTATCGGTTCAAATAAAATGTATTTCAATTCCTATAAATAAATATTTTATATCAGCATTAGAGTGTAGATGGCATTGCACAAAACTAATACAGTAGTTTAAGTCTAGTATGAACTGCATTAATACAACTTTATGTTAGGCCTACTGAAGTCTGAAACTAATACAAGTTGTATTGGTATGTTTATATAAGCTACTATCATTTGTTGTTGATGTGTTATAAAAGGCAGCATCTCGTTTCCAGCTTCGGATAAAAAGGGTCACTGCATAGAAATACCTTCAAATGCTTTCGAGAACCATCGAACGGCAATTCCTACCCCGTCCATCCGTCCAAAAGTTTTCATTATCGGGATATACGCGCACTCGTCAACGACCATGATGGGCTGGTTGGAATTGTTCAGTAACTTATTCAAATTTCATTTCATTACACGACATGCATTTACGGAAGCAACGATATTTTTCGTCAGCAAGATTTGTTTTACGATATAGAACGTAGGATGTTACAAAAATAAGTGTAGTGATAGTGATATTTGGCCTCGACACTAATGGCGCCATGTAAGTGCAGAGTTGTGAATGCATGTACGCGTGTAAGGAAACAAGAAGTACAAAAGTACAGATGAGGATTCCCTTCTATCATAGATAGATATTTTGTATCTTTACTAACTTGGTTTCTAACCTAACTTGCAAATAGTTTTATTATATAATCTAATATATCCCAATTTAAATAAGTTTATCATGCTAATAAAAAAGCCTACTATACATTAGATTGTTATCATACTAATTTTTATCTTCTTAGGTATGCCACGCCTATTTTTGTTCATCGCTTCTTTGTTGCTGCTTTTATACTGAGGGCATAGGGCTAATACTACCATGAACGTGATGTCAGTGTAACCGCAGTAAAAACATAAATCCTTCCACTGTCTAGATATCTTCACAGGTCTTCATTGCCTTCCCTTCTCAAAACCTTTTATCACACCATATGTGTTACTTACCCATCAGTGTTAGTAGAGTCGTGCTAGAAAGCAGTTTATTTTTGTAACGGTCTCTGAGACCTCACATCCATGGTTACATATGTTTCTTCAGTTAACTACTTTGTGAATAACAATGAGTGAACGGTCGGAACCGTAAAAACTGTTAGGTCGAGAGTTTTAAGACAGTTGACAGTTGACAGTTATGACCTATGACCAGACAGTTATGACCACACTATGAACTTTAGGTAAAATCCTATTTTAATCCTTAAACATACAAACATAAAAACTTTCATATGCACGTTTCATAGGTGACAATGCCTAGATCTGATGCTTTTATTGAACCTAAAACTGCCTTTTATGATGATAGAGCCTAATACTGCCTTTTTACCTCTTAAAGTCGAAATAAATTATTTGTTGTACATTTATGTTATAAATTCTACAATTTATTTTCAGTTCATATTGAATTTTTAGTTCAGACTGAACACTACATGCCATACTGAATGTTACGTCTAAAGAGCAGCAATATTTTGTCTATGAAAATATAAATTCCTTGGTTTTAAAAGCTTCTTACACAATTATTGCCACAAAAGTATTCCACCAGAATCCATCGTATGAAAAAAATTATTCAATAGATCATTTTAGCCTATAATTTAGTGTTGTGTGATAGACAACATTGCTTTTCACTAGAAAATCCAGAAAAAGTGTTGTTAATAATTATATTGTGAAACCAATTATGGACAATGATTGAAATAAATAAATTAATATTGTCTATTGACCTATTAATTAATGAAGTTCTTCTTCTCAAATGTATATACAGTGCACGCCGCTTATTGCGATCACTTCGGGACGCAGCTAATCTGATAATATTAACCGATTGATAACATTAGCCGAAGTTATTTATTCATATACCGGAATAAGATAACACACTTCAAAACAGATTGAAAAGTATTTATTCATTAAATAATACCTAAATGTGAATCATTGTTACTTATAGGTTAATACAGACTGGACGCATCCATTTTTCAACCAGTAACAAAGCTTTTAATAGTCTTAGTTTCCTTTAGGTGTTCATTAACCAATACTCCACACTCATTTACGAGTTGCGAGTATTTATGGAACTCTATAGGGCCTGAATACCGCATAGCAAAACATCTAGCGCCTGTCTGTTCAAGTCTTTTCATTTTATACTAGCCATCACTGCATGTCAACACTGTTATCTTTATAAATCAAAAGCTGCAGCATGTGTAAAACAGGGAGTTACATGATGCCACCCCCTCGAACTGGTCATCCTGTGAGCTGGGAAGTGAACTGCTACAACAATTCAACACAATATAGTTGAGTTAGAAACGAAACCTTAAAAAATAAATTTTGAATGGCGTACATACTTGGAAATAAAGTCTAAAAAGGAAAATGTGATAACATAAACCGAATGTTTGATCACAGTAATCAGCATTTTTTCAATATATCAGTATTAATCCGTAAGGTACTTCATAAAAGTGATAACATTACCCGATTCATAACATTATCCGCGAATGCGTTAAGCGACGTTCACTGTACTATATAAAATTCTCATGTAAGTAGTGAATTACATATCAGTGACTCATTGACACCATTAGAAATATAATCCGACCCGGAACGTTAGCCATACGACTTGCAGCAAATGTTATTAATGGGTTATATGAGCCCGAGTAATATGCCCATAATTTTCGTGCATTTTATGTCAGTGTTAATCAGAATCATTTATAATTCTGCATATACAGTTTTAAATGTGTCTTGCTGTTCAAAAAAAATGAAAACGATTTTTGTAAGGATCACAAGGTACATAACACTCGCTTCGCCATAGATTTAAAACGTTGGAGAAATCACCCTGCCATGTTGCAATAAAACTTTTTTGCACTCCTTAACTAATTAGTGGTACTTACGAACGTTGTTGCCGTGGATCGTAAGTTGACATTCTTGTTGCTAAGGGCGTTGCGATGCGGTTAAATTACTTACGGTGCTTGCGCTACGTCATAATTCATTACGATACACTTCATAATACAAGTCTTTATGGACAAAGCCCCCAGGACAAATATTCGGTTCCCATAACAACAAACACATGCGAATCACTTTCTGAAATAAACATCTGTCTTCAAGAATGTATATACATAATATTTTCAGGTAATATCACAAATAATATAATTAAATTGATATAAATAATCATCGTGCAAAAAATAGCATGCAATACACGTGCCGTAAGCGCATTACGGATCTCGGAAAATTATTTCCTCGATCCGTAATCATTCCTTACGGCACTTGTATCGCAATATACTATTTAATAAACTACCTAAACAAATTGAAGATTTACCATCGCCTGTTTTAAAAAAAATCAATCAGTAAATAAAATTATTGCTTGCATTATTACTTTACTACACTGTGTGCGAATTGTTCAATGTTAAACTTTATGTTGTATGATTACTGGTGCAGGACTTCCTAGATTTTACTATTAATTTTTTTTACTTCTATACTTGTATAAATATATCAGTGTTTTATTTTTTATCTTAATTTATAAATATTGCAAATACATGTTTGACGTGTCAATCTGTTATTACGTAACGGAAATCTCTCAAATAAATCTGAATCTGAAGAAAATTATCAACTTAAATAGAATTAACGATTTTATAATAGAGTCTATTATCCTACTTTTAGAACCTATTTCATCATCATTTAGGGCATTTTATACGCATCAAATTGCAGTTTAGCAGCCTAAAAGTCCGAAGTGTAGTTATTACTTATGATGAATTATTTCAGGGAAATGTTTTGAAAGAATGACCGTAGGCCTATGTCTAATTTCGAAAGGAGACACGTTGTAAGTTAAGATACTGCAATTTTGAACACACTCACTTATTATGGTGAACTGTGATTAATATCTGGTTGAGAGTGATGTGAATGATGATACCGGTACTAAATAAGATTTTTTAGTTTTTCATTAAAAAAAATACTAACATACTTCGAAATTGTGCATTTCGTTGCATTTGCGATGCAGTGACACAGATGAGTGCCCTAAATATCCCCTTAAAAGGATGTTGTAAAAATAATGCGTCGTTAATTAAACCGTAGCCCGCTATAGTATGCTCATAACAGCTTAGAGCGGGCATGATTAAACATTTAGGAATCAATTTGCATGAATAATAATTTAAAATTCACGCTTTGTAAGTTTTTCATTGATAAAAAAACTCCGAGCGGTCACTAAAACTCTCGTCCATGTCAATGTAACAGAATAATCACTGTAATGGTTAGGGTTAAATATCCCTTAGGGTCAGGGCCGCCACATCTCGGGGTCGGGCCAAGGACCATGTTGGCCGCGGGCCTCTCACCGATCGCCGATCATCTTCACTCAGTTGTCTCTTCCCTTCTCCCCGGGCCTGGGTCCCTCGGATCCGGCAGCCTTCCCCAATGTGGCGGCTCAATTTAGGGTTAAACATCATACCCGAAACGCATGAAAGTTCTGTCCCGTCCCTTAAACGTATAACTTACGCAAAGAAATACTTGATGTATAGCCGGCCACACGTTTCAATGAGAAGCCGAGGAGCGAAATTGCAATTTGTGAGGAGTTGTGCACTGAAAATTGTTTAATACATCATTAGTACTAATATACAGGATGAACTTGGCCATGAATTTTAGAGCCACATATTGTACAAATTTGTTGACGCGAACAGTTATGTATCCATTCTAATTAGGAAGCCTTGTCTAATTTAGCCTACCTACTGAAGAAGCTGCCACGCTTGGCCAAACCTTGTAACAACCGCTAGCTCCCGTGGTTGCAATTTCCGCATCACTTATCAAAAGACGGATAAAAATACAATAATATGTTGTTCTATGTCCCTGTGTACTATACATTCAGCATCTCCTTTCTTCCATTCCATGCGTATTATGTTTCTCTTTCTTTCCTCTATCTGAATCCCTCTTTTAAAATCACTCTTTTCTTTTCATATATTCTTTGCATGTCATGCATGCACCATTGTCGGTAAGATTTACCTGCTTTTTGTTTTTCTCTTTTCTTTATGTGTACTTACGGTCGATAATAATTTGCTTTGCCTCCGTCATGTAAATTATTATTTTTTGCTTTATTCTTGTATATTCCCTTTCTCCAAGGATCCTTTAATCACTCTGTTTTAAATGAACATATGCAATGAAAACATGTAAGCTTGTACATATGGATGTACGAATAAAAGAATATAAGAGTAAATATTATAATAATGCTATAAACACCGATAACAGTAATACTTATCTGTATGCAGATGATTTGGGAGTAAATGTGACTGGGAATTGTATTCAACAAATCAATGCTGAACTAAATTATATATACACTAACATTGACAACTGGTATGCATCTAATCTCTTATTCTTAAATTTTGAAAAAAAGTTGATGATCTCATAATTAACTTAACCTATAAAAACTACAATGAATATATAAAATTTCGAAGTGTTTATTTGAAGGAAACGTGAAGTGGAAAGTGCATATAAACTTCACATGGAATAAAATATCTAAAGGCATTTTTTAAATAAGAAAGTTGAAATATTATGTAAATTTGTAATTGTTGAAAGTACATACTTCGCATATATTCATTTCTGCATATTCTATGGAATTCTTGTCTGGGGTAATGACCCGAATGTAATACTTTAAAAAATACTTTAAAAATACTTTTAAAAAACAGATTATGAGAATATAGATAGTAAAACACACTTTAAACATTTATTCAATACGTTAAAAAATCTACGGTAATTTCATTGTACATAATTGAATATTTGAATTATGTTAAGGATAATGTTAACATGTTTTTATCAAATAATGCTACACACGAGTGTAATGCCAAAAATATGAATAATCTGATGTTAAATTTATGCAGAAAAACCTTATCCAAAAATAGCTATAATGAATCAGGTATTAAATTTTATTATATAATGCATAGCCATGACATATAAAACATGTAGGAAGCAAACAATTTAAAGTATCAGTGAAGCGTTTTTTATACAATTCCTCTTTATATGGCCTCAATGAATATTTCGACTAATTTAAAGGTTTTGTCTTCTTTTTCCAGTACTATTGATATCAAATTTTCGGAAATCTCTTCTCTTTCTATTTTTAATGTATACAATCAATATTTCTCCTCACCTTACAGCATTTTAGCCTATATCTTTATATCCTACAGTCTGTGCAATTTGCATTTCTTTTTTGTCCCTCTTAAATAATTTAGTTTATTTTATTTTTTGTTCCATGTTTTATGTACGAGTATTTATATCATATGTCACATATCATATTATGATTAGTTGAACTGAATAAATAAATAAATAAATAATATTGGTGAATTCTATTGCTAATGAGATCAAAACAGACGACAAAGTAATGTAAAATTAAATACACAAAATATTGCCGGTAAATTTTAAGAAATAATGTCAGCTTATGTACTACCCGTAGTATTTAAATATCTTTCGTTTTATTGAAGTACCATATGCCATAACAAATTTACTTATCTTTAATTATCTCACTGAAAATATTTTATGCTGTCTTCGAATTTTGTAAAAAGAATGTCTTCATCACATTTTTCAGATTTTTATTCAGAGTATTTATATTGTATTTGTACGATTAATAGTACATAAATATATACATATTTTAGGATATGGGTTTCAGAGATCCGACCTTTTGATATTTGTGGGTTAAATATAAGGCAGTTGGCTATAATATTTAGGGCCCGGAAGTTAGGCAAAAGGCTTTTTATAATTGAGTGGATATATTAAAGAGTTAAATAGATATAAACATGTTTCCGTACATTTAGGGGCGGTAGGACCAGTTTAATTTTGTCTTTTTTTTTTTGCCTATTTTGGCTTTTGTTGCCTACTTTAAGGTTTAATGCCATTTTTGACTGTTTGGATTGTTATGTCATCTTTCTGTGATTATTTACAAATTTAAAAAAAACTCAATGCATGAAAAAAATGTTACACAAATAATAAAATGACACATCCATTTCACAAAAATATTTCTTGAGGATCTTTCTCCCTATAATGCATTTATGTGTTTTCTAGCAGTAGAAAACCTACCTCCTCTAACAATTCAATTAAGCATTTATTTATTGTTGCTTGTAACCAAGAAAATTAATGTGCATGTGATAATCACTGTGATATCACTAATAAATAAGTTATTAAGTATCTAAGATAGTTATTTTCAACAATAAAATGTAGGATTACTCACTGTTTTGACTTTTAATAAATGCTTATTTTAATTATATTACTGTCTGTTTTCGTTATTTTAAGCGCCTTTTTGCCTACTTATTTTAACCAAAAGAAATGCCTGAATTGTCCACCGCTGTGGCTCAGGGGATGCGTTCAATCCTCTCACGCAGCGGGCCCGGGTTTGATTCCTGGTCGGGACAAGTTACCTAGGTGAGGTTTTTTCCGGGGTTTTCCCTCACCTTTGAGACAAATGTCGGGTAACTTTAGGCCCTTGTGGTCCCCGGATATCATCTGGCCATCATTATCATCTTCATCCCCATCCTCGCCTTGTTCTGAGTGAGTGTGTGTGTGAATGGTGTGTATCGCCCTATGTGTTCGTGTTGTCTCGGAGGTGGCCCCGGCATTGGGCTGATCACTCATCCGGGGAGGCCCTCCATGTCCTTGTCTGGTCAAAAAAGTATGTATGTGATCCAAAGATAATCCCTCTCCCGACAGGTCGCGGCCCTGTAAGGCCCGGGCGGCTTGGGTCGCTTAAATCCTAAAAGGGAGAGGTAAAACTACGAGAAAGAAAGAAAGAAATGCCTGAATTTCCATTTTATGTACTACAAACTATGCCCAAAGCATTAATAATTTTAATTTGTATTTGATTCGCTAGCCTTATTATAATGTCTTTGGCATTATAAAAATTTTCATGAATTCTATAGAACGCAATATTATTGGCAAGATTAAACTAACTCGACATACAATATACACGAAATTTAGTAGCTGATGGCCTTCAAGCGGTGATCGCACACAATGTTATCAATGACGTAGGTAACTGTTCTTGTAAATTCTCCTGTTGTAAGGGTGCTATGTAGGTCAGGAACATGTCTGTACGGTTGTTAATACTAGAACAATAAACCTGGGCAGAGCTCGACAAGTATCCCTTGCGCATTTGGTCTACCATCAAGAAGCGAATTTATTAGCAACCTACTAAAGGATGCGCTGCTCTCAATGGAGTCCGTATATTCCAGTACAAAACGACGTGGTATCTTTTTTTATAACTACCTTGGAAACGTATATAAACTAACATCTTAGTGGTTGCAACAGAACTGTGGATATCCAAATCTCTCGATTTCGACACCATAAATCATAGCTGGGGACCAGAAAATTCTCGAGTAAATATTGATTAAATTCTTAGATAGGTAAATATATAAAATTGAGTAAAATGCAATAATAGTTTATTTGCAACAGCTGATTTAAATATATTTAAAAAGGCTTTGATTTAAATTGCATTGCTGAACTTTATGTTATTTGACTCTCTATTAATTTCACTGTTGTTGCTCTGTTGTCCATCAATGGTGGAACTAAGTAAAACAGGAATAATATAATTATATTTACATAAATCATTTAAACATACTGAAAAAAGGTATTAAAACGGAGTACAGTAAAATTTCCAGTCAAGAATTCAACATACTTTCTTATTACGAATATTATGTGTTGTCATCAGTAACCTTCTATTTACAACAATTTTAAAATGCACACACGTACTGCCATAATTCTCAGAATCATCTGTTTAGAGCATGATTACCTCCAAAGAACAAAAGTCGTGCTAATATAAAATGCTCAATGATAGAGCAGCAGCATGGAGAAGATCTTGGTGCAAATCCCGGCTACGGCATTGAATCTTTTAGCCTGACTCTACCTCTCCAACAGTAATAATAGCATAATAATAATAACAATAATGATAATAGTTCAAGAAAGTTAAAATCCAAAAGTATGTTAACCTATATTATAGTTCGTGTGCTGACTCCTGATACGGAATGGTTCCAGCTGCGAGGTCAAATCTAACCCATGAAAATAGAGTCCTAAGTCTTATATTTCAGGCTCATCGAAGTTCATCTGCATGAAGTATATTCTACAGAAATATTCGTCTTTCTCTTACCAGTAATAAATCCCTTACCTAGTGAATCAAGCAGAAAGAGGCCTATCCATATCACATTGCCTTTTGTATTAGAATTAGAAGGCTATTATTTAAATTCTCAGTAGATACATCCTAGCTTAGTTATAAAGAAAACGATACTGTTTTGAACAAAATATTTAATTGTACTCTTATTACTTTCATTTGTTTTTCGAAAATAAGGTAACATTTCATAAAGGTGTTAATTCTGAAATGGCACAAGCCTAGCACGACCCAGCTATACAGGCTTTTTATTTGTCTGTGGTGTAGAAAAATGAAGAGAGGACAAATAAAGTGCTTAAGTAACGTAGGAGCAAAATATGTTGACGTTTAAATTTCTCACTGAACTAGACTAATAATTGAGAAAATTACAAAATAATTTAGGAGAAAATTACAATATAGTGAATGTAAAATATAGAATACTTGTATATTTACCAATCTATAAATCTGAAAATCCACTAACAGGATAACATTATTTAAAATTCCTTATTTAAAATGTTAAGCAATTTCCTAGATTCTAAAGTACTACGTACAGAGAAGACATCGAGTCCATAGGCGCCGACTTAGGGGGGGCAAGGTACTTTCTGCCCCCCCAAGACTTAAGATTTTATCATGTAAGGCCTATGCATAGCTACTGAAAGTCCAGTTCTTGCCCCCCCAAAAAATATTTCCAAGTCGGCACCTCTGATCGAGTCTATTGTACAGTCAATTTAACTACCTTAACTGGACTATATATTGCTATTTAAATCCAATGAGATGGCATCTTAAATGTGACACTTTCACTTTCTAAGGTGTATCACATTTGGCTATTTATAGCTATAGTCTATAGACCATCAAATAAAATTCAATTATAGAAAGTGTGAAATAAAGCAAAAATTAGCTTTAAGATTAATTTAAAGAACTATATAGACATCATTCGTTATAAACTGTTAAAATTGTAATAGCTAAAGCAAACAGCACCCCTAAAACGACTGAATGGGGATTGTAATTGAGAGTAACTGCTGGAATTTTGCCCTCGATTTTACATAGCGGAATCTTTGTGCAATTCCTCTTCTAGAGCATTTAATGTAACTGAAAGTAACTAATATCAAAGGAATGGTTCCAGTTGCTGTTCATACCAATGATAGAAAATACCTTACGCTCACACTCTATAGCCCATTAACTAACCCCTTAATGCCTTTTCTCTCCTCTGAAATCGTTTGGTGCCTCTTTTACCACCGCACCACAACTACTGCCACTACTACTGCCCTCACATCTATTCTAACCCTTTTCCCTTGTAATAAGGGCTACTTTCGCGAAGTATGCAAATGGACTACCATGTTCACACCATTCTATAGCGAGCCTGGCCTCCGCTTTTGTTCGGCCTCCCGCTTTAATTAAATGCAACCCGATTGGGGTGTAAATCATTTAAGAGTTTTCGTGCTTCTGGCAAGTAGCATATGCATACGTTCGGTTCAAGCGTCCTCCTCTCTCTTTTATAGTTTAGAAAGCTGTGCGATATGGAAGTTTGCCTACTTCGGGAGGATACCATAACAGAGTGTTTAGACTTTTTTTAAATCTAAATTGAGTCCCTCCACGAGTTATAAGGTAACCATAAAATATCGTACTCAAGTGCATAAATTGCTAATCTCACAATATGCAAGGGATAATTTTTTTAATACTGACAATACATCTGTAGAATCTCACTGGAACAGAGGAAATTTACGTTACTTTTACCAGATATTGGCTGGATATCCAGCATATATCAGAGCTCACAACAAATGGCTTAACAGTAATAAGAATTTAATTAGCAGTCTCACAAACACTGTACACACACATTATTGTCACATTTTGTCTAACCGCGGGCAACTAACTTTAGTGCTCAATAAGCTCTCAGTGCGGTCAATTTAAGTCATAAACAGTGAATCACGTTAAGTCGAATACTATTTGAACAATCAATTGTCAAATCATGACTGACGTAGAAGGCACCCTTAAGACTTTAAAGGCAAAAAGAACACCTATTAAGTCGAGAATCACTCGCAAAGTTAATTATATTCTAGACTGTGTTATCAATGAGGAAACCTCTCCTCAAGACCTTCTTGAGCTTAAGATTGATTTAAGCAAGCTTGAATCTGAATATAACAGAGTCCAGTCCGAGATCAATGAACTAGCCTTTTCTGAATCCGAAGATGCCTATATGGCAGAAATTGAGAAAACCATACAAAAGGCCATCTCCCATATTAGCAGGCAGATTAATGCTTTCAATAAGTCTCGAGCGGCTGAGGCCGAAGCTAAAGCGGCCGAAGCTGAAGCTAGAGCTATGGCTAAAGCTGAAGAAGCTGAAGCTAGAGCTATAGCTAAAGCTGAAGAAGCTGAAGCTAGAGCTATAGCTAAAGCTGAAGAAGCCGAAGCTAGAGCCAAGGCCAAAGCCGAAGCTATTTTTAATCTTCTAAAAAATCAATTCATGATTCAAATTCAAACAGTATCTGAATTTGAAATTCTGGACAAAATATCCTATCAAGAGGCCATTGTTCTTAAGTCGGTGCTAGAAGAATTGTTTAATAGGTATAAGGTTGAAAGTCTTCAGCATCGTAACATTTACGATGAAGAGGCTGAGTTTCAAGAGCGCCAGCTTCAGTCAGAATGTTCAAGGGCTTTAGCTTATATCAATTCTTCAATTGCAGATGCAAAACTGTTATATGAGCCGAATCAAGAGCAGAGCTCTAATCACAACTCTTCTTTGTCTGCACCTTTACCGAACTTACCTAAATTGCCTGAAATTAAGCTACCAAGTTTTTTAGGCGATCCTAGAGCTTGGCTTGAATTCAGGGATACATTTAACTCATTAATTGTTCAGCACAGTCATATATCCAACATGGATAAATTTCAATATCTAAAATCTTGTTTATCCCCGGAGGTAATGACTGTAATTCAAAATATCCCGGTCTCCAATGCCACCTTTGATGTAGCTTGGAAGACTTTAGCTGAAAGATTCGATAATGACAGGTTAATTGCCAACACGCATTTGGATAACCTTTTTTCTCCACCGCCCCTTAAAGGAGATTCTGCAAGCTCATTGCAACAATACTTAGATCATTTTACAAGTACGGTTCATGCATTGAACGTACTAAATACTGATGTTCCTCTGTCTGACTTAATTATTTCACGTATCATTGTGGACAAGCTCCCAGTAGAATTAATTAAAGAATGGGAATCTTCAATTAAGTTAGGAAAACTTCCCAAGTTGCAGGAATTATTCAGTTTTTTGGAGTCTAGGGTTAGGGTGCTGCAGATGACAGAATCGGTTCTGAAAGGTCAGTCCGTCAAGCCCTCATCTGCTCTTTCTGTCAAGGCTAACCTCTCCGCTCCTAGAGCGAAATGCAATTATTGTAGTAAATCGAATCACACTATCATTTATTGTGACGCCTTTAGATCGCTGAATTATTCATCCCGCGATCAATTCGTGAAAAATCACAAACTTTGTCGTGTTTGCCTTAGCTCAAATGGTCACACTTCGAGCTGTAACACTTTTAGATGTAGACAATGTCAAGGCAGGCACAGCAACTTATTGCATGACCCTTCACGGCCAAGCAATTCTCAAGCCATAAATACGGCCAATATCATGTCTGCCAGCCAGTCACGGCAGAAATGTCTTTTACCTACTGCTAGCGTGATAATTTTAAGTAACAATGGCAGTGCCGTACAGGCCACAGCTCTAATTGATACTGGATCAGACTGTAATCTAATTACTGACAGATTATTCAGGCAGCTTGGTTTGTCGCCATTGTCTCAATGTACGTCTCTTGCTGGCATTCTTTCTACCAATGCAAATGTCTTGAATTGTACAGAAATCTCTATAAGATCTCAGGTTACGAATTGGTGCTACAATACAAAGGCCATTATAGTTCCTGAGATCTCTGCTTCCAATTTCCCTAAACACTTTATTAGTACTAGCGGTTGGAACATTCCTCCTAACTTACCCTTAGCAGATCCCAGCTTTAATTCTCCTAAGCCTATTGATTTGCTATTGGGAGTTGAGATATGTTCTCAAATCTTGGTATCTGGACAGATATCTGCTCCCAACTTGCCTACTATACAGAACTCCCAACTAGGCTGGTACTTCTCCGGCAAGTTGCCTTCGTTCCATCTTAAGCATCATAACATGCCTTCAATGCAGCGAAGGAGATGTTCTAAGTTGAATAGGCCTTCATCAGATAAACCCTTTAATTACACTGAGTCTTCTGTGAATTACTCAGCCTTCATCACGTCTGATGAAGATATCAGTAGTCAACTTACCAGGTTTTGGGAGCTTGAAAGAGTTACTCACTCTGCTCCTTTTCCTAATGAATCTTTTTGTGAGCAGCATTTTAAGGATAATTTTCAGAGAAACTCTGAAGGCAGATATATTGTCAAGCTGCCATTTCGCGCTGACCCAGACATTCTAGGCAGCACGCAGAATCAAGCTTTAAAGAGATTTGAATCATTAGAAAAACGTCTAGCTTCCAATGCCTCTCTTCATACAGAATATTGCAAGTTTATGAATGAATATTTGGAATTAGGGCACATGGAGCCTTCCACATCAGACTCTAATTCAAATATCCAATATGTGATTCCCCACCATCCAGTTTTTAAGCCATCCAGTACTACCACTAAACTTAGGGTGGTATTTGATGCTTCTGCGAGGTCATCTACTGGGAAATCGCTTAACGATATATTAGCTGTAGGTCCTGTGGTTCAGCCAGACCTATTTTCTATATTGATTCGATTTAGATTCAAACCCATTGCATTCACAGCTGATATAGCAAAAATGTATAGGCAAGTTTTGATTCACAAGGATCATCAGTCATTTCAACAAATATATTGGAGGAGTTCTCAAGCAGAACCCATACAGCTATACAATTTGAAGACTGTGACCTATGGCACAGCCTCAGCTGCTTTTCTAGCTACTAGAGCTTTGAAGCAGCTTATTATTGATGAAGGGATTGACTTCCCATTGGCATCCTCAGTCATTAACAACTGTACCTATGTTGATGATATCGTAGCTGCTGCCGATACTATTGAGGAGGCTAAGGCAACCATCTGTCAATTAAGACAGTTGCTTCCTTTAGGTGGTTTTCAACCACGTAAATGGAGTGCAAACGTGCCCGAGTTAATCCAAGATATTCCAATTGAAGACAGGGAACTTCTTGATTCTCGCACATTTGGCGACTGTGACGCTAATGCTTTGAAGGCCCTTGGACTGATTTGGCAACCCTCAAATGATGTATTAAGAATAGAAACTTCTATCGATTATTCAAAACCCTTTACTCGTTGTACGAGGCGTAACTTGCTATCTTGTATAGCTTCTATATTTGATCCTTTGGGATTGATTTGCCCGGTGGTGTCATTTTGCAAAATAATATTTCAATCTCTATGGAAACAAACCAATTCATGGGATGAGCTTATTCCAGACTTAGTTGCCACCAAATGGTGCAAGATTCATAGTCAGTTGAATGCTATTTCTAATATAGCCATTCCTCGTCTCGCATTACTGCAGAATGCAGTTTCCATTCAAGTTCATGGTTTCTGCGATGCTAGTGAAGCCGCTTATGGAGCCTGCATCTACTTACGCTCTGTAGATCAATCTGGAAATTTTAAGAGCGCTTTGCTTTGTGGAAAATCACGCATTGCTCCTTTAAAGGCTGTTACGATTCCTAGACTCGAATTATTGGCAGCTCATTTGCTAGCTAATTTAATATCTAAGGTAATGCCCATACTTCAATTAAATATCGAATCTGTCCATTTGTGGAGCGATTCCAAGGTGGTTTTGGGCTGGCTTACTCATTCACCCACCACTTTGAAAACCTTTGTGGCCAATAGAGTCGCTGATATTCAGGAGATTACATCTATTGACTCTTGGTCTCATGTTGCATCTAAGGAAAATCCTGCGGATCTTATTTCTAGAGGATCCTCTCCTTTAGATCTTTTGAATAATTCTTTATGGTGGTCAGGTCCTCATTGGCTTATTGATAATGAATTTAAATGGCCTAAGAATTGTGACTCCATGCAGTCTACTTCTCTTCCAGAGATGAAGGTAGTAGCTCTTATTGAATCAGACAATTCTGATCTTTGTGATTGGCTATCCAAATACAGTTATTTGAAAACTATCCGTGTAATGGCATTTATGTTAAGATTCATTCATAATTGTCGGAAGGCTCAATCTCCCCTCACAGGTTCTCTATCTCCTGATGAGATATCTAATGCTATCTGTTATTCTGTTAAGGTAATCCAGAGACAGTATTACTCTAAGGAAATCCAAGCTCTGTCTTCAAATCTGGAATTATCTAATTCAAGTAAACTTAAGCAACTTAGCCCCTTCATACTCAAGGATGGTATTCTCCGTGTGGGTGGACGTTTGGAACGTTCAAATCTATCCTTTGATAATAGACATCCTATGTTGTTGCCAGCACAACATTCTTTCACTAAACACCTTATCTTCTATACACATATTCTTTTAAAGCATGCTGGTCCCCAACTTATTATCTCGCACTTGAGAGAGAAATTCTGGATCATCTCCTTGCGTAAAACAGTCAGGAGCCAACTGAGGCTCTGTTTCATATGCTTTAAGTTTAATGCTCAAGCATTCCAGCAAAAAATGGCTGACTTACCTCCTGAGCGAGTGAATTGTATACCAGCTTTTACCAATGTCAGTGTTGATTATGCTGGGCCATATATGATTAAATTTGGAGGTCCCAGATCAAGGATTCAAGTTAAATCCTACATATCCATATTTGTTTGTATGTCCACAAAGGCCGTTCACATCGAGCTAGTTACAGCTTTGACTGCTCGTGCTTTTCTTGCTGCATTTTCCAGATTTGTTGCTCGGCGTGGCATACCCCTTTCTATCACTTCGGATAATGGCAGCAACTTCGTAGGCGCCAACGCCGATTTGAGTAGTCTTGCAAAGTTGCTGGAAACTGATGAATATCAATTAACCATACAAGATGCTACTTCACATCTATTTATCAAATGGAACTTTCTGCCTGCTCATTCTCCTCACATGGGAGGACTTCATGAGGCGGCGGTTCGTTCATTGAAATATCATCTGAAAAGGATGTCTCCATCTTTTAATTTTACATATGAGGAAATGTCCACGCTTCTCATTCAAATAGAAGCCCTCATGAATTCTCGCCCCCTTGTCACTCTTAATGAGGAAGTAAATGATTATGATTATTTATCCCCTGGACATTTTCTGATTGGCAAACCTCTTGTGTCTCTTCCTAGCCCAGATCTTTCTGGCGGTTATACTATACGTTCCCGCTGGAACAATTTAAGGAATCTTATGAAGTCCCTGTGGTCAAGGTGGTCTTCAGATTATCTTTCTTCCTTGCAGAGACGTTCTAAATGGTTGAAGGCTATGCCTAATGTTGCCATAGGTACGCCAGTTTTAATCATGGATGACAATATGCCTCCCTTAAAATGGGTTGTTGGCATCATAACTCAAACTCACCCAGGCCCAGACGGTCTTGTGAGGGTTGTCACGGTCAGGACTTCTACAAGTTATCTGAAACGACCCATCATTAAACTAGCCCCAATTCCCATATATGACTCTCACGACTAAAGCAGTCGTTATTTTGCTTGGTATCTTCAGACTTCAATGCATTTTCTTCGTTTAGTTATTCTTATTTTTCAACTTTTAGGATTTATTGGTGTTTTTGAAGATCCAACATAACTTCGCATTTCTGTTTGATTATTCCCTAGTGAATAATCGCGGGCAATATGTTCAGTTATGTTGTGATCTTTTTAGCTGTTAATATTTTTATTGCTAAATGTTTAATTTTATTATGATGGATGGTTGGTTTGATTTCTTTCTGCTTTTCGCCCGTTTTCAGGGGGCCTTGCATTCTCTTCATTATTTTTAAGGACAGTTGAATTTCTCTACAATATGTTTTTTATATTGTTAGCTTTCTTCTTTTCTTCTTGTTTCAAACATTCCTTCTTCGTCTTCGCCATTTTTAAATCCTCTTAAAGGATCATTGTCCATATCTGGACTTAACTAGCAGTGGTTTTTTAACGTCATAATTCCTTATTCTTCGCTTCCTGCAAGTTAAGGCTTCTTTATAATTGATATTAATTGCACAGAAGCAATTTTTCACATTTATTCGTCTCAGAAAAGGCTGGATTCGTTTAGTGCTTCCACCAGGCATTTCTACATGAATTGACTATCTTGATTATGACCTGATTTGGACTTCAGGACTATTTTTGAGGTAATATTAGCTACGAAAGGAATCTTATTACCTAGTGAGTGCATTAAAGCTCTAAAATTATTTCATACAGCTAATAATATTAAATTGATTTTATTGCAACGTAGCTGTATCTACTTTAACACGCAATATAAATTCAGTAACATTATTATTGCGTATTATTTGGTGAATTAAAATATCACAAGATTGACTGTGAACCTTAATACGGCATATAATTGGTACATGTGTGTATTTCATTGTTATTCACATAATTTTATTTGGAATATTGACTCCAAAGGTCCTCCGGAATTGTTATTAAATATATTTTTAAATCAGCAAGCTCTTTCATTTACTGGCGGAATCAATCATCCCTGCTTATAAGAAGACTTCAAGACGTCGATGAAATTTCCAACGAGTGTTTGTGATTCAAGAAGATCAAAGTGTCAGTGTTATCTCACCTATGGTTTATTTAGCTTATAACCTTGTTATCGTTCATTCTAAGCGAAATGTATAGCGTGTGTACAATCTTTATCACCCTTAATTAATTGTTTTTACAGTCCACTGTCTACGCACGTTATACAAACACTCATACCGAATGCGCGGATGAGATGAAGATGATGATGATGATGATGATCTGTTATATCCGGGGACCACGAGAGCCTAAAGTTTCTCGACGTTGTTCTCACAGGTGAGGAAAACCCCCACCAAGGCAAGCTGTCCCGACTGGGAATCGAACCCGGTCCGCATTCCCTACGCCACAGCGATGGACTAACAATACTAAATTTAATTAATTAAAATTAGTTAATAATAAATCAATTGTCAGATAGGTGTAATTCTTCAAAACAGTATTTTACGAAACAATTCGTAGCAGCTTTGTGTTCTTTCTTCCTGCAGAACGAAAATATGCAACGATTTGTTATCTCAGAATGGTACGTTCTAAGATTGTATGGTGAACGGGAAAAATGTATGTCCGTCTGTCCATGACGGACGCAAATGCGCTTTATTGGATTATCATGAAACTTAGTATACGCACTAATAATGTCAATAGAACAAACCCTATTGAGTTTTGACCAAATCAGTTGACCGTACTGGAGTAACTCCCAATTAATTGTTAAAAAATAGCAAATCATCACTATAAGGTACTACAAAGCCTAACTCACTCATTGACATAGTTGTTTGCCCTCTTCCAGAAGGGCTAGATTTGGCATACTTATAGGTTATAGCTTGTAACCGATGAAAATTTTCCAAAACGATACGATATTTTATTTCTTATTCCCAAAAAAACGTTCAAAATGGGGTGCGCAACTTTAAGGTCTGAGTTTACTTTCTTGGAGGCTTATAGTAGATAAATGGTAAGTCGTATTAAAAAAACCGAATGCACCAGCAGTAACGGATTTTGAGAGGTCTAGAAGAGTGGTCATGTGACTTTTTTGTCTTTGAATTATTCGTATTTCCATCGGTTACATCTTAGATTTTTGTATATTTTCCTCACATTATGTAATTTTGGTCACACTTATATGACAGATAGAATCGTAAAATTTGGCTGGAATATTGGCACATACAACAGCCATAGGCGTGCAAAATTTGGTGATCTAGCTACCTCAAAAGTAGGCCTATAGAAAAATTGGCTGAATAGCCTTGACTTTCGGAAATATTTCCAAAAAGCGAGAATTTTCGATTTTTCTGCATTTAAAAAAATCCTTGCTCTTTTTAATTAAATCAACAAATATAAGATACATGATATTAACTAAGAAAATTACAAAAGAGTCTACTGGATTCGACGCCTGTCATTTTTTTTAAAAACACAATAACACTTTTTTGTTTGGATATATGTAGACATAAAATAGAGAGTAAAATAATAAAATAAAAATAGAAAGAATAAAAGACAATTTTCTAACTGAAACATCATATACGTTTCTTCTCTATTATCCCATCGAGTTAAGTTCGCAAGTCCCTTAACAGTTCGCATAGTACCGTCATAAGGACACTATTCTAATGATATCGCTGTTACCATAAAAAAAGAACACTAAATTATTATTATTATTATCGAGCTTGTGTGGGATTAATTATTTATGAATTATCGAATATTCTTTTGCGCCTACTCAAACTTCGCATTTAATTTCGTCACCAGTTTGAGTACTAAGTTAGCAACGGTTGAGAGAGGACGTGTGTAGACAGAGTTCCTACCGATTTAGGTAAAAGTGACATAAGGGACAGGGGGAGCGGAAATAGCAGCGTATAGAGCTAGAATTGGATCTTTTATGAACAACAAATATATAATAAGCCTAATTAACAGATCAATCCCATTTTTCGACACAGTTATTCACATCTACGACAATCTAATCATCCACTTATTAATACTGATGTTTACTGACTTCTTGATAAACTAAAAACTTGAAATTTGGCAAACTTGAAGCTTTTAGTAGTAGTAGTAGTAGTAGTAGTAGTAGTAAATGATTTATTTTGCCTGGCAGAGTTAAGGCCATAAGGCCTTCTCTTCCACTCAACCAGGTTTCAGAGAATATATACAATGTAGGTTTACATAAATAGAAAATTAGTGAATAAGAGACTTATGACTAATACTAAGACTAAGGTTAAGGCTAATCACAATAATAAATTAAATAAGTAAAAAGCATAGATTTCATAAAAAGCATAGGCTTCATAGAGAGCGTAAGTTTCATCAAAGAAAATAGTAATAATGTTACAAGTAAAACAAGGAATATGTAAAATTATCTTATATTGGAAATTTAAGTCTAGCTGTAGATAGGTTATAAGGAGATTAAGTAATGTTATGTTCAGTGAGAGATGGAGTGACTACAAAGAGCTAGTTCTGTTCAGTGGGCAATAATTGTTTAATAAGCGCAGATTTGAAAGAGTGTACACTCTGACTACCCCTAATATCTTGTGACAAGGTATTCCAAGAACGGGCTGTGGCTATGGTGAATGAATGAGAGTATGAGGTTGTATGATGACTAGGAATTGATAACAGAGAGTTGTGCTGCGAGCGTGTACCATGATTATGGTAGGAGGAGAGAAATGTAAATCGGGGAGCCAAGTAAAGAGGTATGGAAAACTTAAGAATTTGGTATAATAAGCACAGAGAGTGGACCAAACGTCTATTTTGCAAACGAAGCCAAGACAGTTGCTTGAAATATTTAATCGATGAAAAAATTCCAAAAAATTACGAATTTTAATTTTTCCCTTCCAAAATAAACCGAAATGTTGTGACTGCGTAGTCGCCTAGTCGGCTTAAGATGCTTAGACAAAAGTAATGGACTAGGCCTATTGTTGACGCTAGGAATTTGTTGTGAATTCCTTCTGTTAATATTATAGTTATTCCAGTTATTCCTTCACATAAGCTTATCAAACTTTCTCAAGGAACCGTCGTCTAAAACTGAATTGCTTCTGGAATATGACCTATTAACTCCATCTGGATAATTGTTACATCAGATTACCTGATTTTATTTTTGTATGGGGTACTATATAGATAATGATTTCGACCTCATGTCGAACATAAATAATATTAAGAAATAATTCCAAAATCACTGGGTAAAACAGTACTAACTTATGGGAACAAGAATTAACTCATTTCTGATACGTGTTTTCGAAAGATAGAAGTTTTATACGTAGCTATGTCTATATGTAATTCTAACCACAATATCAAGGGTGCAATTCATTAATTCAATATTATATCACCATTAAAACTATTTCGCACGGGAGATTCAGAAATCCATGATCCTAGTTGTCTTCACACGAACCCAACTGAAATACGAGGGTGAATCAAATGAAAACTGCAATTATTTTTTTCCCTACTGTTTTAATGCAGGAAGAATGTTTGCTTGTAGGTTATTTTTCTACACAGTCCCCTCCCAGTTCAATGCACTTACGCCATCGGATAGGAAATGCTGCGATACCGGGTGAGAAAAATTACTTCGGTTGACGCTGTAGCCACTCGTGCACCCCTGATTGGAATCAGACTTGAACTTCTGCCCTCCAAGATGTTCCTTTAATGAACCGAAAATGTGGAAATCTGATGGTACCAAATGTGGAGAGTATGGTGGATGTGGGAGGCACCTGAAGCATATTATGTCGTCGATGGTTTTCTTGGTTGCCCGAGTAGCATGAGGACAGGCGTTATCACGTTGAAACAAAACCATTCCACTCAATCCCCTTCGCTTTGGCACCATCACATTTCCACATCTTTGGTCCATTAAAGGAGCACTTGCAGGGCAGAAGTTCAAGTCTGATTCGTACCTAGCCAAGTCATGTCAATCCGACTGCCGACCAGCAACGAGAAGGAATTGAAATGATGATCCAACTTTGCATTAGCTTTAGATATCGGTAGATCTAAATGACTAAAAGGGATCCCCAATGCTTACGTCATCTTGCACGCATTCCCAAAATAACCTGTTATAATTTAGAACACCAATATAGCACCCCTAATATGTCAATAGCAAATTTTCATATTTTCAATCTCATGCCATATCATGGTCTAATTAAATTACACCAAACACTTCCATTTTTCCAATCGTACATTTGGTAATTCCCAAGCACATGAATTATTAAGCTGATAATATAGCATGACACTACTTTGTCAACCCCTGAGTCTTGCTGATCAAATTTCAATATCCTATTTCCACATTCCCATAGGAGAGTAGAACTAAAACGTAAATCGAATTGTATAAAATTTATGGAAACTGTCACATCCCTAGGCACTTCCATTTGCTGGGTAACTGAAAATCAGAAACCATACCACACTGTGATACAATACTTATTATTTTATTATCGTGTAACCCATGGAACATGAACAAAACAAAGAGAATCAAAATTAAAACTTCATAATCGCCAGCGGTTGTGATAGTGAATCAAATGTACTGTTAATGTAGGCCTGTGATATAGAGAATAATAGGTTTTTACATTTTTAAGTGAGCCTATCCTTCAATAACCTTAAAATAGATCAGTGATTGTTATTTGAATTACATGAAAATCTGCAAGTACCATAGTATAATCTTTCTTAAATGTCATCCAGATTCATATATCCATTGTAGAAATAATATTAGTATATTCTTTATTATGCTTCTTTCCCATTATTAGTCCCGCTTAGGTGAGGCCGCTAGTGCAGTTTAATTTTAAAAATGGTGGGATTTTCTTGTGACTGTGAAGTTAAGTTATAAGGTAGGACTCCTAACATGTTACTTACTTCTTGCGCTACAATAATGTATTATTCTCAAAAGCTACTGATGGCACTCCATGAGTTTTGAGGGATTTATTACAATTTGACAGCACTTAACATATTTCCTCCTGATGCCGTTGAGTTGTCATGTCAGTATTTTTTACTTCCTCACCCGTACCATGGATTCTACAAGTGGAGGAAGGATTGTGTTCGAACCTGAAATTTCATGCAAGTTTTCAACATAAATCACGTTTTAAGATCTTTAGAATCCAAAAATATAATTTTCTGAATCATGTCTGTACGTGTGTCTGTGTCTGACTGTGTTCGCGTGTTTATGAAGAGAAGGAAAAAAAACACAACAACAAAATTTAGCATTTCAGCAAACTATCTTCTGGGAATTTGACAAGAATATTGACAGCGATTTTCTTTTACTTTCAATGCCACTTTACCCAAAGAAAATTAAATTTTGTACAATCTCAGGCTTCAAACTTTGTGAGGCGACTATTAACCTCTGGGTGAGATTAATAAAAGGAAATATGCACACCCTGCATTACGGCTTCTTATTCTACTTTAAGCATTTGAAGAGAGAAAATTGTATAGCTCATGCTTAGTATAGAGAAAATTATGCGAGTGGATTGCAAAATTTTTTTTGTTGTGTTTTTCCTTCGGGATGTGACATGAAACGTCAGACTTTCTCTTACTTATACTACCACTTTACATGAAGAGAAATTCATTTTCCGAATGTTTTCGAAAACAGCTCGAACGATTTTATGCCTAAATTTTATGCACCAATTAGGCCTACGTACAAGGTATTGAATGCGAAAATTTTTGTTTCAACATTCTTTGCAATAAATTCTCTAGTATAGTTAAAATCCACTCATGTTTTAAGTCTAGCCTCGCGAATAATGCGACTTCGAATGAGGATTAGACAACTGAATGCGCACTGCTGCTATACAGGTGTTAATCTATATTAGAATATAGAGAGTAGGGAAGTCATGTGTGTTTCAAATTACATTTTTCGATAAGAAATTGAAACCTGGGAGTTCTGTTCATTGTCTTTAGGCGTATATAACCCAATCAATTCCTAAATCCAACTTAATAAAAATGTTCATGTGCAAACGTTGACAAAAATATTTATCATTGTGGACAATCATTTGTCTTATGTAGGAACATAACCCTTTTACCGTTATAGTATTTTGAAAAACATTAGCTCCTCACATGTTGGAACTATCCAGATAAGATATCCCCTTGCTATTTAACTGTAGAGATTGATGAACAACAAAGGACCCTCATTCAAGCCCATAAGCAGCACTATTAAATTTCTGAGTTTTCTGGAGATTGTTCATTCCATTGTCGTGTACCTTGCTGAATAATGGCACCCGCTGAGTTAGTGTATGAATTGTAAAAATGGCCATCGGCACCACATCAGAAGAATGTGTACTCTCGAAATACATTGACCCCGGGATTAGCGAGCAAAAAGCGACCGTCGTTTGGAGGGTACATTTTGTAAAAAAACATTCCTCAAAGGCTCCCCGGACCTTGGGCGATGGTGTGACAAGGTGCTGTTATGTTAAGGAACATACTATTTCTGGCCTAACTAGGGGGAGGGATCAAATAACGAAGTCAGATGGGAAGAGCAGTATTGTTACTGCATAGAGCACTTGTGCTATGTGCTGTGACAAGTTCCTGGGGGGGGGGGGTATACAGGGTATAACAGGACCTCACCGTCAAATTGTTAAGGGTGATAGGTCATGCAGAGAGAATTTTTTTGTTTGTTTGTTTGTTTGTCCAGGACATATACCCCCAAACACATCGTTAATGAATTGTGTGCATGCGTCAAGGTGCTCACCTGTAAGGTTCGAGCATTAAAACACATGCGCACAAATTACATTTTATTGAAAGGCATGTTCTCACAATAGGTGCTCAAATAGTCAACTCTGTTCCTCATTACATTCTTCATGTCGAGTATGGCAGGATTCTGTTTGACGTGGTCAATCGCAGCATTTATTTGGGCAAACAGCGGAGCTCTGGTGATAAATGGAGTTAGGTAGAACATTATCTTCACATGCCTTCAAAGAAAAAATCAAAGGGGATGCTTCCAACAGGTCCCGCTTAATATTATAGCATACTAATATTGAGATTATATAATTTCATTATTAGAATAATATAAAAGTGTAATGCAGTCTCTTTCAGTTACAAAACTTATTGTATTGAAGAATAAACAAAGATTGGTTGGTAAATATAATTATTTAAAAGATATATTTTCATATCTCCTTGTAAATACTTTTTTGCGCGTACGAAAGAAAAGATCACTAGAAGATGGGTTGAAGGCTTTCTCATTTGAAGTAGACAAATAACAAACAAACCACAAGAGAAGACTGTAATGGAACAAAAAATGTTCCCGTAATGATGTGGGTGGGAGTAGAAGAAAGGAAACCAACTTGGAATTGACACTGATTTCTCAGGAGGACTGATTACACGAACCAATTAACAAATTACTCCTCTTGCCAGGCCGATAGAAACTTAGCCTTGAGGTAGGAAGAGAAGTTTCTGCAAACATGGGGAGCAACAGAGACAGAACAGAAAATGGGAACACAGACAGCGCGAGGCAGGGGTGTCAAAGACATGGTATACTTTGCTTACAGCTATCAATTTGCACATAGAAATGAAGGCAATTAGAAGAGTTAAAATGTGAATTAATGAGTCTTTCCCAGATAAGGGGCTCAACCTATTAAATTTTAAAATTCTACATTCATTATGGCATTTTTTTCGTTTCTATCTGACTAGAGAAAGGTATACCACAATAAGTCCTTAAAATTTCTGCGATGTAAAATTATTAGATCCTGAGAATTTTTAAAATATTTGTATGCGTTTCATATCAAGCGTACGACAAGCGTACCTAAAAGCATGGGACTATGTTAAAAGTAATATAATTTTAGAGCCTCTGATGCTGGTTAAATACCTTATAAAACTGTGTGCCATTGTCCTCTTATACTGTGAGTAAATGATAGGGATACACTTGAGAGGACTGGTTCTTTTACTCTTTACCGTAGATATCACTGTTCAGTCATGATGTTTAAAAATAATGGTGATAGACCGTTCATAGGCCGCGTATTTGATATCCAATAGTTGTCGACCAGTAATGGTAGTTTATCTTGTATTTGCTTCTAGAGTTTTAATCGGATAAAACATCAGCTCATTACTGGACAAGTCAAGGTATCAGAAGCAGTCACCTATCTGTATTGTTGCCCATGAACAGAAAAAAAGAAAACACATTTTTTCAACATACCTTTTTTTTTAAATTGAAACTATTGTAATGCTCATTGCTTATAAACGCAATTTTGATTAGATGTAAACCACTTCTTGTGTTTTTATTCTGTTTTTATTTTATTTAATTTTACTTTTGAGGGCCTCTCCACTCGTCAGCGGTTGCCCTGTATTCCCATTTGCCATTCTTCTCGATCACACCAGTCATCTTTCTCCAGACACCGATCACTCACCAGTCTATGGATCTGTCCTCTCCTGTTTGTTCTTGGCCTGCCCCGTTTCTTTCTACCCCGAGGTAACCATTCCAAAAGATTATTAGGCCACCTATTCCATTCTTCTAACATGCCCATACCGTTGAAGAGCTCTTCTTTCAATTCTTTCCACCACTGTCTCCTCCATATCCATTATCTGTCTCACCTCTTCATTTCTCCTTCTTTATAATCAAGATACTCTGGCACTGCGTCTTATTCCATCCATTTCCATTGCCAAATCTTATATTTTTGACCCTCTATCAAAGTCCATACCCCTCAGCACCCTAGGTCAATATACTTTCCACAATCATCTTCAAAATCCTCTTCTTCGTAAGATTCAACGTATGTCTACTCCACAGCTCTCCATTCAACATTCTAATAGCTCTTCGTACTTGTATTAACCTACTGTCTACTTCAGCTTTACAACTCCCTGATTCATCAATAAGTGATCCTAAATATTTCAATTTGTTTAACAGCTCTAATGGTCCCTTGAGCTAGGGAGGTGTCTCGTCCACTTCCTCCTATTACCAGATATACAGTTTTTTTTTTCATTTTACTCGTAATCCACCTGCTTCAAAAGCATCCAGAAGTTTTATCATCTTATATCTCACGTCCTCACGCATCTGAGCCATCACCATCTGGTTGTCTGCAAATAATAATTAATGTATGATATCACATTTGACTGTCAGCCGCGGTGGTCTAGAGGTAGCGTGCCCACCTCTAGATCCGCAGGGCGCGGGATCAAACCCGGCCGCGGTCGATGGATTTTTCAGGACTTAAAAATCCTGGGCACGGAGTCCTCCGGGAGGGTCTTTAAGCTGGGGGTCCCGTGTCGTAGATTTACGGCACGTAAAAGAACTCCAAGCCTAAATTAGAGCCTCTGGACAAAATTTCTCGGCCCTTTCACGTCCAAGAAATACTTAGTTTCCAGAGGAGGGTTGCGAGGCGATGGGCTTACCACCTGTCCCTCTACCCTCTCTCGGAAAATAAGCATATCAAAATTCGTAAAGGTAATGAAACCTCCATTGGAGGCCCCTTCGCCCCACCTGGGGATCATAGGGTACCAGATACAGATACAGATACAGATACAGATACAGATCTCATTTGACGGATATTCCCATGCCTCCACAGGATCGATTCCATTGTTCCAATATTTGGTGGATGTATATTTTAAACAGAGTATGAGACATGCTACAACCCTGTCTCAGGCCTTTAGTCGTTCTAAATGGAGCAGATAATACCTTCCCTACTTTAACAGAAGCCTGACATTGCTTGTACAACCGCCGAAAAACTAAAATTATTGACAACTCAATACCAACACCCGCCATTGCGTCCCAAAGTTGGTTGATAGACACTGAGTCAAAGGCCTTCTCTAAATCAACAAAAAATCAAATGAATTTCCTGGCTCTTAGCATGTGACTTTTTTGTAATCTGTCTCAGATTTAAAAAAAATGTGATCCATGCATGGTTTTTCTTTGGTGAATTCTGCTTGGCCTTCTAGTATTTTCTCTTCAATATTGTGTACAAGCCTGTTTGTTACCTTAATTAACCTGTCACTTCTTTCTTTCCAATCAATTATTCCAGATTTTCATTCCTCTTTTATGAGGACAGCCATCCCCGATTTGGCTCTCTCTGATTTCGGTACTCCACTCCAAAAACGGATGTAATTCCCAACCAGTTCTTGTGTTTTTTCTTTCTTTTTGTCTCATTTAACACTACAATGTCCATTTCTAGAGAATCTATCTCTTTAACTATTTGTACTAGGTTTCTACTTATTCCTTGTATATTCCAAGTTTCACATAGCAAAGTCCTTTTACGTAGCCATTGCCAATGTCCGTTAATCCGTCCAGCTATCATTCTCTTGGGAAACGTAGCAAGCTTTGATTTACAGGAGTGGGTTGCTAGCTCCCTGCCACACCCCCAACGTGGAGGACCAGGGGGTTTTCTCTCAGAGTCACCTTCCTCTGGGAGATGAGCCGTGAATACGGCTCATTTGAAAGTTTAAACACTCATTAAATTTAGCCAACTGCAATTAACTTAAAAATCATGTAGAATCAGTAAACTCACCCACTCTAAACAGTGTGGTTCTCGATATTTTGTAAAAAGCTGTACTAGATCGCACTGCCATCTGTGGGAATGCTAGGGAGGTTCGGCTGGTGAAATGTGCCGTCAGTTGGGATCCAGTGCACGCGTCATGAACATGTAATCTGATTTCGAGTGGTTTGGTGGGCGTTGCTGCCGTGAAAACAACGATGTCCGAGGAGTACGGCATACTTGGGTGAGACCTTTCCATATTCACTTTCAAATGCAAGCAGTAATTTAATCTTATTTCAGTGCTCACCCGTTTTGGCTATCTAAATTTTCCGTTTTGAACATTTCACAAATTTTCAGTCATGATTTAATTACCGGTTACGTTTTGGATCTTGGAAATTACGCCTACACCATGTAAATTTCATGTAATATTGCTTGTGCTCATTTTTTCTCAGTCAGTAAAATCACGTCCGTCCGTTTTCTAACTTCTTTCACGTTCTCTGGCATTCCGACAGTAATTCAGTACTTTGGCAGATATCCGACATTAGTATGATTTAGAGTGGGTTTTTTTGCGTGTAGAATTTCAGCACAGACGCCATTAAGGGATTGAGATTGTCTTATGGATTGATATTTATGGATAAATTAAAGATTACTGGTTTTTCTAGTCATGTGGGATACTAGCTATTAACTACAGGGTGTTCTGGAACAGGCAGTACTTATTTATTGGAATTAGTCGGGGTTTTAGGGAATTTTAGGAGACGGGTTTTTTAACAAAGTGCATTTAAATTATAGTGGTGCATCGCCCGTGCTCAAGGTTGTTGTATGCAACAAGGAATATATATATAGATTTCCGCTTTAAGTCATCCCAATGGTTAAATTCAAGAAATAAAGTGTACATAGGGTTGAAGGTCCTCGTTACCAAGAATATATTATCTTACATGTTATAATTTCAACTGTTGAAACTATTAATAAAGTTGTTCCAGAAAAAAACCAATTTTGCTATATATATATATTTCCAATCTCTCTCCAATAAATCATATTTATCTGTTCAATGTTTTATTATTGTAATAATGGGTGCCCAGCTTTGATGTTAAACAGTAGCGTCAACCGATTTAGCAAAAATGGTCGAAACCCGATCTACTTCATAAATCATATGTCCTAAGCTTCCGACGTATGTAAGAGTGACCGAAAGGGGCACAGAGAGCTGCCGTTACTATGGCTAGATGTCTCGGTTTTTATTTTAGCTTATCTTAAATCTGAGGTTAATTATTTTCTTATTCCTACTGTTGGCGTTGCGATTCCCTTGCGGTAACGCATTCGAATGTTCATTAATTAAGAATGCCATGATCTGACAGCTGACTCAATACAGACTTTATTTTAAATAACACAAGGAAAGTAAGCAATTATTATTATCATTGCTATTATTATTATTATACAAGTAAAACCAGAAATACCAGATGTTTCAACTTAGGATTATTATGCTGACCACACAATATACCTAATTGATCCATAAGGCTAACACTTATGTATTATTATGTAATTCCTGTTTGTATATGTTATCTATTATTATTGTACATCATCATCATCATCACTATCATTCCTATATCATCAATCATCCTATTATTATCTAAGGAGCCTACTATTTAAAATTTGTAAAAATTGTCTGTAGCTTCTCTAAATAAACAAATTAAATGAAATTAAATAACTTTTATCGAACCTAATGTGGTTAAATTTTATTCTTGGGAAATTCTTAAACAATTCCAATCTAGATTACGTGTTTCATCAGATAAATTCGTAATCTCTTGTGGAATTACCTATGATAAAAATAAATCCACTATTGCATTTTTTCGACGATATTGAATTACCTAATTGTTGGATGTATTGGCCAGAAGACGCTGTCCATATATTTATTATTATTACTATTGTTACTATTATTATTCTAATCGTCATTATTATCATCTTTCGATGAATATTCTGGCACACCAATAATTAATTGAACTGGCTATATGAAGAAGCGATATACCTAGGCATTCTCTAATCTATCTACTTTCACGATAAAAAGGAAACTGTAGGAGGTAGGAGGATTTAGAATGGGATTCCAAGTAGAATGAAAGCATTGTGGTTGAAGTCAAGTTTTCACAACTTACTGTCGTCACGTCACCACTAGACTTGGATTAGGTGCGGAACATGGACAACCAGATTTGGGCGGACGTTGATACCCAAGGGTGGGTTTAGTTATCAGAGCGTGTGAGGGTAAAACGAGGGTTGGGCTGGTAGCAGGTGCTATCTGGGAATAAAGACGATCCCTGATTTCCATGGGCCACCTGACGCCGTCCTGTGACAACACCGCACATTCCGTCGATTCAGAATTTCTCTCCCCCTTACCTCACAAATCGATTAAACAGATAGATTACGCCGGTACCATGGATCGAGAAATTAATTAATAATGTAATCAAATTGCTCCTTGCACTACTGTTTTGCAGTTTGGTATACATTCATGGTATCTGAAGATATGCACGGACTATTTTCTAGAAAAAAGTAAAGAAATGAATTTTTATCTATTTCATAATTTATATCTTCCGTTACTTAAAAAATCAATATCTCTGTTTTTAATTTTATTTATGTTTTCTGGCACAGCAAAGGCCATTTCGTCTTCTCTTCCGCTCTACCAGTCAAAAATTACATAATAAAGTTACATGAATACAAAAACTAAATTACTATTAGATCGATGTAAAGGTAAAAACACTCTAAAGTTCACATCACACTGTTAATATAAATTTAAAATTAATTCTAAATTACGGTACTACAAGAACAATGAAAATGGCAGTATAAGCATATTACTTTAAATTGCTGAAAGAAAAAGACAAAAGATTATTTCTTATGATGTCTCTGAAATACTAAATCAAAACTGAGAGTTACACAGTTTGTGTAAATCAAATATACAGGCCTAAGTGCTTCACTCAACTTACAAAGGAAATTAAGTAGGCCTACCCACCTTGAAATCTATTAAGCAAGAATATATTTATAACTTCAAATATTTATTCAAATAATCACATATTCTAATAGCAATTTGACATACACCTTCCAAATTTTATACATGCGTCGTGCAAAGCTTTAATCTTGCATGCATTTTTTTTCCAGGTTTTACTATTTTCTCCATTCTATCCCCTTAAACCTATGTGAGGGCTTCCATAACTTTTCTTTGCCATATTACTTGCGGCAGTTCAGGCATAGTGGTGTTATATTGTGTAACACGAGTTCTGAAGCAACTGTGTTTCATTTTTGCTAGTAAGTCTCCGAAAAGCGATAAATTAACTATGTAGAGTTACTTTCTCTGCTAAAGAATGGAGCGACAATGTACCCCATCCTCAGTCCGTTTCAGTCTTATCGTAGTGAAGGAGGGTTTAGGTAGAGGTGTTGAAACTAAGATAAGGATTTGGTTTTCCTTGTTCAGTGTAACAGAGAAGGTTGTCTTCCTCTGAAGCAGCACTGTATGTAGTATCCAATCATCCTTCTTACTGTTTTAGACTAAACGTATAGTGGATCGGCCAACGCAGGCACACTAGAATACTTAGAGTAATTGATTTTGATAACATCGACATAACATCTTATGAATCCATATCCTAATTTAATAACTCGGTTGACATTGACGAATGTTAAAATAATAATCAATATTATTCTACTGTTCAGTTTCACAAGTGATGGCATTGGAACCTATAAGAGCCAAAATTGTTATAGACGATGAAACAGTTGAACAAGTAAGATAATTTAAATATTTGGGGCATATTTTTAATATTAATAAAACAAATGATATAGGGCAAAAATTGTCTAGATTCAGACATTTCTGTGGAACCTTACAGCGAACATTAAAACTTAAGGTGAGAAAAGACACATTGATTAAATTTCATAAAGTAATAGAATTACCAATGCTGCTCTATGGCAGAGCATGCTGGACCTTAATAGCAGATCTACAAAGACAAATTGAATCATCAAAGATGAAGTTCCTTCGATTTGTTGCAGGATATTCATTATTGGATTATAAAAGAAGTGCGGACATTAGACAAGAATTAAATGTTGAATCCATTACAACGTTCATAGAAAGAATTGGAAGGACCATGTTGAACGCATGCAAAATAATGGAATAACAAAAGCTGCAATGAGATACAACCCAAAAGGAAAGAGGAGCATTGGACGTCCGTTAAAGACATGGCGTGAACAATTCTGAGGCGGAACAGATCAACAGACCTAATCCTTGAAGACGATGATGATCATGATGATGATGTTCAGTTTCAGATTTTATAACAATTGACTTAATAGAACAGAATAAAATTTCAGTTGTTAGTATACGTAACTCATGGGATCGATAGCTCCACTTCAGGATTAAAAGGTAGGCCAATACTGCAAGTATGTCTAAGGCTAGGCGCATATTGGGGCGCGATTGACGCGTGTGACGCGACGTGGCACAGTGCGAGTTTTTGTAACATACTTAAAATGAATGGGTTAGCGCAAATTGACAACGCGTCGCTACTCAGCGCGAATCGTGTGATACTAAACTCACACTTTTGTGAATGATATTCTGTGACAGATGGTAGGCCTACTTGCTTCTCCGCAAGGACCTATATGCGGACGTAAACATCGACAGCAGCGATCTCTGCCCAGCGGCATTCCTAAATGTCCTGAGTTATATAAACATACATCTCAGAGCACATCTAGTAGGCCTACTATCTCAGTTTATTCAAAACGTTGCGATGGGTGAAAAATATAATTCACGAATGTTGCAACAGTGACAGGAGTTAAACTTTAATGACTTCAAAGAACATCCAGGCCAAATCGATAAAAGTGTTTGATTGTGAGTGCGTTACAAGAGATACAATACCGGCATACATTTAGTGCTATGTCAAAAACCTACTAGAACAAAATTGTAGAAAATTTTGCACTCGAGAGTGAAATTATTTTCAAATTATTATAGCATGAACCGTTTGGCTAGAATCGTTGAAAGAAGCTGAACATTACATGAAACGTAACCATTAAATCAGCCACCATTATGAAACATGATTCGAAAAATATAAATTAAGGAGCATTCATGAAAATTGGAATGTAATCGAACAAATTGTATGGTTTTAACAAAGTAATACACAAATTTACAGACAAACGTACGAAATGCTAAACGGTTGAGTTAAAAAAAAAAAAGGACCTCGATTCGCTCGGCCAATTATTAATAAAGGCTACATAAATGAAACGACCATATGAAAAAGAAACTAACATGTGATGTCCTGACAATGAAATTACGATAAGTGTAGTTATGAACAGCAAGTTAGTCCTTACTCTTCTTTAATTCAGAGCTAAGCCTAGGAGATAGACAAGACAAAGCCATAGTCCATCAGAAGAACATCTCTAGGTGCGACGGAAGGATGTTTTAACAGCGCTTCTCCAAAGACAAGAAATTTACACAAATTTCTCCATGTGAAGCGATAAAAAAGAAAGGATTTATAAGAATGACCCCCATCACATGCCTTACAATCTAAAACCATTTGCTTCATACTAGTAGTTCTGTGAACAGTAGACCTTGCCAAAAAATCTAAGATCTGTTCATCTAGAAACAAAATTAAAAATAAATAAAATCTTTACACATACGTCGTTTTTAATTACTTCGGGGAACATTTAATGTCAGAATTGGAAGAAAATCGAACAACGCGTATTTTCGTAATGTCGTAACAAACACATTTACAAGAGAATCATAATCATGAAATGCCGGTAAACCATTAGATTTACTTCAAAAATGTATTGGAACAAAGCTGTAGAAAATTTTACACCCGGAAGTGGAAAATGTTTACAAATGTTTATAGCATGAACCGTTTGGTCATAATCTTTGAAAGAAGTTGAACATTACAAGAATCAGAACCATTAAAACCGCCACCATCTTGAATCAGAATGAAAATAAAGATCCTTACACATACGTTGTTGATAATGGCTAGAAGGAACATTATGCGAAATTGGAAGAAAATCTAACAGCGCGTATCACACAAATTTACAAACACACGATGTCTTCAAAGAACATTAAGGCAAAATTTGAAGAAAATCGAACATAACTAACAATCAAAATTTCGCTTAAACATAGCCTATGAATGCCGGTAAACCATTCGAGTTACACAAAATTGTATTGAAAGTCTACAAAATTTTACACTCGATAATGGAAGTAGTCTTCAAATTTTAATGGCTTGAATAGTTTGACTAAAATCGTTGAAAGAAGGTGAACATTACATGAAACGAAACTATTACAACGACCACCATATTGAAAAGGAAACAAAAAATAAAAATCTTTAAACATAAGTGGTTTTTAATTACTTCAATGAACGTTCATGCCAAACTGGAAGAAAATCTAACAATGCGGTTGATCGTAACTGCGGAATACTCAGATTTACAGACGAACAGACGAAAACAGGACTTCGCTTCGCTCGGTCAATAAGGAACTATTTATATTACACCTGATAGCTTTGACTCAATTTATTTTTTAATTTATAGCACACCGATCCAACCATTTATCAAAATAGAATAGTGCCTACACTAATGTGGCTATTGTTGTTATATTAGGAATTTTGCAACATTCCTGTGTTTCAAAATTAGTAATGGCAACAAAATAGAACAAGGTGAAGTGAGAGATTTGCCTATGTCCTTGTTTGCATTACTCTTTGCATACAACTGCACTTAAACCACTGAAGACATTATCAGGATTGCACAAGTGAAAGAACGTCTCGATAAAAGATCTCCAGACGTGTCACGATCCGCAAATGTGACACGTTATTCTGCTGAATGACGAAAAAACCAGAAAAAGGAATACCAGTAGGATTTGGTCTTAGTGAAGTGCAAGAACTAGTTAAGATTCTCGCAGTAAACTTACCGGCAGATGCTTGGAGACTCTCGTCAAGAGCTCTGTTGGAAAATATATACCTCTCTCCACAGAAAAGAACTGTAACAAAAAAAAAAAAAAAAAAAAATACTCAGCGAGTTTAGCAAATCTTACTTAGTAGCGATACCCAGATAGTTTTCGATGCAATTGGCCCTAAAATCATCTACAGGGGATTCAAACACTGGGAATTATTCAGAACAAAAAGAATGAAAGCCACTCAATGCAAAATAATAATAATAATAATAATAAATATTAATAAGAAGAAGAATGATAAGAATAATAATATAAATTAACTAAAACATAAATGAATAACTTATAGTTCACTCAGATCGACAAAATCATATATTTTTTTAAATTAGACCTATAGTAAAAAAAAAAGATTTTTATTTCAAATGTTCTTTTGGGGTCCCCCAATGGTACTAGAAAGGTTACACTAAATATGTTTTCTTTATATCTCAACGTTACGACAAATGTGATCAAATAACTGATATAATAAAATCCCTGTTTCATTATTTATATGCACATTACCTTACCTATAAGAATAAATTGTACAATGTACAATACCTTTACCTCGAAATTCTTTTTCTACTTTCTGATTCTCTTATTCGAGAAGTTAGGTAAAAGTTCAACATGTTATTGAACCCATACAATTTTATTTTATTTTTACTTATTAGTAGCTGACTTCCTTGCTTGTAACACATCGCGAAGAATGATGTTACTGCGTTGTCAATCACTTACTGTCGTGTGATATTAATTTTCTAAAAAAAAGGCAGTTCATCATGACCCGAACTTTTAAAATGATCATCGTCTTAGTGGTAAAACTAGTGGACTTAGTTTTTGGACAATAAAAACTTTCAGAACAAAATGCTTTCAGAACATTCACACGCCATGCGATGGAAAGTAGGAAAGAACAAGAAATAGGTGATGCCTAAGACACACCTAATTTGAGACGAATCCGCCTTGGGGGATTGCTCAGATCCTCGGGGATCCTTCCGAGCAAGACGGAATGGCAGATTGCCCGAGACTTGCCTCGGAGGCTGAGGGTTAGCCTCGTAGCAACTGCATGAGTGAGGTTTTCGCGGGGTTTCCCTCACTCTATTTGGTGAATACCAGATTGGGGGAACGTCCTCCTCGACAACAGACAGATGGACAAGAGTAAAATTAATTGGAATAAAATGCCAAAGTTAATTCATCAAACATTTTCCCTGTGTTCTATGATCAAGACAAGGTGACGCGACGATCTTACAAACAAATGTGAAATCGTTTGTTGGACCGGAAATATAGAATATGGCTCAGGTAATTCGGAGGTGGAAGGCGGTGCTAACAAACAAACAACTGACCAATTCTCTATCAGAGTTGCACTCGTATGCAACATTTATATTATTTTAAAATACAATATTTTCAAGATAAAAATCTTAAATTTTTATTGTACATTTACTGAGTGTTGGAAGTTTAATATCTATAACATCTGTAAAATCAAGGTGAATTACAGGAAGTTCAAATAGCATTTGTTGGAGGTTGGTTGGATATCCAGCATACTTCAGAGCAAATAGGAGCCTTCATCACTACGAATGCCTTCACAGTAACCAGAAGAAATTGAGCTGGTTCTATCAACCAGTCTAAAATTAATTTTGGATCTGATAGAAAACCAATGGTTAAAAATAATTCAATACCTTAAAATTATTCTTGATTCACAATAATTCCGTACCGAAAAGGAGCAAGATGGATCAAAGACTGTCACTTGTCCTTCTCTTCCTTCCGGCGGAGGTTCAATCATGCGTTACATCAATCATCCATCATAATGAGTAATTTTTTTTAACAATCTTGAAACAGTTCATTACGTTATTGCATATTATTGTGAATCAAGAATAATTATTTAATTATTGAAGTAAATATTCATGGACCAAGTTAGTTGTAGTCCTCAACAGTTATGAAATTGAATACCATTAGCAATGTGGAAGCTCTCAGTCACATCGAACTGGGGTTCATAGGTCTGGCAGGGCTTTTATGAAGCATTTAAACTAATTAACCGGAGAGTGGTATAATAATGTTATTCAGTCTGTGACCACTATTGTAATGCACTGTGTAACCGCAGCAAACACTATTACCATACAATGTGAGATAGTTATATTGATCCCTGCATGAACTAAATGTCACGCAATTCTTTTTTAATATAATCTGTTCATTGTACAGCTATTAGTTTTTCTACTACTACTACTACTACTACTACTACTACTACTACTACTACTACCACTACTACTACTACTACTACTACTACTACTACTACTACTAAGCGCGAATATTTAAAAGAAATTCGACAGTATGTTTTTGCCAGACTCCAAGAACGGCTTTTTTTTAATCCCATACAATTTGTAAAGTGACTAAATGTTTATATAGGCCTACATGTAGTACAATTATTTTGCAATTAAGAAGTGCAATATACGTCCTACAGTGTTTAAAGTAATTACAATAATAAGTTAAGATCCCAATATCGTTTATGTCAATTATTTTGGAGAAGGTTTATTTTCTAGCTAGTTAAGTTGTTACAAGACATTTCATACCATAAGAACGATCAAACCAGCGAGTTGGTACTTACGATAGTCATAGGCCTAAAATTATAGTGATACTTATCAGGATTACACTACTAAAAGTAAAAATCTAGAATTTCTCATTATTTTTAGTAGTTAATATTGTATACGAGGGTCGTTCAATAAGTAATGCAACACATTTTTTTTTTTCTTAGAGCAGGTTGGTTTTATTCAGGATTCGAAAACAACATATTATTCCCCAATCTTTTGGCTACAAAACCCTATTTTTCAACATGATCTCCGTTCAATGCTACAGCCTTACGCCACCTTAATGGGAGGGCCTGTATGACTGCATGGTACCACTCTCATCTGTGCGGAATTGCTTGCTCGTTATGAGGCTGATGGTGAAAATTTCTTTTCAAACATTGTCACAGGCAATGAAACATGGGTTCATCACTTCGAACCAGAAACAAAACGGCAATCCATGGAGTGGCACCACACCAACTCTCCTTCGAAGAAAAAGTTCAAAGCCATACCCTCAGCTGGTAAAGTCATGGCTACGGTCTTCTGGCACTCTGAAGGGGTTATTCTGTTCGATGTCCTTCCTCATGGTGAAACGATCAACTCTGAAGAGTACTGTGCTACCCTAAGGAAATTGAAGAAACGACTTCAGTGTGTTCGTCGCCACAAAAATGCAAACGAACTTCTCAATCTCCATGATAACGCAAGGCCTCACACAAGTCTGAGCACTCGACAGGAGCTCACAAAACTTCAGTAGATTGTTCTTCCTCATCCACCCTACAGCCCGGATCTCGCACCTTCTGACTTCCACCTGTTTGGCCCGATGAAGGATAAACTCCACGGGCAGCAAGACGTTGGCTCTGACATAGACTAGTAGAGTGGTACCATGCAGGCATATAGGCCCTCACATTAAGGTGGCGTAAGGCTGTAGCATTGAACGGAGATTATGTTAAAAAGTAGGGTTTTGTAACCAAAAGATTGGGGAATAATATGTTGTATCCGAATCCTGAATAAAACCAACCTGCTTTAAGAAAAAAATGTGTTGCATTACTTATTGAACGCCCCTCGTAGGTTCATTTTAATTTAAAGTGTTATTTAGTTTTCACTTTTTTTCTTATAGTCATTTGTATTATCTATTGTAATTAAGTTTTATTCTTGTATATCATGTTCGTATTCATTGTATTTTATACTCGTATTTGTTTCTTGTATTCATGCATTTCATTTCTTGTAGGCCTACTTAATTTTTTATTCTCGTATTTCATGTTTTCCCTATGGTTGAGTGGTTGAGAAGGCCTTATGGTTATAACTCCGCCAGGTTAAAACAAATAAAAAAAATGGTTGTCGATATCTATTTAACAGTAACTTCAACAATTGTTGACTAGGTGCTAGCGGATGTTCTGTCTCAGTTTATTATTGGATTGTATTATTGATTTAATATTCTAAATACTCTTGATGCGGATTTTCCTATTAAGTTTACTCTGACCGGTGAATGTTACAGTTAAGTTTCTTATTACCTGAATCTTTTCGGTTTGGAGGTTTAAAGAAATCCTTCATGGTACATTATATTATCTCGAGTTTCCCACAAGTTTGTTAAGCTTCTCTTATTAACGGAAGTGTAAATATGTAATATTAACATTTCACAAAACCGGTATATTTGTGTCAGCAGGATCCAAATTATTTCCACGAATTTGCAAAGAACCCCGATCGCCATGGAGATAAATTTCTTTTGGAACGAATTTTCGCTCGCAGGATTTTTGGAAACAAGTTGTGGGATGCTTGCCTATAAAGTATTTAAGTTACTTTTGTCTGGTCCTAATTTAGTACATGCGGGGAGTATCACAAACAAAGTACGGTACATGTGATAATTCCTCAGCCAGACAGGGTGCTGTGTGTTATCAAAATAGGAAACTTATAAATTTCTGATTCAAACAACTTCTTGTTCATTATGAATCAAATGACTATGAACCAGGTTAATGTATTTACAATAAAATGACTTTTTTGTAATAAAATGCGGTAATCTGCCAAGAAATCTACTTTTTACCAGTATCTCCTTTTTATTTTCCAGTTAGATATAAAGATATCAGTGGAGGACAAGCTTGTAAGGAAGCTGCAGGGTATCAGCTTCTGCAGTACTTAATGCCTCCCTTTGCCCCTCACACTTCCAGTCCCCCCTCTTTCGGTTTTCTTGCACTTTTATATCTTCACATGCCTCGTAAGAGAACTTTTAAATAATTCAGGAAGCCATAAAAATCGACTACTAAAAAGTTTTTTTTGTTACTTTGCAAAAGGAAGTAGCACTTTGCATAGGTTAAAACCCTTCTCCAGCATCTTGCTTTTAAGTAGGCGCCACAAGTATAAAGTAAAGAGTAAATTAGTAGAGTTTCTGACAACTTAAAATTATAATTAGTATAAGATCTTATCATCCACCATCTCATTACTTGATGCAATTTAACTATTTCGTTGTTAAGACTAAGCTTTTAGTAATAACCAATGTGTCAAAGACCTCCATTAGCTCAATTTTTTCCAGTTTGATTTGTTAGGAATTGCGGACTTCAGGACACTAGGAATGAATTTGATATATATATATTATATATACATCGTGTAGTAAGAGCTGTGATTTATTTAGTGGCTGGATTTGTCTTCAGAAACTTACCCTCCACCCCAACACGTTTCACTTGTTTTCGTGAACTTTGATGGGAAAAAACGTTTCCTTGCTACTTCCTGTACAGCAACATCATATATATATATATATATATAATATAGGGTACGCCGTAGCGTAGTGGTTGAGGCGCTGCGATACAAACCGGAAGGTCGCGGGTTCGATTCCCGATGAGGTCGTTGGAGTTTTTCAATTGGCCTAATCTTTCTGGTGGCACTACGGCCTTGGAGTCGACTTAGCCTCTAACAGAAATGAGTACCAGGAGCAATCCTGGGGGTAAAGGCGGCCGGTACGTAAGGCTGACAACTTTACCACCTTCACGTGCCGAATGTCCAAAATCTGGGAGCCTCAACCTCCTGGAACCCTCTGGGTCTCCATGGCCTGTGTAGGGATCACTTTACCCATATATATATATATATATATATATATATGTATATACATTTTATTTTTTTTACCTTAAACATTGTCTAATCTTATGCCCTACTTACAATTCCTTTTGCCACTTTGAAAGGCTTAGTGGCCATTTTTTTACTTCGAAAACTAAGCGTAGCTGTTATGCACATAATAACCGAGTAAAAGATTACGATGTGCGGAGGTCCTGAGTACAGGTTTGAGTACGGGGGAAAACTCCCGGTGAGGACTAGTGGGTATCGCTCCTGGTCGGAGCCTTTGGAGAAATATTCAATATAAATAATTAACAGACTCCCTCGGCTTAACTCAGAGGTGTGGAAAATTACAGGAACAATGAAGGTTTCACTCTACTTTTAAGAGCCAAAGACTGAATCAGGGGAATTCGTATAGGGATTTCGCAATATTTTACTGCCCAGTCAGTTAACACCCTGTCATTAATCGCCAGTAAAAAAATATAATAAATGGTGAATAAACACTGATAGCACTTAGAGGAGAAAAAATGAAGGTAAGAATTATTTAATATTTGCGTAGAATTAAAATATACTGCGAAATATACATGATAACCGGCAGCTAACCGTAGGCCTAGGTGACGAGAGCGCTCTAGCGTCCGATGAGTAGCGATGTTCAGAGCGAAGTGTTGTCTCTCATAATTACTCAGATTTTCTTAATTAACCCAAGGCTTCTTTAAGCTCCATACGGATTGGCCAGAACTTATGAAAATTTAAAACACTTTAATTTTATTGACTGGAAAATCCGTTAAACATAGAAGGCCAAGCAATTTTTGTTCTGAACCATTTCACGTTTTCACTGAGGAGTGTTTGTGGAAAACACTGTATTACTCATAATTCTAGTAGTACGTCTTTTGTTAAGGAAATAAGGACATAGTCTGAACAAAATAACTAACAATATGTTATTATGAAACGCAATGCCTATTATGAAGGCTATTCTATTAAATTGTTCTGCAATTAAATAGCTAACTGCCGCGAATACCTGAGCAGCCCACAGAGAAATCCTTTGCTGTCGTGTTCTCTATTACAGACATGGTTTTGCTATTGGGAACAATATTCATCTTCAATATTGTAATATTTTAATTAATATTGACCTCACTATTACATTTATTCTCACAGATAAATGTCCATTTTAATATTTTAATTAATATTGACTTCAATATCATAAGTTATTTATTTCAATTATAAATATCCATTATAGTATGTTAATTTCTATTGACCTTAATATTACATTTATTCTTATTATACATCTTCAAATGAACAATACTACTTGCATTCTCCCCCGCAACGCAATTGCAAAATTTGAGAAATATATTTATGACCACACTGTATGATCGACAGTAGGCCTACATACTATCATGAAACTCCCACAATTAAGTGCTTCGGTATGCTGAGTGAAATGTAGTTCATAAAGGCCTAGGTATTGATATGAACAATAACATAAAAAATGCCTAGTACAAACATGGAATAAACGGGACACAACACATAATGCTAACAAGTTATGTAATTGTACAATAGTCAACTTTTCCATTGCATTGACCTAGTTAATAAATAACAAAGTTATGAACCCCATTATTTTTATTTAGACAAATTCTCGAATGGTACCAATACCATCAATCAGACATTACTAGAATAAACAAGCCAGTGGCTTGATAGCATACAATCATGGGACATATTCTGCATATAAAACAATAAGATTAGCCATGATGCCATTTGTTAGTAGGCTATCAATTTGTTACTGTAAGTATAATTTACCGTTATATGCTACTTTCATACTACCAAAACAATTATTTTTAATTGTGCATGAACGGAGTACGTGTGTTATTTCGATTTTGGCATTTACCAGTGAATGCATGTTTGCATTTCTGTATTACATGGGCTAGTGATTATCTTTTCAACTTCTGTTTTGAAAATTTCACAACAAATTCCTGTCAGATTAATAACTGAGATGCCTCTATGTTCATTTATATACACTTCATTTGGTTTCATTATATTGGGAGATTACTAATTAACATAATTAATACCTAAACTAAACTAAATTCCGTGGCGCTACACCCCTGAATGGACTAGGCCTACCACCCGACCGCTGCGTCATCTACCATAGGCAGATGGCAGGATTGCGAAAAATATAAAATAACACAAGAACAGTACTTTGAAGTGAACATCACTATTCCGCTAATATTGACATTTTCAGAAATTCTCTCAGAACCAATGCCAAAATTTTATCTCCAAGGCCACTCTTTCAATTTTCCTACCAATGACTATCCCGGGGTGGACCGCATCCCCCAAAATGCAATATTTTAAAAGCATTATATAGAAATAAATATTTTGTGTCACTTAGGAAAGGAAAGATATCAATAATTTATGGCTGATCAGTTTAGGACCCCAGAAACTGATGTTTTGTTTCACTTACGAGGAGAAGATGCAAGTAATTTATGGTTAATCAATTGAGGACCCCCCCCCCCCCCCCGCCGGAAACTGATTTCTAAATACGTGCTTGTTTCTTACAGAGAAACTCAACTCACCAGTAAAATTATTCTACATAAACGCAACTATACAAGCTAGGCCTACCCACATAACACAGAAAGAAAAACAAAATTATAAAAATAAAAAAAATCTTGAAACAATTGAATCAACTGTAAGTTAATGAAACTTACACACATCATTAAAATTTTTGTATGAGAAAAATAATTTTAAAAAAAATGCTTCAACAATGGCGCTATGTTACATATTCAAGGTTGTCGTAAGAAACAAAAATGAAACGAAATATAATTTTAGTAAATTTATAGGCTTCCTAAGGATTTGATGAGTTGCAAGGATCAGACATATTGTTCTCCATAATCGCAGCACTGCGGGTACAAGTTTCACACCCTAGTTTAACTTCCCCTCATTTCACACAGCTGAATTCACAGATGTCTACTGTGACTTGCTCTAGCTAATTAATACGGCGCTTTGATGGCACTATGCTGTGGGTGTCTGGAGGGTAAGATGGACTCCCAGAATATTGTAACTACTTGCTAGTACGCCAGAGGTCTATTTCATAAAATCATAACATTTTTAATATACATTTCATACCCAAGTAACAAGCATCTGTATTGCACTCCATGTATTATCAATTACAAGTAGGATTAAAAAATCATTTCTAGATTTTATCAAATCTCCAATTTTCTATGGTATCTACTAACTTATCCTTATTTTGTTCTGTCGACTTCATTGTTGAAATATTGTAATCATCATTAGGCTCTATACGGTAACATTTCTCATACAAAAGCCACCGGACATCGAATGAGCAATGAAGTTTCGGGCAATGAAGATGAGCAGGGTTAGGATCTTTGGTGCATTTTCCGTATG
Organism: Ectobius pallidus; assembly: GCA_964059195.1. Taxonomy (NCBI): domain Eukaryota; kingdom Metazoa; phylum Arthropoda; class Insecta; order Blattodea; family Ectobiidae; genus Ectobius; species Ectobius pallidus. The sequence goes on along the minus strand of CAXKWD010000007.1, from coordinate 88,259,539 downwards.
GAAAATGGAAAAGGCACTAAAAATAAGAAAAATAGGAGGGGTAAATGTGCTACTGTAACAAATTTACATTTACGAAGAGCGGGCTAATAAATAATATAGGTAAATTTAACAAGAAAAAAATATGGTGTTTAATAACTTTTTTCATTCTTAGAGGTGAGTAGGCTGCTGGTTCAAGTAAAATTAAAAAGAAAGGATGGAACACAACCAATTATTTTTGACAGTCCCAAATCTGCTGAAAGCCGACAGGCTGACTATTCCCAAGTACAGGGAAAACTGTTGAAAAATTCTTTAAACGATACTGGAATGAAACCAAGAAAATTATATAATGAAAATAATGAAACTCATATGCTATGAACGGTGAAATCCGCTATAGAAGATTACTGAAAAGCTATACTACGTTTCACACTGTGGTTCCTTTCGCAGGAGTTCTAATTTGCCGTATTCATAATGAATCAAAGGGACGAACCTAAGAAAACATTCAGTATATTGTTATTTCTTATTATAGATCTTATTATACCTGAGATTATTAAAATTGCAATAAAAATGCACTGTAGAAATCGGTCAATTTCTGACAATATGTTCTTTAATTAATTATTTTAATATATTTATTTGATAGTAAATACAAAAAAATAATTCATGGTACTGTATACCTAATAGATTGTTCAACCAAAAAATAAAAATGAGAAGGATTTGATATAATTTTGAAGAATAACATCTATAACATTGCACTGATGTGATCTGAAAGATAACAATTACGAATGAGTAAAATTGTGCCAGGCAATGTTCTATTTATTACGTTTTGTAACTGGGGCTTTCTTAGAAGTGTCCGAAAGAAAACATGTCGATAACTTTAACCTGCTAAATTTTAGGACAAGAAACAAAATGCGGTACTAGAGAGAATAGCTACGCTGAAGGTACAATTAAAGATAAAAGAGTTGGTAAGGTATTAAACTTCATTGGTTTGACAGCACAGAAAACTTGGGCTAGATTATGACGTCATGCCGGACGCAATTTCCGCTTACTTCCTTCTTTACTGGGGTGCAAGGAAAAGCGTGAGGGAGAAAGATGAAGAGAATGGTGACTGACGCAGCCTTAATGAAGTGTCAATCAAGGCGTCAAAATACTCTCTTTATGCTGAGAAATTCTTCTCACTAAGAAAGTAGACCGTCTTTTCTTCGTCCCGAGTTTAATGCAAAGCTTAAGCTACTAGATCATCACTCACTTCGATCATTAATATTAGGTTAAAAGCCAATCCTTATCTCTTTTGTGGTTTTTAATGTGCTGCTCGTGGCATTCAATATCTCTCATTTAACAGGAAAATTCTTCTTTGACCACGAAAAGAGCTTAATCTATTACACTGGTTTGAAACTTATTATAAATGTGGAATTCTTCTCACCTTGATAAAACATGTTATGATGAAAAATTTAACTAGTTTTTTTTTTTAAATTAATGAAAATACTGGTAAATGAAGATTACATTAATGATTAATTAATATTAAAGGCTGAGCTGAAACTGAGAAAATAGAGGAAAAGCAAATGTCATTTAGTCGATCTGCCAATAAATGGGATCATAATATTATCTTTCATAACCATTTAAAAATATTATTCAATAATATGAGGTAAAATATTTACACCACTGTTATAAGGAGTACCTACGGGCCTACCTCTTCTTTTGTTAGGCGTGATCTCCCATTTTGATAGGATATTCTCTGACAAAAACATTAGTCTACAGGTAATGTATTTTCTGTATGATTCCTAATCGAAAAGTACCAGTTGCGGAATGTCAGAACGAAAACCATATTGTGACATTGAAATGAGGTTATCGTCAAAACAATATTCATTAGTTAATTTATAATCCGAGTTTCGAATGTTTTAAATAAATATTGCTGTTACTGAAAAAAGTATCCTATCACGTAATAATACTAGTATATTTATTATATATTTGAATTGCAGATGTATAGCATTAAATGCATAATGCTATCGTCTGCAGATGATACCAACATATTTGACACAAAACAGAAAAATACATAATACTAAATCAAATGAATGGAGATAATATTAATATTTGCTTTCCTTAAAAAGGTTTATGGCCCTAATATTGTTCAGAGTTTAAAACTAAAATATACAGTTATTTAAAAAGTTAATAAAATATCATTTTTAGATTTATTTCTTGATAGAGTAGGCCTACTCTCTTAGGAAACTCGAATTGAAAAGAAAAATCAAGTTGTAATGAATAGGAGTTGGTGAGTTTCACGTATAACTAATGTTCTGCAGCTAATTTATCATAACAATTTGAAAAATACTTCAATTTTGACATTTTATTTGAATAATAATTATGATAACTGCATAATATATGATATGACTCCAACATATAAACAAATAACAATGTAACTGACACAAAACTGCAATGAATGAATGACAAGTTGTAGGCTAATTATTTAATTATGATTACCAGACAATATTTAATCGTCAAAAGAGCCATGAATGAATGTCCATGGAATACGGGGTACTTATGAAATTGGGCCCCTTGACCAGCCTTTAGGTCCCTTCATTTTGTTATAATTAAATCCTGTATTTATAAGTAAAATAAAACCGTAAATAAGCAAGAAAATAGGTACGAAAATGTCATAAATAAGCAACAAAACAAGCAAAAGCAAATTACACGGGAAATCTAATCTTTATTCACGGCTGATACAGTATGTAAGGAAGGTTGTCCTCAGATTTTCTTGAGTGAAGCTCATGCGTCTGTCAGTGAAGAAAAGTGAAAATGTTTTTTCAACATCGTAGGTCATCACAAACGCATGTGAAAAGCAACAGAGCACTTCTTTCGATGAATTCCTCTTCTATATCTGCTTCTTTTTCTTTTCTTTTTTTTACCGGAAAGCTCTTAAAATCTGACAGTGTTTCATAAACCGAATTTTTCGGTAATTCTATTAGCCGACAAAATAAAGGAAAGCTGTTATAATGATGTCTAGGAGTGTCTAGGGACAATTCTGAGTAAAATATTCCATTTCAATTCAGAATCATAACATATGCAGGCAATATCGTTCTTCTCTCAGAATAGGCCAGTAAAATAAGAACTAGTTAAGATTGCCTGTCAAGGAGTGTCTTTCGTAGGGTAAGGTTGCTATCGATGGGCCACTTAAGGAAAATCTGAAGTAAAGTGTTCTAAATTCAAAATATTTTAATTTTTTTTCGAGTGGATATAAACATTACCTTTTATAATTCACTTCGTTAAAAGGAGAAGTAAGAAGTGCTGAGGTTTAAATAAATATTTTAAAAACAAAAATAAGTGTGATTGGCTCAATGAAGGAAACCGGTCTCCTTCATTGGGCCAGGCAGTTTCCATGAATGAGCCGCTGTGTAACACTTGCTTAACTTAATATATGTGTTAACATTTACTAAATAATAGTCGTAGAAGCTAGTGTGTTTGGATCCTAAGTCATTGTGAGCTATTTTAAACATTTTTCCAGTTTTCATTACCAGATGAAACCTAATATAGCATATAACCATTGTGTACGGAAGATTGGAGCATTGAAAATACTATTACAAAAACTGTGCTTCTAAATATGCAATAAAAGCCATGGCTTACACTTTGTTTATACACATAAATTAACACAACAATAGGAACTTTTTGAAAAAGTATTCACTTTTATGTTCAGAATTTCATTCACAATTTTCGCAATAGAATAGGCCTACTTTGGTCCCTTTTTTAACACCAGCACCCACTCGGTACAAGATAAACATTGGATCATATATTTTTTTATCTCTTCGCGACAGATAGCACAAAACCACGATACCTCCTAGGAATAAGGTCCTGCAACACTCGTAGAAAAGTATAGTTTGGCTTTCGCTGACTTTCCAGATGTTGGCTTTTGAAGGCTTCTTTTCTTGACTGCCTGGGTCCTTATTAAGTTTCAGCTTCCTCCGGTTTGTTTTTACATGGACTGCTCGTAATGACTATAGAGTTGGTTCTCGTCAACAATTTTCCCTAACGTGTCAAAAAAGTGTTTTACAAATAATGCTAAGAACATCAATGCATGGAGTTTCCTTCAATGGGCCGGCCCATTGAAGGAAACTCGGCGTGGCTCATCGAAGGCAACTAGCTTCTTGTTGCTTTTCTCGTCAATGCTTCTGTTTGTATAGAGTAAATTTTCATTGTTGATACAGTAAAAGAGATGGAATTCATCGTACTTTCAGATAATATCCGTCAATTTTGAACAATAATTAATGTTTCACTGGTATTACTGTTTCAATAACGGTAATATATTAGAAGAAATTTCAGTAAATCTTACCTTGGCGTACCCAAGCTTTGTATCTGCCTGGAACAACTATAAACTAAGATGGCGGTTCTCTAGCAAGACGAACTTCATATTACTGTCAACAGAGCGAACCGCTTGCCTGTACATGCGGAGAATTCGTGGTGGCCCAATGAAGGAGCCGGCCCATCGATAGCAACCTTACCCTAATACAATATTTCTGCTTATATTTAAAAGTCTGAAAATAAATATGCATTTTGCTTAGAAATCCTGGTTCTAGTTAAATTAGCTCTACTATTATTATTTTTTTTTGCACTCCTTAGCTAGTAAGTGGTACTTACGAACGTTGTTTACATGGATCGTAAGTTGACATTCCCACACAGTCTTGTTGCTAAGGGCGGTTGCGATGCGGTTAAATTACTTACGGTGCCTGCGCTACGTCATAATTCATTACGATACACTTCATAATACAAGTCTTTATGGACACGGCCCCCAGGACAAATATTCGGTTCCCAACAACAAACATATGCGAATCACTTTCTGAAATAAACATCTCTATTCAAGAATGTATACATATAATATTTTCAGGTAATATCACAATTAATATAATTAAATTGATATAAATAATCATCGTGCAAAAAATAGCATACAATATTGTTACAATATTATTACAAATTGAAACCACTCGGCGCAAGCGCCTCGTGTTTTCAAACTATTTCCTCGATCCGTAATCATGCCTTATGGCACTTGTACCGTAATATACTATTTTGCACGACTTAACTAATTAGTGGTACTTACGAATGTTGTTGCCGTGGATCGTAAGTTGACATTCCCAAACGCAATCTTGTTGCTATGTGCGGTAAGAGTTTCCGTGCGGTAAGAATTTACTTACGGCACATCATAATACAAGCTTTTATGGACAAGGCCCCCCAGGACAAATATTCGGTTCCCATAACAACAAACACATGCGAATCACTTTCTGAAATAAACATCTATCTTCAAGAATGTATATACATGATATTTTCAGGTAATATCACAATTAATATAATTAAATTGATATAAATAATCATCGTGCAAAAAATAGCATGCAATACTCGTGCCGTAAGCGCATAACGGATCTCGGAAATTGAAAAAGCACGGCGCGAGCGCCTCGTTTTTTTACACTATATCCTCGATCCGTATGCATCGTTTACGGCACTTGTATCGCAATATACTATTTTTCTGTTGTGTTATGTACGATATTATACAAGGCATTAGGAAAAAAGTTATGAAAAAGGAAATCTTAATTTTAAACTGTAATTTAAATTCATTATTTAAGAATTCTGTGAAATATTACACTTTGATTTTAAGAAACGTCACCTAAAAGCACTATCTTTTGCTTTTATGGTTACAAATTGTCAGTTAGACTCTCAGAATGAACATTAGCTGTGATTGCAGACCAGTATTAACACAGTTAAATATTATAGATTTACATGCCATTGTTAAATGCGGTTTAATTAATATAATACTGGTTATTTGGTAATAGTGTGTCTTTTATGTGTTCATATTGTCGATTGTTAGTTATTACGCTGTTTTACGTAATTAAGGATTAAGTAGGCCTAGGATGGCCTATTTGTAAATACCCCTTGCCATGGAAAAACGTCCTTGATAAAATAACCAAATACAAAATGCCCATAGTTCTAATATATGACTTATAAAAGTTACAATTAAAACCAATGTTTGACTCTTTCTATGTGGTTTGCATAATTATGTTTAGGCTATGATTTAATTATAGTAACCAGAAAAGAAGAAAAAAAGATTCAATGTATTTCCGGAAGGCAAAGTAATTATTGGAAGTCAACTCCTTGCAGCTGTTCATTAAACTGACTCATTAATTTGTTATTGTTGAGCGGGAGCGACTTCCTTCTAAGCAACTTGGCAGAATATCGCACTGCAACATCATAATGAATGTGCTGACAACTCGGCCTTCTTTATATACAAAGCCGGAATGTTGAAAATAGAAATGTGTTGACAGAACCTAATAGCTAATATACCAAATTGCACATAACTTGTAAAATATAAGATAAATACATTTCTATTGTTTATCTTCACACAGAATTTTTAAAGTGCCTATGTTACTGGGCAAACCCGATTATAGGATAACTAGTTTTTCATTGGATTAACTGTTATATCCAAAATGCGACAGGATAAACTAGTTTGTCCTAGTGCAAACTAGTCTGTCCTGATGACTCTAAGGTCTATCAGGTATTGCAAGTTTATCCTAAAGAGCTGTCACGACAAACTGATTTATCGTAGCCTGAACTAATTCGACATGTGATTTCATATTACTCTCGGGGATAAACTAGTGTGACCTAGGTTAAACTGAGCATATTTATTAATTATTACAATCATAACAAATTCATTTATTTATTATTGCATGACAAACTATTATGAAATTTTGAGTTGCAGGGAAGTAACTTTCTCCTAAAGAAGACATCGGTTCGACATACACTTTTTGGTGAAACTGCATTTACTCAACCTCGGTGTTCCGTTATGTATTATGTCCTAGAAGGTCATGCATTCAATTCAATTTTAGGCTTTGGTTGTTATTATGTGTTATTTATAAAACAATTGATTATCATTTAACTTATCTATTCCTATTGTATTCTCTAACCATGCTAATTGTAATTTCGTCCAATCAGAGACTGAATAATCTTTTTTCATTGTTTTAACAGCCAATAAGGCTTCTTCTTCACTACTCTTAAAATATCTTCGACATTCTACAATTCTGTTGGAATTGTCTATCATTAAATACTCATAAAGACATGAGTTCTAGGCTTGCAAATGCCTATCTTCATTCTTCTTAAAAATGTCTTCTACATTCTACAATTCTATTGGAATTGTTTATCATTAAATACTCATAAAGACATGAGTTCTAGGCTTGCAAATGCCTATTTATCCATCGACCAAGTTTGATGGCTTCAACTATCAATTTATAAGGAAGGCAACTCTTCAAGACAAGTTTAAGCTTCAAATGCTTGATATTTTGATGACTGAAAATAGTCTCAATATTTCCAACGTACGTCTTGTGGTTCAATGAATCTTCTCATCTGGTTTTTGACGTCGCAAGGATCTCCAAGCCAGAAGCTTTAACATTCAGGATTGGTAATTATAATATCTCAAGACAAAGGTATGTCTATTTATTATTCAACACGATCTGAGAATCACTCGGACATAAACTCATCATTTATAAAGTTTTCGTGTGGTTACTAACTTTGAATTAGCCATCTCGAGGATACTATATTACCCTTAATAATTAAGGGAATTATTGTTTCAAGAACTGTGACGTTCATAATTTAATAGTGCTTCTAAATAGCATTCATCTCGACCAAGTGATCCGGCTCTGCATAATTATGAATTATGAATTATGTATTGTCAATTGTGGTAATAAAATGTTATATGCCAACTCTATCAAATTTTTAAAAATGTATTGGGCAACTGTAATTAATCTGTCTTCCAGGTTAAGTCTTCGTTTCGTAAGAAGTGTATAATCACCCTATGGATATTTGCTACAGTCTGCCAGAGCTCTGTTGCCCGTACACTCGGTCTGTTCCTACTGGGAGATTGCCCCGGTACCGGTCAGGCCTCGTTACCGGCCAACAAGTATTTACACATTAAGACGCTAGATAGCAGCAGAAAACAGTTATGAAGTGGTAGGCAGGAACAAAAGAACTTTATTCCTCGCGTAGAGTCCGTGTTTGTTTAGCGTCTTACAGCCTTACTAATAAAATCTGCTTATATCTGCGTTGAAGAATTGTTTGGTTGTTCTGCGCGCAAGTTCTACATAAGCCGTATTACCAATAAACGGAGTGTAACTGCCAAAGGTTACACCGGGTTTGTACTGCAACGTCATCAAACACGTCACGCTTTTCATGACGTTACTAGCCCCTGGCTATGAAGGACTGCTGAAATCATCTATCGGAGCAGCGGGCAAACAGCGATGCTCGTCTGCCTAGTTTCAGTATTTCATTATATTGTTTTCAGAAAGCTGTAATCATGGGTACAAGCATGGAAATATGTCCCGCAAACAAGGATCAATGTTTATAATTCCGCAAAAGCAGCTCAGAATATGCGTAGCCTCAAAATTCAATCTCAGACATCTACGAAACGACCGGCTCTTACGGATATCGGCCATCTTGATTATTTACGTCAAGCTTATACAAGAGGGCCAGGCTGTGTAAAGGTTGCACACATTCAGCCTTATGCAAGGATTATTAGTACACTTTTGCTCCTCAGCTGTGTATATTCCTGGTATAAATGTTACAACTGGATTATTAGTATGACTGTACAGGTTTATAGCCTTACTAATAAAAGCTGCTTATATCTGCGTTGAACGGTTGTTTGGTTGTTCACCGTGCAAGTTCTGCATAAGCCGCATTACCAATAAAGGGTGTGTAACTGCCGAGTTTACACCGGGTTTGTACGTCCAACGTCATCAAATACGTCACTCTATTTGTAACGTTACTAGCCCCTGGCTATGAAGGGAATGCTGAACGCCATCTATCGGTACAGCGGCAAACAACGATGGATCGTCTGCAGAGTTTCAGTATTTCATTATATTGTTTTCAGAAAGCTGTAATCATGGGTACAAGTATGGAAATATGTCCCGCAAACAAGGAACAATGTTTATAATTCCGCAAAAGCAGCTCAGAATATGCATAGCCTCAAAATTCAATCTGAGATATCTACGAAACGACCGGCTGTTACGGATAGTAGTAGTAATAGTAAGTATTCTGCCTTCCGGCAGGTTTTCAAACTTGGTACGCGAATTTTGTTTTCCAAAACTGTCTATCCTCTGCTTCCTCCTTCAGCATCCAATATTTCCCTTAAATCGTCCAACAGCTGAATTCTTCTTCTTCCAAGTCTAGTTGTACCCTCCAATCTTCCTTCTACGACATCATGTAATAAGCAGTTCCTTCTGAGAATGTGTCCAACCCAGTTTGCTTTCCTCTGACGAATTGTGTGTATGATTGACTTCTTCTCACCCACTCTACTCAGAACCTCTTCGTTTGTCACCATGTCCATCCACTTTATATTTTCTATCTGTCTCCAGCACCACATTTCAAAACTTTCTAAATATTTCTTCTCTAATTTCCTCAAAGTCCATGTCTCTGATCCATACAAAGCAATACTCCAAATATAACACTTCACCAGGTTTTTTCGTAGCTCTAGGTTCAGACTACTAGTTAGCAGAGTTCTCTTCTTCATAAATGCTTTCTTGGCCATGGCAATTCTTGATCTTATCTCCTTGGTGCAATAGGCATCTTTTGTCAGTACACTTCCTAAGTATTTGAACTGGTTCACGTTCTCTAATTCTTGATTTCCCATGATAATTTGAAGCGGCTCTTCTCTCTTCGATATCCTCATCACCTTCGATTTACCTATGTTGATTTCCATTCCATACTTTCTTCCTGTTTCCACCAGCCTGTCAATCATTCCTTGCAATATTTCTTGTTTCTTTGCCAGAATCACCAGGTCGTCCGCATATTTGATGGTGTTAATAGCGGATGGTGTTAGGGATATCGGCCATATTGATTATTTACGTCAAGTTTATACAAGGGGGCCAGGCTGTGTAAAGCCTTGCACACATTCAGCCTTATGCAAGGATTATTAGTACACTTTTTCTCCTGAGCTGTGTATATTCCTGGTATAAATGTTACAACTGGATTATTAGTAAGACTGTTAATGTGTACTTACTTGTTCACCGGTAACGAGGCCTGATCTGTACCGGGGCAATCCCCCCTAATTCTATATTACTAACTGCTGTTCTCTATAAAATATTATTGTCTTGGTTCATTTCGCCATCGGATCACATCTTATGTAGCCTATGTAGTTAGCAGATTCACTTCTGGCACATAAATGTGTGGTTTTGAAAACCTGTACATGTATAGAATTAACCATTAGTAATTACAAAAATAATATTTTTATAATTACTTGTATGCTTACCTTCAGTATAATTATTCCAATAACACAGGTCTGCAACTAAAAAACTGCATAGGATGTCTCTTAATTTTCGTACAGAATTTTACTTCCTAATACCTAAAAAAATACCAAATAACTTCTATCACGTCCATTTTTTGTGTAAGTGAAGTGGTTATATTTATTTTTCATAAAATTTATGGTTTATTGAAAATCCGGTATTTTATCTTACAAATTCTCATAAACAATTGATTTTTACATTAACTTATTCAACTATAGCTTATCCATACAATATATAATGTTAACTGTTAGGGGTGAGTGGTGGAGGGGGGCGGCACAAGTCAAAGAAGTTCAGTATCGCACATGAAAGTAGAGCCGCCATCAGTAGACACATCGCTTTCAAACTGAACAGTGCTATTGTTTCTATTTCGTAATCATGGCTCCAAGAGGTTGTGTTATGTCTCCTGATAGCTTTTGTTTTATTTGTGGTGAATACACTGTGAAACGTCAACAGAGAAACATTAATGATTTTGTGAAGAAGGTTTATTTTGCTTACTTCAAATTAAAATTTGGGGATCAAGACAAACCATGGGCCCCTCACAAGGTGTGTAGAATATGTGAGGAAGATCTTCGTTTGTGGTTTAAGGGTAAGAAAAACTCATTTCGTTTTGGAATTCCTATGACATGGCGTGAGCAGAAAAATCATACAACCGATTGCTATTTCTGTTCAGTATATGTAAAGGGATTTAATACAAAAAATAGAAAGAACATATCTTATCCTAACCTTGACTCAGCTATTCGTCCAGTGCCCCATAGCTCTGAAATACCAATCCCACAGCCACCTTCCAGTTTAGATGAATACTTGAGTGAGTCAGAGGACGAAGACACATTACCTCCCCAGGACGAATCTAGCTCAGATTTTTCTGTTGACGAGGGGCCTGAACTATTTTCTCAGAGTGAGCTCAATGACCTAGTAAGAGATTTAGGTCTATCAAAAGATGCAGCCGAATTGTTAGGTTCGAGACTAAAAAACAAAAACCTTCTGTCATCTGGTACCTCATTTTCGTGGTATAGGCACCGAGAGAAAGAATTTACTCAGTTTTTCTCCAAAGAGGGACATCTAGTTTTTTGTAATGATGTACAAGGGCTCATGAAGTGCTTTGATGCAGAATATGATTCATCTGAATGGCGCCTATTCATTGATTCGTCCAAAGCTAGTCTTAAAGCAGTCTTGCTGCACAATGGAAATACTTTTGCATCCCTCCCTATGGGACACTCGGTGCATATGGAAGAAAACTATAACGATTTGGCCATTATTCTAGAAAAAATCAAATATCAAGACCATCAATGGATGGTTTGTGGGGACTTCAAAATACTAACCATGCTTTTGGGTCAGCAGTCAGGTTATACAAAGTACCCATGTTTTCTATGCTTGTGGGATAGTAGAGCCAGAGAGCAGCATTGGACCAAAAGTGACTGGTCACTGCGAGAATCCCTAAAACCCGGCGAGAAAAACGTCATCAATACGACTCTGGTTCCACCAGAAAAGGTTTTATTGCCCCCTCTCCACATTAAATTGGGGCTTATGAAACAGTTTGTAAAATCACTGCAAAAGGATGGGAATTGTTTTAGATATCTGTGTTCTAAATTCCCGAAGCTGTCTGAAGCCAAGTTGAAAGAGGGAGTTTTCACTGGTCCCGACATAAGAAAACTTTTATCCGACTCCCTCTTTGTGGAAAGTATGAATGAGAAGGAAAAAGAAACTTGGGAATCGTTCAAGGGTGTAGTGTTAAGATTTTTGGGAAATACTAAGGATCCTGACTACAAAACCATTGTGCATCGTATGATGGCAGCGTACAAAGCTCAAGAATGCAAGATGAGCTTAAAGGTTCATTTTTTACACTCCCATATAGACTATTTTCCTGAAAACTTGGGAGCTTACAGTGAAGAAATGGGTGAACGGTTTCACTAGGATGTCCGTGATATCGAGAGACGGTACCAAGGAAGATGGGTGTCAATATGCTTGCGGACTACTGTTGGATGCTGAAGCGGGAAACCAAAGATGGAAATCGGAAACGAGTCCGGGCGAAGCATCAAAGAGAAGAAGAAAGGTTTCACAAAAAAGATGAATAAACATAAAATTGTGAATAAATGTCACAAAATGATGTTTCATTTGTTGTAAAAATTAATATGTTTGATTCATCTTAATACATGAGTGCTTTTTACCAATACTGTGTATCTTTGAGTTTTGCAAAAAAACCTTACGTGATAGGCGAAAATGGATGGCATTTTTGGAATCAGTGCATTTTAAAACATATAATTTAGTAAAAATATCTCATGCAGCTGAACATTTTTTTTTATTTGCAGACCTGTGTAATTGGTCCCGCTCTTCTAAAATTCGTCTTAATTTGCTTAAAGAACCAACCAATAAAGTATGATATCAGTATCCCTGAGGATGGAGGCAGCGTGGTCTTCTGAAACGTAAGAGGCAATTCTTAAAACATACCTGTCGACCCGAGAAGCCTTTATTCATACACCGGTAACATTACCTCCATTGGCCTTGTCTGCGTCGGGAATATGCAAGCTGACGTTATCTCCAAATTTTGCTGATGTGTGTGACATGTCAGAAGTTGCTTTCATGTTCTTGGTTTGCTTTCGAAGGTTTTGCGCTGCGGTTGCTCGTGTTTCTAAAATGTTCTCGGGTTTTTCCTATAATTATTCATTTTCCACCCACGACCTCTCTTCCATCCCTCTCATGATTTTCATCTTTGTTTCCATTCATATTATCATTATTTTCATCCTCGAAATGATTTAGAAGGTTCTCTTCATCACCAGTATTATTCATTAGCTATCAAGGCAATGAAATACGGTAGAGTTGAAGGGCAATCTCGGGTTCATAACCAAACATGGCCTTGTAAGGCGATTGTTTAATGCCTGAAAGGAACACTTGGTTTTTCGTAAGCTGTACGTATCGTAATCTTTTGACCAGTTGGTTGTTTTTTGGTCTATCATCCAAACAACGAACATAAGCCTATTTTACAATATTTTGATTAGCTCGTTCTACAGATCCATTGATTTAAGTGTATGGTGGTTTTCTATGCCCGATTTTTTGCTCAGGCCACAGTCTTGTCATTTCTACGATCATATGGTTCACAAATTCTCGGCCATTGTCAGACTGTAGTATGCACGGGTCCCAAAATTTAAGAAATATGTCATTCAAATGGTAGGCTATCTTCTCAGTTTTCTTCGCTCCCAAGGCACGAAAGCACACTAAATTTAGTCATGCGATCCTGACATACTATTATCAATTTCAAATTTCCATTTGGTAGTGTCTTAGATTGCTTTAGCATCGACTGTTCATTTTCTGAACAAAAATTATACTTTAAACCAATTTGTCGGAACATGACAAAGAAAATATTTTCTGTTTTTACATCTTTCAGAAGCTGACGACTTACGACAATTATGAATTATTAATACAATTACTCTAGAGTACACCGTAGTAAGTTCACTGAGGCACTGCAAGTTGAATGTCGCGACTTTGATCCTTGATGAGTCAATGGGACTTTTCAGTTCATGCCCAATCTTTCTGCTCTGGGTCAACCCGCCTCTTAACAGAAATTAGCCGATCTATTTTTGGTCCCAGATTATTCTATTCCATTGCTAAAAATAACTCTGAATTAATTAATCTGAACAATTACAAATTTAAGAAAATAATTAAATATTACGTAATTATTTATTTTTCGTGTGTCTTCTTTTTAAAATTTCCTCCTATTATTTGAAATTTTTTTAATTTTTAAAAATATATTTATATCTAATTCTGATTTGTCCCCGGTCCCCGACTACAAGCATGTGCTCAATCGTGTGGCGTCCTAATGAAAAATAATGTGAAAAAAATATAAAATAATATTTGAAATGTAACAGTTATTCAAGATAATAAACCAAATTTCAGCTTTCAATGTTCTACAGTGAGTCCCAAGGGTCTGCCAGAACTTTATAAATTACACAGTACTTTATTAAATATCCTACTCCTCACCATTAGGCGTCCTGTTATTACTCTGAGTAATTATATAATATTTGGCTATGCTCCATTTCACTCAATTCATATGGGACAAGCATCCTTATACCTATATGGTGGACACCTATGTATCTGTCAACATACTACTGATCTGCTTCACCGCAATTAATTAATATCATGGCGATGAGTGACATGATTTGCTGAATAACGGCTTCTATGCTGTTGGTAAACATCTGTCCTTACATCAGCATCAAGACTTCCATCAACACTACAGCTGAACCTTCATCAGACTCTGATGCATAATGATGGGGGTGATATTTTTAAATATATCGGTATAATATGATCCTCTTCAAACTTACCAAAAATTGGTAATTAAAAAAGAAAAGGGACACGATCGAATAAAAAGAGAACATAGCGACAAGTAGGGTAGAGATCGGATGTTAGGCGAAACTCCTAAGTTATTTGATCATTAAGGTATATTCAAAATTACTTAACTTTACTGAATTTTAATAACTTGAAAATATTGGAGTACGAAGAGAATTTGTAATAATTCTGATGAAATATGTAAAATTAAGTATGGTTTCCGTAAATATAAAAAAACAATTTATTGAAATACGGAAGAACGAAAATGTGGACGGTAAAATGTGTTAAAAACATCATGCTTCAAAAAGGTGATACGAAATTCTAACAGTAAAAATAGTCAAACTAAAAATTATAATTTTATACATAATTATGTATTTACAAATAATAGTTTTGATGGTAAGTGTTGAATCAGTTCAGGATAAGGTGGTAATTGCCATTATTAAATATTCAGTGGCATCATTTACAAAAGTATCAGATATGTAATTTATTTCTCATTCGTACCTCCACTAATAATAATCTGTAAGTTATCATTTTTCGGTTCGATTCCTGGTCGGGACAAGTTACCTAGGTGAGGTTTTTTTCCGGGGTTTTCCCTCACCTATGAGACAAATGTCAGGTAACTTTAGGCCCTTGTGGTCCCCGGATATCATCTGGCCGTCATTATCATCTTCATCCTCATCCTCGCCTTGTTCTGAGTGAGTGTGTGTGTGAATGGTGTGTATCGTCTTATGTGTTCGTGTTGTCTCGGAGGTGGCCCCGGCATTGGGCTGATCACTCATCCGGGGAGGCCCTCCATGTCCTTGTCTGGTCAAAAAAGTATGTATGTGATCCAAAGGTAATCCCTCTCCCGACAGGTCGCGGCCCTGTAAGGCCCGGGCGGCTTGGGTCGCTTAAATCCTAAAAAGGGAGAGGTAAAACTACGAAAAAGAAAGAAAGAAAGAAAGAAAGAAAGAAAGAAAGAAAGAAAGAAAGAAAGTTATCATTTTTCGTTTTTAATTTCAACTGAATACTTTTGAGTAATCATCTGGATAACGCTCTATGCTAGTCTGGGTAACTGCAATACCAATGTAGGCCAGATATCGAAATAATAAATGGAAGATAGTAAAAGTATTAATTTAACTTTTGAAGTAAGCAAATCTCTCTTTCTTGGGGGGCTTATATAAATATTATGTTTAAAAAAAATATATTACATGACGGATAAAAACTTTGCATCATATTGTTGGTAGCAGAACCCTGAATATTCACAGAAACTTTCATACTCCTAGTATCAAAAGTATAGAGACTAAACTAAGGAAGGCGTTAAAATTATATTTTGTTAAACCGATTTTACAATTTGATTTTTTGTCCGAAATTCTCAAAACCATTAAATTGCACGTTGTGACATCCACGAATGCCTGTTTACTCAACACTCATTCTACGTTTTTTATCCAAAAAATTGAAATTTTGATTCACACGAATTAATGTATGGTATACAGTATATGGTAAAGAAAATCCCGGATGAGCAAAGCTCATGCTCGAAGCAGTTGAACAATAAAATAACATAAATTATTTAAATGTTTCAGAAATTAAACTTTACAAAAAATATATATAAAAGTTAGATCTAATGAATGTACTAAAAGTATTAGGCTATGCAGCTTGTTTAATTTTTTCTTAAATTTATTTTTATCATAAGTTTCTAAAATGGGTTATTATTAACAAAAGAATTTAACAATCTTGAGCCAATACATGAGCAATGTTTCAGGCCCGGGCAGTCGTAGGTCTACAGTATTTTCATTCGTTTGAAGAAGATGGAAATTAATTCGTCTCGTTTTACAACCATGCGAGTCAAATCAAATTCAATTTGGTTTCTTTGAACATATATTATAATATATTTATTAACTTTACAACGTTGAGTACACTAAATTCAAGAAAAATTAAATTACATGAATAATCTAAACAGATTTTACGAGAAGACCTTACGCTCAAATCAAGGGATTAAAAACATTTCTTTTAAATTCCTCCTCGCCCTATTATGATGTAGGCGAACTGAACAATCGACTCAAGTAAAGCTAAATAAACCGTGCACTTAATGGTATACACGAACGGAAAATAAATTTATTCACGCAGCTTGTTACATGAATGGGTAATGTGCTTATCCTATCTGAAAATAATAAAATATTTCATATGGGTTGATTCATTCAAGGTGGACCATACACAGTTATTTAGTGGAGCAGTTAGAAATGTTAATTTAAATAAATTTAAGTTACAGGTATATGTTTTTAATAAAATTGTTGTAACCAGTAACACCTAATAAAAATTTATCTACGGTAGATTTCTTCATATTTAGCCTAGTGGGAGTAAATTTGAATCTAACTATATTTAAACAGGTTTATGATGTCATTAGCCTTTCGATACGTATCAACATAATTATGATTAGCCATTAAATAATATTACTTATTATCCGCATATTAATATGTGTTCAATTCTACTTTCAAAGGCTGCGATAACTTACGAAAACTCCAAAACATTACCGAATTATTTTTAGGCTTGCAGTCCACAGTTACATTCTTCACATTAAAAAACAAAATTCGGTAGTTTTGTATCTGTATTCTTGATATAATTTTATTATGCCGTTTCTTCTTTATTCATTTATTTATTTTTCTAGGTTTTTAAAAAGTGCCCAACTCGTTTGAATAATTCATCCTTCCGATATTCTGCAGCATGTAGTATAGGCTAAGAGTATTTTTCAAGAGTTTCTCTGAGTGATACTGTTTGACCGAGTCAAGTCATCACTAATCAGTGAATAGCGATTGAAGTAGAGGATAGGTCTATGTACTGTCTGACTATGAGCTGAAGGCCGAGCTGGTGGCATAGTGGGGGAAAGACATAGACAGTAAATGCAAGCGCATGGTAAGGTAGTGGGGGAACGCTAGCTCGGCCTTCAGCTCGCAGCCAGACAGTAGGTAACTGTCATTTCAGAGTAATGCATTTATTCGCAAACTCTATTACACGGAGCGAGTTTAAAGCGAGCATGGTTTACCTCATCTGCAACCGAAGTAACCAGGGAAAATGGAATGAAATCACTTCGTGTCATCCCAGGACATAGGCAGATTGCCAACAAAAGTGCGGAAGCGAGCTCCTACGTAAGTACGCAAACACAAATCAATTTATAATTACCTAAATAAAAAAACTCTATAATTTCAGCAACAGGTTATTCAATTTGTTAAGAATAGCGTTTCTTTCGTCCATATACCTCAACAGGAAAAACAGTACTGATCCATTAATTTGAAATGCGCTGCTGCCACAAAAATTTCAAGTAATTTAGACATATAATCCAATTTATACGATAAAGGTAAATTATTTAACATTCAGTACACCTAAATAAAATTTATATTTCATGCCAGCAACTCAACATTACTTTATTTTGTGCCTAGGCCTCTCGATTTGTTCTATCATTTTCAAGGCCTCTTCTTTATGTTGGTGTAGATGTATTGATAATTTAAAATTAAGACTGAATTGTCTTATATTCTTGTTAATGTATTAAAATAATTAAATATTTAAAACGTGTTGTAAACCACTAGCACTGTTACATCTTCCAGTTTCTTTTTTCCTCTTACGACTTCGCCGTTGTGTATAAAAAAAATAATTACATATTTACATATTTATGTAATTTGTAATAAATTTAGAATAAGAATGTCAAAAATTTCAAAACGATCAAAGGTTACATTTAGGGTTTCCATATTAAAGAAAATCGTTCTTTCAGAATACGATACAGGATGCCCTGATGAAGGTTCCATGTAACCCAAAAAACTAAGGCAAATAAAAGAAGTTGCGATTAAAGGTTTTACCAAATTATTTTATTGATAGATCTAAGAGTTACAACTTAACATGGTCTAAAAAAATTATAAGTTGAACCCTGATTCACAACTAAACAAATTTGTTGCTTTTGAGAAAATCACAACAGCGAAAGTAAGTAGTTGTAGTAATTAAGAAGTAATATAATTATGCAATTACTTCCATTTGAGTAACCTAAAACATCTTCGCTTAATGATTCCCCTGTTCTGAGGTTATGCTCCAGGTACAATTAACTCTCAACTACAATAGATCTGGATCATAGCCTTATTTATAAAACAAACAAACAAAAAAAGTTAAATGTAGGAGTTAATTGCTTGTGATTATTTATGATTGTACTTTGTACGATTCCAAATGGTACTGTCTTGTCTTGAATAATTAACGTGTTTGTTTTTAGTTTTAGTTTTGTTCTTTGTTTTAGTTTAGTCTCTGTTTTGTTTCATTGTTTGTTTTTATTTTAGTTTTAGTTTAGTTATGGAATATTTTAATTTGATATTTAATGTGTATATAGCTTCTGTAATTGGAGCATTGCTCTGTTTTAGCACAAAATCAATAAATGAAGTATAAATAAATATATGACATATTTTTCTGATTTGTTAGCGGTATTACCCACATATTAAGATGTTTCCTTCGGAACTCGAACTTTAAAAGCACATTTGAAGTTTACTGGCAGGTTGACGTGCTGTCATTCTAAATGTTACCAAAACAAAGGACTCCAGTTGCAGGGCTTTATAAATATTACACTGTGTCCGGCTCTCATGTAGGCAACCTAGCATGGCGCACGTGTATTCTCTTGTTGCGTGCTCAGGGATCCAGACGCCCCCAGTGGGCAGGCTTGCTGAATATTAAAGTAAAATTTATCTCTAGGTAAATTTTATGATCTGCTGAAAGTTCTTGAGCTATTTAATGGAGCTTTATTTCAAAACTTATTTCATTTCAAAACCGCCTAATTATCTTCTATAATGGAATATAAAATACCCTAGAACTTGCTGTTTTTACTGGAAGATAATTTAAATATTTTTTATGAAGAATCCAATTCCACAAAATCCACATGTTATTCGGTATTCATTTTCTGCGTTATTCATGCTTAGATAAATCCCTCGTTTACAGATTATGTTTTGAGGCTGTGCTCCTGAATCGGATCTCACTTTGGTATTATGTAATTTGAATGTTCTCCAATTAAGAATAAACTTAAAATTATTAATTTAATGCCAATAATTTTATTGCTTTTCACTTATAATTTTGTTTTAATAATATTAATGATGAATACTGTCAGTACACTCCACCAAAACCTCTCATGTAGGCCTATCTTTTCGGTGAGATAATATCTCACTAAAATTATTACATAGTCCTCCTAGTTTCAAATAAATGAGTGAATTATTACTCCAGTTGTCATAGTCAAAAAAATAAAGGGACGAACTGACAAAGAAATTACAACAAAAGTTATGTGGCATTCAGTAGCGTTAAAGTTAGAAATCGAAGAATGCCTATGTTACATCAACCATCTTATATCAGAAAGGATAATCAGACAGAAGTTACTTTTATTTATTTCATAATTATTTTTAATCTTCTATGAGATGTATTATTTTTTATGCTAAGGAACTTATGTTTAAGATTAGCGCGTGATAAAAATGGGGATCGTTCTCTTCATTTGCTTCATTTTTTTTTTATAGTTTTTCAACCACTGAATGTATCTGTTACATGTTTCAATTATTTTCATTTTTCAACTGAGCCTTTTGACTATAATAAGTTAAAATAGGTATCCACCTATGCTCAGTTATATAAAATATTAATAATTACCTAATATAAATATTATGAGATTTTTTAGATTAGATGCTTATGTAATATCTTATAACCAGGGCCCGGATTCTGATGACCTAAAATTGTTTGAAAAATGACCTATAAAATGACCCTAAATTTTAAAGAAAACGACTTAATAAGTATAACAAATGACCTAAAACTGATATTTTATTTATAACAAATTATTATTGTACATATAACGTTACAGACTAGTTAATTGTAAAAACTGTCACTGAGACACTGGCGAGTCAAAATTAGGCATTTCCTTTTGTGGTCTGCTGGATTATATTGTTGTTTAATTGAGGGTAAACAGTAGTTTGCACTCTCAAATCCAAGCAGGTGGCAGACTCTGGTGCCAAGTCAATCTAATAACAATAGTAATATAATTCAAAATTTTGGCGTTTCTTTGATTCTCATTTCCGACTGAAACATGGAAACACTTAACGCCGAATTTTTCCTTCAAAGACAGCACCGCTAGCGACGAAAAAAGTTAATACACTCAATGTAAATACATGAAAATGACTAAAACAGGAAGCAAAAGACACGAAAATGACAAAATAATGACCTAAAATTGAAATTAATGCCCTAAAAATATAAAATTGCTTAAAATGACAAAAAATGACATAATAAAAATGTATTTCTATAATCTAGAGGCCATGATTAGGATTTATCTACAAGTTGACAATGTCTATGCAGCATCAATAAAAAGATGACATGTCATTAGAATCCGGGCTCTGCTTATAACTGTGCATAGGTGGTATACCTATTTTAAAATTTTATAGTATCTGTAACAGACTGTATTTTAATATATCCTCCAATGGAGAATTGTCAAACGATGAAGTATACATATGACTTACAGTTAGCTCACTTACTTACTTACTCAATGGCAATAGACAATTCCTAAACAAGCTAAGGGAGTATTATTTTATAGCTTACCTGAGCCCGACATTTACCTCCATCCAACCACCCCTCTCAAATCCTTTTTCCCTTAAATCTATGATAACATTGTCCTCCCATCTGCGTCTAGGTCTTCCAAGTGGTCTTTTCTCTTCGGGTCTCTCAATCAGTATTTTTTACTTTCCTTCCTCATGCGTGCAACATGTCCAGCCCATTTCATCCTCCGTGATTTAATTATCCTTGCTATATCCAGAGAAGAATACAAGTTATGAAGCTTGAGGCGGAATATGCCTTTAGACATATTCCATAACGTTTTACAGTAATTAGTTAAAACATTTCATTTTATTAATATTATACAGAAATTAATTAAACATTGGGAAAGATAAGTATAAACCAGAATTATTAAGAGTTTGAGAACTAGAATCAATTTTGTTATAAGAAATGGGAAAATTAATACTTTAGAATAAAAGCAAGTGCAAATAACTGTAATAATAACACAGTCTGAGTAGACAAAGGCAGGCTGTCAATCACTTGAGCAAATTCTGTGTATTGGTATTGTGCTAGAATTTTAACGTAGACAAAAGAACATCAGATAAGAGGCGATTTTATTGTGTGATGGGGATAAACCAGCTCTGCTCCGACACTAGAGGAACAATAAGGTGTTTAAGGTTCCGGGAATTGGAAACCTTCAGAGATCTGTGCTGGCTTGGTTCTGATTTCCGATATTCTTCCGCACTAGCGGAATAATACTAACAGATAATGACCAATAAGAATGAGGGACTAATTTGTGTGTCTGACGTCAGTACGAAGCTTCTTGGGACGTGATGATTTTTGAGACAGGGAGAAGAGCCGAGAGCTCCAGAGGTTTCGGTCGCGTGGTTTTTGTAGGCCAGTAGGCCACATCCCGGTAGTAGTCTCGGAATTTATAAGTCCAGTCGAGGGTCGCTGGGTACTTAGTCGAAGTTAAAGTCCGGGAAGAGCAATCATTGTAATATACCAGTAGAATCTGAGTAAACTATCAATTAACAAGAAGCCGCGTATTGACGTAACATATTGCTGAAGAGATTAAATTAATATCCGAATGTTGTAATCATATTGTAATTGTGCATAGAGTTTTGCATTGGAATAAATTTCGCTCTTACCCAATTATAACGACTTTACATTGAACGCTTTCCTTATAACGTGCTGTCCCTGAGATAAGAGAAAATTAAGTCGGGCAATAGAACAAACAGGTACGAGCCGGGATTGGAACATCACGGCATCACATCACGACAACAGAGCTACAGCATCCTGTGGGTCCAGAGAGAAAGACTGCAAGTAAGTTACACGCAGGCATCTATCATTCAGCTGGCCTATCCATTCAAATGGCGCTTCCAACGTTTGAGGGTGTCGAGCATTAATGGCATAGGACATTAATGAAAATACAGCACGGGAGGCAACGAGGCTTCACTACCGAGGATCGACGGCAGCAGACAGTGGCGAGTGGGACTTCAGTCACCGCCACACGGACCAGCAACTCATCGATCATCACACCAAAATTGTAAAGTACAAACATTCATATTTGTGTATATATATTTTGTTTTTGAGGGTATTGTTTTACATGTATATTATAGCTAGATGTGTTAGCATAGCAGGGTATATTTTTGTGCAGAGGGCAACTAAGTGTAAATTCGCTCAATGAAGTTAAGATATAAAGTTATTGGAGATAGCATGGAGAACCAGGAAATGGAGATTCAGGGCGAGGTAGAGCCACCAATTGTAAATGTTAATGAGAATGTATTATTGGAGGGTCCTGCCGACCAAATAAATGTCCAGGGTATTGAAATTCAGGACGAAAATCAGCCAGATACAGCTATGGAGGTGGAAGAAATTAGGCCTAGTCCGTCAACTAGCGCGCAGGCTGTTCAAAATGACACGACGGACATAAAATTTTTATTTAGTAGCTTCATGTCAGAAATGAAAGAAAATTTGAGGGAAGAATTAAAATCTGTAAATAGTAACTTAGAACAGAAATTGAAGGAAAATTTTCAGGAAGAATTTAAATCTGTAAATAGTAAATTGAATTCTGTAGGGGACTTAGAACAGAAAATGAAAGAAAACTTGCAGGAAGAATTAAAATCTGTAAATAGTAAATTAGAACAGAAATTGAAGGAAAATTTTCAGGAAGAATTTAAATCTGTAAATAGTAAACTAAATTCTATAGGGACCCTAGAACAGAAAGTGCAAAATGTACATAACAAATTAAATTCTATAGGGACCTTAGAACAGAAAATGGAAGAAGGTTTTAAGCACATGCAGGAAAAAGTTAATCATTTTGAAGATAGTGTAAGGGGACTGCAGACGGAAGTTAATACTAAATTTACTGAAATCTCAACAAATGTTCAAACCGAGCTTAGGCGGGAACAAGAGAAAATACAGCAAACTTTAACTGAACAAAACGCTAGGGTGAATGCAAATCTCGAGCAGGTCAATGTTACAGTAAATAATAGCCTAGAAGCAACTTTGAATCAGGTTAAATTAGTGGTAGAATCTTCCAGCAAATCAGTGAATGACAGGGTTGATAATTTAACTTCACAAATGGACTTAGTTCAAAATAAAATTAGGGAACTGGAACAAAATGACAGACAGATAGAAACGATTTGCCAGAACAGCATGAGTGGCACTTCGAGCAGTGATAATGTTATCCCGGAGGAGAATAGAGTTAATAATGTAAATTTAGCTTCTACAAGTACCATGGTTGTAACTGAAAATGCTATTGAACTTGAAAGAATGTCAACTCCAGTCCGGCATAGCAGTATCGCTACGCATGATAGTAATAATGTTAGCAATAATGGTATTACTCAAAATGTGAATGCAACTGTACAGGGCATTCCTGTTCATTTGTTAAACGAGATCCCATTTCCAATTTTCAATGAGGACGAAAATATGAATCCTCAGTATTATCTTACTGAACTCGATAACTACTTTAAATTAAAGTCAATTCCTCCAGAACTCAAAATGTTAATGGTGAAGAAAAGCTTGAAGGGTAGGTCATCTCAGTGGCTAAAATTAACACTAGGGGAACAGGTAGATTATGACACATTTAAGAAATTTTTCATGCATCGCTACTGGAATGACAACGAGAAAAACAAAATTCGAAGCGAACTTACTACGGGGAAATATAATCCACAAGGGGGCGTGACGATGATTGATCATTTTTTACGCATAGCTCAGAAAGGGAGAATGCTAGACCCTCCTCTTAAAGATTCCGAGGTCTTGAGTATCGCTGCAAGCCATTATGAGGACCATATCAGAAACAATTTGATAGTGGCTAGGCCTAAGGATTTTGGGGAAATGGTAGACTTGCTTACGAAATTTGAGGCTACGGCAACTTCACCTTACACTCAGGATGGGGGCAAAAATAATAGCTTTCATGTAGGGAATAGTAGCAACAAACAGAACAATAATTCACAAGGTTTTAGGCCTAATTATGTATCTCGTGGGCAGGAGGCATCGGCTGCGCCTCACTCCAGCCAGAATAATCAGGCCTATCAGGGCAATAATGGGGGCAGATCAGGCCAAAATAACTTCCAGAATAGTTTCCAGTATAACAGGGGACAGAACGGACAAAATAACAGGGGATTTCAGAATAGGCCTAATTTCCAAAGGGGAAATAATAATAACAATAGGCAAATTAACATGTTCACGGTCGATAATAGGCCTAGTAACAGTAACAATGGGAACAATCAGGGCTATAGAAATAACTATAACAGAAATGCTCCGCATTGGTTGCGAAATAGGGGATATAGAAACGGGTATTGGAGAGCCAATTTCTATAGGAGGCCATACAATAGACAATGTAACTGGCGAAATAACAATAATAATTGCAACAATCAGGCGACAGGTAGGTCTGATAATGATACTAGAGGCGGAAATATGAATCCGGAAGCCTGGAGTTTTCAGCCGAATAATGATAGGAGTAGGTCGGCTTCGCCACAAGGCAACGGCGGAAACCAGCCGTCGGAAAACTAAGTCGCGAGATTCTTGTGGACCCTGAGATTCTCGATTGCCTCAGTCGTATGAATACTACTGACAGAAATGGGTCTACCAACTACATGACAGCTCAGAAAGACGTTAGGGACATTACTGACACTACGAAAATTCCTTTGACACAGACTGGACGTGATGTAATAGCTGAACCACCTAGAATTAAGGCAGATATATACGGCTTGCAATGTGATATATTAATAGACAGCGGCTCAAGCTCAAGTGTGTGCAGTTTAGATTTTTATTATAGGTTGGAACAAATGGGAATTAGAATTTTGTCACTACCAGTATGTGCAGTATTTTTTTCAGTCGCTGTAGGCAAGCGACGCGAGAGAGTGAAAAAACAATGTTTACTGTTAGTTAAAATGGGGAGATTTGAGGTAGAAATAATGTTCCTTGTAATTAATGGATTAACTACAGATGTTATCCTAGGATCAGATGCTTTTTTAGAATGGAACGCAGTAATAGATTTCAAGCGACAGGCTTTAATTGCAGTGGTTAATAATGTTGAAATACAAGTCCCATTTATAGATTACAATGACACAGGGGTTGCAGATAAAAGATTGGAGATAGAAAAAGATATGGATGGCGAGTTATTTTTTGTGGAACACATTTGTATAGGGGATCAAGAATTGGTTGAGGTCAGTGCATATGACAGTGCTGAGCCTGAATTAGGTCATATTTGTACACAAGGGTCACTGGACTGTGACGCGTGTAATCTCCACATAGTGTCATTGAGACATATTCACGGCGATTCTAGGAAAGAATCTAGGCCAAGATCCCGTTCGAGCCGGTGTCGCGTGCCAGGGAGTTGAGTACAGAGATGTTAGAGATATTACGCGATAAGGTGGAATTATGTCACGATTTAAAGGGAAGTTATTATTAAGGGGAGAATTATGAGAGAGTATTAGCACACCCCATGAGCTGCATAAATAAATTGAAAAAAAAATAAAAATAAAAATAGAATAAATAAATAAAGCAAAGAAAAAAAATATATATATAATCTCAGGACATTTATGACGATTTTTTTTTTGACAGACTGAAATACACTAAATTGTAGATTACGACTCAGACATAATAGGTAGACTGACTGACGAGGCAAGAGAGATCTTAGGGTACCCAGAGTTCAATGTTGAGATGTGCAAACGCGCATTCGAGCGTATCAAAACACGTGCAGCCAAACGCAAGGAGAAGGCCAAGCGCTACAAGCATAAATGGTCGCCTCAAATCAATGATAAGGTATTGATTAGGGACACTAAGCTGTCTTCACTATTAAGGGGACGTTATTCTCGTCTCGAGCTTCTATTCAAGGGACCAGGGTTTATAACTCAGAAATTTGGGGACCACACTTATGAAATTCAAGACGTAAAATCAGGTAAAATTTTTGGCAGATACCATAAACAGCTACTCAAACCATATAAAGAATCACCCACCCAGTAAATTCACACCATGAACAGGAATAACCTACGTTAGGACTGCACAATAGTTAAGCAATAGTTTAAGTAACCACCAGTATACAGAATTTCAGAGTCATATGTTAATGTGTAAAAGCAACAGTGAGATGAAGTCCGATCTGTGACAGAGTTAAAGCTTAGACTCAACGAACCTTTCTCTTGTCATAGATAAAGAAATAGTGTTGGTGGCGTGCTTGTGGTATAAGTTGAGTGGTGCGCTAATTCAAGCTTGACTGATTGAACCTTGTTAGCGACATCATTAAAAATGTTGCAGTGTTATGCGTGTGTCGTGTTTTTGCGAAGTTCATTTTTTCTATGTTGTGTTTTGTTTTTTTTTTTATTCCACGACCATCAGTTTAAAGCAGACTCATCGAACCTTTGCTGTTATGTGTACGTGCAGTTGTATATATCAGTGTAAATAGATTCCCGGATGTGACAAGAATGGCATTTGAGGTGGTAGGCCTAGAAAGGCAAAATAGGCCTACATACGGAATGGAAAGAAAGGTGAACAGGGCATTGGGTGAACAATGTTCCAACTTGTATATATTTTGTATAAATAATAATAAGAGTGTATAACTAGTAATAAGATGTTAGCATAAGGGCAGAGCCAGATGAAAATGCAAAGGCTTACAATCAGTTGCAGGGAAAATCAGTGTTAAATCTTCAACACAACAAATAGGGGAAGTTTAAATTAATGATTTAAGAAGTTAACTAGTATGCTATACTTTACGATTTTAATTTGAGTGATGTATAAGAAGGTGATGTCACTTTAAAGTTTTGTGGAGGCATTGTTAATTCGTGGGCATACCTACGATAGAGATATTCTTGTAAACAAGCAATCTCTCTCCCGCAGGTAGGCATTTGAGGCGGAATATGCCTTTAGACATATTCCATAACGTTTTACAGTAATTAGTTAAAACATTTCATTTTATTAATATTATACAGAAATTAATTAAACATTGGGAAAGATAAGTATAAACCAGAATTATTAAGAGTTTGAGAACTAGAATCAATTTTGTTATAAGAAATGGGAAAATTAATACTTTAGAATAAAAGCAAGTGCAAATAACTGTAATAATAACACAGTCTGAGTAGACAAAGGCAGGCTGTCAATCACTTGAGCAAATTCTGTGTATTGGTATTGTGCTAGAATTTTAACGTAGACAAAAGAACATCAGATAAGAGGCGATTTTATTGTGTGATGGGGATAAACCAGCTCTGCTCCGACACTAGAGGAACAATAAGGTGTTTAAGGTTCCGGGAATTGGAAACCTTCAGAGATCTGTGCTGGCTTGGTTCTGATTTCCGATATTCTTCCGCACTAGCGGAATAATACTAACAGATAATGACCAATAAGAATGAGGGACTAATTTGTGTGTCTGACGTCAGTACGAAGCTTCTTGGGACGTGATGATTTTTGAGACAGGGAGAAGAGCCGAGAGCTCCAGAGGTTTCGGTCGCGTGGTTTTTGTAGGCCAGTAGGCCACATCCCGGTAGTAGTCTCGGAATTTATAAGTCCAGTCGAGGGTCGCTGGGTACTTAGTCGAAGTTAAAGTCCGGGAAGAGCAATCATTGTAATATACCAGTAGAATCTGAGTAAACTATCAATTAACAAGAAGCCGCGTATTGACGTAACATATTGCTGAAGAGATTAAATTAATATCCGAATGTTGTAATCATATTGTAATTGTGCATAGAGTTTTGCATTGGAATAAATTTCGCTCTTACCCAATTATAACGACTTTACATTGAACGCTTTCCTTATAACGTGCTGTCCCTGAGATAAGAGAAAATTAAGTCGGGCAATAGAACAAACAGGTACGAGCCGGGATTGGAACATCACGGCATCACATCACGACAACAGAGCTACAGCATCCTGTGGGTCCAGAGAGAAAGACTGCAAGTAAGTGACACCATTCAAGCTCCTCGTTATGCATTTATCTCCAGTCCCCATTTTCATCTCTCATAGGCCCAAATATTTTCCTACGCACCTGTTTACGAATACTATCACTAATGAATGTTCTACCCGAAGAGTAAGCGAGAAATGACTCACAAAATAATTTTAGAACAATGTGAAGAGCATGTATAAATATAAAAAAAAATGTTGTGTTCTAAATTAATGGCTCATCAGGTCATCTTGTATTGTAGAGTCACATTTCACAAGATGTCTTGATGATGGTTCCTTGTAAACGAAAGGCCTTGCCAAATAAAATAATTTGAGAATAAAAGCGTTACAGAGTTTTTTAATATGTAAAACATGATTGTGACTGTAATTACGAGTAATAACGTGTTTTAATTCCTTATCCATCTTCATGTTTTTTGGAATTTCGTGTTTAGTATTTTTGCATATTTATTTCTTCTATTAACATCCCTCACTCCTTCTTTAAGAAATAAAATTAAGTCAGTATATTTACTACCAGGAAAGCTCTTGACAATTAGTACTAAAACTAGAGTCAGTTAACTTATTTAATATCGGCTTACTTTCCACGGAGACTGCACTTTTCAACAAAGAATAATACACTCACAGGACAGATTGTTAAATGATCATAATAGGCAAGCACAATCACCTCATTTGTGTTATCATTTGTAATATTTTCTTAATAATATCGATATATTCCAGGTAGCGCTAATATGACAATAATAATATTCCACGTTCGATTTACTTGGTTCAAGTTATGAAAGAACTTTAGAAGCTGCAAATTCATTATCTGAAGTCAAATTATTCTCATAATCGCTCATTTTTTAAAAATAGATAATATTCCTTCTTAACATTTCTTTTATATGTTTTCTTACATCCTTTGTCATTATTTAATGACGGGGTTATCAAACCTACTTGGGCCGGAGCCCGTCGAAGGCGGAGTGCCGAAATCTTGTCCATCGGAGTTATTTACACGCTGTGACTCTTTACACATGCGACTCTCACATTTATGTGGCCCTCAACAGAAATGTCATCTGGGATGAGACCGAACCAACGACACAGAAAATCTGACTCCGCCCCCCAGGCCGACTAGTCCTTATGATAGTTGACAGATCAGTCTCTATTGTACTGTGGTATTAGTTGATTAATTATCTTTAAATCATCTAGAAATTCAACATTTCATTACAATAGAATAGATTACCATACTTGGTAACGTTACCAAGTTCTTTACTAACAGGATCCTATGAAGATAGGCTATTTAGCTATTGTATATGAATTTACTACCGTGAAAAATGTGACAAGAGCAAACTTGGTCGCCACTTCACGCGGAACAATGCCCGTATGTTACAACTACACTCATATGTTATCAGGGCAAGCATGATCTATTTTTCACTGAATGTAGTTTAGGCTAGATGTACATTATGTAGTCTGAAATCCTAGTACGTTATACATCATTGTACATTATATGTCTATAATGACATTTATTAAGATACGAGTTAAGAGTCAAGCGAGTTTCATAATTTTCATAAGAGTAACTTATGTTCTTAATTACCACTATAGGAAACTTGAATAGTCCTATGCCTGTTTTTGTTTGACTATAATTAAATGTTTAAGTTTTGATATATTAGGTCCATAAAAAAATTTGGCAGAATATAAAAAATGTTAGCGTACGGTTAAGTCGTAGCTTGTTCTTGGCCGTTTTCTTGAAATGAACGGTTTTTTACAATACAAAATGAACTCAATTTAGTATAATATTAAAATTAACACGAAAATAATTTATTTTACCGGTATTTTAACAGGCCGTTTATTAAGCTTTTTGGTACTCTCAAGGTTTCAAGATTGTTCCGTGTTCGATAATTGATACCGCACCTGTATTATAATGAAAATCTGTTTCGAAATGGTTATAATTATGATATTTGTCACATCACACATAATAAGCAAGTTAAAGTATGGTCGAACAAACACAACTAAACAAAACTCCTCAGTGCGACATCTCATGATAATTCAGCACGAACTTTCCGACAGCCACCGTCACTAGTAGGGGGCAGGGTACTTTTTTTATGTTCAAAAGGTGTACGATGAGTATTCCCATTGACCTCCATATATATACCTGGACTTAGCACTAAATACAATCCCCTGTACTAAGATGTGAGGCCACTTTTTCGACTAGTCTCGCCCGGAAACTATGGCAAGAAACTATTTGTCTGCTCAATACGAAACGTCAAATCGCCTTTCTTGTATGGAATTATCACATGTTTGGTTTGGAAATTGAAGATGTTGACGAATCATTGTAAGACAGTTCTTCTTGCATGCATTATAAGAATAATTAATATTAACATATTAAAAGTATGTCATTATTATAATTAAGATTAATATTAATACGTATGTTTTTACCCGTGACTTCTGTCGTTTTCATACATGTAGGCCTAACCGACAAAATAGCATGTATTCAATACTACACTTATTACATTAAATTAGTATTACGTTGAAATCTTTAGAAATTGAAAAATATTGTTCTACTACAAAATCGTCATCATTCATTTTAAGTATATTTTATTGTGATAATAACGTTTAATAGGGGTACGCCGTAGCGTAGTGGTTGAGGCGCTGCGCTACAAACCGGAAGGTTGCGGGTTCGATCCCCGATGAGGTCGTTGGAGTTTTTCAATTGGCCTAATCCTTCTGGTGGCACTATGGCCCTGGGGTCGACTCAGCCTCTAACAGAAATGAGTACCAGGAGCAATCCTGGGGGTAAAGGCGGCCGGTGCGTAAGGCAGACAACCTTACCACCTTCATGTGCCGATGTCTAAAAATCTGGGAGCTTCAACCTCCTGGAACCCTCTGGGCCTCCATGGCCGGTAATAGGGAATACTTTACTTTACTTTTTAATAACGTTTAATACTATATTTAGTAATAATTCCTTAATCCAGATGTTAGCAATTATAGGATAGGCCTATATCATAATTCAGGTAGGATGGCAATGCATGGAAAAATCGAAGAACTAATAAAAAAACACAACAATGGGCAGACTTAGTTTTGCATAAAAGAATGAGCTGAGGTAGGTATAATAATGATTGAAACTGATTAACTTAGATTAGAAGTATTTGTAAAAGGCTCTCATGTGTAATCTATTTAATAAGTAGATTAAAGAATTGTTTATCTGGGAGCAATAATTACAGACACAAATAATATTAAGGCCGAATTTAAGTGTAGACACAAATCAGGAAATGGTAGTTTTATGCGATAAGAAACTCTTAACTTCTCGTCTAATGTCCACAAATCCAGAAATAAAAATTTATAATACAATTATCCTGCCGGTTGTATTATATGAGACATTATGTGAGACA
Source organism: Ectobius pallidus (assembly GCA_964059195.1). NCBI lineage: Eukaryota > Metazoa > Arthropoda > Insecta > Blattodea > Ectobiidae > Ectobius > Ectobius pallidus. Next base: position 88,227,672 of record CAXKWD010000007.1, on the reverse strand, counting down.
TGGTCGCTTACTCTTCGCGGAGAACAAAATCTGAAAGTGTTCGAAAACAGGGTGCTTAGGAAAATATTTGGGCCTAAGAGAGATGAAAATGGGGACTGGAGAAAACTGCTTGATGACGAGCTTCATAACCTGTACTCGTCACCGGATATAGTAAAGCTAATTAAATCATTGAGGATGAAATGGGCTGGACTTTTTGCACGCATGGGGGAAGAAAGACATATTTAAAAAATATTGACGGGGACACCCGAAAGGAATATACCACTTGGAAGACCTAGACGCAGGTGGGAGGACAATATTAGGATAGATTCAAGGGAAGTAGGATTTGCGAGTGATGGCTGGATGGAGTTAGCACAGAATAGGGTTGAATGGCGGACTCAAGTAAGCGGGGCAATGAACCTTCGGGTTCTATAAAACATAATATTCATTTAGCTTGCTTAGGAATTGTCCATTGCCATAGAGTGAGTAAGTAAGTATCTTCAGATTATGTAAAGACTGCCTAATATGCATTTTTTCAGAGCATAATAAGGTGTGATCTAGTAGTAGCCTATGGGGAAATGGTGTAGGAATTAATCAAGTATTATTTATCCAGAAAAAAAATAGAATAATAACCAATGCTAAAAAATAGAGCATTGCAAACCGCTATTTATTGAGACAGGCTTACTAACAATAATAAATTTGTATATTTTTTATGTCTTGTCATTAGTAAAATATAACATAAAAAGCTATCAAACACGAAGTTCTTATTTATCAGACCACAAATCAAATTAAATTTGGGACAACATTATATAAAGAATACCATATAAACTTCAAGAAATGTCCCCAACTTTGTTTTCACAAAAAAACTATATTCCTAGCTTTAAAACATCCTTTTTTATAATGTTAAATAATACTTAGAATCAGATTTACAAATAGAATAGAGCAACTTAGCGTAAGTAATTACATGTGTAATCTGCAAGTATATGTTATTCGTCTAGTGTCACTTGGGTTATGGCATTAGTGTAACTTAGAATAATAATTTTGACTAATGCAATTAAGTTTGTAAGATTGTAAATATTCATAGCTTAGATTCTTAAAGATGTGAATTGATGTAAATAGCTAATGAGACCGATTGCAGTTGGTACTGCCTAAAAGTGTTATCAAATATCAAATATATTTTAATTTCTAAACATTTCAACATAATATTAATTTAACGTAACTCTTGACAATGAAACGAATAATTATATTCAAATATCACACTTATCTAGCAAGGAATAAAATAGTTTAAAACATAATAATCTGGGCCCTAGTAATAAATGTTGTATTGAATACGCGCGATTTTGTCGGTTTGACTTACATAAATCAAATCAAATCAAATTTTATTGTCATTGGGTTCAAAGAACAATAGACAAAGTCACATATTAAATAAGAGAAGTCACGGGTAAATCCAGTAGTATTGATAAAAATAAATTATTTGGAGTTAAAGGTAAGGTAATGTTCACTCTATCGCAATAAAGTTTCAGGCATATATGCCTACTTGACATTTCTTGCTGAGCTTCTTGCCAGATTTTCCAGGCGGAGGTAGTCGAAACAGTCGGCCTCACATGCTGTGCTGGACTCCTAACTCCAGTTCTATTCTAGCTCAATGAGTATTCCTCATAAAATTACAAGATGGCGGTACAAATGCATAGTCAACATCACTAAGCACAAAATTATTGATCACGGAGGCAGTCACAATATCTTCTATTTCTATTTTATTTCCAGTACATATAAATGTTTAGTTACTTGAAAGTAAAATGTATACAGATGGACTGGAAATGTATTCATCACCGAGATATCAGTCATCTGTTAATCACGTTTATTTCAGACACCGATGGGGAAATATACGCTTTTGTTTTGTGGTTCACATATAGGCCCATACCCTTTACTTGACCTGATTGAATCATTGTATTTTGATGTCGATATTGGATTTCATCGACATCTTTTTTATCATACTTCAGAACGCTGATTATAAGCTCTTTTGATGCGGTTGTGAGTCCGATAGTGAATATTTTGAACAGCCAATTGCATTCCACAGTTCAACCACCATACATATGCGAGGTGACCATAGCAACCACCAGGCTTGAGTAATCAGCAATAAACAATCAAGTGGTGGCTAATTCCCATTAGTAATATTTGAAACTCAAAAACATCACGATGCACTGTCACAGCATTACATTAAAACAATGGAAATAACTGATGTTTAAATGCAGAAATCGTAAGAGTAAACTTAAATTAGACGTAATAATTATGTTCAATGACTTACGTGGTTCTCCCACCTCACTTCCAATTTTTCACAAAGGGAGCCACGTAGTAATGAAGTGAGGGGTGACCGAAACGTTGAGAGTGGTTTTCTAAACTACTTCTCACAGAAGCGTGAAATTTTGCAGACGTAATTAAAATTTGAACTTAAAGTTCAAAATGTCTATGTAATATATATATATATATATATATATATATATATATATATATATATATATATACATTAATTTAATCTAAATTTATCTCCTCCGACACATTAAAAAATGAAGCTAAATTTGTTATGTGAGATACGAGGCGCGTCCATAAAGTAACTTTCCCACAGGCCATTAACGGAAACAAAACACAATTTAATGGAAACATTTATTGTAACAGATACAGGATTTGTTGAGCTATTTTCCAACATATTCACCGCCTCTCTGTCATTCTGAAAATGCTGATGCTGACCTGACAGGAATTTCTTGAGGTGTAAGAACACATGGAAGTCACTGGGAGCGAGGTCTGGGCTGTAGGGCGAATGTTGAATGACCTCCCGGCTGAACTTATGCAGGAGACTTGCTGAGAAGTGTATAAACATCCACCCAAATGCCCGGATCTTGCTCCGAGTGATTTTCATCTTTTACAATCCCTCAAGAGACGAGAGAGATTTAGAGAGAAATGAAGATAGTTGTCACACAGTGGTTCACATCCCAGGCGGCAGACTTCTATGACACAGGTGCTCGAAAGTTGGTCCCACGGTATGACGAATGTCTCAGTTCCAGTTGCGACTATGTTGAAAAAAGGCTGAACACTTGCTGAATCTGTTGCAATATATATTTCCGTGAAATTGTGTTGTGTTTCTGTAAACGGCCTCAGGGAAACTTACTTTATGGACGGCCCTCGTACTTTGATGTTTGCACTACAAATGTAATGGTGGGATCTTTATATTGCTTATACTTATTGATTAAAAAATATTTTATTCAGTAAAAGGAAGAAAAAATTGCCTTTGGATTAGGCCAACACTAAATGTATTTTACAAGAACTAAGGTCTATAAAATAATATGCTTAGGCACTCTATTGCATACATTATAAAGTGCTTTGTGGGGGAAAAAAAAGTAGCTGTGTCTCTATTTTTGGGGGAGAAAATAGATTTTGAATATGGAGAAATAACATGCAAATTGAAGATGAGAAAACAAGCGATTAAAATTTGCATGCACTGGCAGTTGGAAGCGCACTGAGGTTTAAAAATGGTATCAGCAGCACCTGTACCATGCGTCTAAACGGCATAAAATGTTGCATAGGTATACTCTGTTTAAACTTGAATAAGAAATTTAGCAAAATTAACGTAAATATATAATGTTAGAGGTAAAGAAAGAAAACCGGGTATTGCGGGGTTTACCTGGGCAAAGCTGTAGTCTATACCTATTTTAGATAAAGTAGACCTATATAATTTACTGAAATTTACTTTGAGAGGCAAAGAGGAAAATTCTTTTGATGTTCACCGAGAAATAGTAAATTGAAAAAAGTACAATTATTATTGTGGTTGTTGGCAATGATGGAAATTTTATTCCAGCAAGGAAGTGAGCATGGTACTGTACACAAGGAATCAATTTTCGCTGAGTCACAGAAAACTGACAGAACAAATCAAATACCAAATAAATTAAACCAGAATTCATCAGTCCGCTAACGTTCAATCAAACTTAGGTTTTCAAGCCTATAAAAATGCTGAAAGTATTATTATTAAGTAACAGAACAAGATATGTTGATTGCTGTAATCGTTATGCTTACAATAAATAGATCCGACGTGTTATTTTAATTCATATTTATTTGCATTCCACTTTGCTTAATTATGTTACTTTCATTGTATAAAGTGTAGGCTACCTTTAACTTGACCAAGGAGTGTTCAAGGAGTTCACCATAGAATAACCTTCCAGCGTTATTCAAAGGTTTTGGATAATGTAAAAGCTAAATTTCCAGCTTCGAGGTTCATTTCACGATTAAAATGAACCACCCAGGAAAGAAACGTCCTCAGCTTTTAATTCCCTAGCTCCAAACCCCCTGTCCAAATTATTGAATGTTTTCCCATTTAGGCCTATTTCATTATCCCTCTTCCGTCCACCTGTGTCAAACAATTCAGATCTCTGCGTGCCGGAAAGTTGTAAACAAATAAGCAAACAGGGCCAATAAAATAGAAGTGATTGACAATAGATGGTCAAATGTTTAAATAAGCTTCTTGATATGCACACATTGTTTAAAATGAAAGGCCAACAACACATTTTGTGAGGGCTAAATCTCCACCATAATAAGGGCTACGTATACTTAAATACCTTCACATTCCTGGTGCACTTCAATCTAAAAACTGATTTAACGCTAATGATTCCTTTTTTACCACTGAATACCAGGAAGTCAACAACTTCTACTTCCAGTTGCATTAAAAATGTACGTAAAACAAAATTAAGTTAAAAATTAATTTTCCTGTTCCTAATTGAATTTTACAGCAAGGGGGAAAATGTCAAATCTGAATACACCGAGCGAACTGTACGACGTTGTTTAAGCTAAAATATACAACATACTTCGAGAAAGAAATGTTCTTAATATGTAAGTTTCTTTACTTTACTTGTTATTCTCGTAGCATGCCTACAACTTTCTAATTAGCTGAATTAAGCCTATTATAAAGTAATTAAAGAAAACCTACCTAAAGGGTTGATGTTGAGAATGTAACTACACAGAAACCTGCAACAATGTTTACGAAGTAAAGCTCAAAGTAAGGCAAGGGGTTTGGGAAGCTGTATGCATGAAAGTTGAGGTCGTGTTTTCATTGCCTGTAATACATATAAGGTTACACGAATTCCAACTTCCCCGGCACAAGTTTAAACTCCAAAACAGGAACTTATATTTCTCCGATGAGAGACAGAAGAACAAACCTAAACACTAAAAACACGATCGCGTCAGCACAGAACTTTACAGACCTATGTAGTTAATACAAAATCTTAGATTTAACATAATATCGGCTTAATATAAATTGCTTGCAACTCTTGAATTTGGCATGGCAATCAACTAATAGATAATAAAAATCAATAAGTTTGGAAAGTGTGGAAATAAATAAAGAGAGGAAAGGAGAGGAGTGGACGAGAAGAAAGAAGAAAGATATGAATGACAAAAAGAAAGGAAGACATAAAGATATACAGAAGGAAAGAACTATGGGAATAAATGTAGTTATTAAAGTATAGGTATAAATAAAAAGAATAATGATTGAAAGAAAATAAGTACAAGAGAAAATGTTCAAGAACTGTTAGTAGGTTTATGCATGGATCTACATAGGTCTATGTGATTAAGTATAGATGAAGAGCTTGTTTTATTAATTGACGTAAGTATTTTTTTTAGTTTTGAAGAGAATACCGAGGAATGTGTATAAATATTTAATGCCAACCCCATTGCCCTCACGTATATAAGGTTCACCTTAATTTTGTTTCTTAACTTAATTTTGTTTCTTTACTTAATTTACTTATTTTATTTTAACCTGGTGGAGTTAAGATCATAAGGCTTTCTGTACCCCTCAACCAGGGAGAAATGTATGTAATACAAGAGTTATACAACTCAAATTAAAATGGAGAACACAACTGACTGAATATACCAAGGGGGAAACTAAATTAATACATTAAATTAAAATAAAAGAATACAATGTTGACTATAATGCTAAAAATTCTAAAATATTAACATTTTAGCACCACTCTTAAACAGCTAAGCGCACTTATGTTATAGCCTACCTATGTAAGGTACTAACTTGATTAAATTGCGCTTAGACTGGATAAATTCAATACTTCTTTTACGAAAGATGGCCATCAGAATTATGAATTTCATTTGTTACAATGATCATTGTAAACCTCTGTTCATTAAAAAAATGGACAGTCATTAAGCAGTAAAAATATATGTTTAGTTTATGTTAAACAGAGGCATAGTAGCTTAACTACAAGACATCTAGTTCAAAGTTACAATACTAGGTGGAAATATCAATTGTATCCTGAACAAAACAGACTCAATTGTACAATGTCTTCTTTCAATTCTGTTTCTGCACGTATATTTAACTTGATGCCTCGCAGAGCAATAGACGCTAACTTTAAGAATTTTAAAAGAATTGTTCATCATTGGTTGACTGTTAACACATTTTATAGATTAGCTGAATTTTATGAATGAGACCACGCTACTATTACATTCTAATTGTTCATTTATTTTATTTTGTATATGGTGACGAGATCTGTAACAATTTTGTTCTTTGATTAAATGAATAAATAGTAATAGTAATAATAATAATAATAATAATAATAATAATAATAATAATAATAATAATAATAATAATAATATACCATGTAAGTTATAAAACAGAATAATATATAAAAAGGGCTTGAATAAAGTTGAATTTCGAATTGAAAATTAGGGTAAACTTTGGAGTTGACATTGCTGTTAACATATCGATCATGGAGCCACCTATAAAAGCGAACTTCAGGGGAGATGTTATCTGCCTGTACAAACAGAAGAAGTCACAAATGGCTTGCTCGTAAAAAGCAATGGTCACTTGGATATTTTAAGTATAGGTAATTATCATGCAATTGTAAGATTATCTATGTTCCATCTTGTTATTCACTTTGAACATAATATCTGACACGTGTTTTAATTAATACCAAGGACAACTACCTACAATAATTTTGTTTAGTTCCTAACGCCTGAAACGAGATTCCGACACAACCTAGGACGTTAAAATATTTCATAAATAAGATTCCTCCAATCGTTAAAATATAGGGAGATTTAAGTGCATTAATTTTAAACACTTATTGTTTAGATTATAGAAATCTGGAATGTGAAATAATTTTTGATATTTAAACGATAGTTTTGGTAAAAAAAAAATTTGGCTGACCTTTGAACTCCACTTATGGTAAAAATATTGGGCATCCAGGCTTCTGAAATAAGAATAGCCTATAAATGTAGCCTAACGAGTAAAAAAAAAAACTATTCCTCTAATATTTCCTTGCAAAATGCGTGATTTTAGTGATTTTGTTAAAAATAGAAACTGATGAATGATTAATTAATTGTGACAAAACATCCAAGGAAATCCGGCAAATATGTAAACTCCGCACGTATACGATTTAGTTACATTGCTTGTGCAGTTTGCCTCCCACACCCCCTGAGCCACAGAAGTGTCAAATGTCAATCGCACGCCATTTTAGATGACTTTACAGCACATCAGTAGAGGACGATGCCAATCTTTACGAATCGTGAGTATATCTCAGGAAATATACCTCTGCCAGTGTCGTGTTTACGAACTATCTTCCTCCACAGTAATGTAATCGCACTGTGCAGTACACTCAGCACGAAATATTAATGGTAACCGGATTAATGGTTATAGTGTCATGTTGCGGACAGCATAATTAAGTATTAGTATACGTAACTCCTGGGATCAGTAGCTTCACATCAGGTTTAAAAGGTAGGCCAAAACTGCAAGTACAGTACTTCCAAAACTCAGCACACTACTGTGAACGACATTTTTTCACAGATGGTATTTACTTCTCCTTTCCTCCTCTCACACCCTGCAAGGACCTATATGCGGACGTAAACAACGAAATCAGCTATCTTTGTCCAGCGGCATTCCTTTAATGTCCTGGGTCATACTTAGATATGATTCTAATGTATGGAGAATCGAGACAGAATTCCACGAATCAGTACGACTTTATGGGGACGAGATCTTTTATTTAATTTGTAAAACCATAAAAAAATTAATGTTCAAAGTGAAAGTGCAATTAATTTACATATCTTTCAAGGCTTCAGTTGAAATGTGGACGTGCTGAAAATTTCATTTTATTATGCACAAAAAACCTCAGAGCACACTGATTTTAGCCATACTTACAATACGATTGAATTTTGTTTCGTATATGTCAAATTAAAAACAACTGAAAGTTTTACTTGTAACTTCATGTATTCCACTTTTTTCTTTCATTCTTAATGAGAACTGCAGTAAATGTGCAATTTCCATCTTCATAAGGACCGCTAGAAAAGGCAATAACCCTCTATGCAATTATTATCGTATTACCTCGGACACGCTCTTTTTTTTTTTTTCTAAAACCTTCTCTATCTAGAGGAAAGGTTATTCAACATTTTCTACGCGTTTCGTTTATTTACTACCTTTTTTATAACTGATGCACTTAAGCTAAATAGTAATAATAATAATAATAATAATAATAATAATAATAATAAAAATAATACCCCATTCACCCTGTACAAATATGTAACAGTAATCAACTTGTCTCCCGAAACGTGGTTTCCGTTTTGTAACGGCTATTCCACTCATATTCCGCCGCGTGTTTGATATTGACCAATAACGTTTAGCAATTACTCGGATATAGACCAATCACGATCGTTTATCTTACAAAATGCTTGCTATTAATATGAGGATGATGTTTTATCGATAAAATGGTCTGCTCGTTACTGGACATGTAAGCATCAGTGTGTAGTGATTAATACGAAACATGCTGCCATTTAAGCATCACGAAAACAGATTATTTTATACAACATAACTTGCTTGGATATTGAAATAATAGAAATGTACATTGATTAAAAAAAAAAAAAAAAAAAAAACTTCGATTCGGTACAAGCCAGTTGGTGTGCTTTTATTCTGCTCTGCTGTTAGCTTACCTAAATGAAATTAACTATGTCTTATAAGCACCATTGGTAGCACTGTCAAAACATGGTAACTTGAATCGATTCATGGATGGTTGATTCATAGTATGCCTGCTGCGCAGTCGCGAATCTATCGATAAACTCGTCAACTCTCGTGGGATTACCTATGATAATTTCCTGTAACTGAAGCAGTTAAATTAATTCTGAAAATATTGTGTAATTGCAGAAGTAGTCAATAAAAAGCACGTCAGATTACAAGATTAAGGAACAAATCATTGCCCAGAAAGAAATAATGAATTTCACCTATTGGCTATTTCTCAGTACCCAACGCTGTATGTCCTCCCCATAAACAACTGTAGATAATAGTGGAAGATTTAAATCTTGGTTTAATTCAATTTAATTAAATTTTATGAAACAATAACAAAAATACAATATAACACGATATAATTTTAATGTGACTAAATCATAACAAGAAATATCTACTAATAGGCCTATAATAACCTACTTTATTGTCAGAGGAATTTTTCTCCTATAATATTCTCTACTTTATTAACATTTTAACTGTTCCCCAACTGTTGAAAATCGACAACATATCTATTATTATACAAATTATAACCATGATTTTTAATAACATAATTATGACTAAATGAAAAAACCTATTCTAAAAATGATATGCCATTTACATCTAACACATTATAGCTTAATGCAATTTTCTTGAGTGGTATAAGGTAGATATCAAATTACTGAATTAAGTTAACCGCTAAGGGAAATAAAATGTTCTAATTCCTGTAAATAGTAGCTAGAGATAAAGTAAAATCTTGAGCTAAAAGCTGTAATTTTGTTATTAACAGAATCTTTAAGTTGAACAGAATTTAATAGGCGATTAAAAAGTAAATACAGACGAAGTTTGCAGCCGGCATAGCCTCTTGAGGCGCTCTGATGACTGAAGGTAGCATGTTTACCGACAGCCCGGTCATTCAAGTACTGTAGTAGCATTTTCAGTATTACAAACGCCGTCTACGCCCTAGGGAAAGGAAATAATATGTTGTACTTCATTTACGTCTAGTCTGAAGCATATTAAACGCAATGAGCAACGGGGATCTCTGTTACGCCCCGTGGGTGTCCGGTGAGTATCATTCATTACCAGGCATCACGCATGGAGAGTTCTTTTAATTTGTTTGCGTGAGCTTTGAGATCACTGGACCCCACAATAAGAAGATAATACGTCTGAAAAGATCATTCTCCTTGCCCTGTATATGATGTGTTGTCTACTTTAATGTTTTAATTGCTTAGAACATAATTCTCATTGACCCCATTGCTATTTGTTCTGTCCAATTGCAGGGTATTTCATTGGAACAAGAGCGACAATAGCAACATTTATTGTAAACGCAATTTTTTAAAATTCGGCAGTAACAAGTAAAGAAAAGTGACCCCTATATATAGTCGGCGTGCAAATTTTGTATAAAGTGGGATGGATAGGTCTAGAACCGACCTTAAGTAAGCAAGCTTAGGGTTCCATGAAGTTGAGGCTCCCAGATTGTTAGATTTTAAAACGGTACATGAATGTGGTAAGGTTGTCAATCTAACGGCCAGTTGCAGAAAAGCAAATCAATTGTGATCAGAGATTTACGGGAGTTTAACCGGAGTTAGATCGGCGATCAGTTACAATCAGGTTACACAAACGACAAGCTATGCTAACGGACGATCAGATCTCTGGTCAGAATTGACCAACAATATTTTGCTGGTCAAATAACGATTCTCCAGTCAATTTTGCAGGTAATGTGTTTGTAAACAGACAGGCCTATGCAATGTTTATATGTGAGGTTTGAGATCAATGCTTATGCTTGATTGAATTGAAAAATATGCCTTCGGTATATAACGTTCCTTGACCGAAAGGGCATGTCATACAGTCGATTCCAACCGAATTCATGTGCAAGGAAAATAAGTTAAACTCTGCACTGTAGCTTAATATTTTAATGACATAATAACTTACTTAAGCATATTATGCAATACGTAAGAAAAGATAAAAACCACATTAGCCCACTTTTCCATCATAATTTCAGTTGTGCATAACGACTCTGTATATTATCTAAATCCCTCTAGGCATATACTTCTTGGGTTCTAGGCCTTTCTGGACTGCTTCTGCTGAAATCTGAAGCAATGTTTTGCCAGGCATTCTCTTTCTGCTTTGCCCAAACTGCATAAGTTCCCCCCCCCCATTCATTTTTATTGATGCTTGTTGTAACCTTCTTCAATATTCAGCAACAATGCTTTGTCATTGCCGCTAAAATTTGGGCCCCTTCTTGGTCAGACATTTTCACATAGCCTACGCAAAGAAAGTAAAATAGTTACAGCACAGAATGCCAATACGTATATGCGCAACACAGGCAAAATGGCCGCTGAAACAACTGAGTGCACTGCGACCTGGTTTAGCGTTGTTGCCACGCATGTTTCTCAGTCAAATCGAGAATCAGTTGATCGTAGTGACCTGTTCGGAGATAGCCATTCTGCAACTCAACACTGAAATGATTGACAATCAAACTAATCATAAATCAACTGATCAAGAAGCGATTTTCTGCAACTGGTCATTAGCCTTTATCCCCAGGTCTGCTCCTGTTACTAGAGGATGAGTCGAACCCAGGGTCACATTACCGGCAATAAGAAAGTGTTCAAATATTAAAATTGCATTACCTTCACAATGTCGTAGGGAATAAAATTCGATTGATGTTACGCATTAATTCTTATAACGAATAAAAGCACAGTTAAACCTCTCCAAGTTGGACACCTACAGTTCCATGAAAATTTGTACAACTTAATAGCGTATCCAATATATAAGGGGATTTTTTTTTTGTCAAGGAACTTTAATTTAACGTACTCCATATGATCAAATGAAACAAGTTTAATGAAAAAAGTAGTGGTGCATTTTATTGTAAATCACTGTACTAAGATTGATTAGACTTACTAAAAACATAACCCCTTGGTGTCATTATTAGTTGAGAAATTCAGTTAAAAAATATTGTTTTGATTTTTTAATGTCTGAAAATACCATTCACTTTCTATTTTACGTTATATTCCAAACAGAGTTGCAAATTATTCTGGCTGTCATTTAAAATACTGTTTTTGGTGAACATTGTTAGTTTAGAAATGCAATATTCTTCTGCGATTTTTCTACAGTTCATGACATTACACAAATGGTCGATAACTTCTTTCTTCTTTTCAATAGTTAACTCCACTAACCTAAGCATAGGCCAACTAAAATGTACAGTAGACCTACACAGTAAAATAAAGGTATTAAGCTAACATTTTAGAAGCAACTAATCCGAGGTGTTTAAAAATACCTACTCCTTCACTCCACTGTTCACCCTTCACTTTATTGACTATTTGTGTATAAACTTGGAACATTCAATTGATCTTCGTTCACCTAACCCTCCACTTTCACTTGTGACACTAATCCCTTAGCAGGTAGGCAAACATTATACAAAAGGCAATAGAACATGTCCAATTTATTACTAAGGAACTGTCCAAGTTCCAAGATAGAAAGGTGTCCAACATATATGGTATCATGGACATGTAAAAGTAGCCTATAGGATATTCACTGGTTGCAATGAAAAGTGTCCAAAATGGAGGGGTGTCCAGGATAAAGATGTGTCTAAAATTACAGGTTTTACTGTAGGCCTATTACTTCTTAATACTCTGTGGCTCTACATCCCATAGCGAAACAAGGACTACCAAACTCCGAAGCGTCTCTACCTCCGTCGTTCGATGTAGGCAAAAATGTGGTCAGGGCGTCGACACCTCATACCTTTTATCAAGTCGCTCCTCAGTTATCCTATCTAGACTGAGTGCACTCCGTTTCTTTCAAGAAGTTACTGGGGATCGAACCCGGGCCTGTGTATACCTAGTCAGCAACATTAATATTTAGAAATTATGGGAAAACGTGAAATAGGTCTATAGTTCTTTAATTCACATTTATCTCAAGTTTTAAAGAACGGCACAACTATGACTTTTTTAAAGATAAGTTTGTGAGAAACAGTGATTAGAAAAGTAAGCGGCTTGGAAATATATTTTGTTAGTGATACAGTCAAGACCTTGTGACATAGGCTATTATGTTTTAATTTAATTACTGTATCAGTAATCTCGTTCTCATCGGTAAGACATAGACACATAGAATTAGTTGTCTAACAATTTTCAATATAATTATTATAGCTGCCGGTATTAAAATGTCTTATTTTTTAAATTTAGAAATAATCTCATGTCCATTCTTTTAAAAAATGTTAATTAATTTCATTTGCTTTTTGGAATAACTAATATTATAGTTTGTTTTATTTCGGTTAATTGTTAACCTTATTTTAAGTAGGTACTGTTACTTCTTATCTGGTTAAAATATTTCATCCTATAACAATTTTTAAAGTAATTACATGCGCGAAAGCAGGAATGTGTATGAATTTGGCAATTTCATGAACGCAAAGCTGGTATTTTTCAAGTACGGTAATAAAAGTTCCTTGATTATATCTTGTGGAAATATCTGAACTTCACCACATAAAATTTATCAAGAATTCACATTAAAAAAAAGCTTACAATGATGTATTCAGAATTTGCCTGATTTAATTAACAAAACAAAACAAAAATGAAATATTACAAATGGACAAAAGGCTAAAAAAATAAAAGCCACATTAGAGGATTCAAAATACATACACTGAATAAAATAAAAATGGGAATGTGTTATTGTTTGGAAGGTAACCGGGAACAATAACCTTCCAGGCACTGTGGCAGTACCTGAAACTAAAATGTTGTACTCTTTAAAACTGAATGTAAATGTTTCATTATTAATAGATTCCGTGTTCATTGTATGAGGTTTTCACATTTTAGTGTAACATACGAGTCATGAAAAATTATTTTAGGTTTACTTTTTTCATAATTTTTTTTTAAGAATGACATTATTATCACTCACATATGATATTGAGACTTTTTCAGATTTTTTGTCAAGAATTGTAAATTTTCCAGTTTGTATTTTCATTAAAAATAATGCAAAATTCAAGAGTAAAAATAAACAAATTACAATAGTTCACCTATCACTTCCCTTGTATTTTTTTCATCGCAGGCATGTGTTATCATTTAAATATAAATGTTTTAAGTGAACTGACAAAAATTATAAAACAACAATAGAAGGGATAATGTGTAGAATTTTTACGAAGTTTTAAAAACTAAAAATACCTATAACAAAAACTATTATTGTATGGGGAAATGTGAAATCACTACAACCTTTCCAGGTGGAACAGCAGTGAAAAATTTCAATCCCTTGTACCAAAATTAAATCATCTTTTTGTTGTACATTCCAGAGAAAGAGAAAGAGAGAGAGAGAGAGAGAGAGAGAGAGAGAGAGAGAGAGAGAGAGAGAGAGACTGCTGGTGGTAATGAAAAGGAATAAAAGCGACAATTTTAAAATTCACTACGCCTTTCTGAAATTTCTCACGGTGATTTCAAAAGTGAATGTTATTTGGTGGTGAAATGCGTTTTCATGTTGGCAGCAGTGTACGATAAAAATCAATATCACCTTTCAGCTGTCATGTGCGCTATAATGTGGTTGACTCTACAGTGCGTAATCCATTAAAATAATATTTATGAAGTGCCAGTATGGTACTTTATGAGATTGTGTGTGGGGGACGAAAAATGACTGTCCGTCTGTCCGTCCGTCTGTCTGTCTGTCCGTGTGTCTGTACACGCCATAACTCAAATACGCTTTATTGGATTTTCATGAAACTTGATATACGCATTTATAATGTCCATGGGAAGAACCCTATTGTTATTGAACCAAATCAGTTCACCGGTACCGGCGTCAAACAAAAATTTAGTGTTTTTATTTAAAAGCGCCATAACTCAAATATGCTTTATCGGATTTTCATGAAACTTTGTATACACATTTATAATGTCCATGGGAAGACGTCTGTTGATATTGGACCAAATCGTTTGGCCGTTACCGGAATAATGCCTGATTTAGTGCATTTTTATGGTATTATATAACAAAAGGCCCCATAACTCAAATATTCTTAATCGGATTTTCATGAAACTTGGTATATGCAGTTATAACGTTCTTGGCAAGAAGTCTATTAATTTTGGACCTAATCGGTTGACCGGTACCAGAGTAACGACTAATTAAAGGTCACATTTTTTTTTTTTAATTTTTGTCTACCGGTATAATTTGACAGTTAACACTATTCCTTCACTTATGCTTATCAAACGACACCGTCAAACTGACTGATTTGGCCAAATGGTAACGCCTTGGACTCGTATTCTGGAGGTCCCCGGATCAAATCCCGGAGCCGGCCGATTTGACATGGATTTTTTTAATTTTATTTTTTATTTTTATGTAAGTGCGCGATTGTCAAGGTATCACAAATCTGTAGTTCTGCTGACGCTGGTCGATTTTAATCTGATTAGAAAAACTTATTTTCTGCATATCCTAATTGCAATTATAATTGATTCAACAATAATACTGGCACTATGTTATATCAGTTTACCTGATTTTATTATTATTTCACAAATGATATCGGCTGTCTAAAAAAAAGTACCTTATATGATCTGTATCTGGTACCCTATGATCCCCAGGTGGGGCGAAGGGGCCTCCAATGGAGGTTTCATTACCTATACTAATTTTGATATGCTTATTTTCCGAGAGAGGGCAGAGGGACAGGTGGTAAGCCCATCGCCTCGCAACCCCCCTCTGCAAAGTATTTCTTGGACGTGAAAGGGCCGAGAAATTTGGCTTGGAGTTCTTTTACGTGCCGTAAATCTACGACACGGGACCCCCAGCTTAAAGTCCCTCCCGGAGGACTCCGTGCCCAGGATTTTTACGTTCCGAAAAATCCATCGACCGCGGCCGGGTTTGATCCCGCACCCTGCGGATCTAGAGGCGGGCACGCTACCTCTAGACCACCGCGGCCGACACCTTATATGATGCACGTTGTAAAATGATTTTATTTTGATAGTAGGATTGCTTCAGTCGCCCTTACGAGCTAGTTTCATGAACATACCTACTCACAAAATAAAATCCTTCTTTTAGCCCTTGTATAATAAATAACTAAGTTTTAGATTTATGGACAGAAAACAAGTTCAAGTTCCTGAATTGCATAAAAACAAGCATTTCCTTATTATATTCGACACTTACCTTCTACCTTAGTATTATTTGTATCTGTAATTATTACTCCCAGAAATTTGAATTTCTCCACTTGTTCGAATGCTTTATCGATTATTCTAATAATATGTAGTGCATTATTTTGATGTTTTATAACCATATATTTGTTATTTTCTGCATTAGCCTAATTTCCAATCCAACATTCCTGCAGGCACCGAAAAAACTTTCTGAATTTCTCTTGATTGTGTTCATGTTATCGCCCAATTGATAAACATAATCTGCATAAGCTAAAATCGGGTAATTGCCTTTTAATTCTAATACCACTTTGTTTTCCTGAACTTTCCTAATGACATATTCCAAAGCGTAAGTTACTTAAAAGATAAAGGCGATAATGCATCTCCTTGCTTCAAACCACTTTTAATGGCAAACCTCTCTGATACAAGTTTCTCTACCCTGATTCTGATATAGGTTTCATTTAGACACGTTTTGATCAGCCTGACTAAATTCTGTGGTATCTTAAACCCATTGAGGATAGTGTATAATTTGTATCGCTTAACTGAATCGTATGCTTTTTTTAATCTATGAATAGCTGGTGGACGCTTATTTTCATACTATGTTTATAACATCAAAGTTTGATAATTCAGAACTGAGTTTGAAAAACAATTTCTAGAATTATCATTCCGACGTAAACGTTTTTTCTTACACTATTATTTTTATACCTAATGGTAAATAGGCGGAAATACTCGAAACCTACTGTAGTCGAAATTGTAAAACTGAAGAATATTTACAGTAGTTTACATCACTTTGTGTTTCTAGTCTTTGAGAAGTCATGAACAACAGTGCTTGGAATTGGAGAATGTTCCAGATAAAGGTTTTCGCGGACTGGTGTCATTCCTATTAAGGAAAAATAAAATAGGTAATTAATTTATGCAATACTCCTTTCCATATTTAAATTGTACTCCATAATGTCTTTGTTTATTTGTGCAAGAAAGTAAGTATTCCCTTGTAAAGTATGAAATAATGAAAGCTGCTTAAAGAAATTAAATTCTAACTGGAACATACCAGTGGACAATTAGAGCAAGTGGACAATGGACGTAGACATTATTTCTTAAAAAAAAAAAATTACACTAGAACCGCTTCATAATGAGGCAATTTATGACAGAACATGGAAAATTCAAATAATATCTTCAAGATTCAATAAAAATAAGTTATTCAGCATTTACGGTTCGGTCATTTAATGTCTTCTTTTTATTAATAGAATATAGTGGGTTTTTATTAGCTATAGCCCTAGCATCCCTTTGGCTCTTTGTACATGGAGATTGATAATAAATATTTCTAAAATTATCGATAATCTCAGTAATTGGATCAACAATGTTAAAACTATTTAAAAAATCTATTGATATAGATCTTTATTTTGTCTCTTATTTTTATCCAATTTCCAAAAAAATACTGTAAATTCACTGGCTTGTTAATGTTTGCCAAGATTTCTAATTGCCGATTAAATATATTTATATATATATTATAAATACATATTTTAACATACAATATATATATAATTTTTAACATTGCATATACAATATGTATAATACAATATATAATATAATACAATATGTTGCATGCATAACATTTTTAACATTATAGATCTGGATCCTATTATTATTATTATTATTATTATTATTATTATTATTATTATTATTATTATTGTTATTAGTATTATTTTACTCTTTATTATCCGAAAGTTTAAACTTATTTTACCCTAGGGTTTATTATGGTTAGGCCTATAGTTACTTACAAACATAGGCTATAATTAATCTCTAATTACTAAAGCATAATATACGGATATCAATTATATCTTAATGCATGAAAAGGGTAGGTTCTGGATGTTAAAATGCGTATTTTTAAGATATATTTCAATTTCTGTACTTGTGCAATTTCGTGTTCCATATAAATAACCACTCTTGCTATGGGCCTGCTTACACCATAACAAATAATATAAAACACGATAATACTTTTAATGATGACCGTAATTATGAAGCTGGGTAGAATTTAACTGCACTTCATATATTACTATAGAAACCGGTGAGTGGTAACGGTTTTGGATAACAGGAATATACTCAAATTCCCTTCATTCTTCATACAAAACTTGATAAACGGCAGTTTGCAGACAACTAGGGCCTGCATATATTCCGGTGATGAAGAAGAGGCCAAGCTAACTATATCGACTTTCGCATCGCTCAAGTAGTAATTAAGGATGGTTGAAAGGGGTAGTGGTAGGAGAGGTTACAAGTACGCAGCTCCGTGACCCGGAGGGGCTTTATTTACCGCAAATAACTTATCGCGTTGCAAGGAATACAGGTTCCATCAAGTGTACTATACTTACACCCAGATATTAATGAACTTAAATGGGCTTAATATTCCTTCGCTTGGGATTTTATACCATTCATTATGGAATTACCTCAAGCGTTTATAAAGCCACATTAGAACAAAGAGAACAAATTATAGACTTATTTCCAAGCCGTTAGTCAGATTTGGAGAAATTTTAATCGTCATTAGGTACGTTTGTAAATTTCTATAATTGACAAATCTCTCTTTCATTAACAGATTAGAATTTTGAACAATTTAAGATACTATAAATAACACGAAGCATGAAAATTTGACTGTGATTTTTGTTATTTCTAGTTATATGGTGAGTATAGAGAATATTTATCTCACGGTCTCGAACATATTATTTTCTTGTAATCGGTGTGTTATTCACCACGGGCCATCCTTAGAGATGCGCTATATAACCTACTCAACGAAAGAAGTTGGGAAATGTCGGGGTTAACGACTATAGCTAATGTGTTAGTCCTACGCAATATTATGGTTTAATGTGGGATGTCAGCCAGGATGCGTCTACTGTACAGTGTTTCAGATAAGCCCAATACATCAGAAATAATAATTTTGTTCTTGAAAGACAGGTTTTCAGTATTCTCTCACTGAAGATATATAGGTCTATATTGTAGTCTACAGAGTAAAATTTGTCCTGGGCGAGGATCCAGCCCGAGTTTTCAGTTTAAAATTTTAGATGAAAGTCCGGGTTCGACTGAATCCAGAATATTTCCTCTGCAGAATATTATATTGTAGATTTTTAAGTGTTCATATTTTCTACACCAATAATCCTAATTTCTTAAACACACAATTTCTATAAACCTATTTAGGTTTTTTTTTTTACAATCGATTTTTACAACTTTTTAAAATTTCAGCCGTGTTTGAACTTCCAAATACTATAGAGGACAATACAGGACATTTTGCGATATATCGAGGGACAATATCTTGAGCACCATCTAGCGGCCCAACCTGCTACTACTGAATACAGATGCAGTAACTACATACAAAGATATCAATCAATTTCTATGAGAGGAGCCGAAGTAGCCAACCTCGGCATGTTATGTATAAGGGATATGATTTTTCTATCTATCTATCTATGGTTCAGAAATAAATGCTGGTTTGGAAATAAATGACCTAAAAAATTTAAACAAAAAAGCAACATTGAAAAAAGAGAAAGTTGTTGTTGTTAGCAACCGTTAAGTTGAAATATTCGTGTTTTCATTGATATTTTGATAACTATTTCGGAAGTTCTGTGTTTTGTTTGCTCATTATTATTCTTATAATTACTAAAACAATGTTTTGGTCCTTAGTGTTTGGTGAAATTGCAGTTTATATGTGTTTTGAATATTTTAATTTGCCCCCAAGTTTGCAGGTTGTGCCACCAGGAGTGCTGCAAAATCTGTCCCCCATTTTTCCATTGTCAAAGGAATAAGTGTCCGGTATTGTCCTCTATAGTATTTGGTACTCCTTTTTAGCTGCAAGACCATATCAGGAGTTCGGGATCTGTGTCTAAACAATAGGGTAGGCCTTGGAACTATTGTTTGTCAATTGTTTCTATCGTTAGTATTTTGATGGAATAAATTAAGTGATATTAATTTTAAAAAGCCCATGTCCCACAATGTTTTTCACAAGCAGACAATGTTTACGTACATTTTATATTATAATGAATATAATGTGCCTTTCGCTATTGAGTTCTGGTGTGATATAAGAAATTTGTAATATTATTATATAACGTGAGCTTCTTGAAAAATTAAAGATAATGAACAATGACTTTTTTGTAATAATCGTTCATGATTATAATTCCTACTGACTATTACGATAGATATTGTTGTTGGTAAATACGACTGATCCACCTGAATACCTTCATGAATCGAGTGGATGTACGGATATAATCTCCTTGAAAATTTATCTGACTGCTATGTGTCACTCACACATCTGTTTTTATTCAGCAGATCGATGCTAGTCAACAAAAATGTAACAGGCTAGATTCGGTAGGGTATGCAGAGCAGTGTGGTTTCATAAATGCAAATTATATCTTATAAATTATTTGTCGGTGGTAATAGTGTCCCACGCGTAGGGAGGAAACCGGTATAAAACAGCAGAGCAAATATGCAAGCCAGAACAGCCAACCAGAGCAGAATTCATTTAGCAGTATGAAGCTTCCCTTCTGTTTCGATCCAGCGCTATATGACAGTATACACAGCCATACAGGCTGTACTGCATATTGTAGAATACAAAATAACTGAAGTAGAAAGTTTAACAGATTTTAGCATGTAAGACTGCATATAATAATGTCTGAACATGATATGCAGGAATACAGCAATTTCAATAATGAGATCAAAATGATAGAAAAAATAATCTGATGCGAATCATATAACTTCCTCTACCCAAATAAAAGTTTTGCCTCTTAGTATAATATGTTATGTATGACATCCTCTTCATGTAAATTGATTGTAAAAGTAAAGAGAATGTCATTTCCACATCACATCACATCACATCCCCGAAGGATACACATCCCAAATATGGTAAGATTCATGGATTCAATGTAACTTTCTTTACCCTAAGCATGGGTACCTTCCTCACTTCACAGCCTGATATAAAATAACAGAGAGTAATGCAAAGAGCGCGTATTCTGTTGTTTCAAACCGATGCAAAGCTTTATTGTTCACCATTGAGTTTCTATAACTAGTCTACCCTGTAGAAAGTTTTGAGGGAAAATGTTTCAAATAAAAGTTTAAGCTTTCAATATAAGCACTTCACATACAAAAGTTAAACAAAATCTTTTAAGCCGTTTTCGAAAAATCGTGAAAAAGGAATTTTCTTCGTGTAAACAGCATTAAAAGTACACTAAGAGAAAGCTGTCACCAATCTTCTAGTCACATTCCCAGCAGATACCTAACTCAGTTACAACATTTTGTTTTAATGCAATTTTTCGTTCTGGAGCTAGACTGTTCACAGAACACAGACACACACTCAGACACACACAGACAAGCACATAAACGTGTAGTGAATGTAGTATTTTTGGATTCAGGGCACTTATAAACGTATATTTATGTTAAAATCTCGAAATTTCGATACTTCCTGTAAGCCTACCTATATTAACGTATGGAATGGACAGAGGAAGTAATAGAATATTTTGATTCGTGAATCATCTAGCCGTGTGAACATATTTAAAATCAATCTTATGGGACGTTACTTGCTAAAACCGCGTGTATCTGAAACGTACAGGACAAACAAATGTAGCCTCAGTAGGCCTATTCCATTCCTGATGCTGCATAGAGATGTTTGTACATTTATTGCGTCTCGCCTTTCTTAGACGTACACGTTAACAGGGAATGTACTATGCTAAATTATAAGTAGCTGTATTAATTTTAAAATATTAACTAAACAGTAAGCTACAAGACAAGAGAACAGAATATATCATCTGCCTCTACAAATTTATCGGAAGAAAGTACTCTAAGCTGTAGATATATTAATTTTAAAATTGACCTACTACTAAATATTATGCTATAGCATACAAGATGCGAGTGCCTATACATATTGCCTTTTCTATTTAGTGCACACTAGCTGGTTACTTGTCCTTCAGAGTAGTGGAAAAATTATTCTGCACGGATTTTAATCTAGAACGTCATGAGGTAGTATCAGCTCTTTTTAGTACTCCTGGCGTTCTTCCAGAGTTCGACAATGACATCTGTTGGCATTTAACTCCATGCAAACCATTTTATTTACGCAGTAATATTTCAATATTTCACCTAATATCCTTACTATAAACAGAAGGATAATTACTATTATATTTACCTTACAATACATCATAAGAAAGAAATTGAATTTGAAAGGAATAGCTTCCACATTGCACGCACAACCTATGTGACATTTACACATGATGGTTTCGAAACAAATAACAGGAATAAGAACTTAAAAAATAAAACAGTTCCTCTAGAGAAGAAGAATTCTGGATTGTCCCCATAACGCTCGCAGCATTACCACGTTGTACAGCAATACCTATACGCTGCCGAAGATAATCTGTGGCGCGAGGATCGTGCGTAATGCTCTTCAAGATGTTCCCAATGTCTTTCACTAAATATTTGGCTTCTGCACACCAAGGGCCAAAGGTTTCCACTGCGAACACTGTAAATAAGTAGTTATTGGTGATACCCCGGTATTTATGCTGTTTTAGCTTAACTGCTGCTTCTGCAGCGGAACCGGCAAGTTTGGATGTCATTGATAAGTGGGAACCAGCCAATGTGTCGACGCAAGTGGCATCCCATAGCAGTGATTTACCATTCCTCCAAGGTATAATAGACAGCCCATCAGGGCGTTTGCCATCAGTGCGGCTGATTCCAGTTGGTTCTAGAATTGAAGGAATGCCTGCTGAGGATAAGGCACGTTTCAGGATGTCATTAAGGGTAAAATGTCTTGAAATTCTTCCCGCATTCTTCCTGCAGCTTAAACCATGGTAACCATACTGATCTGTAGTGACACCGCAAACACATTTATGATGGTAAATTTTAGAGCCTAGTCTCAAGGCTACCGCAATCCGAAAGCTCATGTGTGGTTGTCAAATATTTGATAAAAACCATATCAATGTCGTCTGTGCGAGAAAATCAATCAAGTCAAGCCCGACAAGATCAGAATTAGACGCTGGAAGATATATTGCCCAACGCTACTGGGAGACATGGGAAAAGCGCTAGCCTCTCATGAAATTAGATTCAGTCAACACAAGAACTGATAATTATGTAACAAAAACACGCATTGCTCTTAGTGAATGTCTCTTGTCGTGATAATTATTTATATACAATGATCGTTTAAAGAGCTGTAACCAAGTAGGTGTATCTACTCTTATTGTATGCTTCAAAACAAAGGAGGCTACGTTAATTTTTGGAATGTATTCAGGTTAATAAGTAGGGCGTGAAGTATTTACGTGCATCTGACTATGTTGTTATTGTTTAATGACTTGCATTCTGATATCTAATTTTAACGATTATATTAGGTGAAATAAGGAAGATGATTCAATGACTATAATGCTATGTCTTTGCGGGTATAAAAATATGTTCATGTAAAATCTCAGCTCTATCAGTTTAATAGTTTTTGTAACAAATTGGTATAAACAAGAACAAATACATTTTTATTTAAGTATATGATATCAAAACAAATCTAACATATAGAGCGCGCAATATGCAGATGATGTTTCACGTGTCTAACGATTGCGTCCCCGGTACAGCCTAATCAACTTATTTTTTTTTCTTTCTTCGGTAGGTTTCATTTGCGTTATCAAATGTAAACAGTACCAGTACTTAAATATAATGCATAATTTTCTTTCAAGCACATATGCCCATAGGCGTAACCAGGCCGACCATATGGGGGGGTTATAACATCCGCGGGGTCTGGGGGGTATGGAATACCCCCCAGGGAGAGGGGGGTCCGGGGGCCCTCCCACGAAATTTTTTGAAAATTAAGACGTAAAATAACAAGTTTTAAGCTCCCGGGGGCTTTCCCCGGAAAATGTTAAAAATTAAAATGCAAAATAACGAGTTTTAAGCTTCCGGGGGTTCCTCCCCGAAAATTTTTAAAAAATTAAGACGTAAAATAACGAGTTTTAAGCTTCCGGGGGCTCCCCGGAAAATGTTAAAAATTAAAATGCAAAATAACGAGTTTTAAGCTTCCGGGGGTGTACCCCCGGGAAATTTTAAAAATTAAGACTCAAAATAACGAGTATTAAGCTTCCCACGCTTTATACTTGTATTAAGTAATTTATGGGCAGACTTTAAAAAATTATACAATTTTCCTTTTTTTAATCAATGGGGGGGTTCAAACCCCCCCCCCCCTCGGTACGCCTATGCATATGCCGAAAACTGTTACTTTGGAAAAGGAGGAAAGAAATTCCATGAAAAAATTTCATCACAATTTTCTACTTCACAAAATCCATTCACTAGCTATTGATCTCCCAGTTCCATGAAATCGTAATTAGGGAAGTGATCCATTCCAAAGCTTATAATTATATTCTAAGAAACCTTATCCGATGTTGACCTCACCCTCATTACGAACACTCTTATAAATGGCCATTAAATGCTTATATTACACAGATGTAATCTCACTCTGAGCTAAACTTCGATTGCCTTTCAGTACCATTGAACATACGAAGATGAATCGAAAAGGCAATATATATATATATTTTTTTTTTACAAAAAGTTTAATAGGTACAATTACAAACAAATGTATACATGAAGGGATATCTTTTGTCTATTTTTATATATAGTCGCCAAGTTTCTCAACACGTTTCTCCCATCGTGATACCAGTCAGAAAACCCTTTTCATAGAAATCCGTTCGGTGAATGCTGCAGACTATATTAAACCATTATAAAGTTGCGTCGTGCCCTTCGTGACAAATGCTGTAAGATTCATGCTGATAGTGTCAAACTTTTTCACGACAATGCTCGCCACCATGATGCTGCAGCTGTTCGTGAGAAAATCAACAAATTTGGTTGGGAGGTGCTCCATGAAGAAATTCCTGGCCGGTAAACGCTTTGCATCAGATGCAGAAATGAAAACAGCAGTTCGCACATGGCTATACTCCAACCGAACGGACTTCTATGAACAGGGTATTATGAAACTGCTATCACGACGGGAGAAATGTGTTGAGAAACTTGGCGACTATATAAAAAAATAGACAAAAGATGTGCCTTCATGTGTGCATTTGTTTGTAATTGTACCTATTAAACTTTTTGTAAAAAAAGTATATATTGTGCGTAACTGATGTAGATAATGCTTCCTCAGTACTTCAACCCTTAGTTTTATTAATT
Organism: Ectobius pallidus; assembly: GCA_964059195.1. Classification (NCBI taxonomy): domain Eukaryota; kingdom Metazoa; phylum Arthropoda; class Insecta; order Blattodea; family Ectobiidae; genus Ectobius; species Ectobius pallidus. The sequence goes on along the minus strand of CAXKWD010000007.1, from coordinate 88,202,451 downwards.
TTGTAAAATTATTACTAGTTACTATAGTTGTAAATGAGAAAGTATAAGCAGGCCTACACTATAACGTTCCTCCAGACAGGGGTTGAATTTGGAAAAATCCTGAATTACGTATTTCATAATTGAGGCTCTAGAGTATATTTGCTAAGTTTCAAGAAAACCCAACGAATTTCTTTTTACAATTACAAACTTTTATATCTTATCTCCTTTTCATCTCCTTAAGGGTTGACTTTCAAAGAATAGCCTACAAGAAATACAAGAAATACGAAATATTTATTTTGGAGTACTTTTACCAACTTTTGAACAATCATCACATAACAATCTCCATGTAAATCTTAGTTTATAAACTCCTTAGGGGTTGTATTTTGGGAATTGATAAAATGCGTATTTCATTGTACAATATTTTATGCTAAGTTTCAAGAAAATGGACAAAATTGTATTGTTTCCAATACAAACATTTATACCACTTTTCCACCTCTTAGGGATTGAGTTCCACAAAATGAGTATGCTTGTTTCTGACCTTGAAGCAAGGGTTCGTCGTATCAAAAATTGTTTCAGACAAAAGTTTTAGAAGTATAATATTTAGAAGGTCTACAGTAACTTTGACTTTATTTGATATTGTGCGTACCAAGTTTTCCTACAACTTTGCTGAAAGAGAAGATAAAACGTTATCTTAATTTAATATAAGAACATAAATTCTAGAGTGATAGGGAAAAAGCGAATAAGTCAAAATTCCAGAGTTTCAGGAATGACAAAAAAAAATTCATTTCCACAGCATTGTTACACTATTTAGTTCAGTCCACCAGATATTTTTACACAGTATCTTATACTATGTAAAAATATCTGGATGGACTGATCTAAATATTGTAACAACGCTGCGAAAATAAATGGTTATTTGTCTCTCCTAAAACTTTGGCCATTTGACTTATTCGCTTTTTCCTATCACTCTAGAATTGTTTTAATAATAATCTGATGATTTCAACTCCAATCTATGAAAGATAAATATCTCTAAGAACAGCACAAATTACATTATATGTGTTGAAGTACAATTAAAATCTGAAATTTCCTGAATCAGTGAGTTCTTGTTAGCACTACATTTTTAAATTCACAATAACAACTAAATACAGGGCGTTTAAAATTCTTAATTGGGCTGAGAATAGTAATTTTACAACCCATGAAGGTAATTCCGTACGACATGGTTAAATAATTGGTTATTTTTTAATCATATCAATCATTCATTTGGATTAAACGCCTAATTTTATAATGCAGTCTATGTGTATAAACAGCCTATATCCATTAGAATTTTAATTCATATTCGTTATGAAAATCTGACTAAGATTACTTACTAATAATGTATGTACGGTAATCTATGCACGATATTCGTACGTAACTATGCTTATGCATATAACTATTTCATAAAATATTTATATAAAAATGCAGGATATACTGTACTCCAAACCTTACATAATACCTAAGTATTTAATTTAATTTAAGGCGTATGAAATTCTTCCAATGTACCTTATTCTTATTAATGTAGAATATCCGTACATGATGTTTTGATTATTAATAAATAATTAAATATGTCAATGAACAATTTTCATAATCTCTTACCTTTTTACCTTTTTCATCAGAATTAAGCACTTTTAATATGTGTAAATGTTATATCTCCGTTTCTATAATTTAGATTCACACTAGGCTCATCAAACTATTGCATATAGGTGGAACACTTCACCCCTCTTTATTATGTTACCAACGAAGTTATAAACGTTTTGTCCTTCGGCCTGTATTTTTCAACCCTCTTTGGTTAATGGTTAGTGTCAGGAAAAACCTTTAAAACTAATGTTTTGTCACAACACTTAGGAGGCATAATAACTTTTAATGGCTGAAATTTTTTAAGTTCTCAATAAATCTGACCCATTTTTCCCCCTTCCTATTTTCTCTTATATTAATGTATCGGCATAGAATTAATTTGTGCAAATTTACAGCAGTTATCGTGTCCATAAAACTTTGTAATGTTTAGATATGTACATAGCCTATATCCATATACTGAATACATAAGTATATAAGTATATATATATACAATTCCATGTCCTCTTTCAAAAATTCTTATTTTTACAAGAAGTGATTTCACTTCCCTAAATTATCAATTTGATCTAAAATTCTAGGTCTAAACCTGTGATTGCGGTGGCTGAGCTAGTTTTTTCTTGCATACATCACACTGAATAACATTTCCTTATTTTTTCAGAAGCAAGCCGGAAACTGCTCCTGGAAATCGTAGTCTACTGGGTTCGGCCAAAAAAGGATTGTAAGTAAACTGACTTCCAGTTAACAAACTGTTATTTTTCTCCCAGGGAAATCCTTTTGGCACGCAGGGAATTCCACACGGATGTTGATTTCATCGTCCCCCAAAAATATTCGTTTACTGTACCATTATTGTTTAAATATTCAGTATGTCATCTGCGTAAATTTTCTTTTCTTTCTCCAATAATCACCCCATCAGTGTCATTTTTCTCTGAGGTTCTGCTTATTTTCGTTTCTGGATAGAGATGCTTTACCTAAACTCATAGCTTAAATGTACATTCTTGATTTAAAGTAATTAATCACCTTAGGCCTAATAGAGTAAGAATTGATGGGAGTGGGCTATAAGATGAGTTAAGCAGGAGTAGAATTTGAGTTACCAATTTACCTAGAAAAGGGATTTTATTTACCTATTCAAAACTGTTCACTAAGTGCCCGGGATTCAACTTACCCCCTGTATCAATGACACTCGAACTTAGTTCCCTCTTCGTTATAAACGGTGTTAATAACGTCACTTACCATTTCTCTTTTAACACTACAAATTTTGATTTTTTTTACATAATCTAAAGCAATGTACACAATAGAAGAATGAATAGCTGAAGTTTCCTACCGACTGCGTGGAATGAAGTATGGTGAAGCGCGGGACAATTTCTAGCGCAAATTTCACAAACCAGTTCCTACCAGACACGCCATTAAGAACATGGTGAACACATTCAAGCGAACTGGTAGTGTTACTGACGAACAGCGAACTGGGAGACCGGCTGTAGCAGATGAAACTGTGCAAAGGATTCAGGAAGCGATTACACGCAGTCCCTCGCATCAACCAGAAGACTAAGCAGGGAACTTGGTATCTCGCACACCACTGTGTGGAAAACACTGCGATTCAAATTACATAAACATGCCTACCACATTAAAATTGTTCATAAACTTGAAGATGAAGACTATGCCACCAGACAAGCTATGTGCTATGACTTACTGGATGCTGTTAGAAATGAAAATTTGATGCAGTATGTTCTATTCAACGACGAGGCAACATTCCACACCTGTGGACATGTGAACAGACATAGGCTAACTGTCGCATTTGGGCAGATAAACAGCCAAATGCATTACAGGAATGGGAAAGGGACTCGCCAAAGGTAAATTTGTGGATGGGAATCACAAAATCTAAAGTGTATGGACCCTACATGTTTGCTGAGCGAACAGTATAACTGGTATCACCTACCTTGACTTACTGCAACAGTTTTTGGAGCCACAGTTGATACAAGATGGCATTTTGGATTTTGTAGTCTACCAACAAGACGGAGTACCTCCCCATTTTGCCAGAATTGTCCGGGACTACCTGAATGACACTTTTCGTGGGAGATGGATTGGCCGTGCATGCCAAGACTTTGGGCTCCCCGTTCGTCCGACTTGTCCCCAGGGGATTTTTTGGCCTGGGGTGTATCAGGTGAAAATCACTGGTCATGAACAATTAAAAACAGCATTTATGCCGCTGCGGAAGAGATAACGCCAGATATGTTAGCAAGGGTGTTTCGGGCTACAGAGGAACGATGGGACTTGTGCTTAGATTTGCAGGGTCTACACGTTGAAATGTATTGAATTTTTTGTTCAAAATGTCTAAATGTACGTTCATGTTGTTTATAGTCTATAAAAACCGCTAGACTTTAAAAACACCCGATATTATGTTAGTGCGTTTGCAAGAGCCTTTGGTACGCTCTTATTTATATTAGCATTTCTTTTGAGGAAGGAACTATTGCGAAACGACATGGATACCTCAACACCCAGTCGACTGTAATTCAGAGTAATTTTCTTTATCATACTACCTCAAAATATTGAATGCAAGCGTCTAAAATAAGAGATTTCCTTAATAAATTCATATTGGACACCACAATAGGGTATTGTTATAGCCTATACTTGTTCAAACTATTAATATCATTATTACTTTCATTTATACGATATTACTACAGTATGTTATGATTTCGGTAAAATCATTATTATTTGTGTTGTTTCTACAAACGATTTATAACAGTAGAACTATATAAATATATTTTTTTTCAAAAACGTAATCAAACTCGCAGAACAAAAGCTATAGGCCTAAGCCTATGTATAGTTTGTTATAACGATCACCAATATTGATGTAACCTACAACATAAAAGTAAACCGAAAATGCGATTGTAAAGGATTTTAAATTTTGATTTGCTACTTTAATCATTTGAAAACCTACATGTAGCCATCATCATTGACACAAAATTGAATCCATAAATCGGTTTAACCGCAATGCTTTATAGAATTTAATAACATTTACGTAGGACGAATCCCATGTTGTTAATGCTCACATATTACATACAAAATTTGATCCAATAAGGGCTGTAACACATGTTTCCTTTCATTCTCAATATTCTGAATATCGTGTTTTTGTGGAATAGAAGTAATAACAATAGGCCTAATAATAGTAATAATAACGGTAATAAATCTTATGCTTATGAGAAATGCATAATTTTTTTTAGTAACTAACTCTAGTCCAGTCTATTTTTGTTTAGCTAGTCTAGTCTAGTTCAGTATTGTTTAGTTAGCCTAGTATAGATTTATTTTGTGAAGCTAGTCTAATCTAATTCAGTTTAGCTAGTCCAGTTTAGTTAGCTTAGTTTAACTAGTCTAAGCTAGTTCCAGTCAAGCCAGTTGACTACGCGAAGCGAGATAGGCCGATAACCGGGGAGAAGAGACAAGAATCGTGTAACAATCCTGGGACCATAAACCGTGAGTCTCGTGCAATCGATTTACGGTACTTTGAAGAACTCAAACTAGAAGTTAGAACCTCTGGACAAAATTTATACGACTTTTCAAGTTCAAAAAATTCTTTTGATTCGAGTCGTGAGCTGGCGAATCGATGATCCTACCATCTATCACTCTGTCCTAAAAGAAAAAACAATCTAATTCGAAAATTAAACCTCCCCGTGAGGCCCGATGGTTTTGGAAAATGAAGAATGGATTGTTTGCTCTATTTTATACCAGCAGGTGTCTGTGGCTTTGCCTGTGGTTATTTACTCAACCGCTACATATATTATTTAAATCGTTTAGCCTATTTAACAAACAAAAAAGTTAGAACATAAATTACATAACCGGTTTTTACATAAATTTCATGAATTACATAAATCCATTTTAATACTGTTAGACAGTAAATACATGATTAAAACTACTAAAACGAATATTGTGCTATCTTAAGGACATAAAAGTTATTCCTACAGATTCCAAATTGAACGATTAAAACGAACCACAGATTTATGAAACCTACCTTTACATGCAAACCATGCATAAACATTTAAAACTATTGATAACTAAAAAGCTAAAAATTCGTTTTAGAGATGAATTTCAAAATTAAAGTGCTCCGCCCGGGAAAAGAAGACCTCAAATTCCAGTTCCCTAGTATAAAAAAAAAGTTTCGCCCAAATAATTCAATGTTTTCCCATTTAGTCCCGAATTCATTATTCCCCTCCTGTCCCCCTAAGCACGTCGCAATGTTTTATACAAGAGGATCAAGCAGAACGGGCTAACAAAATCGAAGCGATCGACATACTGATGTGTTGTGTTGCAAAAAACTATTTTAGCGATGTTCTTTCTTTCTCAATTGCTACGGCCACTTTCAATTAATTTCACAATTGAATAAGGTCTACACGGAAACACCAGCTCAATTATTAGGCTATTTTATATTAAACATACCCCCAGTGCATGTAGATGCAAGCCTATGTCAGATAATATAGGATTTTCGGTTAAATGACGCTTGGATAATAAGAAAACTAATTATTTTTGTGAAAAAATACGAATTTTAAGTTTTTTTTTTTTCAAACTTTAGGCTTGCAATTTTTCTTAAAATTTTACACTGTCAGAACTCATACATCTAATTGCTTACAACCATTAATTACTCGTATGTATTCTAGTTTCTGAGATTTGCGTCATAAAGTTTAATATTTTAAACTGACAGTGTATGACTTTCAACTTCGCCTTAAATAACAGAAACTGAATAAAAGATATCGTAATGACTCTGTCTCTAGGGTATGGATTCCAAGCATCTCGTCCATGTTACTTACCCTTGGGAGACGAGGCTCTGGCAGGCAGTGATATCGTAAGGGGAGGTTTCTCCTGTTGAATGGTCCAGCTCAGATAATGATGTCCATGTCACATCCGCAACTTGTGCCTGGCTTTGAATGCTTCTCGTTAGTCCAACAAGATGGAGAGCGGATATTTCCATCCCTTCACAGGTGCCGAACCACTCGCAACTGAATAGAAAGAAACAACAAGGAAATGAAAAATATTTGAAGATCACATCAGTGAGAAAAGTCTTTGTTATCCTTTTCACCTATATTATATTCCTACACTCATGTTATTTATCTTCTTTTTTGTGTTTCTCCATTTAATTTGTATCTACGTAAGGTTTCCCGCCTTCCTTTAAACGCTCTTTCTTCCTTTCATTTAATAATTCCTTCTTCCTTACATTCTTTATTTCCTTTCTCCCTTTCAATCATTCCTTCTAACCTTTATATTTTTCCATCTTCTTTATCTGTTTACTTCTTGCAATCTTTCTTTAATTCCCTATTTAATCCTAACATTCTTCTTTCTTTCTTTCTTTCTTTCTTTCTTTCTTTCTTTCTTTCTTTCTCTCTTTCTTTCTTTCTTTCTTTCTTTCTTTCTTTCTTTCTCTCTTTCTTTCTTTCTTTCTTTGTTTCTATTTCTCTCATTATTCTTTTCCTTATTTTCGCTAAATTATCTTTTCCTCGTCATCTTTTTCTTTCTTTCTTCTGTATTTCTTCCTTTCTTAGTTATTTCTATCATTCCTCATCTTCTTTCATTAATTCATTCTTTCAGTTTTCTATTTCGTTATTTCTTTCTTTCTTTCTTTCTTTCTTCCATTCTTCTTCCATATTTCTTTTTCTATCTCTCTCCCTTCCCATCATTTCTTCATTTCTTCGTCTCTTATATCCTTCTTTCATTTTCCGTTTTTCTTTATTTAATTATTTAGATCATTCTTCCTTATGTTATTAATTTAATTCTTCCTAACTTACTTCTTTAAATCATCTTTCTTTATCTTCCAATAATTAATTACACTGGTAGACAACTTTTAAAAGTTAAAGGAAGAATAAAGGGTGATTCTTGCTCAGTTTTAGGCTATGATTTAAAATCTTTTTACAGAACTTTTCCATCAGCCACAGTTTTGGAGTAATCGTATGAATTACATTCTTGGTAAATATACATTTCATAAATAAAACACCTTAGCTAAAGTACGTTTTACGGTACATAAAATACGTGTGAATTATTTTTTTTTACTGTACTTTGTTTGAGGAACACCTCTCTTGAGTGTACAGTAGTAGCATAATGAGTACTCATTATGGTAGTAGTTTGCCAACATATTTGAACTCCATTTTCCTTGATAGTACCTTTCCATTTCAGCGATGTCCTGGTGTAGCCTAAATGCTTGCCATTTTCGTCGATGATAGCGCCGAGATTCTCAAGGAAGAAATCAAGATGGGAGTCCCAACATGTTTATTTCCAAAAACATATTACATCCCAAGACCTTATAATTCTCATTCAGCTCACTGACAACTTCCCTGTAATGTTCAGACTTGTAGTTTCCTAGAATGTTCATGACAATGTTTTTGAAAGAGAGCCATGCAATCGATTTTTTGAATATTTGACAGGATTTCAATCTGTGAATCATAAGTTCCCTAATTTGAGGGCCAACAAATATTCCCTCTTTTAGTTTCGCTTCACTGGTGTTTTGGAACTTATTTTTCAGGAAGAGATGTTGCACTCTCGTCATGATCCATTGTTTTTACAAAATTCTCAATCAAACCTAGTTTGATGTGCAATGGAGGCAGTAAGATTTTGTCATCACTTACAAGCGATTGATAAACAACATATGCCTGTCTTGGATTTAAATACTTTCTTTGGCGGGCTTTCTTTTTTTAAATACAATGGTTTCTTCGAGGAATTGATGAACAAACGCCAATCAGGTTTATATTCGACACCCAGTGACTCCATCAAAGAAGCAACATTATTACAGAAAACTAGAAATAAATGTTTAGAATATAAATGCTTAAATTCCTTATTCAAAAATTAGTTTGCGGTCAAATTAATTCAAAGAGACGTAAAGTAAAATATACACCTTTAGAAATTAAAATATTGTCTATTAATGACTCCCACTGTACGGAATGCTTATAGTTCATTATTATCTAACAACGTTAATTTTAAAATTCCTCCGGAATTATTTTGAACAGGCTTGAAAGGCAAAATTTACAGGCAAAAAATTATGCATGACATTTTCCACAATGTGCAGTATAACATTTTTATAATGTGATGTACTTTCAAGAGCACTAATAGTTTACTGGGTAATTAGTAAACTTTTTACATCTCTTACCCTTAGTTTAGATGATGCCTCTTCCAAGTTTTTATTGTTATTTTCAATACCTTCCTTTTCTTTCCTAAGTTCTCTTCTTGCATTTTTATGCTTTATTAGTCTATAATTTTTTATTTTTGGAGATTGGTCTACTCAAAAATCCATATCATGTACCACTAACATGACCAGCACCTGAACTGAAAGTATTAATATGGGCTGCCACTAATAATGCTTAATACTGAACAACTTAACATGTTTAATTTTTCTTATTCTTTTTTCCCAAATTAGATATAAAATTGGAACTGCTTCCTCATTGCTCCTTGTGTTTCCCACACACAAAAGATTTATGGTTCAGATTGAGGTTGGGTGGTAAGCAGAATGTATGTTTCGTTACACTTGAGTAGATAAATATACACATGAGAACTATAATATAAAACTGGAGCACCCTTTGTTTCAAGCCTTGAGGAATAACAAATTCAGCTTTCTACGAGAAAAAGTATAATATAACATCCTGAATGAGCCTCACATATACACATAATCTAAATACAATTGTACGTATAAATAGAACGTCATGGTAACGAAACGAGATACTGAAGCGGAAAACAATGGTGAAGGAAATACATTTACATCTCTCTTTGTATTATTGTAAACATCCTGGCAATGAAGTTTTTAAAACAAATACTCGCATCAATTCAGATCCCATAAAATATTTTAAGACGAGGATATTATACCCATGTAGAATTCAACATCATAGTTGGAAGCAAGACATTATCACCACTTACGTTATTTATCTTGTAGTCTAATGTTATATCTCTTTCAAAGAAAAAACTGCATCGTTAATTATGAGTGCGGTATCAATCGAAATATTTTTATTTCGGTGTAAAATATTTATATACTTTTGTATTTAACTAAGAATTTTACAGTAAAATGTTAATTTAAAAATCGCTAAACTTCAGAACAACGTGACCGCAAATACTATAGTATAGTATAATATGAACATGACTACATGCCGATTGAGGTCTGCAGCTAGGCTAAACGGCCCGACAGGCCGTGCCAATGTATCATTTCGTAATCCCAAACAAAATAACACATCCATAATACGATTCCAAATACAGGATTACGAATAAAATTAGTTTTATAACAGCAGGAGTTACCAGTAACTTAAGAAATTATTATAAACTAAAGGATTGAACGTCTTAGTGTAATGATGTTTTATGAAAGGTATAGAAGGGTAAAAAAACTGAGGCAATAAAGTAAGTAGTGACAGGTAAATTCTAGATCAGTGACAGGTTATGTTATGTTAAGAACAGTTAGGCCTATATTAGTTAAGCAGTAGTATTCTGAAAAGCGCGGCGTTCGTTACATGCCAAGTAACAATGTTTTATGAAAGGTGTGGAAGGGTAAAAGTTTCTATATTAAGATAAATAGTGACAGCTAAATTCTAGGTCAGTGACAAGTTATGTTAGGTTAGGTTAGAAACAGTTATATCAGCTTACCAGCAATATACTGAATAGCGCGAGGTTTAGTGTGTCCCATACTGAATCTCTTCTGCGATGAGAAATTTTACCACTGCACCAGCGTTCCTCTCCGCGATTTGGAGGGGCACAGTCGCTAATCGCGGAGCATACCTCACTGTTGGCTGACTACGCTATTCTGAAGGAGTTCCAAAAAAAATGTTCGCGTTCTATCGAAATCTATCTCTATTAATTAACTTATCTACAGTAAACTCTTAATGTGTATTTTCACTACACTACCTATTTACGTGCAAGTATTAGGCCTAATGTATTTCCTAGCGGATTGTTAAAAAATTGAATGTGGTTTTATTTGTACTTTCTTAACCTTTACGGCTGCTCAAAAGATAAAACTTACATGTTAGTGAATCATATACAAAAACAATTTTTATTCTCAGAGCATTCTGTAAAATCTGCACGTATTTTAAGCATTTCTTGGTAAAACCCAATTATAGATGCCCACACTCTTCATAAAATGCCAGAAATTACATTCATTACTTATCGTTCTGTGGAAAGGAGATGTTGCCGTCAAGAATAATTTTGTCCAGCCTACTCACACTATTATACCACCATCTGGCGGAAGCTAGCGAAATTTCTGCCATATTTACTCCTCAGAATATACAAGAGGCCCGGGCGGCTTGGGTCGCTTAAATCCTAAAAGGGAGAGGTCAAAACTACGAAAAAGAAAGAAAGAAATATACAAGAAACTCATAACTGCCTGTTAACGGTGTAACTTCACACAGCAAAACCAGTGAGAATGCTAGGTAAACATGTTGATAAACCCTTCAAACCACGCCCAAGATGAAATATGGCACACTAGAAACGCGAGGAATTCAAGGTGCCGTGGTAAACTAATATCACTGTTCCTAACCTAACTGCCACTAACTTAACTCTACGTGTCACTAACACTAATATAACTGTTCCTAACCTAACAACCACTGACATGGTAAAATTCAAACCGATACCATGATTTAAAAGGTGCAAGAGAAAGCATAGTTGGATTTCCTGCTTTGGAAGGAAAAACATCCCACGTACGTATGAAGTTGCATATCGCTAGAACGGGCCCTCTTCGTTGGGACCATGCTAATTTCTTACGTGAATGTGTGTACGATTCCATACATACCGTGGGATAGTATTTGACCGAAAAAAATCCCGCAGCAGAGCTGGGACTCGAACCTGGAACATCCCAGGTAACTGTCGGAAACGCTGAAAAGGCGTTTAATCGATGTTATTTAAATTTAAAATTAACCAGTCCTAGTACAAAAGTATGAGAAGTAAATATGATTAAGCAATCGAAAGCAATTTCAATATTTATTGAATTATCGCTACAGAGATCTACGGGTGAACTGAACTTTACATTTAAATCACGAAGCCCAAGCACTTCTAAAATTATAATCAGAAAATAGTATTAATATGTAGTTTTAATTACATTTACCTAGATTATTATGCTTATATGTGTATAGTAATGAGTTAATCAAAGCTAGACATTTTCTCGATAGGAAGTCAAGCTGAAATTACTTCAGAGCTATCGTTTAACGTTTATCCACTCGTCAAATTATAGAAGAATCATGGATATAATACTAGGTCACCTTCTCTTGGTTAAAAGCCGAGATGGTTCATGCAGTGAAAACTGGTCCAATCATTTCCAACCCCTAATCGGGCTAACCTCATCTTCGAAAACTCTAGGAAGTTTAGTCTTATGATGGATGCCTCTCATTCAGACATCCGTTCCTTTCGAAGTCCGAAACACAACAACCTACGCGGGAACCTGTTCTACAGGTCCTCCTGCTAAGGTGATATAGCAAATAGTATTTTTTACGTTCTAAAAACAAATCTATGTAATTTTAAGAAAACTCTTAATTTTTAATAACAAGTTATTGTGAAAACTGGTATAAAGACAGGCTAATATTTGGTCAAGCTGACAGCGGTCCCGAGAAACCCTACTGGCCTTATTAAGCTGAGACCCTTGCTGACTGAGGGAAAATTAACAAAATAACTTCTATGTATTCATATGTGAAAAATTTTGTATGTGCATTAAACTTTCTTACGCCCTAAGCGCCCAATACATACAAAGTCCCTTTATTAAGAATCAATACTTTACTACAGGAGGTTTTAGGGACCCCTCACCCATTATAATGCCTCGATTTTATGGTCGTCCTTTAATCCAGCAGGAACCTATAATAATATCGAGGAACTAGTTCCTCTCAAATTAATTTCTAATAGGGTGTTCAGCTTGCATTGTCTGCACCGCAATCTGTTAATTTCATTAACCATGCCCTATAGAAGGGTGTGACACTTGATGACAACACGAATGTGCTCAAGTCTAATCGGGTGGAGATAAATAAACTAAATAGATTTTATACGGATTTCATAGCATCACGAAACAAATTATCTCCATTTTATATTCTACACATAAATGGGGAGCAGTGAAGTTTATAAATAAATAAGTCTAATGCTTTGAATAGACCGCCGGCGTGGTCTTGTGGTTAGTGTCGCTGACTACAGATCCGTCGGCCCGGGTTGGATCCCCAGTACCTCCTAGGATTTTTCTGAGGTAGGGAGGCCTGGTAGGGGTACACTCAGCCTCGTGATTGAAATTGAGGGGCTACTTGATAGAGAAGTAGCGGCTTCAGTCATGGAAACCACCATTAACGGCCGTGGGTGTCGGCATGCTGACCACATGCCCCCAATCCTGCCGTCTACCTATGGTAGATGACGCAGCGGTCGGGTGGTAGGCCTTGGGTCTTCTGGGACGTTAGCGCCATCTAGTTAGTTAGTTAATGTTTTGAATAAATAATCGTCTTTTAATAATTTTCATGCAGACTGCAAGAGGCACGCTCTATTCATCCTACTTTACTTAGGATGAGGTAAAGTAAAAATCATGCTAGATAAAGTATAAGTCATTCAAACTTTAGTTTTCAGTCCCTGTACAAACATTACAAGCCTGATCACCACCTAACCGGAAATTCACAGTAGATGCACTAGAGGCACGCTCTGTTTATGCTGTGAATTGACACTCCGTACACAGGGACGTCATGGCAAGTACAGTACTTGTCTGCCGTCCTTTCTACCGCAAGTGATGCGGTGGACCCCAATAGAGCTCTGATCGACTCTACAACCAGGCTAGAGATCCAGGAGCAGCTTATGCACGTGGAATTGTCAGGTTACTCAGTCTAGAAATCTTCGTCAATGGTAGGCTCCTCTAGCGATCACATTTCCGCCATCCATCGCTTTTTGTCCCCATCTTCTGGTAACTAATTGCACTTTTCATGACCTATTGATAACATTATTTCATGGTCAAAAGTTAATAAGACGATAAATGTTGTAATGATCCGTGGACGAAATTCCAGCACATCGGCGACGGTTGTAAGCCTAAGTAGCAGTACACGCCTGCCGTTAGTAACCACTACATGCATACATCATTATACAGAATTTGAATGATTATTATACCTGTAATGATAGCCCTGATTCCAGCCCTCAGAGAGTGAAATAAGAGACCAATGGTTGAATCCCAATTCTTGTGATGGCAGTGAAATTTAGTTTACCTTAAAAATTATCTTTTCATTGCAGACTGGTAAGTGCAGTAAAGGCCTGTGGCATTATTCTGTAATGTCCCATGATGTAGGAATAATGTCTAGCCCCAAGCTTTTAATATTAATGTATAATTGGTTTAATTTATAATAAGCATACAAGAAGGCAAATATATACAGGTATGTTTCATGAATAAACAAACGTTATTTAAACATTGTGAAAAGTTAAATGCAAATGTAATGAAAACAAAATCATTTACACTTTATAATAGCCTATTGAATATACCGCGCCTCTGGCAATTCGCGGTTTCCATAATTTGAATTATATTTTCCACACATATTTAGTCACTTTTAGTCACACTTTGGTTGAGAAGGGAATAAAAATAACTCGAGCTGAGTAAAATAATTGCGTTCGTCAATTAGAATTGAATTAAAATAACGATTAAAATCGACTATCTATTATAAATAACAATGCTTCACCTAACTTTCCCGTTCTCCCTCCTGAAGAATTTAATTTTAATTAAGGCTGAACACTATATATCTCAAGATACGCGTTGAGACCATGTACTGGTTCTTAAGTAGTTGTGAAAGGACAATGGTCGGCATTATGTAACCTCTAACCTCATCCGAGACTTCAACCATTTCAGTCAAAATTAAATAACGATTTTTCCAGCACTCACCTTAATATAACACACTTTTATGTTTTTTTTTTTAAGTATACAAACAGAGATTAATGCTTCCATTATAAATTACACCACGGAAATAAACCTACGCGGAAAAAAAACGTAAAATGCAATCTATTTGCAGATATATATATATTTTTTTTTTTAAATATCACACAGGAATGCAGTAAAACAGGCTGTCTTTCACTGAACTGTTTAAAAATTTTCAAAACCAATAACATGATAAAAGTTTTGGTTTTTATCTTGGAAATAATTGATTCCAACCTCTGTTAGTCGTGCATCAGTCGAGAAACCATGGTAATTAATTGACCATTTAAAAGAAAAAAGGTGAGTTTAGACAAGTTGTTTATTATTCTATTCCAGTTAACCAATCTTTTTCCAACTTCGATTTCCTCTATTTATATATCTTGTGAGTCAGACATTTATATAACTTACGAGGGAAAATCAAATGAAAACAGCAATTATTTTTTAGACTATTTTACTGCAGGAAGAATATTTGCTTGTCATTATTTTTCTACATAGTCCCCTCCCAGTTCAATGCACTTATGCCATCAGATAGGAAGTGCTTGAGAAAAATTATCCTGGTTGACACTGTAGGCATTCATGCACCGCCGATTGGATGTCTTCATCAGATAGGAAGTGCATGAGAAAAATTATCCTGGTTGACACTGTAGGCATTCATGCACCGCCGATTGGATGTCTTCATCAGACTTGAACTTCTGCCCTCTAAGGAGTTCCTTTAATGGACTAAAGATGTGGACATCTGATGGTGCCAAACCTGGCAAGTGTGGCAATTGTGGGAGGCACTTGAAGCAAATGTCGTCGATGGTTTTCACGGTTGCACGAGCAGCATGAGGACGGGCGTTATCATGTTGAAGCAAAACACCTGCTCTCAGCAACCTCCTTCGCTTTGTCACCATAAGATTTCCAAATCTTTGGTTCGTTAAAGGATCTCCTTGGAGGGCAGAATTTCAAATCTGATGAAGACGTCCAATCGATGGCTACAGCGTCAACCAAAATATTTTTTTATCATGTGGTATCGAAGCTCTTCCTATCCAATGGCGTAAGTGCATTGAACTGATAGGGGACTGCGTAGAAAATATTGTACTTTAGAAAACATTCTTCCTGCAATAAAACAGTGGAAAAAATTAATTGTGGTTTTCATTTGATTCAACCTCGTAAGTTAATTATTATTTTATTTTATTTTTGATAGATAATTTTACTAAATACAGGATAAATAAAATCCATATTTTGCACACACTGAAAGAATAACAGTATTCGAGGTTCATTCCTGACAGGGGAAAAGAAGAACTTCAAAACACTTCAAAATGCTGTGAGGACCCTTCTCAATACGCTGGCGGCAAGCGTCTATGAAGAGGGTATTGGAAAAATGGTACCACGCTACGACAATCGGAACGAAACTACGTACAGAAGTTGCTAGAAGGTGTACCTAAATGTTCCAAATAAAACAGTTTTGATTTTCACTGTGGTTTTCATTTTATGACCCATCGGAGGTTAAAAAAAAACAGCCCTCGTATTTAAAAATAGTTTCGTTCAAACCAATGTTTCACGGTTTTCTTGCATTGATATTATGTATGCTTTTCCAAATCTTTTTCTACAAAATAAATATATTGTCAGACTCTCCGTTAAAAAAAACCTCTGTCTCTATTTGATGATAACTAAGGAGTGCATTAAAGGCTAAATTCAACTCCAAAATGAACGAAAGGAGGACGAGTAGAAAATGTAACGCCAATGCAGTATTTTCAGAATTAAAAAAATGCAGTAATTAAAGTTGTGTGAAACTGCAGTACCATTAACTTGGAGTTTCATAACAAAATAACTTCGCACTTGGTAAACGTACAACGTTCTGTCAGAAAAACACACAGTGACAGGCTAACTGTTGATGTTTTACTTACAAGACAATTAGAATAAAACTGCTCCGTACTAACTCAAGAGGAAAGTTTCAAACTTTACAAATATTTAGAGAGTTGTAGCGAGAACTGTCAAGAAAACAAATGCGCTGCAATTAACCGATCATTTAACTTACCAGCAGTGACAGCTTTTCTACCTATTATATCTTATGTTTATATTCAAATTAAATGTTCCAACTGTTATGTATACTGTATAACAGTTTACGTTACACATCCTATGCAGTATGCCGAACTTCAGATTGTTAGGCATTACTTATCAATATAGAAGACTGGGTTTGTTTCCAGACAGTTCTATTAGGTCTTTAGAACATTGCGAACAACACGAAATATAGTTTCTATGGGGACAGCATTCTCGAGTACATTACTATTATATAAATAATTTCACATTTTTTCTATTGTTTTATTGGTTGTAAATTGTTGAACATTCTACCGGATCTGGAAATGAAATCATAATTTCATCTGTTTTTATTTAACACTCTCCATAAAATTTTGAGAAGTAAGAAATTTACTACTCAAATCTTTATTTCCAATTAACTTACGTGATAACAGTGATTTAGATTGATTTTAACAATGGGGCTATTGGGCTATCTGATCGCCTTTGATAGAATAATGTAAGAACGAAATGCTTAAAATTTGTTTATTGAGGGGTTCTGGTTAGAGCATTAATATTAAAGGAAATTAATTTCTGAAGATCACAAATAATAATTACCAGCTTGTAATGCCAGAAATAATCTTAATAGTCATTTACCACTTACCCACTTAAAAAGTTCAGCAAGAAGTAAACCATAAAAACTTGTGTGCGAATTACTGTGGATTTATTTTATTTTATTTTATTTTATTTGATCCCATATTACATATCCCAAAGAGCAAAGCTCATGCTACGGGATAAATACATACGTACATACATGGTTAAAAAAATGGTCGTCTATATTTGCTCTGATTTTGTCCCCATCCCATCCGGTTTATTCCTTCGCATTTAATTATTGTTTTAAGTCAAACATTTTCTTAAATTTTACACAGTAGGGAGAATCGCAATTAATCATTATCTACGTAATTCAGTATTAAAAAAATTATTTTAAGTACAGCTATAAAAATGTTATAGTAGGCCAATACTCGCCAATCTGGGTTTACACAATTGCATGGCGCCTAACCTAAAAACAAGAATCTAAGTTTTTTTTTTTTAAATAAATAAATATTCTGTTTTCTTGATTCAATCACTGGTGCCTGTGTCTCTGGAAATCGGAATTTAATGTGTGGGAGATGAATGAACTAGAACTAAGCCACAGACATTGGCATCTTGAATTATTTTAAACCAATTTGTGATCAGTTTACTCCCTTCGTTTATTAGAAGATTCTTTGTGGGAGGTCTACAGAATGGAATTCCAGATACCCTACCGTGCTTTTTTATTATGGCTAATGGTGGCACCTGAGCTGTACCCCTACGTGATATACAGTAACAAACAAGGTAGCGAGGGCGCTCACAAAATCACTTTTACGCAACCTCGTATGAGAGGGTGGACACGCTGGCTTAGATTACTATTAGTATTTAGGCTCCTTCCTAACCCCTGCAGAAAACCAAGGCTTTGCGGGCGGTATATAAGAAGGAAACGCATTATATCGCCGCTAAGGACACACCATGCTTTGTGTATCACCAATACCAGCTTTTGTGAAGTGAAAGTAAACTTTTCAGAGGTGTCCAGAGGTAGCTTCATGACTCCCCCTTTTTCGTGAAAAGTAACCCCCAACTTCGTTATCACCCTAACCTCATCAAAAGTAACACCCCTTAAGGGGAGGTTGTAAGCTGTATCACTGCCATGCTAAATTATTGATGTTCATGTTCCTTTTTCTCAAAAAGTATTTGATCAATTGAAACAAAATTTGGTAGGCTTTTAGATCTGTATCTCTTCTTTAAACGTTGATTTTTTAAAAAGAATATGTTTGTAAACAAATATTTTATAACTTTCTTTTAAAACTCATTTTTTTAAATTATTTTTTCTCATTAAAAATGAAATAAATTTCTCACCATTGGAGATAAATGGTTTAAAAAACCACCGTTTCTTTGTTAGTGTAGTTTTAGTAACTGGAACAAAAATCAGATCTCTACTCTTAATACTTCCCGAGAAAAAGGAACAAATCTGTACAAAAAGAAAATGAGAGAAAAAGTGCGTTAAAGATAAAATGTACCATAATGTGCTCGAAGTGCAATATTTTATTTACTTTAATGCATTTCGGTACTAAGATGTATCATCTTCAGTCCTATTAGATTGTTGAATGTTCTTGAGTAGATCTATTCTGTGTAAGAGACTAAGTAATGAAATTAACATTTCCAATTTTTACCAAACTGAGTAACTAACAGAATATTTTTCATCTAATTGAAACCAAATTGGTAGCAATGAAGTGGCATAAAGAAATTATAGGCTAGTACGCGTGGGATATGTGCTTCGCATGTCTTCTATGAGAAGTTCTACTTTTAAATGAAGCTGTCTAGAATATAATATTTTCTTAGAGATGCAACTATATTCTAGGCTATATCTCAGCAGTGGTGAGATGAAACCCGCATCTCATTAACGTCTATATGTATTGCTTTTAAGAGAATGATTCTGAAGTAGGCTACAATCATTCAGCATTTTTATGAGAGGTCGTTCCATCGTCTCAAAAATGATTCTATGCAAATGGAATAGGTTTAGTTTGAATCTGTCGGTAAACTTACGTGGAATCCACTGTAAAATGTTTCATGATTAAACACGTCGTAATACTATGAAAAGAGAGCATTAATTTTATTGCCCTTCCGAAGAAAGGGATGAAGCTGGTCTTGAGGTCCAGAACGGTTTATTTCCTAATCTTAGTAATTATGCTTAAATCATGACCTCTTTGAGCGTGCATGCATCTGCTTAGCAAATATTGTCATTAAAATATTTTACACCCCTAATTCTCATATAACACTAAATATTTTGTTATAAATCATAACATGATAACATTTTTCACTACTTACTACTAGAATAACAAAATCAGGACTGTTCCTAAAAGATTTCTTGGGTTGTAGGCGTTCCAAGGAATCATAATTTGATAAATGCTTGAAGATGGGTGGCTGTAGGGAGTATAACAGAGCGTATCGAATATGGAGGGCGGTTTGAACTCGATCAATATACCGGGGTCCATAATGAAAATATTATTTTTCTTTAAAATGCCTTAAAACACAAGCTCTTCTTTACTACACGTTAATAATCCTCTTGTTGTTCGTTTTATACAACATGAACACCAGTAATTACATGTAGGAAGATGCTGGTTCTCTCGCCCAGATTGAACTTAACGCTGCTCATATGATTATCGGGCACAATGTTTCTTGCGTGGGATGGTGTACAGTATGCTCATAAAACTCATCCTTATTTAATGTATTGTGTGTGTAACCAATAATAGCCATGAAATAATCCACGCTATCTAATCCAAAATGAAAACCAGGCCATCTGTGAAAGGAGGGTGCATTCTAAATGTAAAAGTTTATGCACCGAAACCCTTCAATTGCAACAGCCTCGTGATCCAGCATGTATAGATAGGTGGCTAAAGGCTTCCCGAAGGAAAAAGGCCCAATGACTCCCTACTTCAGTTCTACATAATATATTGTATTTCCTGACGGTTGTTGCAATTGAAGGCCTACATTACAGAAGAAGACTTTTTCTGATGCAAGATAATACCAAGAAATGTAATTTCGTATGTTATTTTTTTCAATTCAAAACAGCCTGCATTTTCAGAAAAATGTTGAATAATTATATTCCTAAGTTCTTTTTGCATTTAAAATCTCTTAATTCTTTATCAAAACACGAACTTTATGCTCTCTATAACTTTTTGATTATCTGTTACGAAAGAAATTAGTTTCCTTTAAGTTTTCACCTATGTGAAGAACCACGTTCAACATACTCATCTTAATGAGTTTCGTAAATGAAGCTTATTTTTAAAAATATTTAAACAAAGCATAATTTTATAGAACACACAACTTGAAAAATGGAACCTATAAACAAACATTGTAAATTAATTGAAATGGAACTCTGTCTCCTGTACGTAGAGTCATAGTGTACTGTAACTTACGGTTTCAGCAACTTTAAATAAATAAACAAATTAACCTAGTTTTGCTAAAAATAAGTTAAATTAGGGGAAGTTCAGAAGTAAGTTTTGCTTAGCCTACTATTTAGCTCAGAAGAACAGTGGACAATCTAATGTAAGAGTATGTCGAAATTCAACCAATCGCTACTATCTATCGTCATAATTGTATCGTTTTATTTGATCACTTTCATTTTATAGCACCTACCTTCACTTGATTTTTAAGCAAATTTACAAGGACTGAACACTATAATATCTTCATACCAGTAGCTTCTTTGATCAAAAGATACAATAGCTCACAGCTGATGATGCGCCACTATCAATGATGGCGCGACGATCGATATAGGCTATTAAAAATATCGATTATCGTCATATGCTATCTCGCTTAGAATGACAGCAGAATGACATAAATAAAGTAGTCTTATTAATCTTAGTGGAATGTTTTCATTATCCTTTACATTCACTAAATAGTCACTCGAAATCCGGATTTTCTCAAGATAAATTCACTCGCAACAGTGTATTATCTGTGATAATCCACTGAATCATTAGCCTAAAGGCTCAGGTAATTTTGCACTGACTTCAAAATCCAAGCATCTTGCAAGATGACAGTCCAAAGTTGACAGACACTTTAGAGGAAAACAAATATTAAGGATTGGTCCTACTGGCCTCACTTTGAACTATGGGCTCTGACTTCGACATTTCAAGGTTTTGGTGATTCGGCCTCAATTAAGGGATCTGATCAAAATTTGTATTTTCTCAACTACGAAATAAATCTTTCGTTATGAAACCTAAGTAGTTCATATAATATCATAGTTGTCATCTGCCACACAGTGTAATGATTAAGTGTAACCAAATACACATGGATTCACAGGGCTAATCCTGGCTGTAAATGGCTTCAAACAGTCCTGTAGACTGTCCACCAATTGTTTTCATGTACTTCGTCGTTCAGGCTCACATAATATACACTTTCTAATGAATTAGAACCCCTGGAACACTGGATTGTTACGGGTTGCGGCCGAGCGAATAATTTGTCCGGCTGAGTTGCGGACATTCCATTTTTAGACTACGGATTGGTTGCCGCCTTGGTTCATTATTACTCTGTTATTGTTTACATTAAGCTCATAGAATGCTTACATTCTTAGCAGCAATATGGTTAGTTTAGATCTGTTCATGTCTTAGTTTAAAATTTTAAATTGTAGACCCATTACTATCATTTTCACATTACATTTCACCAGAAGAAACTATGTTTCCTCCAAGGATTTGGGCCCAGTTTTCCGCCATCCCTATTAGGACGACAAATAACTGCGAAAGCTTTCATGCAAAACTGAATAGTTCGTTTTACACCGGCAATCCCAATACCTATAATGTTATTGTCGACGTTCAGACCAAGACGCGAATGTCAATGAAGAAGCGAAAAACTCAAGAAAAACAAATTTACATAACGGAAAAATGGCAAGGATAGGAATAACAGAGATAGTGTGGTTTGAATTTGTGAAAAAATAAGCTTCAAAATTTTTACCGCTAACTTTAAAACAGTGACAGTGTATCGCCAACAGTGACAATGTTGTATGTGACTTTAATTTACTAGAAGCACAGATTTTCGGAAATTGCTCAGCCTCCTCCCCGTTGTGTCTCTTGGGTAACGCTAATAGGCGGTCATCCCGTAATTCGTACGTAAATCTGAGACTGGGCTACAACTCAACTTTGTCGGGAACAATTCTGTATCATCTGATAAGCATCAATATCTCGAATTCAACCTTTCTCAGGTCCTTCTTATAAGCATGTATAGCCTATATTGTAGATTTATGGATAAAATTCACTCAAACAAGAGGAAGTTCAAAGAAATCGTTACATAGCAAGTGTAATTATCCTATACTAATGTTACCAGCTTAATGTCTTTCCTACGCTTAATAAAAACGATACTTGCTCCACATCCATTGTAGGAATCATGTATGACAAGATATCTGACACGCTAACAAAGGCAGGTTTGCCCGTTGTAATATAGCAGGCCGGAAACAAGCCTTTCAAAGCCTGTATCAATGTCATGTGTACACAATACATTTCATCTATTTACACTTGAGAAACTTTCAATAGCGTGATATATATACATGTTTCATGTAAGCTATAAAGTTGTGTAACTCAGATATAGGCTGCAGTAATAATTAATTACACGAGAAGCTCAACTAAAATTCTACTGACACATTTTCAACAATTGATTATCCTCTTGGGCAATTACTGTAATTACTAGTTGGTAGGGTACCAGACATGTCAGAATTGTGACAAGGGATCATACTTGATGCACGTAAATGTGAATAGATTCTTTCTATCAATCTATACATTAAAATATTTACTCACACTTTCCATAACCCCTAATCTCTATACGCTCACATTTTCTCTCTCCCTTTCTGTCCCTCACATAGGTCTATTCTCTTTGCTCACTCAAGTGGCTGGGGATAATGCATTTCTGTACAACCTGGAAATAAGTAATAACAACAAAAGAGTTTCCTATTCCAGATTCCTATTATTATTTAAGTTTAATATGGACTTGTTATAATGTAAGATACATAGTTTTAAGGTGATTACCATCTCAAATTCTTGTTAATGTATAAATTATAACTACCATCAGTTATAAAATTCATCTTTCTTTCTTTCTTTCTTTCTTTCTTTCTTTCTTTCTTTCTTTCTTTCTTTCTTTATTTCTTTCATTCTTTATCTTAGCTTTACCCAAGCCGCCCGGGCCTTTATAATCCATTTTAAAGATTTAGGCTATATATATATAGTCTATAAATTAGGCTATTTAAACTATATATAAATAATGTACAGGAGTTTGACCTATACACTATATTTTTCAATTTCACCCATAAATAATAGTTACATACTGTTAGAAGAACTTAGACAAGATCACAAGAGAAATTAATTCTATCCTGGGAGTTGAACTTGTGCGCGTGAAAAAAAAAATCCTAAGAAGTCGCCAGTGTTGGCAGAGGAGGACATTTCCAACATCTCTTGTGGTGAGGTACGTGGTTATTTTCATTGTAATTTTAAGTGTTACTGTGAGACCTACGTTACCTACGTTACGTTAGCGACTTTATTTGCGTAGATATTTCACCCGATTGCTCGGGAGTTAGAGCTGTGGCCGCCGCGACGCAGAAACCCGCATGATTGGCCAACTTGTACGTGAAAAACATGGTATATATAGTCCATATAGATAAATTCCTTAGTCAAATCATATTATGCCTATGTACATATTTATATATAATATCATTTTCCAAAGGACTGTAGATGGAGCTGTTGCAGAGCTACTTTTGAAGTAATGTCAGTGCCCAGTTCATGCCAAAGAAGTACTGGTATCAATAGTTTTCCTTTAAGACGAGAAACTGGGACAAATGTGGAAATGCTTATAAGTAACAACATTACCGGAGACTGGAAAGAGCTATCGCATACAAAGTTATAAATGAGATGGAACAAAACAAATTCCGTCATAATTCTGCCTCCATTACGAAAACTTTGTGGTACAAAGTGGTACCTGGTGCGTATAACAGAGACTTAAGAATTGTTCAAATGTAATTATCTGGGATTGGGCAACAGACACCTTATGCAGTTCAATGCCACATAAACATTACAAGATCTAGGAAACTTGCTGTCTTGTCAACAAATGTTCTGAAACATGGTTTTCAATTAATAATCGCATCTTATTTTAACTGAATACTCAATTTAAAATTGAAAAAGAGTTTTAAGAAGAAAATTACAATACAATGCTGAAAAACCTTCAAAAATGGACATATCGACTGAGATATTAGAATAACGACCGGAAAGTCAAGGCAACTTAAGAGGTAAAATGTATATTAAAACAAAAGGTGTGTGATGATTGACAAATAATTAATGTCCAATAATAATTTTTGTTTTCTATATAAAATACAAAATTAAAAGGACAGAAGTGTCCCATAAAAGGGACAGGCAGATGGGACTGGGTGCATTATTAAGTGAAACTTACAGTGTTTTAAGTTAAATAAAAATAGCCAATCTTTTATTTTAACGTTATTAACTGCCCTTTTAACTTTTTGTATAGTTTAATGAACGAATTTGTTCATTTTTTTAAAAAAGGAAAGAAGACAGGTTAACATAGCACATTAAGCTGTAGTATACTTTTTGTATAAAGTTAAATAATTTTGCCATCAGAGTTTAACCTAGCATATAAAACAATGCTTTGGCCTATTGTTACAGAGAGAAGTGTTTTTATTTTGACCAACGAAACATAATTCATAGGATAGTGAAATTTTGCATTTGAAAACCTGTGTTTTATTACATTTGGAAACAATTTTTGAAAAGGCAGGAAAAAATAAAATAGACCTTATATACTTTGTTACTGTTTAAATATGCGTTAAATAAATGAAGATATAACATAAAATAAGAATAATTTACGAAGGGTATATAAAATCAATATGCATAAAATATATTCTGCTTATGAATTGTTCGCCCTTCTTTATTGGACATAAATAATTATTTACTTTTAATGATGTTTATAGCAACCATTTCATGTAAACGAATTTATAATGCCAATAAAAGTTTTCTTAATACTATTAATTTTACTACCCGTCATACTTAATATACTTATTTATCCATAACATTCCTCGCAATTTACAATTACTTAATCGCCAAGCAGATACGCTTACGAAAGGAATGGAACAAATAATACTACAGTTTTTTTATAAAATAATTTGATGCGTTATAGACCGTCCTCTTGACAGCATTATCTATGCTAAAAACCTGTTTCTTGTACGTAACAATTTATGTTTAATATTTCGTTATATTTGCTCTCATGACGGTGCACGGCATCTTAAGAAGACCTGTAATCAAAAGCCCTTCCCATGTTGTGGGAGAGTAATAATGGAAAGTATGCATGCTTCTAAAATGTTATGAACAAATTGGTTATTTTGTTATCGGTATTTCATCAGCACCGAAACGTAACGTTAGCTCCTTCATATTATCATATTTCTTGACCTCTTTAGCTGGAAACTTTTATCTCCAGTAAAATCGAGATAATGTAAGAAAGATGCTGTTAGATACTATAGATATAATTTAGGGTACTCAGAAATTATAAAACATACAGCCAACGAGCGGTTACGAAAACTCGTGCTGAAGAACGGTCATTTAATGAGATTTTTAAGCTATCTAAGTGCCCGGTAACACAATTCCAGAAAATGTATTAATTAATCTAATATACCTATCATAAAGTTTATATTGTATAGGCTTTTTCATAGTGATATATCGTGAGTCATCGACAGTCTGTCTCATTTCTCCCAGCGTACTTTTTTTCAGACAATCTCTGTTCGGTTAGTTCTTGACTACGATCAATACGGGATTCGATATACTTAATGTGAGGATTTTTATGTGATTCAGTTTAGGAATAAAATATTGAAATTTGTAGAAAATCTACTTCAAAATAGCAATTCATCATTTTACCAATACCAGACTTAGACTACTCCTTAATGCTACATCCCACCATAACCGATCTATGCGTCCTTCGACTTCACTGGCAGAAGAAGGAAATGGAGAAAAGTGCTAAGCAAATAAATTATTGCAGCCGTTATTGATGGTTTTCTTGACCGGAGTAGCTAATTTTTTTTGTCAATAGCTCCTCAGTTGTCCTCATGAGTCTGATTATTCCCCGTTCTAGAGTTCCTCAACATAAAAAGAAAAAAAAACCGAGGACCGAACCTTGACTTGAGGATCAGTACCAAAACGCTAACCAGTAGGCTATACACTGGTGTCAAAATTACATTCACCGACTTCATCACTGTACTATTCTGCACTGTTCCTTGTACTCAAATCTCAAATTAACTATGATGTAAGCTTACTAGTATAAATTATTCCCGTTTTTCAATTACATATATTACTGTTAGACATGAAATTTAATAAGTTCCAATAAAGAATTGACAAATGCATGAACTGAATTCGGCAGACTGTACGTTAGTACCGGTACCTTACTGCATGTAGAATCAGGTGAAAATCTTAGGCAGGATTTTGACCAGAAAGATAAGAATATTTCAGCTATGTTACATCACGTAAGCTTTATTTTGTAAAAGAACGGGTGTGAATAAGAACGGTTTAGATTAACTGTATAGTTTACTCCCGAAGATAATATTCACTCACAAAAATTTCGTACGTGTATATCTCTATATATATAAGAGGCTTTGTCCTGACTGACTGAATGAATGAATGACTGACTGACTGAATGACAGGAATCAACGTACAGCCTAAACTATAACAGGTAGAGACTTGGAATTTTGACAGTACCTTCGTTTCATAATGTAGGTGCTCACTAAGAAAGGATTTTGAAAAATTACGATTTTAAATGTCAAAAATTAAATGTTTTTGAAAATACTTAATCCCAATTACATAGAATTATCAATTCCAAATCACAGAATATATTGTTGCCAAATGGTATCAGATGGGCTTGGAAAAAACCAATGAAATGCACTTTTGACAAATAAGAGAAGTTATCAAAATAATTCATGTTATAAATAAATATTACAGAATAAAATCCACTAAAATAATGGAATCACATAACTTTCTCTACCCTGGACATAGAGAAAACAAAATGAGGTATGGTAATGTGTATATTATTATATTATATCGCAGGTTTTTGGAGAGAAAAGTATGAAAGTGATAATACTTTCTGTTTAATTTCATCCCCAAAACGGTTTTAAGGTAACATAAGAGTGGGAAATTTCCCGCCTCGATATTACGAGGGTGTATCAATAAATAACCGGACTGATTTTATTGTACTTATATAAACCGCCCTGGAACGAAACGGCTACTAGCCGCGGAAAGGCGAATCCTTCGTCTAGCACTGCTGTGAATCCCAGTCATGCAGAACGATTCAGTTAGGAGTTACACCCGGATATCGCAGGTGGTGTTTACTGTACCCAACATGGAACTGAAATTGCAGCAATGTGCATCGATAAAGTTTTGTGTTCTTCTAGACAAAACTCCTACAGAAACCTTAGAAATGGTGCAGAAAGCATACAAAGACCATGCTTTAGGCAGAACACAAGTCTTTGAGTGGCACAAACGTTTCAAAGAGGGTTATGAAGACCTTCAAGATTCTCCGCGCCCTGGAAGACCCTTAACAGCAAAAACGAAAGTTAACATCAACACAATTGACGCAACTGTGCAAGAAGATCGTCGCATAACAATTGCGAAGGTTGCAGATATAATGAATTTGTCTTTAGGAACCAGATCTTGCCAGGACAGGATGGATCTTGCACCAAGAAAATGCGCCGGCTCATCGAGCGCGTGCAACTCAAGATGTCGAAGAATTGGATATTGAAATCATGCCTCATCCACTGCATTCTCCGAATCTCGCACCTTGCGATTTTCACCTCTTCCCTAAAGTGAAAAAAGAGCCACGTGGTCGCCATTTTAAAAGTGATAAGGAGTTGAACATCGATGCGCCTTGCTGGAATTTCAATTCCATTTTGGGTACAGTAAACACCACCTGCGATATCCGGGTGTAACTCCTAACTGAATCGTTCTGCATGACTGGGATTCACAGCACTGCTAGATGAAGGATTCACCTTTCCGCGACTAGCAGCCGTTTCGTTCCAGGGCGGTTTATTTAAATACAATTAAATCAGTCAGGTTATTTATTGATACACCCTCGTACAATTTTATGTTACAGGAATTTCTGTTTCTTCTTATTTAATCCTCTACCAGGCTTGCTGTGCACTGTACAAGCGATGGGATGCAAAATTCTAGATCCTCTATGAGCCATAAAAAAACTATATCAAGCGTTTTCTGAGGGAATAGTTTGAGTGTAATAAGTCGTTCTTCCTATTTCAAATTATAAATGCCTATATAAGGACCTAGAATTTAAAATTGAAAATCCTTCATAAGTTAATTTCCAATTACAAAATACAAAACCCGGGCGACGCCGGGTCTTTTAAGCTAGTTATTTTATATGCGACGTATCTCCCGATTACTGGAAAAAAGTCATTGTTGTTGTTGACATGTGTAACCAGAACACCTCTTGAATCATTAATACCAACAATTGGCGACAATATTATTGAGCAATAGAAACTCATGTGACTTTTGAAGAAAATGTACGAATATTTTTACATAACTGCTCTTTTGCCATCTATTAATGGTGTTTAGGTTTTTCTGGATATTGTCCATATGGTGTGGGCTAATCTATTTCCATGGGTGCTGGCTTATAACCAGAAGGCGAATTCCATTGATATGTGTATTATGGGAATAAAGACACCCGAGTACTTCGGTTTCACTTAGGCATCACGATAAAACACAAGCCCTGATTCATGCTTGACCGGACAGGCTAACCGGCTAATGAGCTCGCGCATAGGCAAAATACTACGGCGGAAAGCAAAACTGATCGTACTGTTGTTTCCGCTAGATATGTTATTCCGGTCACTGCTAGACGTATGTGGCCGTACCAAAAATGGGACAAGTTTGTTCCTTAAATGGTTACTTTGACAGAAATCGAATTTTGGTTGACAATTTTAATTTTTTGCCGACTTCCGCGCTTTGATCACTACGTAATTTACTGAGAGCTAACGTATATTTAAATTATTTCTGAAACAGGTTTTTATTTAACTCTCTATGGTTAGCCCTTTGATGAGGTTACCAATACTAACTTGCATTAAAAGTAAAACAAAGCTCAAAAAATTGTTGTATTTGATTTTTATCACCAGTCACCACAAATGCCTTTCAAAAATGTTAATTATGTCAACATATCCCTACAATGTAGTCGTTATGAATTATTATGAAAATAAAACTGACGCCAAAGAAGCCCCAACATAGTGCCTATGAACAAGATTGCCTTCAAGAATCATGACTGTTTCTTATTACATATTTATTTCTGGAAATCCTACTAAAGAGGGCTTCTAGACAAAGAATTATTATTTCATGCAGTCAATTAGATAGAGAATAATTTCTTCAGAAATAAAGAAGTCATGTCTTTAAAATTCTTAAACTCGTAGTAAGTTGAGATTTGGAGTTATTAATTCCCATTTTGAGAAAAAATAAGATATTGTATAGGCCTACTTGAAACTCTCAGTCAAGAGTTCCAAATATACACTGTCTCATTTCTTTAAAAGTGGATTTCTCAGATGATATGTCAAAATGGGTCCATCGTAATTAGCTCCTATTTTCCGGATTGGCTCATAGAATATACAATTTTAAAATCAGAATTGACTCTGGTGAGACAACATTTTAACAGACTTAAGACTGTTTTATGTAGGTCTGGTTGAAAATGTTGTAGCAAATCAGTGCGTAAGCCAACGTATTCGTTTGTTAAGTCGGTTTTTTTAAAACTTGTGAACTGTCTACAATAGGTCTAACAGCTTCATTTGTTAGGATAGTTTTTTTTAATATGTGGTAGAAACTTAGCCTGTAGCGTACTTAAAAAACTGCAGCCATGTATTTGCACGTCATCTATATTCCATAATAATTTTAAAAAGTTTTTTTTTTCTCAAGTAGTGATTTATTTCTATATTTCTTTTCGCTGTTCAGTTTGATACATGTGTTATTTTGAATACCAATCAAAACATCAATCAAATTTACAACACAGTAGAGTCCCGCTAATCCGAGCCCCGCTCGTCCGGACATCCGGTTAATCCGGACGAGATTCAAAAAGTAAAAATTGAATTTTAATCACAAAGTTGTTTTTTTTTTAATCCTACATCAATTCGTAGAATAAAAACTTAGGTCTACGTATACAGTGGCATTAAAACTAAAATTAAGTTTTAGGAAAGTTTATATTTATAGGAAAAAAATATTTTTATTGACTTACCCATTTAAAACTTGTATTACAGTACTGCATATATGCATTATTCAGGCAAATTCCTTTTAATCCGGACAGAGACCGGACTCATCTAGTCCGGATTAGCGCAACCCTTTTGGTTGAGCGGAATATAACTGTGAATTCAACTTGGAATAGAAAGACTCATAGTAGTTAGTCGTACGGCAAATGTAACCCAAAAATTCATCAGGTTACAGCCGATAGCCTAATATTCGGGAGTCAGTCCGGATGGCATATTTTAATCTAGAAGCGTTATCCCTGATGAGATTAGTATAATTATCATCTCAGCTTATTTGCTAATATTAATTATTAAAGGTTTATTATTCTACTAACAAATTGGTTAGAAGTATGGAAAGCAAAAGTAATTCTTATATAGGGATATGACGGGGAGATTACAGTTTTTTTCCATTCTCATGTGGCATGGGACTGATACAAACTAAATAACAATGACGACAAAAAAGAAACACATTGAATCCATTAAACAACACGATGTGGACAGTTTTTGCTGCGAGATAAAACCAATTAAACAGCTGGTACAAATACCCTAAGGACGAACACTAGGAGAGAACAATTCAATTTTATGTGCAATATCGCTTGTGCAAATATGAACACTGTGTATACAAAGGAACAAGAGGGTCAGGCGGTCTGTCGCCTACGTGTAAAGGACATACATACGTGATATGCATGCATTGCTCTTGTCACCTGCTTTTGTGATCCAGTCTTGTTTATCATCCTGACGTAATATTCATCAATATTGCTCACATCGACTTGTTAGGAATGTTACACATTATGAATACGATAAAGCCTGAAATCATTATAGTTAGTAGAATGTGCATATATTTTTTCTTTTGTGAACATAAATTAATATACATTGCACATGGTTTTATATTGTACTATATTGTATTATATTAATATATCTTCGTCGCTCCGGCAGAAGTCAGTAAGTCTCAGTTTTGAGATAGGCTACAGCTGTTTCAAAGTTAGAATAAACCATTGCATATATGGACTTGGGGAAATTAGAAATATTAGTAACGTACTAATGTCAGGTAACTTTATGCCCTTGTTGTCTACAGATATCATCAGGCCGTCATTATAATCTTCATCCCATTCTCGCCATTTTTGGAGTGTGTGTGTGTGAATGGTGTGTCTCGTAATATGTGTTCGTGTATTAAGTATTAATGTATTAAATAAAATTAAAAAATCAAATAAAAAATGTTCGCGTAGTCCCGGAGGTGGCCCCGGCATTGGGCTAATCACTCATCCGGGGAGACCCTCCATGTCCTTGTCTGGTCAAAAAAGTATGTATGTGACCCATACATAATCCCTCTCCCGACAGGTAGCGGCCCTGTAAGGCCCGGGCGACTTGGGTCGCTTAAATCCTGAAAGGGAGAGGTAAAACTAAGACAAAGAAAGAAAGAAAGAAAGAAAGAAAGAAAGAAAGAAAGAAAGAAAGAAAGAAAGAAAGAAAGAAAGTAACGTACTAAATAGCTTCACTGTGATCTAAGTATGTAGGTATGTTATGTGAAGATTAAATGCCATTAAAGGACCACACATCACATACAGATCTAAAAGGGTGTGCAAAATGGTCACTATCATACAGTATCATATCATATTAAGATAACTTTTATTATATTATTGGGGGGCCGTGTCGTAGATTTATAGCACGTAAAAGAACTCCAAGCCTAAACTACATTCTCTGTACAGAATGCGAATGCCTTTCACAGCCTACCTTAGTTTCCGGAAAGATTTTTTTTTTTTTTAAGTTATGGGCTTGTCTTCTGTCCTCTCTCTGTCTCGGAAAATAAGCGTAATGCAATTAATCTAGGTAGTGAAACCTCCAATTGGAGGCCCTGTTCCCAACAACAGAGGTTGCAGGGAGGAGTCAGTCAGCCATATTATATTATAATATGTTTTATTTCCTTCGTCTAAAATTGGAATTTTCCTAGGATAAAGCATAACAAAACAAAACTTTCTGAAAATAGTAGACCTAAATAAACCATTTGATCCTTGTGTTCAAATTATAAGTTTAACAACAAGAACTGCAAAATTTTATCCTAATGGTTACTAACATAAATTATAAAACGTTATGACAGAAAAAAATATCCTGTCAGGAATAAATTATTAGTCTATTAAAGAAAGGATCTGATTAATGTAGGCCTAACTTTAATGACTTTCAATTATTTAGGCCTATATAATCTTAAGCTTATTAAGTAAATTTGACTTTTCAACACTGCTTAACTACCGTGCAATTAATACTTTAATAAGTACTAAAACTCAGTGAGAATACTATATATGTAAGCCAGTAATAAGGAGCATGTTGTTAAACAATCAAGAGGTAAAATTAGTCATACTCTTTAAATATGTAAGAAATTAAAAGAGTACTTTCACTCATTTGTAAAGCACATAAACAACTTAAAGGAAATATATAAAGAAATCGTACGGGAGGGGAAAAATTGGATTTATTGATTTCCTCAACTCGTAAATGACTGAACACTGCATTTTAATATTACCCTATTTGCGATGATATAAAAAAGTCATCACTTTAGTTTTCAATGAAATACTAGAATATTACTTCACAGATCAAATTTATCTTTTTATACCTCCGAAAATGAACAGCATACAATAAAATATTATCTAATTTGAGAATGCATCTCGATTTTTAAAATATTCTCTTCGATATTCTATTAAAAAAGAACGAAAATGGGTTATATTATAGATGTTACGAAAATCGCACAAGGTCTATAGTGATGGAACCTGAGGTTCTATAAACAGAATGCTCAGAGCCGATAGTATAGAGGATATGACAGAAGTTGAGCCATAAAATTGCTAACACCATTCTTATTACGATATCGAGGGATTTAAAGCATGCTCCGCGTGAAAGTTTTGTCGAATAAATATGGATTGGGGTGGGGGAGAGGAAAGAAGGGACTATAAAAGTTTAAATCAGATTTGAGAAAGGAAATAGAGAAGTCATTATATTGACTTATCAATATTGTGCCATACCTTCCTTGTCCGCTTCCTTTTAAATCGTGTTCAACGGGACGCAAAAAAATAAACGCGTTGCCTTCAAACAGCTTTACTACTTTCATGGTACATGTTACAAATTGGATTCAGCTTAACTTGAAAAAGTAGTAAAGCTTCCATTATTATTTCCAGAATAGTTCCTGTTCGAATCTCAGTGAGTCTTACCTTGAAAATGGCGATGTTTCATATTTTATACGTCAGAATGATTCAAGTCATGGATAAAAGTATAAGCCTAACTCACATGATATAATATAATTAGTAGGGCAAGGCATTTGATGATTTTGCATCTTTTTTATATGAAGGTTAAAAGATATCTCTAATATATATAAATGTGTATAATGAAATAATTGATTAAATAAGGGCAATTTGTTTTTGCATTATTTTGCTTTATTTTGCATGTTTCGTCATTTTCAAGAGAAAGGTCATTTTTTGGCCATTTTTAGGTCATTTACGGCATTTTTAGGTCATTTTCACCATTTTAGGTCATTTTTGGCATTTTAGGTCATTTTCGGCATTTTAGGCATTGTTTCACACATAGTTAAACACGAGCTTTGCTCATATAGGAGAATGTTGATTTTATTTGTTTTTACTTGTGAAATAATGTAAGTGGGCCAATTTGATGGGCATGCCAGTTCACAAAGAATTTCTTTTTCGCTAAGAAAAGTAGTATAAAATTGCTTATTTCTGCAGTAACAAAATAAGTGTGTTGTATAAGGTAAATTCATATATAAAGCATCGTCATAAACTGTTTTTAACAATTCATTACATAAGAAAAAACTAATTATAAGTAATAATGGTAGATTTATTGATAATTTTTTTTTAAGATTTCGGGTTTTTTTTCACTATTTTTAGGTCATAAATGCATTTTTTCACTATTTTATGGCCGTTAAATGCCTTGCCCTAATACCTAATTAGTATTTTTATTAAAACAATATTGTATTTTAAGTATTTCCCGCGTTATGCAACTTACGTATAATCTGAAACCATATAATGGACAAAATGTAAAGAAATCAGTATTAATTATGAATAAAAAGTAAAAATAATCTCCTTTATGGTACATCTGCAATGTAAAGCACAATATTTTGCCATATACTAGCAGCAAAACATGTAGGAAGAGCACAATCTACTTTTTACTGTTAATACTATTTTTCAAGTTCAAAAACTTCATTTACGCCTAAGTTATTTCGTTTTCATAAACTGAGAGTGCCGTACTAAGAAGCATCACTCTTCATGCGAAATTATTTGTTAATCATAGTCCTTTACAACCAGAACCTTGTAAAGCCAAGGGCACCAAATTCGCCCTTGATTTGTAGCTGATTCAATTAGTACAAACGTTTTTTATTTTTTATTTTTTAAATTTATTTATTTAAGGTCGCTTTTTAACTTTTTAACTGCGACCACAATAATTAATATTGAACAAGTGCTACAAGAAGTGAAGTATGAAGAAAAACATATATGCTACTTTAAATTTAGTAAGAAGAACAACGTATTAAACATCAAAAGGACTGGAAGTAATTTAGCAACTACTGACAAACTATGAATTGATTTGACATTATATGAATTATTTTAACTGTGACAGCTCCAAAAGTGAGATAACCTTAAGGCATCCTTCATCATTTTTAAATATATTGTATAAGTCTCCTTTGATATTTAACAGACGCCTTACATGCAATAACCGTGGACATTCCAGAATAAGATGGGATAAAGTTACATCCCCATTACATTTCGGGCATGGATCCTTAATAGATTTCTTCATAAGATAGCCATGGCTAAGGTTAAAGTGGCCAATCCGCAGCCTGGTCAGCAGGACTTGTTGCCTTCTACAGAGGAGAGTATTCGGCAGTTATTATTCTCTATAATTTCATTAGAATGAAAGCGTAAATATAAATAAGCATTGAATGATGTATTATTTAGCATTACACAAATCAAAATGGATAATATTTATAAGTATATATCTATATACAGGGTATTAATGAATAACATCGAAATACTTTACCTGTGTAGAGATGGGACATAGACAAGCAACTGTTATTAGGAAATTTTTGCTGACGTAAAATGTTGTGCTACAAGGGCATTACAAATTGGTGCTCATAAGTCAATAATAAAGCGAAATAGTGTAAATTTTTTTATTAAATTGAGTTTAAGCCTTCTTAGTAGCCTAATTGATAAAAATCTGATTCTTAATAATTCGTCATCAGCTATATCATAATTTAGCGTTTCCATAATCTGCAAAATTTACAGACTAATCACATGACTGGCCGCCACTCCAATAGTTTTTTTTTATTCATAACTCCAGTGTTAACAAAGTTCCTTCTTTTTGCATTTTTTTTTTCAAATCTTTGAAGTCAGTGGCGGCTATGCCCTAAGAGATTTTATGCTTTAACAGGAAATAATGAATCCTTAGAGAAAAGTCTTCTAATAAAAGTTGCTTGTCTGTGTCTCCTCTATACACAGTTAAAATATTTCGGTGTTATTCATTAACACCCTGTATTTATCAGAATATATATATATATATATATATATTAAAGCTTGCCGTCTTGCAACAATCGCTCTTGATATTAAGCAAAAATCACATTTCTCAGTTCATCTTTCATTTTTACGGTATAAGTGTCTTTAAATTCAACAGTAAAAGTTTCAAATTATAGTTCAGAGTAGTTCCAAATCATAGGTCAGTGTTAAGTTTCAAATCATGCCTAGCGGGATTCACAGGATAGCAGGGAATATATTGAAATTTGTTCTAGTGTCGACTGTTGACTTAGCCCATTTCGAAACCCATTAGAAAATAAGGTAGTAAAATTAATTTTCTGGGAATAATCCGTTAATTAAGTAGTTAAATATTCCCACTGCTTTTCGATTGCCGCACTGTGATCTAATTATGTAGGTATATTAGGCTATATAAAGAATAAATGCCACTAAAGAACCACACACCACATACAGACCAAAAGATTGTGCAAAAGTGTCGTTAAATTTTAGGCTAAACTTACCTTTCTACAATTTTGTTTGGTAAAAAACAGGTCTACTTATTAACCATCTTATCTATCACAGGCTTAAGATTTCTTTAGCTTTATATAGCCTGTCTTCCGAAGATAATTTTTATTTAGTGTTTATAATTCTATTTTCTCTGCAAGAAGGTTTTTAAAAATAAGGGAAAAGTTTAAAATGTATTAAATAAGTTACTATATTCATTTCAAGAATAGTAGTGCAGATTATATTCTACAGCATGCTGATTAATTGGTAGGCTATAGCTACATAATTCACCTTTAGGCCTAATCGTGTATTCAGGGGAGAAAGTAATATGTGCCTCCAGAGATATAAGGTAGAATTATCCACACCTATATCAATCAACACTGCACAAACGATGGGGTTCTGCTCCTATAAGAAAATTGGTACCTATAGGTGTTGAAAAAGACTCGTTTTCACACCTCAATTACAATTTTAATCAAAAACTAATTATTGAGCGTCTATAATTTCTTATCTATACAACCACATATAAATCATAATAAGAATTTGACGAAAGTTCTCAAGCAACTTTTAATTCAGCAATTATTTCTTAAGTGCATAGCTTAATACATTCTAAAGAAAACTAATTGTTTCTTCAAAACAATTTCGGACTTATGTTCGCTGGGATTCGTTATTTGAAAGTGAATCTATTTTGGCGATAATAGGCTTGTAAATCATACTATTTTGATACATTAAACTTAAACGATTGCTATTGCTACCTTAAAAAAAGTTTCGGCCATAAGAAATACTGTTCATATGTTAACCAAGGCTTTAATCTGGGCCTGATGTCAGTGGGAGTCGGCATGCTGACCACTTGTCCCCAATAATAATTTAATTTTATAATAATAATTTTTATTATCTGTTTGCCGTACATGCAGTACAGATAGAATCGTCAATAAATAACATTAAAATAACAAACACAATACAATACAATTAAAAACTAAAAAATTCATTTAAATAATAAAACGAATTTTTACATAAAAATGTCTTTAGTCTTAACTTGTAAAGATGAAGATTATTAACACTAGAAATGTTGTGTGGAAGTTTGTTGACTATCCTACTAATGAGGCAAACTGGAGATTTTGTATACTTGGTAGTTGAGTAATGAGATATGTGCACATGATTTCTTTGTCTGGTCTCATAATTATGAATATCCATATTAAGTCTAAAATTTTGGAGATTCTTCTTATAAAACACACCAGCTTTAAAAATTAAAATGCTTGTGACAGTTAGAATGTTATGTAATTTAAAAAACTCACGTAAAGAATCTCTAGGTTTAAGATTAAATATTACTCTTAAAATTCTCTTCTGAATTATAAAAACCCTCTGAATATTAGATGCAGAACCCCATACTAATATATTATAAAAAATCGTAGATTGTACAGAAGCAAAGTACACACTTAGTAAATAATTTATATTAAGAGAATTCTTCAAACATCTAATAGCGTAACCTGCTTTGTTTAATTTACAACAAACGTGATCAATCTGCAAATTCCAAGTTAAATTAGAGTCCAAATAAATACCTAAAAATTTACATGAATCTGAAGAATTTAAAATAAAATTGTCGCACTGAACAGACAGTTGGGTGATATTTCTATTTTGGAATAGCAAACAGACAGTTTTTTCAACATTAATAATTAGATTATTCATATTACACCAGTGTTTAAATTGAGCTACAGCGTTACAAATTTTAGATTTTAAGTTAACAATATTGTCTGCAGTTATTGCAAATGACGTATCATCGGCATACATAGTAAGATGATCAGCAGTGATATTGAGTTCTAAATCATTTACAAAAAGAGAAAAAAGCAGGGGACCAAGAACAGATCCTTGTGGGACTCCATGGTCCAAAACAAAATTATCAGAGAGGTGATTTGAAAATTTTACAATTGATTCTCTATTTGAAATGTAAGACATGATAAGGTCACTAGCCACGCCTCTGATTCCTAAATGGAATAATTTGTGTTTTAAAAAATTATGATCAATGACGTCAAAAGCACTAGACAAATCAAAGAACAAACCAGCAACACATTGTTTCTGATCAACGCATTGATAAACAAAGTTCATAAAACCGATGCAAGCACTTTCAGTAGATTTACCTTTCATAAAACCATGTTGAACACTTGATAATAAACTTTTGCTATTTAAAAATGACAGTATTCTAGTAATTAGTAATTTCTCAAATATTTTAGATAATGTAGATAAAATAGATATTGGTCTGTAATTTGTTGTTAATTTAGCATCCCCTTTCTTGAAAACTGGAGTTATAATTGACTTTTTTAGACATTGAGGAAAAGTACCTCTTAAAATACACAAATTAAATAGATAAGCTAGAGGCTCAGCAATATGATCCACCACAAATTTCAGTAGCTTTGTATTTAGATTATCATAGCCAGAAGATTTTAAGTTTTTTAATTGAGATATAACTTCAGTCACTTCAGTTTGAGAAACGTACGAAAGAACTAATGAACTATCACTTGTGAGACCTTTAGTGCATTCTTTAGAAAAATTCTTAATATTTTGATTCAATTTAACATTGATTTGTGTAGAGAAAAGTTCAGCAAAGCTATTGGCAATTAGTTGTGGATCATTTGTGAGAACATCATTTACAAATAGTTCATCACTAGACTGTTTCACATTCCGACCTGTTTCCATATTGACCAAATACCATAACATCTTGTTTGCATTTGCAGACGTGCATATTATATTACCAAATTTATTTTTCTTGGCATTTCTTACGAATTTTTTATATTCAGATTTATAAGAGCGATATAGTTTATCGAATTCTTCTGAATTAAGTTGTTTTTTAATCGAAAACAAGATTTTCAACTGTTTACTACGTTTCACAATATCATTAGTTATCCATACATTTTTAGCTTCCATAGTATTTAAACATTTAGATTTAATTGGACAGGCAATATCAAGTAAATAAGTTAAAGTGGTCACAAAATTTAAAAAGGCTAAGTTTGGATCAGTGACACTATAAAGAGAAAACCAAGTAATATTAGATAATAACATTTTCAATGAAATCAAATTGCTATCATTAAAGTCCCTATATGTAAATATATGTTTAAAATCATCACTGTCCTTTGATAAACATTGGTCAAAGTGCACTTCTACAGCTTGTGCAGCATGATCAGATATAAACGGGTCCCAGACTTTAACGGTACATGAATCTTTATCAACATTAGTTACAATGTAATCAATTGCACTTTTATCATGAGTAGGCTGGTTAATTACGGAATTCAAGTTAAAACATTCAAAAATATCAAAAAGCTTCATTCTGGGTGATGTTCTTACAAGACTATCAATATTAAAATCTCCAGTGAGAATGAGTTTATCACACATGTTTAAAACCCTGTTTAGGATCAGCTCAAGTTTATCTAAAAATATATCAATATCACCATCAGGTGACCTATACACACATAATATAATAAATACTAAGTCTCTAATAACTGTTCTAATGCCAACACATTCAAAGTGTAGCTCCTCATTTAAAGTGGAGAAGTTTGTTACTTCTGAAACAAGAGATACGTTATTTTTACAATCTTGATATGTCTTCAATAAGCGATGTAGCGGACAGATGGTAGGCACTCCCATAAGGAATGCAGAACCATATGTTTCTGGCAGTGTTCATTGAAAAAAATAGGTTTAATAAGCATGTGTCTTAAAATTAATATCTTCCGTGGCACTACTTGATAAAAAAATATTCTCAATGAGATTCATGCATGGTTAATAAACATGCAATATATTGAGAGGCCATAGGGTTCATGAAACAAGAGTGTAATAGCCACAGGCCCTGAATAAAATTGGGTCCTAATGTTAGTATCTTTAGTCGTATGAGTAGCCTTTAGTTAGTAGTTCATACATTCAGCGTTTACGAATTGCGTGCAGAGAGTGAGAACATTTTAGAGTTGCGTGCCAATGTTATCTAGGAGGTATCGCAGTTATGTGTCAGGGATTCTAGGAGGCATCCGAGTTGAGTTGCGTTGCGAGAAGATATCTGAAAACATGTAAAATTTCCCTTATCGTTTTAGACTATTCTACATTATAACGCACTATTTATTCATTTTAACTTAAGCTTTGCAGAGCCTCTTCTTATTATTACATATTGGCATTTGAAAATAAAATTTTAAACCGTCGAAGAAGAATAGTTTTCTATTTCTTTCACCCAACATAGTAGGTACAGTTGGATCCATGATTAAATAATCCCTTGGTTGAATTCATCAAAATCCAGCTAATTTCTTTACGTACCCTATTGTAAATAAAAATAAATATTCTTTCCTAAATTGTTTAAAACTTAAAACTTCATTAAGGCTAATTTTTATGATAAATGTAATAATTTACCTGAAATTTTAAAAGATAAAAGACATATTTTAAACCAACCATATACAGGAAAGAAATGATAATAAATATTTTCTACGTAATAGGTCTCCTTTACTATTTCTTTAAAAGTTTCAATCCATTTACGTAGTCCGTTTTGTTATAACCTTTATTTAAAATACATTTAATATATTTTCTTATGGATTAAATTTCTTCATAAAATAAACTTTGAACTGAAAAATTAAGAAATAGTGGGTTTTCTTTGAATTCATACCAACAAAAATGTAATTTGAACTATGGTCAAGTCAGGAAAAAATAAATACAAAAAGAGGTTAATGCAAATAGCATAATACTTCGAACCCCATATCATAAAAAGAACTGTTACTTCGAAGGCTCCAAAAATAACTTATGTATATAATACATAGACACTATTAGAATGAAAATACGTTTAATTGAAAAAAATTGCGACCAATAGGGGTTTTACCTATCGTTTTGCATGGAAAGACCCATCTATTTTCAAACTTCCTTCGTTCTTTCTATATCGCTGTCTTCTTCTACTACTGCTATAGTCTACCTTTGTCTTTTTTTTCTATTCATGTTTTCCTTTCCTTTGCTTTCATTGTATTCTTTTTTACTAAAATGGTTGTCCCCTAAATTACATTTATACATTATACACGCAACTACTTATAATGAATGAGTTAAAGGGGTACTTACATAATGATTAAAAACTCTCCTTTCAAGCTGCTATTATAAAGCTATTTATTATTGTCCTTCATTTATCATGGCGCAAGCGGATCACGATAATAAAAAGGCAAATTGCTAGAAGACAGTTGGGCCCCCTTTGTTTCAACCTATTTTTCACACTCAAATGGTGGATCTGCCCTTAAGTCATAAAAATACGGCAAGGAAAAGAGCTATTGAATCAAGCCTGTTGATGTGCTTTGCGTCTGAAGCCATTGTTTCCGTCAAGAAGATAATATAACGGTAGGGATGCGCCACTCAGGTAGAAAGATGAGGAAAAAAAAAAGGGAAAGCCCGTAATCTTTAATTAAGCCAAACCCATTACATGGCCTAACAAAACATTCTATTTAATAACAACCTACAGATAGTTGCCTTTAACCCTGGTATATTTTGTGGTGCGTGTGATAAACTACAGATGGAAACAAGATGGTTTATTTTTGGGATCTCCAATTTTCTCAATGCATAAACAACTGCAGAACCATGGAGTTTGTTTTTTTTAAGGATTTTTTTATGACATAATGAACAACATACTGCCTATTTAATACACTAAACAAATTTAAACCATATCTCGACACACAATGTAGGCTATAATCTTC
Organism: Ectobius pallidus; assembly: GCA_964059195.1. Lineage (NCBI taxonomy): Eukaryota > Metazoa > Arthropoda > Insecta > Blattodea > Ectobiidae > Ectobius > Ectobius pallidus. The sequence continues at coordinate 88,160,514 of CAXKWD010000007.1, read as the reverse complement.
CTTCCTAAATATAAGACAGTTCACAGATAAGATACAATATTTACACCAGCATTTAGTTTGGCATTTCCGATATCACTAATGTACACTCTACACATTTAAAATGTGCCTAGTAAAACATTAAGCTTTTACACCTTAATTATTTTCGACATATTTTGAACCTCACATAATTATTTTACCACACTTGAGCATTATGACCTATTTTACCCAACTCCTCAAAGCAACCTTGTCCCAATAATTTGATGAATGGATGCATAAATTAATTATGCATTAAAGCAGGAAGGATGTTTGAAAACTTATATAGTATATTAACCAGCAATTGGTCGCCTTGGGAGCATAACCTAAGAAAGAACCATTTCGAGTACAGACACCAAACCCGGGACTTTACGCTTAGATGTTAGGAGCTCTGAATAGGGTCAGCTTAAGTTCCAACCTGTTCACCAGGTTAAGCAGCGCTAACTTTAGGAGAACGTGGAAAGGTGACCACTACCTTCACATCTGACAATTCATGTCAAGTAACCATATGGGAGGTCCATCGTGTTTTGATTTCCACTTTAACCTGTAGATCGCGGCTAATGTAAAGACAGCATCTTATTCGTCAACCCATGATGGTGGGATCTCCTCCATCATCTGGGAGTACGAATGGACACCACCCCCACGAACATTCGGGATAGTCCGCCACGTAATACGGCAAAATAAACAGGTACGAAGCCCAGAAATAAGAGAAAGAGGAGCTCTGAAAAATATACTAACAAGGGGATAGTCTATAAACCAAAAAGACGACAGTGTCCATCTGAATCTGTCAAATGACGCAGCCACAGGGTTCATAAAACATTTTGTGCGTGCTGATTAAATTTAGCGCTCTCCATATTATGTTGAATTTTATTTTCGTATTTGCAATAAACAGAAAAGCCAGTTTGTATACTCGTTTCTCGTAAGTTATAGCCAACTATTTAGTTAATTTTTTAAAACTAATAAGGATATTAATTAACATACCCTTCTTCTGTTACATTTAATGAGGCAGAAAGTTACTCGTTTCTTAGATATTATAGTCTAATATTTAGTTGTTATTTTAAAATTAATAGCCTATAGCAGTAATTTAGCATACCTTTTTTTCTGTTGAATTTGCTGAGGCAGAATGTGTACCCGCTTCTCGTTTTTTTATCGCCTACTATTTTTCCATTTTCACTGCTACTGACTATATATATATGCGTCACCTAAAAAATGAACAAAATCAGGTATAAAAAGTCAGCCTAACAAAGAAATGCTTTATGTTATAATATAATGAATTTTACATATACATAATTGCCTTTCACGGAAACCAGCCATTCCATTAAAATGATTACATTGTTTTCAAATCCATAAACCGCTGACATAACTTGATGAATGCTTATCTCTACATACAGGGGTTAATGAATAACACCGAAACATTTAACCTGTGTATAGAGGGGATATTGACATCCACTTTTATTATGATATTTTTGCTCTATGACGTAAAATGTCTTTGCTACAGGGCATTAAAGTCAATACAATTTGGTACTGATAAGTAAATAATTAAAATGAATATGATATCTTTAAAACAAGAGAAAATTTGTTGGGTTCAGTTTGAAATTAGTTTTTTTTCGTTTTACACAAAATTTTGATACATTATTTTCGTGTTATATGTATTTTCTCAAAAACCAATAAATACGGGAGGACTGCAAGGGCAACATGTCAGAAGAAGTGTCAAGAGGGAGTGCTGCGCAACATGGCTACTGTTTACAGTAAAACCTTGATTTTGTTGGAGGATTTTGTCTTAGCTATGCCTGGCCATCACCTGCAGCCTACTCCTACTCCTTCGCATACCCAAAGTACTGATTCAGCCAACCGTGAGTTACAGAGGGAAGTTTCCTATGACGTAGTCGAATTATCAGAATTAGTCCACGAAAAGAATCCAAACTAAACAGTGATCAAAAAAAGTGTAAGACATATTGATGGCCAATATTCATAATTCAAATCTAGCAATAGCGGAGCATTGCTGGGTCAGCTAGTATTAATATAGGCTAAATTCTGCTCTGAAAGGGTTAAGATTAATATAGTTATAATTCATCATACATTACCTATTAAATCATACATCTAAAGGAAAGCGTGATAAAACAACTTTTCAAATATTCCTGACTATACAGTATTATATTCAATATCAAGCATGGAATAAGCCTACCAACAACGTAGTTTCTACATTAAATTGACTTGGCATTTTTTTTATAATCTGCTGTATTAGCAAATAATTCACGTAAGACTGATGTTAAAGATATTTACACGTCAAAAGCTTTAGACTAAATGAAAGTCGTTGAGAAAAAAAAATTGCAAAATTTCAAAAGATTCTTTATTATATACCGGTAGGCCTACTTATTGCTGTACAAACTGGAAGGTCGCGGATTCGATCCCCGATGACGTCGTTGGAGTTTTTTCAATTGGCCTAATCCTTCTGGTGGCACTATGGCCCTGGGGTCGACTCAGCCTCTAACAGAAATGAGTAGCAGGAGTAATCCTGGGGGTAAAGGCGGCCGGTGCGTAAGGCTGACAACCTTACCACCTTCGAGTTCCGAATGTCAAAAATCTGGGAGCCTCACCTTCCTGGAACCCTCTGGGCCTCCATGGCCTGAATAGGGAACACTTTACTTACTGAGTCACTCACTGTTGGCTCATTAATGCGACCTACATTTTGAATACCCAATAAACATAGGTCTGATTTGTGTTAGCACGCATAGTGTAGGGTGTCTGTTTCATAGATGTGATACAATAACCATCTTTGCTCCATAGCTCCCTGAGGCTAAGCATGAACTATCTCCTCGATACAGAGCAACAGATCTGCTCTCTTGAAATATCTTCACCTACTGGCGATAGACCCTCCTCCAATAAACCATACAATTGAAATTAATGATGGAAAACATTATTTTATCTCCAAGAAACTCAGTAAGCATTAATTACTTGAGCACCTTAAAGCCCAAGTGGTGTAACTCACATTACTGCTGTTCTGAGATATTTAAGGTTTTAGCTGTCACCAAATATATGGCTTTATTGACAGAATAAAATTGTGCTCCTACCTACAGGGTTGCTATGCAAGTTATGACTTACACCATTTGCGCTATTAATAGAAGAACACTTTCTGAATAGGATCCTGATTATAACTAAAAAAATCCAAAAACTGGAGTTACACCACTTGGGTTTTAAGGGGCTCACTTCTAGCTCTCTATCTTCCGTCTTTTACGGCCAAATACACTGTAGTCCAGTAACTTGAGCCAAAAAGGGTGTTTCTTTGGAATAATTTTAAGCAAAGGTTTTTTCTTGGAGGGTTGAAGGTGTGAAATGGGGGTCCAACTTCGACTCAACTTTCTAGCAAGTGGGGTGTCATTTTCTAAGTATTTTTACGCTGAGACGAATAAAACCTGAAACAACTCGATACGTTCAATGGATTAGACATTATACGGGTTTATATTATGAAAACTGCACATTTTTATATATGTAGTTACGCAGCAGATTAACTTATTGCAAAAAAATCATTGTACATGTAAAATGTGAATAAATTCTTGACTTTATGTATCTAATTTATTTTGAATTAATTCTTGAAGTTATATATTTAATTTATTTTATATATTAAAATATATTACATATTATAACATATTACATATTAAAAAAATAGCCTATTGCGTAATAGATCTAAAGTTAGTTTCGTAACGGACTTTACAATATAAAGTGTTGATCAATGTCTCATGTAGGCCTATTTATTGGTGACCATAAAAGGAATGTTCAATGTAGGTCCATATCTTCTTCAACTTCTTTGTGTCGGTGATGATTCCTCTTTCTGAGATTCCCCTCCATTGGAACGAAATTTAAAGATTAAAATCGGAAAAAATATAAACATGTAATACCATATTACCAGCGTACTGAATAATGTACGACACACATTTTCATAGAACAGGGAAAATTTATAATAAATTTTTTGCTTTCTAAAATTAGATCATAATATAAAAATGAGCTAGATGTTCCTACGTCAGGTATTGCTGATACATTTCTAGAACAGAACACGCTACCTTCAAGTTCCTATTTCAAATTAAAATAAAATCAGGTAAACTGATGTAAAAAAGTGCCAGTATGTTTTTTTAATCAGTTATGACTGCAATTATGATATGCAGAATATGTTTTTTTAATTGATTTACAAGTTAAGCTCCAGATTTATTCATTAAGCAGGGCTTAGGGAAGAACAAAGGTCTAGTTTTCTTTTTAATCAGATTAAAATCTTCCAGCATCAGCTGAACTGTAGAGATTTTTGATATCTTCACAATCGCACACCCACATAAAAATACGAAAAAGAAAGTGAAATTGGCTGGTTTCGGGATTGGAACCATGGAACTCCATAACGTGAGGCCAAAACGTTACCATCTCGGTCACCTGGGTCAGTTTAACGGTCTAGTTGTAAGTTATAAGCGCGTGTAAAAAATAGTGTTTTTGGTCATAGCTATCTCTATTTTAATTTCCAAAGCCGTAAAATATCACAGTAAAACAATTGACTATGTTGTCATGATAAATGATTTGCTTTTTTTTTATATAAATTCTTTCGAATACGTATATTATCATAAAATAGGCACCAAATTGAGCATTACTCCGAAACAGGTGAACCGATTTCATCCAGTATCAGTAGACCTCTTCCCATGAACACTATAAATGTGTATACCAAATTCCATAAAAATCCGGTAAAGCGTATTTGAGTTACCGCGTTTTTAAAATAGACACTAAATTGGGTTTTACTCCGGTACCGGACAACCGATTTGGTCCAATATCGGTAGACGTCTTCCCATGTACATTATAAATGGGTATACAAAGTTTCTGGAAAATCCAATAAAGCATATTTAAGTTATCGCGACTTCTCATATATAAACATAAAAGGCAATAAATTGGGCATTATTCCGGTACTGGCCAACCGATTTGGTTGAACATCAACAGACGTCTTTCCATGGATAGTATAAATGCGTATACGAAGTTTCATAAATATCCGATAAGGCGTATTTGAGCTATTGCGCCTTTAAAATATACACTAAATTGGGTTTTACTCCGGTACCGGTCAACAGATTAGGTTCAAATTTAACAGAGTACTTTTCATGGATGTCATAAATGCGTATACCAAGTTTAATGGAAATCCGATACAGCGTATTTGAATTATGGCGCCTTTCTATTAGAAAGGAGCCATAATCTATTAAAATAGGCACTAAATTGGGCATTACTCCGGTACCGGTGAACCGATTTGGTTCAATATCAATAGGGTTCTTCCCATTGACATTATAAATGTGTTTTCCAAGTTTCATGAAAATCCGAAAAAGCGTATTTGAGTTAGAGCGCGTACAGACACACGGACGGACGGACAGACAGACAGACAGACAGACGGACAGACATTTTTCGTCCCCCACACAATCTCATAAAGTACCATACTGGCACTTAATAAAACCAGGTAAACTGATGTAACAAAGTGCCAGTATGCTTTTGTTTAATCAGTAAAAAGTTAATTGGAATTATGATTTCCGAATTAAGCTGCAGATCGATTCATTAAGCAGGACTTACGGAAGAACAAAGGTCTAAAGTTTGATACTTATCGTTAATTCAAACTCGTATACACTGATATAAAACATTCTTAAAATAATTATGTCAACATTTCACAAAATACACTGGCGAAGAACTCCACTTAATGTATGTAGCCTATGCCTAATTATTAAGTGCCAGTATGGTACTTTATGAGATTGTGTGGGGGACGAAAAATGTCTGTCCGTCTGTCTGTCTGTCTGTCTGTCCGTCCGTCCGTGTGTCTGTACGCGCTTTAACTCAAATACGCTTTTTCGGATTTTCATGAAACTTGGAAAACACATTTATAATGTCAATGGGAAGAACCCTATTGATATTGAACCAAATCGGTTCACCGGTACCGGAGTAATGCCCAATTTAGTGCCTATTTTAATAGATTATGGCGCCTTTCTAATAGAAAGGCGCCATAATTCAAATACGCTGTATCGGATTTCCATTAAACTTGGTATACGAATTTATGACATCCATGAAAAGTACTCTGTTAAATTTGAACCTAATCTGTTGACCGGTACCGGAGTAAAACCCAATTTAGTGTATATCAATACGCCTTATCGGATATTTATGCAACTTCGTATACGCATTTATACTATCCATGGAAAGACGTCTGTTGATGTTCAACCAAATCGGTTGGCCAGTACCGGAATAATGCCCAATTTATTGCCTTTTATGTTAATATATGAGAAGTCGCGATAACTCAAATATGCTTTATTGGATTTTCCTGAAACTTTGTATACCCATTTATAATGTACATGGGAAGACGTCTACCGATATTGGACCAAATCGGTTGTCCGGTACCGGAGTAAAACCCAATTTAGTGTCTATTTTAAAAACGCGGTAACTCAAATACGCTTTACCGGATTTTTATGGAATTTGGTATACACATTTATAGTGTTCATGGGAAGAGGTCTACTGATACTGGATGAAATCGGTTCACCTGTTTCGGAGTAATGCTCAATTTGGTGCCTATTTTATGATAATATACGTATTCGAAAGAATTTATATAAAAAAAAAGCAAATCATTTATCATGACAACATAGTCAATTGTTTAACTGTTATATTATACGGCTTTGGAAATTTAAATAGAGATAGCTATGATCAAAAACACTATTGTTTTACATGCGCTTATAACTTACAACTAGACCGTTAAACTGACCCAGGTGACCGAGATGGTAACGTTTTGGCCTCACGTTATGGAGTTCCATGGTTCAAATCCCGAAACCAGCCAATTTCACTTTCTTTTTCGTATTTTTATGTGAGTGTGCGATTGTCAAGATATCAAAAATCTGTACAGTTCAGCTGATGCTGGAAGATTTTAATCTGATTAAAAAGAAAACTAGACCTTTGTTCTTCCCTAAGCCCTGCTTAATGAATAAATCTGGAGCTTAACTTGTAAATCAATTAAAAAAACATATTCTGCATATCATAATTGCAGTCATAACTGATTAAAAAAAACATACTGGCACTTTTTTACATCAGTTTACCTGATTTTATTTATTTATATCTTCTGTATATAACAGTATTCAACTTGTATAACGTGCGTAGACAGTGGACTGTAAAAACAATTAAATTAATTAAGGGTGATAAAGATTGTACACACGCTATACATTTCGCTTAGAATGAACGATAACAAGGTTATAAGCTAAATAAACCATAGGTGAGATAACACTGACACTTTGATCTTCTTGAATCACAAACACTCGTTGGAAATTTCATCGACGACTTGAAGTCTTCTTATAAGCAGGGATGCTTGATTCCGCCAGTAAATGAAAGAGCTTGCTGATTTAAAAATATATTTAATAACAATTCCGGAGGACCTTTGGAGTCAATATTCCAAATAAAATTATGTGAATAACAATGAAATACACACATGTACCAATTATATGCCGTATTAAGGTTCACAGTCAATCTTGTGATATTTTAATTCACCAAATAATACGCAATAATAATGTTACTGAATTTATATTGCGTGTTAAAGTAGATACAGCTACGTTGCAATAAAATCAATTTAATATTATTAGCTGTATGAAATAATTTTAGAGCTTTAATGCACTCACTAGGTAATAAGATTCCTTTCGTAGCTAATATTACCTCAAAAATAGTCCTGAAGTCCAAATCAGGTCATAATCAAGATAGTCAATTCATGTAGAAATGCCTGGTGGAAGCACTAAATGAATCCAGCCTTTTCTGAGACGAATAAATGTGAAAAATTGCCTCTGTGCAATTAATATCAATTATAAAGAAGCCTTAACTTGCAGGAAGCGAAGAATAAGGAATTATGACGTTAAAAAACCACTGCTAGTTAAGTCCAGATATGGACAATGATCCTTTAAGAGGATTTAAAAATGGCGAAGACGAAGAAGGAATGTTTGAAACAAGAAGAAAAGAAGAAAGCTAACAATATAAAAAACATATTGTAGAGAAATTCAACTGTCCTTAAAAATAATGAAGAGAATGCAAGGCCCCCTGAAAACGGGCGAAAAGCAGAAAGAAATCAAACCAACCATCCATCATAATAAAATTAAACATTTAGCAATAAAAATATTAACAGCTAAAAAGATCACAACATAACTGAACATATTGCCCGCGATTATTCACTAGGGAATAATCAAACAGAAATGCGAAGTTATGTTGGATCTTCAAAAACACCAATAAATCCTAAAAGTTGAGAAATAAAAGTAACTAAACAAAGAAAAAATGAACGACTGCTTTAGTCGTGAGAGTCATATATGGGAATTGGGGCTAGTTTAATGATGGGTCGTTTCAGATAACTTGTAGAAGTCCTGACCGTGACAACCCTCACAAGACCGTCTGGGCCTGGGTGAGTCTGAGTAATGATGCCAACAACCCATTTTAAGGGAGGCATATTGTCATCCATGATTAAAACTGGCGTACCTATGGTAACATTAGGCATAGCCTTCAACCAGTTTGAACGTCTCTGCAAGGAAGAAAGATTTGAAGAAGAAGATCCTCTTGAAATAATATCTGCATGATTTTCCTTAGAGGCGACATGAGAACAAGAATCAATAGATGTAATCTCCTGAATATCAGCGGCTCTATTGGCCACAAGAGTTTTCAAAGTCGTGGGTGAATGAGTAAGCTGATTACTGATACCCTCATCAGACGTAATGAAGGCTGAGCAATTCACAGAAGACTCAGCGTAATTAAAGGGTCTATTTGATGAAGACCTATTCAACTCACAACGTTTCCTTCGCTGCATTGAAGGCATGTTATGATGCTTAAGAGGGAACGAAGGCAACTTGCCGGAGAAGTACCAGCCTAGCTGGGAGTTCTGAATAGTAGGCAAATTGGGAGCAGATATCTGTCCAGATACCATGATTTGAGAACATATCTCAACACCCAATAGCAAATCAATAGGCTTAGGAGAATTAAAGCTGGGATCTGCTAAGGGTAAGTTAGGAGGAATGTTCCAACCTCTAGTATTAACAAATTTTTTAGGGAAATTAGAAGCAGAGATCTCAGGAACTATAATGGCCTTTGTATCATAGCGCCAATTCGTAACCTGAGATCTGATAGAGACTTCTGTAAGCCTTGAGACGCTTGCATTGGTAGAAAGGATACCAGCGAGAGAAGTACGCTGAGATAATGGCGACAAACCAAGCTGCTTGAACAACCTGTCAGTAATTAGATTACAGTCTGATCCAGTATCAAGAAGAGCTGTGGCCTGTACGGCACTGCCATCGTTACTTAAAATTATCACGCTAGCAGTAGGTAAAAGACATTTCTGCCGTGACTGGCTGGCAGACATGATATTGGCCGTATTTATGGCTTGAGAATTGCTTGGCCGTGAAGGGTCATGCAATAAGTTGCTGTGCCTGCCTTGACATTGTCTACATCTAAAAGTGTTACAGCTCGAAGTGTGACCATTTGAGCTAAGGCAAACACGACAAAGTTTGTGATTTTTCACGAATTGATCGCGGGATGAATAATTCAGCGATCTAAAGGCGTCACAATAAATTATAGTGTGATTCGATTTACTACAATAATTGCATTTCGCTCTAGGAGAGGAGAGGTTAGCCTTGACAGAAGGAGCAGATGAGGGCTTGACGGACTGACTTTTCAGAACCGATTCTGTCATCTGCAGCACCCTAACCCTAGACTCCAAAAAACTGAATAATTCCTGCAACTTGGGAAGTTTTCCTAACTTAATTGAAGATTCCCATTCTTTAATTAATTCTACTGGGAGCTTATCCACAATGATACGTGAAATAATTAAGTCAGACAGAGGAACATCAGTATTAAGTACGTTCAATGCATGAACCGTACTTGAAAAATGATCTAAGTATTGTTGCAATGAGCTTGCAGAATCTCCTTTAAGGGGCGGTGGAGAAAAAAGGTTATCCAAATGCGTGTTGGCAATTAACCTGTCATTATCGAATCTTTCAGCTAAAGTCTTCCAAGCTACATCAAAGGTGGCATTGGAGACCGGGATATTTTGAATTACAGTCATTACCTCCGGGGATAAACACGATTTTAGATATTGAAATTTATCCATGTTGGATATATGACTGTGCTGAACAATTAATGAGTTAAATGTATCCCTGAATTCAAGCCAAGCTCTAGGATCGCCTAAAAAACTTGGTAGCTTAATTTCAGGCAATTTAGGTAAGTTCGGTAAAGGTGCAGACAAAGAAGAGTTGTGATTAGAGCTCTGCTCTTGATTCGGCTCATATAACAGTTTTGCATCTGCAATTGAAGAATTGATATAAGCTAAAGCCCTTGAACATTCTGACTGAAGCTGGCGCTCTTGAAACTCAGCCTCTTCATCGTAAATGTTACGATGCTGAAGACTTTCAACCTCATATCTATCTGACAATTTTTCTAGGCTCGACTTAAGAACAATGGCCTCTTGATAGGATATCTTGTCCAAAATTTCAAATTCAGATACTGTTTGAATTTGAATCATGAATTGATTTTTTAGAAGGTTAAAAATAGCTTCGGCTTTGGCCTTGGCTCTAGCTTCGGCTTCTTCAGCTTTAGCTATAGCTCTAGCTTCAGCTTCTTCAGCTTTAGCCATAGCTCTAGCTTCAGCTTCTTCAGCCTTAGCTTTAGCTTCAGCCGCTTCAGCTCTAGCTTCGGCCTTGGCTTCGGCCGCCTTAGCTTCGGCCTCAGCCGCTCGAGACTTATTGAAAGCATTAATCTGCCTGCTAATATGGGAGATGGCCTTTTGTATGGTTCTCTCAATTTCTGCCATATAGGCATCTTCGGATTCAGAAAAGGCTAGTTCATTGATCTCGGACTGGACTCTGTTATATTCAGATTCAAGCTTGCTTAAATCAATCTTAAGCTCAAGAAGGTCTTGAGGAGAGGTTTCCTCATTGATAACACAGTCTAGAATATAATTAACTTTGCGAGTGATTCTCGACTTAATAGGTGTTCTTTTTGCCTTTAAAGTCTTAAGGGTGCCTTCTACGTCAGTCATGATTTGACAATTGATTGTTCAAATAGTATTCGACTTAACGTGATTCACTGTTTATGACTTAAATTGACCGCACTGAGAGCTTATTGAGCACTAAAGTTAGTTGCCCGCGGTTAAACAAAATGTGACAATAATGTGTGTGTACATGGATTCACAAAGGTGAGTGCAATTATGTAAATAATATCAAACCCTTTTAATAAATTAGTTTGAAGAGCTGTTGTCTGAATATTAGGCCTCACACGTGCAGATTAAAACACGGAGGCAGAAGCACTTAATATGAGATTAAAATTACCTTTTCAATAAGAAACTTCAAACTGACTTAAGTCAGGAATGTCAATTGTGCTTCAAATAAGTCAATTATTTGCTTGAATGATATTTGTGTTCAAACAGCATGAATTGCGGAACACCAACAGCTTGAATTATCTCAATAAAGTTTACTACGGGCGGAATAGAACGAGTGTAGGTTTACAATGCGTGTTACAATATTGTGGTTCTATCCGGCCTCGGAGGTACCAAAAAATGTATAACGTGCGTAGACAGTGGACTGTAAAAACAATTAAATGAATTAAGGGTGATAAAGATTGTACACACGCTATACATTTCGCTTAGAATGAACGATAACAAGGTTATAAGCTAAATAAACCATAGGTGAGATAACACTGACACTTTGATCTTCTTGAATCACAAACACTCGTTGGAAATTTCATCGACGACTTGAAGTCTTCTTATAAGCAGGGATGCTTGATTCCGCCAGTAAATGAAAGAGCTTGCTGATTTAAAAATATATTTAATAACAATTCCGGAGGACCTTTGGAGTCAATATTCCAAATAAAATTATGTGAATAACAATGAAATACACACATGTACCAATTATATGCCGTATTAAGGTTCACAGTCAATCTTGTGATATTTTAATTCACCAAATAATACGCAATAATAATGTTACTGAATTTATATTGCGTGTTAAAGTAGATACAGCTACGTTGCAATAAAATCAATTTAATATTATTAGCTGTATGAAATAATTTTAGAGCTTTAATGCACTCACTAGGTAATAAGATTCCTTTCGTAGCTAATATTACCTCAAAAATAGTCCTGAAGTCCAAATCAGGTCATAATCAAGATAGTCAATTCATGTAGAAATGCCTGGTGGAAGCACTAAATGAATCCAGCCTTTTCTGAGACGAATAAATGTGAAAAATTGCCTCTGTGCAATTAATATCAATTATAAAGAAGCCTTAACTTGCAGGAAGCGAAGAATAAGGAATTATGACGTTAAAAAACCACTGCTAGTTAAGTCCAGATATGGACAATGATCCTTTAAGAGGATTTAAAAATGGCGAAGACGAAGAAGGAATGTTTGAAACAAGAAGAAAAGAAGAAAGCTAACAATATAAAAAACATATTGTAGAGAAATTCAACTGTCCTTAAAAATAATGAAGAGAATGCAAGGCCCCCTGAAAACGGGCGAAAAGCAGAAAGAAATCAAACCAACCATCCATCATAATAAAATTAAACATTTAGCAATAAAAATATTAACAGCTAAAAAGATCACAACATAACTGAACACAACTTGATGAACGAAATAAACATCTGACCAGTTTGATATTCAAATCTTCCAATTTACTTTGTTATTATCACTCAGCTTAAATGTGAAGGAATGTCATGGCTAACTATTCCAAAGCCGTATATGAAGTATGTAAATCGATATGTTGTCAGGATAACATATTTACATTTGTTAAATTCTTAATAATATATCACCATAAAATAGACACTAAATTGGGCATTACTCCGATCCCGGTCAACCGATTTTATCCAATATCAATAGACGTCTTCCCATGGACATTATAAATGCGTATATAAAGTTTCATGAAAATCCGATAAAGCGTATTTGAGTTATCGCACATTAAAACAGACACAAAATTGGGTTTTACTCCGGTACGGTTCAAGCGATTAGGTCCAAATTCAATAGGTTACTTTTCATGAACGTCATAAATGCGTGTACCAAGTTTCATGAAAATCCGATAAAGCGTGTTTGAGTTAAGGCGCCTTTCTAATATAATCTATTAAAATAGGCACTAAATTGGGCATTACTCCGGTACCAATGAACCGATTTGGTTCAATATCAATAGGATTCTTCCCATGAACGTTATAAATGCGTACCGCAAGTTTCATGAAAATCCGATAAAGCGTATTTGAGTTATGGCGCGTACAGACACACGGACAGACAGACAGATGGACGGGCAGACATATTTCCGTCCCCCACACAATCTCATAAAGTACCATACAGGCACTTAATAATGTCAGCATAAATATATGCATAATTTAATTAATTAAATTTAATAATATCCAGGCAAAACCGGGTCGGGTCGTAGTATAGTCTCTCCCTCTTTCTATACGAGTATACAGGTATTTATATATATACGAGTATATATATACATATATACCTCTCTAAATCTCTCTCTCTTCCTTTTACTCTCCCTCTCTCTCTCTCTCTCTCTCTCTCTCTCTCTCTCAATCTTCAATTGAAGCTTGGAATCTTAATGCAGTTAGATTCTCTTTCAGGATCATTGACTAGTACTTTTATTTCTTTGAGTGACAGACTTATACTGAAGTCTGTATGATATAAATTGAGGTGAAGAGAAGAATAGGAAACTATATTCTAGAAACTTTTTTTTAAAATATCTAACCTAAAGTCCGAGACCTAGATATAAAGTAAGCGCTGTACACAGGATACGATTTGTGAGAGGGGATAATTTTCTTCTTGTTGGATTTTACTGAGCTATCATTATGTTGTATAACACCACACAACATGATATTGGCACAAGACATACTCGTGACCAAGAGTAATACATATAGAAGTATAACGGAAATGTATTATTGCCCACACGGGCCTATTTGTTCATCGCAGTCCTTATAAAAACTGTTGCAGCAAGACGCGTATTATAGCTTCCGCTCTACCCTTACAGCCCATTGCATGTTCTGATAAAACAAAATCTAATACATGAAAGTTTTTGTTTATACAGAGCTTGTGCCTAATTAAAAAGCATGTCGCATACGTCTTCCACATCTTAGGCAACATTGTAACACATATATAAGTAACAATTAATTGGTTTTCATTTTCTTGAATAAATGCTAAAATATAGGAATGATTATTTATCAATTTTCTCGATGTTGTTTTTATGTTTTTTCCCCCATTAAGACGCCTCCCAAATGAGGTCATTCACATGGTCGCGGGCTGTTCAAAAATAGATTTGATACATTAAATACGAATGCAAAATGCTCAAATAAAAATACTATCAATTACAATCATTTACAGTAACAATGGAAAGACAGTTTAAGAGGAAGAAAGAAGGAAGAAAGAAATATATAAAATAATTGCTTATACAGTATAATAAACTTATACTTTTCTTATATTATAAATTATTCAGATTAATTGTTTCAGCTTTATTTTTAAAATTGGAATTTAATAAACTGGGATTAAGACTAGAGCTGTGCTTAAGACCTACAGATGCAAAAAGGTTAAGTTTAATTAAAGGTTTGCTAGATTTCGTCTTGTATCATATGTATAGGAGTGTGGATATAATCTAAAGCTTGAATTTCTATTAATGTATCTTAATAAATAAATTTGATAGACACTAAGGACGTTAAATTCGGAAATATTAATTTAGAGTTTAGACGGATGGTCAAGACGTTTAGACATAGAAACTTTAATACTACTTTTTTAAAACAGTATTGAGAAAACATACTTTCCCAAGAAATTGATTTATTATCTTTTATTCCAATTATTCCCAAAATTGTCTTCTAAGTACCGTACTTCACCTAGGTCTACAAAAACTGCTGGAGTTAGTATCAATGCAATATATTTGTTAGTTTTTAGCTACATTTCATTGAATAGGCCTATATTTATATGTATTATACCCTTTGGGAGGAAATTTGACGTTGGTGGGAATAGAATCGACGGCTTCTGCTTAATTGGCATGCTGAGATAACTTAGATGCTCAGTAACTTCCCCATGCCGATCCCTAATATTCTGCCACATCAATATTGTTAAAACGAGGACTCAACCAGCTTTGATGCTTATTTGATTCATTAATATTACAGTATGTTTAAGTTACAGTACAATACTTTATTGACATTTATATATTTTAAATGACCCCTTATGTTAGTGAAGAGTTTTACAATTAGAAGAAAATTTGGTCTGAACACAATCCATTCCAGTTTTGTCCATAGACCCTTTCACAAATCCAGAAGTATGATCAGACTGGTTCCAATAGTACAGCCTGGATTTCTAAGCAAAATGCATATTTATTTTCTGACTCAATACATAAGCAGAAATGTTTTTTGTTAAGTCACTCCTTGACAAGCAATTTTAACTTTATTTTAAATTTCATATTTTGCTTAATCTGAAAGGAAAAGATTTTGCTTCTTTATTATATGATTTAGAATTAAAATAACATATTTTACTCAAAACTGTTACATTAAAAGTTATTATTTCAATTGATAAATTTGATGTTTTATTTATGTTTATACTTAGAATGAAAGACACAAGTACTTGGGATTACTTTGAAAAAAAAAAGGATTTATTGATTTGAAGAATATAAAACAGTCCTATATGTGTAGTGTTCACATATAAGAATAAAAAACCATTGAAAAAATTGTCAATAGAGTAGTTTTCACTCAATATCTATTGAAGGTCGTTAATTATTTCAATCTTCAATTATTTCACTCCTGGACGTATCAGAGGTTTCCTTTCTGTTGTCGGTTAAAAGAATTTCCGCACTGAACAATCCTTATTATAAAACACTGTCAAATTTATAAATTATTTCCGGTAAAGAAACTTATATTAAAGAGGAATTCATCGAAGAATAATTGTGATGCTTTTCACATGCGTCTGTGGCACATGAAAGAACATTTTCATTTCGCAAATCGTTTTTCACTGACAGGCGCAGGATCCGCGAATGACATTCCTTACATACTGTAACAGCCATGAATAAGATAAGATTACGTCGAAACTAAACATTAATTTGATTTTCGTGTAATTTGTTTCTCCTTATTTTGGTGCTTATTTCGTACATTTTCCATGCTTATTTTCTTATTTATTTTACTGTTTTATCTTCCTTATAAATCCGGGATCTATTTATAAGTCTCCACTGACCATAGCCGCCTACTTAGTATTGCAATAGGTTCAATTATTTGTTTAAATTACGTTCATTCTCGAATGATGAACTTATTATTTGTTCTGACAAATTAATTTCTATCGGTATGGTAATATACTAAATTTCGTCTGCGATATTTGAAGTCTTATTTAAGCGTATCTCTTTGAAATCCCCGGAACTATTGTTCATGGATGAGTAGGCAATACGTTGAGAAATGAAGATAAATGATAACATCCTAATCCTACGAAAAATCGATGCCCCCTATAAATAATTTATCACAGTTAATAGAGATCCCAGCGCGGTGACAACACAGATATATCAACGCCTAGGTTGAGGCAGACTTTGTTAAGTTACTTACGGAAAGTGAAGTATGATCGTATCGTTATCCACTTAAGTGAAAAGTATACGTAAGCCATATTATTTTAGGAGCTGAACGATGTATTTCCTTACTTAAGTTTAAACCGCCTGAGTGGCTTATGCAATTTTTCGCAAAAAAAACCTCAGTATGTTATTTACCTTACAAATTATAGGGCAGGAAACACCAAAATAGAGGTGGTGTGGATCCTTATACGCCGGAAAAGGAAGAATTTTAATGATGTTATCATTGGCAGCCAACACCTAAAAGCACAAAAGTTTCTGTCGGAGACCAATTTCCTTGTGCTTCGAGCAGGTAAAAAATTACATGCACTGAAATACAACTACAGTATTATCATTCCTTTCAAGGGAGGCAAAAATTTGTATGTCGACGGACAAACTCAACCCGTACTTTGCCCGTAGTGTACGATAAGTGAAAATTTGTTATTTAATATATTTAATCGCTTGACCCTTTCATAACCCTTCTCTCTCGTATTTAACATCGCCATAGTCATCCTTTCGGTCACCCCTGCGAACTGTGGACCAATCACGATAGTTTATATTGTGATACGCTTTTTAGGATCGCAAGGAAACAATTTTATCCCACATAAGGATAGAGCCTTACATCCGAATGCTGTGTTTTTACTTCCAGCAAAATAACATTGAGTGCTGACTCCCACTGTCATATTTACCCGTAACATTCCGGTTGTAAAAGGGTGCCGCAGAAGGATTTGTCTCGAAATAATAATATGCTGGACAGTAAAATTAATACAGGGCTAATTGAAATCAATGCAATTCAATGCAATATATGTATATATAATTATGTGTGTGTGTGTGTTATTGAAACTCCACCAAATCCACCGCTGTGGCATAGGGGATTAGGGGATGCGCTTGCTCTTCTCACGCAGCGGGCCCGGCTTCGATTCCTGGTCGGTACAAGTTTCCTAGGTGAGGTATTTCCTCACCTGTGAAACGAATGTCAGGGAACTTTTGGCCCTAGTGGTCCCCGGATGTCATATTACCACCTTCAATCCATCCACGCTTGTTATCTCACTAACTTATCTCACCTTTTATCCAATGTTATATCTACTTCATCAGAGCTTTAATTACATTCGTGATACAATCTAGGTAAAGAAGAAGTGCAGAGACTATTCCATTCATATGTCGCATGTTTGATATTGACTAGTAACATTTAGCATTTCCTCGGATATAGACCAATCACGACCATAGGCCTAATCTTGTGATATGATTCTTAGAATCGCAGGGAAACAATTTTATCTGGTAAAACGTCTGCTCGTTAATGAAAATGGAAGACATCAACGTTTCGTGATTAATACGTCACATTCTGCCAGTGAACAGAATGAAAACACATTATTCCAAAAACATAACTTTTGTAGCCATTCAGATGGGCCGGTTATGTGATTTGAGTTCCCGGCATTTCGAAACCCACTGCAATTCCGCCTCGGCTCCCTCGGTAAAGGCAGTAGCTATAATTTCACCCAAAGCTGTATGTCCTCCCTTAAGAGTAGAGGAAAAATTTAAATAAATAATAAGACAATGCTTATAAAATAAGGTTATACGTCTTAAAACAGAAGATTGTTTAATATATAAAACATTGCTATTTTATTAGCTCGTGTGCAGATCGTACATGACGTGTTTCGTCCTTACTTTACCATTCTCAGTTATTATAACATATGGTGTAGTATCTGTAGCATAGGCGTACCGAGGGGGGGGTTTTGGGGGTTTGAACCCCCCCCCCATTGATTAAAAAAAGCAAAATTGTATAATTTTTTTAAGTCTGCCCATAAATTACTTAATACAAGTATAAAGCGTGGGAAGCTTAAAACTCGTTATTTTGCATCTTAATTTTTAAAATTTTCCAGGGGAAGACCCCAGAAGCTTAAAAATCGTTATTTTGCATCTTCATTTTAAAAATTTTCCGGGGGAGGGCCCCCGGAAGCTTAAAACTCGTTATTTTGCGTCTTAATTTTTAAAATTTTCCGGGGAGACCCCGGAAGCTTAAAACTCGTTATTTTGCATCTTCATTTTTAAAATTCTCCGGGGGAGGACCCCCGGAAGCTTAAAACTCGTTATTTTGCATCTTCATTTTTAAAATTTTCCGGGGGAGGACCCCCCTCTCCCTGGGGGGTATTCCAATCCCCCAGACCCGCGGATGTTATAACCCCCCCCATTTGGTCGGCCTGGTTACGCCTATGATCTGTAGCACACATTTAATTTACATGATTCCTCATTGAATGACTGCAGTAGACTGATCATCATGTCTGTCTGTTAAGAGTATACCAAGGTAGCTGTATACTTTGAATTTATATCAAAGTCTCCCATAGCTTGAATTAAAAAAATACTTCTGACACAAGACACAAGAAGGAGAAGTTGCACGTAATCGCAATGGTGCTATATAATCTTTATGCCACTCCACTGGTACCAACTTCGGTATCTGTCACATGAAAAAAACTCTTTTCGTTAAAAATATTGTCATGTGATTATTAAATAGTATCAATTTGATGAAAATTTAACATGCTACAATTCATTACACCATTTTGAATGTTATATTTCTCACGGTGGGAGTAAAAATTTACTTACTTGGTGGTTCGACAAAAACTCGCATGTTGGCTGCAGCGTCTAGAAAATCAATAACTTCTGTTTGCGTACGTGCATACAAGATGGCAGCACCATGAGCACAGCTAGAGGCTAGTACGTGATATTTATTAAAATAAATGTAACATTTATTATTATTTTACAAATATTAATTACTTGCTAAAAAAAAAAGTGTATGATACACGTTGTAAAATGATTTTAATTTTGCTCGTCGGATTGCTACACTCGTCCTGATGGGATCGTTTCGCAAACTTAACCTACTTGCAAAATAAAATCTCCTTTTTAACACTTAGATCATGAATAACAATAATGTCCAACACCATTTATATGAATTTTACATTTTAATTTAATGTTATTATTTGAACGGGACAGCTCGTCTGTGGAATTCCTTACCTGAAAATATAAAAGGCTGCCGAACACTCAGAACGTTCAAGATCAAGTTGAAGTTCATTGACCATTTGACTACCTACCATTAACATTTATTTTATATACTACTTTCATGTTAAAATTGTTGCTTTTATATGTTTTATTTATTTTTATTTTACTTTTCTTCTTCTTTTTCTACCTATTATTATTATTATTATTATTATTATTATTATTATTATTATTATTATTATTATTATTATTATTTTCTCTCTAATTTGTTCTACTTACAATGTTGAATTTTCACTATTAGCTATAGTTTAATATAGTTTTAATTGTAGTCTTCAATAACATAAATTACAATTATATAATATAATCATGTTTCTCTTTTTTCATTTTTAATTAGATTATTTTGTTATGTTTGAATGTATCCACCTCTGGTTAGTGGAAGAGAAGGCCTTAAGGTCTTAACTACACCAGAGGGAAATGCAAATAAGTAAATAAATAAATAAATGGATTAATTGAGATGCTCAGGACTTCTCACTTATGTGGGAGGCTACTGTCATACTGAACTGACAAACTTTCCATCAGAGTATCCATGTTTCTCATGCATATAACAGAGGCCGTTTCGGGCGATTGTACACTCACAGTTATTTTTACATTATAAAAGAGTTTTCCATGGAAATAATACATTCTTTATTTAAACAGCGAATGTTGTTCTTACGTTTACATATTAGCTTAGCATGTAATGAATGCTTAACCACGGGGTTTCCATGTAACGCAGCAGGCGCTTCTGTGAGTTCAAAGGTGAATATGATGTCACACACTAAATGAACATCTGGCAGTTCAACCGTCAACCACTGTAAAGAATTTAACGCTCCCGGATTCAAAACCGTTCCTACCTTCTGTGTCACACCATTAATGACATGGTGAAATATTAACATTACATGCAGCGAAAACGTAGAAATATGCTAACATATTAAAATAATTTTCTCTTGTTAGTGAGAATATTTTCTAGTTTTAAAGAATTACAAGAACCAAGGCATTTTATTGTACACAGAACATGTTTCGCTATCTAAGTAAGTTAAGGCTGTAAGAAAACACTAGAACTTATAGGAAAAAATTGGAAAATCGAACAAGTGGAGAAATTCAAATATCTTGGAGGAATAATTGCATATACAAATAATATTAAGGCAGAAGTTAAACGCCCTTACATTAAAAAATTCTCTTCACTACTGCCGTAGTATCTGGAGCATAATATTAGGCTCTTCCAGTGGTCCATTATGTTCAGTTACGCCAAACAATAATTACTCCAATTCCTCAGGAATACATAAAGCCGCGTTTACACTATGTAACTTGTTTAATAAACTTGTTACATGTATCAAGTTATATGTAACATGTAACAAATTATACGTAACATGTAACAAGTTACATGTTTAAAAATTAGGTTATATTACTTTTTTATATAACTAACGTTTAGAGAGACAAAAATACATTTGTACTATGCAGTAGTGATGTGGGCCGGAAATATTCCCAGTGGGAAGGAATTTATAAAATTTCCTTGGGCAGGAAATATCCCCAAAAATGAGCATTTATAAAAATCGTTAGTTTTGAATGTTTTACTGCTTATTAACGGTCCAGGTGCCTTAAAATGAAACTATTTCAGTAAAATTCCACATGTTTATCAAGGAACCGTCTAGGGAAGTATTACCTTTTCCTATGATATAATTTTTCACTTATTGTCAGAACAATGTACCCTAAGTCATCTTCTTTTAAAAAATAATAATTCGTGATAATCTCTTAGGTTTTCTTTATAAACTTATATGTTATAAAGTGATACCTCACACGCATTTAAACAGGATTAAAGATAAGTGATTTAACATAATTGTTAATAGATTGTGTAGGTATTTAAAATAAAATGCCAGAAACCAACACCTTCAATATTACAAAAACACAAATTTAAATATAAATAGTTTAGAGCCTAATAATTAATCATACACGGTCTAGGCTAATCCTACTGTAGTTAGGGGGAAATTTAGTTCTTTCATGATATATGAGGGCTTAGAGAAACCTGCGACTAGGCAGATGTGGCCATCCAAATCCTAGGAGCTGCAGTCACTTCTGCCGCAACAAAACGTACATTCAGTAAGTTTTCATGGATGTAATCTAAAAAGAGGAACCGCCTATCATCTGAGCGAGCAGCTAAACTCACTTATCGTTCATACAACGGAAAACTGATGAATGCTCAACCTCAGAAGAAGAAAAAGAAGAGTGAATCTACTGAAGTTCAAACCCAAAGTGCTGGTAATCCAGACGATCCAGATGAAGGGAAGGACCAAGAAGAAAACCTAGATGATGATGATGATGATGAAGGCCATGATGACAGTGATCATACTGATCAAGAAGAAAAAGAAGAGGATGATGAAGAAAATCTAATGGATTTCAATGGAAGCGATTAGGCCAACTTCTAAGATGAAGTCAAGGTCACACATTTAAAGAAAGCAAGTAGGCCTATTAATAAAAGTTGTTTGGGTTCGTACAGTTTATGATTATTACTGTAATTTGCGTCTAATTAATAGTCAATCTCTTCAATGAACTCTTTTGTTAATCTTCTGTATTGACCTTCAAGAACCAGGGCAAATTTTAATTAACCTATTTTCATTGTTAACTATATGAAAACCCAGTATTACAATATTTTATACGTAAATAATTAATGTTTTTGTGTTATTTCATTAATTATATATTAATCATTGAACTTATGACAGTTTTTAGTTTTATTTAACCTAATCATGATTAAATTGAAGTAACAAATAGGTATCTGAGTTATCTTACTCGTAAATCATAAATTCCCTTTGTGGGAACATTTCCGGGAACATTCCCTGGAAATATTTCCTCGGGATTAGGTTCCCGCCAGATGGCGCTGTGAATTGAACTCTGGCGTAGCTCAGTTGGTAAGAGCATTGGCAAGGATATCCAAAGGTCCTGGGTTCAAGTCCCAGTGTCAGAGGAATTTTTCTCCTATAATATTATCATGTAATGCCCAACAGAGACAAGAATCTGTGGTACATGAATGTATATGCATATATATGTCTTGAATGTTACTGTACAATAACAGTGGAAGCCCGGTAACAAAATCACTAATCAGTGTGTCTCACAGTACTGCATATGACATAACTTGTCTATCGGGGAGGTAGACCATTAAGGGCAGCTAGTCATAGGAGAGAGATTCTATCTGGCGCTGTGAATTCAATTCTGACGTAGCTCAGTTGGTAAGACTATTGGCACGAACAGCCAAAGGTCCTGCGTGCAAGTCCCAGTGTCAGAGGAATTTTTCTCCCATAATATTATCACAATATTATCTCAACCATCTTCTGTAACATGTTACTAGATATTAATGAATTCAATTATTCCGTTTGTTTGTATATAAAGAAACCACAAATAATTAGGTTTATCCAAAAGTTCAACCTATGCAACCTTTACTATGCTTTTCAGATGTACAATAGCATAATAATAATATGTCCTGACCGCACATATATGCCCTTCTACAAACCTCTCATATGTAGGCTAATATTAACAATTTTCATCAATGTTCTATATCTTGAGGGCGCTGATTCTCTTCCTTTATCTTAGTTTTACCTCTCCTTTTTAGGATTTAAGCGACCCAAGCCGCCCGGGTCTTACAGGGCCGCCACCTGTCGGGAGAGGGATTATCTTTGGAACACATACATACTTTTTTGACCAGACCAGGGAATGGAGGGCCTCCCCGGATTAGTGATCATCCCAATGCCGGGGCCACCTCCGTCATAGGAACACATAGGATGAGACACACCATTCACACACACACACTCACTCCGTACAAGGCGAAAATGGGATGAACATGATAATGACGACCAGATGATATCTGGGGACCACAAGGGCTTAAAGTTACCCGACATTTGTCTCACAGGTGAGGAAAACCCCAGAAAAAAACCCACCCAGGTAACTTGTCCCGATCAGGAATCGAACCCGGGCCCGCTGCGTGAGAGGAGCGAACGCGTCCCCTTTGTCACAGCGGTGGACAATGGCGGTGATACATCGTATAAATGGATATGTCCAAATATTATCACAGAATATAAAGTAGTAAAAGCTATTGTCGATCACACTGTACTCAATTCCACATTAAAACTAGCAAATGTTGACTTAACCACTTAGAAATTGTTAAAATAATTAAAATTTTATTAAATTTATATATCATGTATAACAATTGGTTGGTTAGTTAAAAGCTGTGCACTATCATTCCATTGTCTGCTGCATCTCTATTGTGCATATGTAAATTTTCAGCAAATTATCGTTATTAATATAAAATAACTCCTAGGCGCTCTGAAATCCAGTAATTGTAGATTAATTGTAGATTAATATTAACCAAATTGGTGATGGTTCATGGTAGTATCGCTTGCATTAATTGAACTTTGTGGCATTTATTTCTCTCTTGGAACGTTCATTTCGATCATATCTTGATCATCATCAGTCCCTATTTATAACTGTAAATTTCGACGCCTGGATTGCCTGAGTACAATAGTGATACTAAAAAATGCCACAAAGTTCAATTAATGCAACGCGATACTACCATGAACCATCACCATTGTGGTTAATATTAATCTAAAATTAATCTGCAATTACTGGACTTCTGTGCGCCTGCGAGTTATTTTATATTAATGGCAATAATTTTCTGAGAAGTGGTTGGCAAATTTACATATGCATAATAGAGATGCAGCAGACAATGGTATGATAGTGCACAGCTTTTAACCTAACCAACCAATTGTTATACATGATATATAAATTTAATAGAATTTTAATTATTTTAACAATTTCTAAGTGGTTATGTCAACATTTGCTAGTTTTAATGTGGAATTGAGTACAGTGTGATCGACAATAGTTTTTGCTACTATATATTCTGTGATAATATTCGGACATATCCATTTAAATGATATATCAGCGCTTTCAAGATATGGAATATTAATGAAGATTGTTATAATATTACATATGAGAGTTTTCTAGAGGGACATATATGAGAGACTAGGTTATATTATTATACTATTGGACACCTGAAAAGCATAGTAAACGTTGCATAGATTGAACTTTTGGATAAGTCTAATTATTTGTGGTTAGGTGCACAGTTTCTTGTTACTACATATACACAGCAAAATGTACATGTAGCAGGTTACATGTAACAAGTTACACATTTCCCACTCCTTGTGGGAAATGTATAACTTGTTATAAAACACAAAAATCAGTTATATAACACAATGTTATCTGTAACAAGTTACATGTATTCCTAACAATTCTGGAAAACGTGTTATATAACCCAAGTTTTATAAACAAGTTACATAGTGTAAACGCAGCTAACGGAGTGTAAACGCAGAAAACTGGTTATATAACACAAAAATCAGGTATATAACACAGTGTTATATGTAACAATTGGCATGTATTTGTAACAATTTTGGAAAACGTGTTATATAACTAGAGTTATATTCAACAAGTTACATAGTGTAAACGCAGCTTAATGAAGTTTTGTTACACTTTCGCTGTGGAATATGCCATTAGAAAAGTTCAGGAAAACAAGATAGGCCTAGAATTAAATGGCAATCACTCGATATTAGCTCATGCAGATGATGTTTGTCTATTGGGCGATGACATAAACACAATCGAGAGAAATGCAAAAAGTCTTTTCGAAGCCTGCAGGAATGTTGGATTGGAAATTAATACAGAAACATATTAGTCATGAAATTAATATTAGTCATCAAATATATGGTCATCAATCGTCAAAATAATGTGCTATAAAATATTAGAATAGCATTAGAATATTATAGGAGAAAAATTCCTCCGACACTGGGACTTGAATCCAGGACCTTTGGCTATTCGCGCCAATGCTCTACCAACTTAGCTAAGCCGGAGTTGGTAGAGCATTGGCGCGAATAGCCAAAGGTCCTGGATTCAAGTCCCAGTGTCGGAGGAATTTTTCTCCTATAATATTATCATGTAATGTCCAACAGAGGCAGTGATCTGTGGTACATGAATGCTTATATATCTATAAGTTGAAAGTTTCGGCAATATTTCGATCTGACGTCATAGATCCCTTTCCACTATAGCTATGCATTAGAATGTCACGTGTTGAGAGATACACCAGTCTGTATTTGCTAGTTCATAGTTGGTGTATCGTGTCTTAACATTATTATAAAATATATTAGTTTTCGAGTCATGTCTGGAATCAGGTCATATTAATTCGAGCCCAAGAAAGATCTAATTATAAGACCAAAACAAGACAATTTGGGAATCCAGACCGAATAAATAAGCGTAGTACTGAATGGTGTAGCTGCGGTAGAATGCGTTTCGTCAGGAACTCATTATTAGTGTTTCTGCTTTTTGAAAGGATCATGATAAGAGTGATGAGTGTATTACATTACATAAATCCTCCATTACGTTGTAGTAAACAGACACACATTGAACACTGGTAGGCACCTTATAGGCTAATGGCGAGGGCGGAATCCTATTTTGAAAAGGAAGAATTACGAGTAATGAGCTATAGAAATATACGATAGGTAGCTTATAGACAATTCGTCTACTGGATTAATAATTTCTTGGGAGCCCTTCGGAAAAAGGAAAAAGAAAAGCAAGGCTTGCTCCTCCATATAGGCGAACTGAACAGCCGCCTAAGGTGGGAAATTTTTATAAACATTTAGGGGCGGCAACATTTACAGTCAGATACCAGAAGAAGTATTGAACTGCATTTACAGTGACAACCTTGAAACTGGGTTTCCTAATTTAAGTGTCTCTCTTCGGGTCCTCTTGAAACTACTGGTCCCTGTGGCGAGAGCGAAAATAAATATTTCGAAACTAAAACTAATTAAAACATAGCCTACCTGCGTAGCTCAATGAGCCAGCAAAGATTTTCAGGTCTTGCTACCACCCATCGAAAACTAGTAGACCACTCAAACAGATGTAAACGATTTTGTCAAAACGTTTGCCAAATTAAAGCAAGAAGAGTACCTTTAGGATTTTAATTAACTGTTGTGGATGAAGATGTGAAAATTATTGAAAAGAAAAGATTATGGTGGTAAGGACATGTGAAAAGAATGAACGATGGAAGAATGCCCAAGGTGGTGATGAACTGGGATCCTGATGGAAGACGAAGGAAAGGAAGGCTGACTGATATTCGGATGAATGGTGTAATTGGGAACGTGGTAGCAAGATGAAGATACGATGGACAGACGACTGTGGAGGAGCAAAATTAGTTGAAATTAGAATATATAATTATTATGTATTGTTTGGTTGAGGGAAACAACAACACTGTGAAAAAAAAACCCTAAAAGAAAGATGGGCTAATTATAGTCCCTGCAGTGCTCGCGCACTATTTCGGGACATAGAAGCTCGCGCGGCGTCTGACAGACGCCGTTCGTATTTTACGTTATTTCTATTGTTTTATGTCGTTTTGAGTGTTCATTTTGTTTATTGAGGGTTGTCATAGTTTATTTAATATTATTGAACATGTTTTGCATACATTGCTTCGTTAAAAATAGGTGTATTAAGTCAATTTATTGAAAATGAGCATTTATGTAATCATATTGGACACAAATCAATATTAGCACATTATGACTTTAATTAATTTACAATAAAACAATGTTGTTAAGCATGTAACAATTTTTAAATAATTTTAAATTATTATTCTCCTAAGACTGTGTAGCTATAACAACTTTTACTACTAGTTACTGATCTCTTCTCATTCCATTTAGAAACTTTTTCCCGCGCTACGAAATATTTAGGCCTATCACATTCACTATAATCATTATCATCATCTGCTTCTTGTTCAGTGTCCGCAGACGCACTTCTAGACTCCGCAATGTCTTCTTTAGGATCACTACCGCAATCAAGTTCTTTCTTCTTCTTCTAGCAACTTTGCACTATCTTCCAATCATTTGGATCAGAAAGATTATATTTTTTCTCCTTTTCACTCATTGCCAAGCCTAATGATAAATAATTTCTATCAGAAAAGATTGGTATTGTAGGTTTATGATCACTAGTTTCTGCAAGAAATTTATTTTAAACCTGTTACTTACCTTGTAACAGTAAAGCTCGCACGGCGTCTCACAGACGCCATCTACATTTTTGCAACAATAACGTCACTCCACTCTTGCTAGGCGAAAACTGGAAGGTTGCCGCTTGGGTATGTTATTTAAGAGTAGTTGACCGGAAGGTAGATAGAAGTTCAGCACAATGGCCTCATAGGTATTCTAGATATGGTGAAATGAATTTGGTCTGGCGTCTGTGAGACGCCGCGCGAGCACTGCAGGGTTAATAGGCCTACAGCTACAAAACACTGAAATGTACTGGTCCAAAACCTAATATTTTACTGTAATATTGCTAGATCATTATTCCTATGTCATTCTTAAGGGAATTTAGTTTACTTTGGATCTACTCTTCTTCCTTCTTTATTTTTTCCGTCCTGCATTTTATGCTAAGTAAATCATCATTTTTTTTTAAAAATCTTACTCAATTCATTCCAGCATATCTGCATTCTGATATAATGGATATAGAAGACATTGACTTCTGTCGTTCTATAGAGATACATAAATCATGGTGGTGAATCTAAAATATTGCGTTATACGCGTAGTAACATTTAGTTCTGATAACTAATTCAGAAAGTAGATCTAACAAAGAACGGATTAGAATGACATTTTGCAATTAGAAAATTTAACAGTATGGGATCGATCTCAAACGCTCAGATAATTTCTTCCTGTTAGCTTATTTAAAAGTGACTTACATAGGCAATAATAGCATTTGTAAATAATTGAGGTACAAAGTAAGTAAGTGTAAGTGTTTATTACAATAATTAACTTTTTACAAATTCCAATGCAACCAGTCGCATGGGTCCGCATGGACCGTACATGCTTACGCAAAAACACACAAAAAAAAGAACAAATAATATAAATTCAAAATAACACAAACAAACTAAATCTATTCCTCACCCTCCACACCCGCTCTCCAATTCGTCGCTTTTTCAAACCTGAGCTGTCTCGCCTTCATTAAAAACTTCCCAATGCCTTCCTCAACGTTTTTTCCCGTCAGTAACTCCAAACATTTCCGTTGATCCCTATTTGATTCCATAAAAGATAATGGTAAATATTTTCCCCTCCAATTTTCCAAACCTTCACAATTCGCCAAAATATGAAACCATGATTCTTCCCCCTTACATAATGGACAAACTCTCATTCCGTTTTCATCTATGATTTTAATCATTCTCCACGCACCGAGTCTAATCCAAGCGAGGCCTAGTTTACTGACTTTAGATCCTTTTCGTATGTAGTGTTCCTTCCCCCACTCCAATTTTAACCGCGATTGTAATTCAAGTGAAACCATAGTCTGACATTGTGCATTTGTCTGTTGTCTATCAATATCCTTCAAACGGTTCTTAACCTTCCTCCACACACTTCTCCTATTTCCCTGCCCATCCATCCAAACGTATCCCATCCCAATTGTTTCTAATCCCTTTCTTAATTTGGAAGCCCATGTATTTCCTCCTATTCTTAGCTGTTCTTGATAACATATTGCTCTAATTAGAGACTGATCCCCCAGCATAAGTTGTAACCAATATTTCACCGCCCTAATTTTACACTCTATAGTCTCACTATGCGCTCCAAACTCTCTCATAATGCCACAATTTGCAGTACCCCTCCCTACCCCCAAAATCCCTTTCAAAAAACGCGTCCTGACCTGATCTAGATTCCCTGTTTCTTCCCAACCCCATATCTCAGCCCCATAAGTCATCGTCGATCTCACTATTGCCCCGTACAGAGTTTCCATAACACCTATTGGCATGTCTGGAATTTTACTACGTATCCGAAGAGTTTCAGCTGATTTCAGTCCCGCTTTATGTTTCGTCACCTCAAAGTAATAAACAGAGATGATTTTTAAGATTCTACAGGATTTGACCATCACAAGTATCTATTTATTAGATTATTATTTCTAAAAATTAGATTGTTAAAACATGATGGGTGTATGCTCGGAACACCAAGTAGGAATCCTTCTGAATCCTCACTTTATTCTACAGTCACAATACGTGACTATAAAATCTATGTCAAGTATCTGTTGCTAACGTCAATATACATGTTCTCAAAGCACAAATTATACACATGAATCTACACAAAACACATCACCCCGTCGCCTGGGCTGCAGCCTCCCGAAAGGTTCACCGCACCCACTGTTCACGCTACAACGATTTTCAGAAGTGGGCAACATTTAAAATAATTATCTTCCATGGAATATTAAGTTACGCGTATGATCCGCAGTAAATTCAGCATGAACAGCAGTTAGTAATTTATCGAAGTACCAGTAACTATTTAGGTCACTATAGCATCTACTCCAAGGTTTCAATCTAGTTTCTAATTTAGGCTATTTAGAAAACAGCATGTAGTCCTATAATTAAAGGTGTCATTTAAAATAACCATGACACACGGCACGGTAAAATTAATTTACCGTAGAAACTAATAATTTACTTTTTATTCTACTTTTATTACTTAAATTATTTATTTGCTCATTTAGTTATCCATTTATTCAGTATTTATTATTTAGTAGGGTAAAATTAATTTAACGCAGTGGCGTAGTGGTTGAGGCATTGCGCTAAAAACGGATGGTCGCAGGTTCGAACCCGATGAGGTCGTTAGGATATTTCAATTGGCCTAATCCTTCTGATAGCACTAGAGGCCAACCCAGCCTCTAAAATAAATGAGTACTAGGAGCAATCCTCGGGGTAAAGACGACCACTGCGTAAGGCTGACAACCTTATCATTTTCTCTTGCCGAATATCTAAATCTGGAAGCCTCAACCTAATGGAATCCTTACCGACTTCACGGTCTGACTTCTCACTTCACTTTGACCGCCTGCATGGTTTAATCTTTAGCGTTTATGGCTACTGAGCCGCATGTCTGTGTTCAATCCGCGATACCTCCGGATTTTTCTGAGGTAGGGAGGTCTGGAACGGGATGATTCAGCCTCGTGATACAAAATTGAGGATCTACTTGATAAAGAAGTAGTGACTGCGGTACAGTAAGCCGTCAATAACGGTCGTGAGAGTCGGCATGCTGACAACATTCCCCCAATTCTGCCATCTCCCTATGGGAGATGATGCAGCGGTCGGTTGGCAGCCCTAGACCCTCAAAGGCATAATATAGCGCCATGGTTTTAGTTTTAGTAAGTAATTCTTATCTACAACCTCTTTCATACTAGTAAATGGGGTAATAGCCATAAGTTGAATATTAATTTCCTTTGTCATTAATTAGTTAGCGTTATTATTAGTTAGATTTAACTTTATTTTGGTTTATCAAATCTTTAATAAAATCATTGTAAATTTTATTATCTGTAACATGTTTAGTTTTTAATTTCTACATATTTATCAAATCCTGTATTACTTGTAATATAGCATTAGGCTACTGGTGAAGTGGAGAGATTGCCTTATGACCTTAATTTCGTTAGTATAAGTAAATAAATAAACATAACAGCCGTTAGGGGGAGAAGGCCAATCTCGTATGTAGGCCTAATGTACCCTTATTTTTCAACTTAATTTGCAGGTTACAACATTGCAGCCATTTTTATACTGAAGTTGCTCCTCAGTTGTGTTCTAGCTGCTGAGTGAGGCCTTCAAATCCGGGAAGGTACCGGGATCGAACCCGGACTTGCGAATCCGTAGTCAACAACGCAGGTACCCCGCAGGTGGTCTTTCTCGTTAAGAATTAGACTTCACCATAATTCGCATTGGACTTTAAGCTGGGGGGCCAGTGACGTAGATTTACGGCACGTAAAAGAACTTCAAGCCTAAATTAGAGTCTCTCGTCAAAATTCCTCAGCTCTTTCACGTCCAAGTAATACTTTAATTATGGAGGGGGGTTGTGAGGCGATGGGCTTACCACCTGTCACTCTGCCCTCTATCGGGAAATAAACGTAACAAAATTCAAATAGGTAACAGTAACTTCCACCTGGAGGCTCCTACGCTTCACCACTGGAAGAAATAAGAAATTCGAGTTAAATATTTCATTACGCCTTCCACTATAGGTCTACTGATAGCCTTAATCCCATCAATCAATGGTTTTCATCATCTTTACATTATTTTATCTCTCTCTCTCTCTCTCTCTCTTTTTTAAGCCTGATAATAGTTCGCCAAGTACAGTAGATGTGAGATAAAGCGTTACTTTATTGGAATGGTATTAACAGTAGCCAATACAAAAAAAGTAATTGTGATATAGAACGTTACAAGTAACTTTTTAATTTAAAAAATAAAGAAAAAAATTACACGGATACGAAAACGAAATTAATTTTTAAATAATCTACGTATTCTTGAATGGCAATAGCCTACCCCTGAAATGAAATTCATACAGTATTTTACTAACGTAAACGAGTAGGAAAGATCTACATAAAACTGCAGTTCAAGAAAATATTAAAGTAGGGCCAAAGGTTAAAAAGTTACAAATCATTCACTATTGTGTGATTTGTGACTATTATATGTGTGTATGTGTGTGTATATATATGTAGTGAATGATTTGTAGCTATTAAATATGTATACATACATATGTATGAAGGCTATATATCTTCCAGGGATTCCTTTCCTGCAATATTGCAAGTTATTTTTTCAAATGTCCGATCACTTAGGCTTTAAATAAAACTGTAAAAAAGTATTTCTTCCTTTCTTTCTTACTTCACATTAGAATGTTACGACGTTATGAGCTACAATGTGTTTCACTAACTACTACAGAAAGCTTTTCATTTAATTTTCGCACGTTTTGACCACACGTTTATATGTCACGATTCCGCTTTACAAATTACTCCAAGAAGCGAAATCATATGTATTATATGTGATGCCTTGAAGTTTATGCAAGTTGAATATGATGCTAAATTACATATAATGTTGCTCAATATAATAATATCTCACGCTAATTTGCGATTACCGCTCATGTTATAAGCCCATTTCTAACATTTCCTGCAATTACTAAGACAAATTGATTTTACGTGCATACATAGATGAAGAATATAAAGTCGGACTAATTTCCTTAACGATTAATAAAGACTATGCTTAGTGTTATGCTATGAATATGAGAAATTTATAGGAAAGACTGTAGTTAAAATTAATGGTATACAGCTACCTTGGCATACTCTTAACAGACAGACGTCATGATGATCAGTCTACCGCAGTCGTCCAATGAAGAATCATGTAAATTAAATGTGTGCTACAGAAATTACTCCATGTGTTATAATGACTGAGAATGGTAAAGTAAGGACGAAACACATCATGTACGAGTTGCACACGAGCTAATAAAATAGCAATGTTTTATATATTAAACAATCTTCTGTTTTAAGATAACCTTATTTTATAAGCGTTGTCTTAAATTATTTATTTAAATTTTACCTCTACTCTTAAGGGAGGACGTACAGCTTTGGGTGAAATTCATATGTGAGTAATAAGTGAATTTAATTAATATTTTTTTCTCTACAACCTTACAATCTGACATACTCTTTATTGACTACTTCTACAATTGCATATTATTTTCTAAATTAGACTATTACAGTTACGGGTAATTATCATTTCAAAATGGCAGACACATTTCATGAACTGAAATGCAGTTTCCTTGTTAACTTCAACAAATAACAATATTTCTGAGCGATTATAGTTCTGTGTATTTTTAATATCATATGAACAGTACTATTTACAATCATTCATTTAACATTAATAGTTTATTTTTTAAATATATATATTTTAATGGTAAAGAAAATATAAAAAATTATTTTTAAGAAATAGCCTACTTGTACTGTAGAAATTCCAAAGATTATGGATGATGTTGTTCATATGATGTTTACAAATAGATAGAAAAAAGAATCACTCAGAAATATTTCCAGTTGTGGAAATTATCACGGAAACGTCATTTTAGTACACGAAAGATGGCTGCCATTTCGTAACGATAATTACCCATAACTGTAACAGTTTAATTAATTATGAAACTAGTATGTAATTTTAGAGGTCAACACAGATCATATTAGATTACAAGGTTACAATTCATTACTGAGAAGAAAATAAAAATTTCACCTATTTCTCACGAATGAAATTCACCCAAAGCTGTATATCCCCCCTTAAGGTTATTGTGCAGTCACAGTTTTATTATAGTATGCCAAAATTAACTTTCTTTCGATTATAATTTACCATTTTAAAGTTTTATTTCTCTTAGCTTTAATCCATTGTAGGGATGTTAAGCGGCCCACGCTGCCCTGGATTTATAAGACCGCAACCTATCGGGAGAGGAATTTGTGGATCACAGATATGGACACCTCTGAGACAATACAAGCACAGGACGAAACACGCCAGTCAGAAGTAGGCTACACTCATTCCGAGCAAGACGCGGATGGGATGAAGGCGATAATGACGGCCAGATGATACCCGATGACCACAAGGGCCTAAAGTTTTCCGACACTGCCTCACAAATGAGGAAAAACTCCGGAACAAACCCTACCCAAGAATCCCGGAAATAGAACTTGGGACGCTACATGAAGAAAACGAACGCAACCCCTGTGCCAAAGCAGTGGGCTATAATAAAGCACTATAGTACAACTATAAGGTGGTAAGAAGTTATTAAAGTTGTAAACTATCGCAAATGGAAGCACGAAATTAAATAATTGAAATCAAGAACACACCCACTGAGATACATGGAATAAGAAGTGTGAAATCAGCATACCACTTAGCACTGTTTTGCTCTAACGAGCTCGACTGATTTAAAACTCACATGTGCTCATAGGCGTACCGAGGGGGGGTTTTGGGGGTTTGAACCCCCCCCCCCCATTGATTAAAAAAAGGAAAATTATATAATTTTTTTAAGTCTGCCCATAAATTACTTAATACAAGTATAAAGCGTGGGAAGCTTAAAACTCGTTATTTTGCGTCTTAATTTTTAAAATTTTCCGGGGCAGGACCCCCGGAAGCTTAAAACTCGTTATTTTGCATCTTAATTTTTTAAATTTTCCGGGGGAGGACCACCGGACCCCCCTCTCCCTAGAGGGTATTCCATACCCCCCAGACCCCGCGGATGTTATAACCCCCCCATAGGGTCGGCCTGGTTACGCCTATGCATGTGCTGTCATATAGGCTACACTCTACAGAAATATTAGAAAGGGATTATGTTGCACTTAAACGGCTGGGGCAACTGATACCTATAAATTCCTTTCTGTGATCAATGACTTTATGGTCAGTGGGGTAACTGAAGCCGCGCAGACCACGCGATGCGGGGGGGGGGGGGCGATGTCCTAGGGGGCCCGAACTGAAAATCGGGAAAAAGGATGTAAATAGATTGTCTTAATGGGGAGACATGCAAAGCAGTAAGGGGGGAAAAAAAAGAGTTAACTTAGTTGAAAGTTGATTTCTTCTGTGGGTAATACCAGTCAAGTCAGGCAAAATTCAAGCAATAATTTGCATGAAGTGTCTCGTGATTCAAATTGAGGAGCTACTTGATAGAGAAGTAGCGGCTCCGGTCACGGAAACCACCATTAACGGCCGTGGGTGTCGGCATGCTGACCACATGCCTCCCAATCCTGCCATCTGCCTATAGGTAGATGACGCAGCGGTCGGGTGGTAGGCTTTGTCCCTTCGGGGATGTCGCGCCACGGAGAAGTATAAAGAAACCGGACTGAAAGTTGTTAGATTTTGTTACTACCACGAATACACCATTAAATTCAGTTCAAGAGATAGGCCGTATATATAATATTTATAAATAAAAAATAATATACAATACGTCTCCACCGCTACCAGTAACCTTAAGGATTCTACATTATCACAGTGCGTCTGTACCAGATTTTAAAGGTAAGAGGTCGAGGAAATAATATTGATTTATTTCCCAATTTCTTACACCCAAAATAATAATAATAATAATAATAATAATAATAATAATAATAATAGACCTACTAACTAACTTCGTGGCGCAACATCCCTGAAGGGACAAGGCCTACCACCCGACCGCTGCGTCATCTGCTATAGCCAGATGGCAGGATTGGAGGCATGTGGTCAGCATGCCGACACCCACTGCCGTTAATGGTGGTTTTCATTACCGTAGCCGTTACTTATCTATCAAGTAATAGCTCCTCAATTTGAATCACGAGGCTGAGTGCACCCCTAACAGACTTCCCTACCTCAGAAAAATCAGAGGAGATACCGGGGATCGAACCCGGGCCGACGGATCTGTAGTCAGCGACGCTAACCACAAGACCACGGACAATAAGCCTACTTAATAGGCTAATAATGCAGGAAAATTTTATTATCTCCGAGGTCCTGTCAGCCTGTCGTATCTGATAAATCCAACGGTCGGAGACATCCTATTGAACCCATATGCTTGAGCGTGAATTTTTTGTTACGGGGCCCAAATGAAACTTTGCGGGGGGCCCGCTCTTTCTCCGTTATGCCACTGCTAATGGTTACTTGTGCCCTTGACTGATTATACTTGGATTCGCCATATCAAGCCGACTATTCCAATCTACCGAATAATAGACGAAGCACGTGCTTTTGAAGCCTGTGTATAGAACTTTCCTATAGAAGTATAAAAAGGTATACCTATACAGGCCATGGAGGTCCAGAGGGTTCCAGGAGGGTGAGGCTCCCAGATTTTGGACATTCGGCACGTGAAGATGGTAAGGTTGTCACTCATTTCTGGTAGAGGCTGAGTCGATCTCAAGGCCATAGTGCCACCAGAAGGATTAGGCCAACTGAAATACTCCAACGACCTTCTCGGGAATCGAACCCGCGACCTTCCGGTTTGTAGCGGAGTGCCTCAACCACTACGTTACGGCATACCCCCTATAGCAGTGTAGGATAATAAATTATCGGTACGCCTATATGAAGAAGGAAACTTGGATGGGAGAGTTGAAAAGGGAGGCCTTGAATATGAAAATGTAACGTGGTGTTATATCACTGCTAATGGTAAACCCACAAATAAAAGCTTTGTCAGACTAGGACTCGGGAATCCATAATGGTCTTCCTGAAATTGAACAAAGTCTATATAGCCCGAGTAGGCGCATTCATATTTTTATACTGTAGATATTTATTATTATTATTATTATTATTATTATTATTATTATTATTTCGACACACATCTGGGCCTGAATCTTTCTTCTGAAAACTTTTTCAGTGCAAATATGGGGATGTAAACTTCATAATTAAATTGTGATGGTACATACGAACCTACCCACGCGTATAAGACTTGCTTCTTGATTTAAAGTGGTTTCCATTTAATTTTTCTCTGTTTTGTAATTGTTGGATAGTGTATGCGTGCGCAAATCTGCACTGTGGTACCTGCCTCACATGACTGATTCAGACTGATTACCAAGGAGAAAGAGAGAGAGAGAGAAAGAGAAGAGAGAGATAAAGAGAAGAGAGAGAGAAAGAGAAGAGAGAAAGAGATAGAGAGAGAAGAGCGAGAGGGAGGAAGGGAGGAAAAAAAGAATAACAGAATCTTCGGGCACATACAAGCTTTTCAATTGACACTTTTCATGCTGAGAATGCTCCACAGTTTTGAGGAAACATTAGGAGAGACTTTTAAAATCCTCGTTTTAATGGTTGGACATTCCACCAAACATTAGGCCAGTTCTGCATCGTAGGCATACCTATTGCTATTCATTATTCTCTGTCCCAAGTAAGTTTGACCCTGTTCAAAACAAAGGGGAGGAGAACTCTCAGAGAGTTCGCGGTAAATTCGCATCGTGTGACAAAACGTGATTGGATAGCATGCATCATTACCAGGTTGTGGCTTGCTAGTGGAGAAGTAGTGTTCTTAAGTTCATGCAACAATAATATCAATAATTACACGTGAAATAACAAACTCTCATTGGCATCGTCATCATTATAGTAACTTTTATCAATTACCAAACAAAACATAAAGGATGCATTGTTCACGACAACCCTGCGGGACACCCACGCATATCTTACTCTGTCTCCGTACTTGTATTTCCCTCTCATGCTTATTTGTTCAAGATAGAGAGAGGTGAGTTGTACTGAGAATAAACAAACTACCATTATCACGGTGATGACATGGGTTCTTACGTGCGGACTATGACAGCCACGTCTCTTTGTTTTGAACAGGATCAAACTTAATTGAGATATAATTATTGATAAACTTCATTATGAAGCTTAGTGTATGATTTCAACTAGTATAAGATAATTCAAGTTTTGGTAAGAAATTCAACTTATATACTAGTAGTCTTAATAAACATATTCGAAACAATATTATGGTGTTTATTAAGACTACTAGTATATAGGTTGAATTTCTTACCAAAACTTGAATTAATTGAGATATATTATAGTATGCCAATATAAAACTGAGCAGAGTTGGGGGCAAAAAATACAGACTTCTTCCTTAGCCTTTATTATAAAAAGGAGGCGACTCTCAAACATGACCACATTTTTAAATTCATCAATGGCTTTGCTGAAATCAATAGATGTTGCAATTTCTTTCTGCACGTAAATCATCAACAATGTTTTCAATGTATCTTGTCCCGGGTTGCACTTCATTTGATTTTAAGCTGTGTAAGTTTCTCAAAAACAATTTGTCACTGGGTCGGGAATTTCTACAGAACACACTGAATATTATAACATGTAATAATTCTCCATCCACTGAAGATTAGCCTTCGGGAACTTTTGTTCAGAAAAGAGAATCATTAGGGTGTGCCTGGGCACGCTTGGCACACCCCGTAGTTTCGCCTATGTTCAGCATATTTCATTAACTAACCGGCATTAAGGTCACCTCCCCCTTGCAGGAATTTCTTCACAAACACTGTTCTTGCATATCTTACTGTTGTCTCTGGGAGACAGGTTGGTAATAATGAGAATCTGTGGATTGGCAATTCAGCAAGACAAGGACTCTGTTAGAAGTGTTTGCTATTGTTTGACGTACGCCAAGAACTGATTATGTCACCATCTCCCCCATTCCTTGGTTTCATTATGACATTCCTTTTCACCATATAGAGTCCTGGTGAAATCCAGTTAAATTCCTTCATGACTATAATAGCCATGGATCTCAGTTGGCCACTAGTAGTATTATTAGTACTGAGCCAACCAGTACCGGCAATAATTATTTGTTTGACCATACTATAATATGCTTATTACATGTGACGTAATGCTATCCATAGATTTTCATTATAACACAGGTATGGTATCGAATATAACCGATCACGGAACGATCTTGAAATCTTGAGAGCAGAAAATGAAACTGCATAATAAAACAACTTCTACTTAAAATAAAATAAAATCTATTTGTGTTAATTTTAACATTATTAAACTGAGTTTATTACATGTGTTTTTAACGTGCGATGATTGGCATTAAAGCATCCTGCATGCTTTGTAGCCTGCCATCTATCGGAAAAGGCGGGAACTACTGAGAGCTGTTATCCGAGAGTCGTTTGTTTAATGCCCAAAATGGTAGAATCACTCGTGATTTTTTCCCAAATATCAGAAATAGACTTAAAATGCCATGGATTAAATTGGACCACTTCGTCACACAGGTATTAACTGGCCACGGCAACTTTGCCGCTAACTTAATCCGTTTCAATCTCACAGACGACGATCTATGCGCTTGTGAGGACAGCGAACCAGACACCATGTATCATATGCTGTATACTTGTCCTCGATATCGAGAAGCTCGACTACTCCTCCACGAAGCCGCTAGGGCAGAAGAGGAAGCCTGGGCACCGGACCTCACGTTCTGGACGCGTAAAAACACCTTCCCAGCCCTTAAAACCTTTGCAAAAACAGCACTTCTCGAAAAGTCTATAGTAAATTAACACACCAAAGTAGACGGTCATTTGGCCACTGCTCCAGTCCGAACGAGGTTTTTGAGGAGTTTCCCTCGTTCTTAGGCGAATGCCGGACTGGTCAATAATCCCCTCAAACAGATACACGCACTACAAATCTTTAGAATACATAACTACATGTCACTAAAAAGAAACACACTCGGAAATATTGCACATAAGACCTATCCGCACTTAGGTCTATCCTGCGCCAAAGTACAAAGACACAAGTACTCAGCCCAAACACGTCACACCATCAACATCCCCTACGGATGTACATAAGGGCACAATAGGTATACACACATCACATATGGTTACCAAAATTTGGTCTGACCGGAGGTTTAGGCTTAATTGCTTGGCACTCCGGGGGTAAGGGTGGGCACACAAAAAAAAAAAAAAAAAAAAAAAAAAAAAATCGTTTGTTTAATCAATTACGAGATATTCTAAAAATCTAAGACTTAAACATTTCGTTATGGACAAAAAACTTTATTATTATCATTATTTTTATTATTATTATTATTATTATTATTATTATTATTATTACGTCGATACTTCTGTATTTATTTGTCATAAATTGGCATTTAATCTAGAAAACGCGCCCACCAAGGTAGATGTGTAATATACTATTACTAATTATTATCAGGGCCCGGATGATGACCTAACATTGTTTGGAAATGACTTATAAAATGACCCTAAATTTTAAAGAAAATGACTTAATAATTACAAAGCATGACCTAAAAACTGATATTTTATTTATAAAAATTATTACTGTGCGCACAAAGATATAGACTAATTTGTACATAATTGTAAAAACTGTAAATGTAGGAAGGCTGTTGTAGGTCTAAAAACTTTGTTCTTGATTGGAACATTTGAGAAGAAAAGTAAGAAAATTGTTTTTAAAGTAGATTCTACAAAAATGTTGCATTATATAACCTAGTCATTAATTTAAAGTAGGCCTAATTGCATGAAAATTACACAATAAGGAAGCAAATGACACGAAAATGACAAAATAATGATGCAAAATTGAAATAAATGCCCTAAAAATATGAAATAGCATAAATTGACAAAAAATTACCTAATAAAAAGGCATTTCTATAATCTAGAGGCCATGATTAGGATTTATCTACAAGTTGGCAATGTCTAGGCAGCATCAATTAAAAGATCACATTTCATTAGAATCTGGGCCCTGCTCATTATTGTTGAGTTAAGGAGGATTCTGAACATTCCGAGAGCAACTTAAACAAGCTTGTTTGCGTATTCGAGATAAACTGTACAAGAGGCGTGAATGTGAGCTGTAAGGAGATGAGGAAACATACATTTCCCTTGAAGATTTACCCGTTCTTCCGGAATATGGATCACACGTGAATGAAATAGGCTACATGTCTTTAATCACTATGACGATTGCAACCGCGCGCTGATTGATGGAACCATGGTGCTGAGAATTAGCTGCTTTGATGTGGCGCCTCCGCATGTCAGTAGCACACGCTTCTTGTTATGAGAGATGTGTGAACACAAAACACAATAGCAATTCTGTACCTGCGGGCGGTGCCATGCACATTACAAACGTAATTATATGTGCCCCCGAAAAACAATTTTCTCGTTATTTGCTTTCATTGTATAACAGTGACATTCGGCAGTAGGGCAAGGCTTGCAGCTAAACTGGGTTTAAATAATAAAACAGTATTCCAGTAATCAAATATACAGTAGAATTAATATGAATGGATAGCAGTGGCGGTGCTAACAACTGCGGGGCCTCTCCACAAAATTGTTTTATTGCCCCACCCCTACAAAATTAAAAATTTGATAAAATTTTAACCTTATGCTCTTAATTAACTTAAAACTTATCTGGGTCCATACCACAACTTCAGCCTTCATAAAATAAAACGCAACACATAATACAGTAGAACTCCAACCAACCATCCGGATCGCCAATCATCCGGATCACCGTATCCAAGTGGTTTTTGCAGCAGCGAGCATTGGAAAACCCTCTTTCGGGACGGATTTTTACGAAAAACTTTTAGCCGACAAAATCGAGTTTGTCAGCACAGAACTGACTCTGACCGATATGTTCTAGATGTGACACTTTATGTACAACACCGTACGAATTTTATTTTTTAAAGAAATAACCTTTCTCATGCTTTATCCAACTATCCGGATATTTGATTATCCGGATTGTGCCGGTCTCTGTTAAACCGGATAATTGG
Organism: Ectobius pallidus; assembly: GCA_964059195.1. Taxonomy (NCBI): domain Eukaryota; kingdom Metazoa; phylum Arthropoda; class Insecta; order Blattodea; family Ectobiidae; genus Ectobius; species Ectobius pallidus. Next base: position 88,118,935 of record CAXKWD010000007.1, on the reverse strand, counting down.
AATTCTATTATAAACACATTAAAACAAAGATTGTCGCAGTATTAGAAGTCACATTTATTATACTGTTCAGTTCTGCTCGAAGAGTTATCAAGATAATCCTCACTGCCTCCTGGATACTGATATCATCATATACCTATCATATACGCCGAAATACATATTCTGAATGAATAACACATCAGGAGTCCATACAGAAGAAATGGAATCAACAATCAGTCTCATAAATGTGACTTTTAATACAGTGACACCATTGTTTTAATGTGTTTATATAATGTGTTGTATTTTATTTTAATAAGGCTGATATGGAAGCCTTAAATGATAGTTGTATATTCTGTAACTTTGTAACTTTGTATTGTACTTTTATCATACTTGTTCTATTGCATTATTGTAAAATTCAGTTGCATTAATCCTGGTTGAATGGAAGAGAAGGCCTAATGGCCTTAATTCTACCAGGTAAATTAAAACAATTCTAATTCTAATAAGGTTAAATTTTTATAAAGTTTTTAACATTTTACCCTTACCTGAAAAATTAAATTCGTTAGTGCCAAAAAATAATTTTTAGTGTGTCAGAAAACTGAAGGATAACTAGTAGTTGTGTAAACAGTAGACCTCATAGGCTATCAAAACAAATCTAAGATCTGTTCTTCATCTTAACACGGAATGAAAATAAATAAAAATTATTAATCATAGACCGTATTATTAATATTGAATTTTCCAGTAAATAACCTTATTTCACCTTTCGGTATGCTATGGTTTTCTTTGCAATACTAATTTATGTACATTGCATTCATTTACGGTCTGCTTGATTTCTAGAGTTATATCTTAACAATACCGAATATCAAATATGAATACAATTAATTAAGAATCAAATCCTAAATACTAGGTTAAATCAAAATATCTTAAAAATAGAATTTAGCCTAAATAGTCACGTAACTTCTTGTAGCAGCGTTTCTTATGGAATTACTTCAAGGATAGTTATGCCAAATTGAAAATAAATCGAACAGCTCATTTTGTCGTGACTGCATAACAAATAGACATAGGCTACAGAAAAACAGAAAAACGTCCAGTCGGAACGTAGTCATGTTTGTTATGTTGAAATCTCAATCGGAAACACGAAACTTATTGAAGTTATTTATGAATGGATGGACCCCTTCTTTTTAGATAACAATCTAAACTCACCAAACTGTTACCTTTCTCCAGGTCCGTTTGTGAAGGTGTTCCAAGACGACTCGCCCCTAAGGCGACCATACATTTCGAACGTTTCTAGGATAGTAGTCACAACCTAGCACACCTACTCACAAATACTACTGTATTAGTGTTACATTTTCCATAATATCATTTTCGAAGTTTTCGCCTATTAACAGAATACGGTCTTTTCTCGTCTAGCATCTTTTTTCTATGCTCTTATCGAGTGTCGTGAGCAGTAAGTGTAATAAATGTATAATTTTAAACAATAGTTTATAAAATGGTCAATTTTTAATAATTCAGATCTTATAAGAGTATAGATTTATATTTATTTTGGCGTGGGGTACCACAAGTATTTGTTTTTTACCTTCATTTTTTATTATGATAACTAGGGTTAGGATTTTTAGGTGCGCACCTTCTTCGTAGGTCAAACTAGAGCTCCTATCAAAGAAATGTTGTCTCTAGTTGAGAATGGAAGCAATTCTATAGAACCTTTTCCCACTTTTTAGGGCTTTTATCCATTTTTTTCTCAGCCGTGTCCATGATCCACTTTTTACTTCCCTGTTTTGTGTTTTACTGCAGCTTTTTAATAATCAATTAAACCGCATTTCATAGTTTATAGCCTGTGACTTTTGACTTTCGTTACTTTGTTATTTTATAACCATCTCGGTTTCGTTGCAATATCTAAGAAGATAATTTTCAATGAACTAATCAGTTTGCAGTGAACGTGGGTATAGTGAAGTTGTCTGTTTTAAAAAACGTAAAAATAAAGGCACACTGCAACAATAATAAAATAATTCCGTCTTGTGTTTGAATTTCACTGGAATTAGTGAGTATCCTCCAGTTCGTGAATTAAGTTTGTTACATAACGAGTTTAGCAGCCCTTTTTGTCCCCTATTTTACCTATTTTTTTCACCTTTTCCCTTCCTTTTCCTTATAGAAATTGCACCTAAAAATCCCAACCCAGATGATAACCCATGCTTCTTAAATTACCTTGACGAACATCTTCTCCGAGACATTTTTTACGATGAATTTAACTTAATAACATTACGGCGGCTAACTACAAGACAGCAATCACAGATTAAATGGGCTTATGACTGAACTAAACATCTCTGTAAGCACGGTGACTGCTATATACACTTTACTCTGTTGACGAACAAAGCCTACAAACGACCGTTCGACAAATAAACATTCAATTAATCAGTCATTCAAGAGACAATGTTTGTGTTGTTGCAGTCTAAATAACAATCGTTCCAAGGCCAGTTTGTATTCATCACAAGGCATGCATAATCATAGTTTATGTGAAACTCTGTATTAAAGAGGAACTGCCTCGACTTTACATAGTATGGACCTAAAATTAAAACTACTTCCTCTACTCGTACCATAGGCAGGCTACTACAGGTAAAGTTGACGAATGAAAATAAAATATTACAACTCAAAGAGTTAACTGAACAGAAAGAAAGTTACAGCTAGCCGGAAAACCCTACAATAATGCCGGTTGTCGACCAAGAGCTAAGCTAAGTTAGTTTAGCTTAGCTCACACAGTGCGGGATTTCATACGTAGTTGTGTCGACAAAACTACATATGAAATCTGGAACAACTATATATGAAATCCTTCACTGTATGCTCTTGGTCAACAACCGGCATAAGTCACTTTGTCGCTACGTTGCTCGCTGCTCACCTGAGAAAGAAACTAAGGATACATGGCTAATATTGTTCGAACAACGTTGTTATAATGAAATTCTATACTTTAATGGTTATCATTATGATACTGTTACGTAAAAAGCGTATTATAACTTAGCATAGTCGAACAATAACATATTATTTACAGTTTTAGTAACGGTGTAAGCAAAATGTTCTTACAGCGACCACTCGCGGGTTAAAGAGAAAATCAGCATACAAGTTAGGTCATTGCTGTAGAAGAATTATTTCGTATGCATAGGCCTATTATTTCTTAAGACGTGAATTATATGTCATAGAAAACGGGCAGCACTTCCAGAAACTTCCAGAAATTCGTTAATAAATAAACTTATGTATATAGCAAGAAAATAATAGGTGTCAAATACCATTATTTTAGTAGGATATAGGTTATTTAATATGTCCTCATTTTCAACTATATTGTCAACTAGCTGAAAAGGCCCGGCGTCGTCCGGGCTTTGTATTTTTTTAATTTGAAATTAATTTATGGAGGACTTTCGATTTTGAAACTCTAGGTCCTTATATAATATGTATGTAGAACTTGAAATGAAGAAAAAGATTTATCACACTCAAACTATTCCATCAGAAAACGCTAGATATAGCTTTTTATGGCTCATAGAGGATGTCGAATGCTGCATTCCGTTGCTTCTACACATCATGCCTGGGTGGGGTTGAAATAAGAAGAAACATAAATTTCATAAAATTGTATTTGGCTTGACGGAAAATTTTATTTCTCATTCTCATCTTACAACCGTTTAGGGGCTGAAATAAAAGAGAAATGTAGTATCACTTTCATACTTTCCTCCCCTAAAACCCGGGTCATAATAAACTGCGAGCATAGGACTCAAAATGTTCCATCCCATGCTTAGGGCCTATGATAAATCTCAACTAATACAAAGCCTATGGATAACGTATAAGCGGAAAGGATTATTTACAGACTTCTGATATAGCATACTCACACACTTAAGTTATCCCTGCAATACGACTTCTTATTCTACATCAAAATGTGAAGTGAGAAAATATTTCTTATGTCGAGGGTAGAGAAAGTTATGTGACTACATCACACTGTGCTTTATTTTCGTGGATTTCATTTTCAGTAATTATTTTCGCCAATATATTACATCGATGGAATCATAAATCGTTAAAGTCCAGCATTAGGCTATATAGTTGCCAAGGCCCTATGTACTCACAGTAAACAATTCACTGTTGTCATGTGAACTGAACAGCATTTCATTGTTTTCAGTATAATATTCTCAGAAATTATATAATTTTCAAGGGAAGGACTGATTTGTTTCAATTTTAATGTTGACCGCTATACTTCCCGGGCTTAACAGGGTATGTGTGCAAAATTTCGTGTAAATTGGTAAAGAAATGTAGATTTGTATAAGGAACAAACATAAATACCCACATATCCACAAACACACATTCAACTTTATATATTAGACTAGCTGAAAAGGCCCGGCGTCGCCCGGGCTTTGTATTTTTTAATTTGAAATTAATTTATGGAGGACTTTCGATTTTGAAACTCTAGGTCCTTATAATATGTATGTAGAACTTGAAATGAAGAAAAATATTTATCACACTCAAACTATTCCATCAGAAAACGCTAGATATAGCTTTTTATGGCTCATAGAGGATGTCGAATGCTGCATTCCGTTGCTTCTACACATCATGCCTGGGTGGGGTTGAAATAAGAAGAAACATAAATTTCATAAAATTGTATTTGGCTTGACGGAAAATTTTATTTCTCATTCTCATCTTACAACCGTTTAGGGGCTGTAATATAAGAGAAATGTAGTATCACTTTCATACTTCCTCCCCTAAAACCCGGGTCATAATAAACTGCGAGCATAGGACTCAAAATGTGCCATCCCATACTTAGGGCCTATGATAAATCTCAACTAATACAAAGCCTATGGATAACGTATTAGCGGAAAGGATTATTTACAGACTTCTGATATAGCATACTCACACACTTAAGTTGTCCCTGTAATACGACCTCTTATTCTACATCAAAATGTAAAGTGAGTAAATATTTCTTATGTCGAGGGTAGAGAAAGTTATGTGACTACATCACACTGTGCTTTATTTTCGTCGATTTCATTTTAGTAATTATTTTCGCCAATATATTACATCGATGGAATCATAATTCGTTAAAGTCCAGCATTAGGCTATATAGTTGCCAAGGCCCTATGTAATCACAGTAAACAATTCACTGTTGTCATGTGAACTGAACAGCATTTCATTGTTTTCAGTATAATATTCTCAGAAATTATATAATTTTCAAGGGAAGGACTGATTTGTTTCAATTTTAATGTTGACCGCTATACTTCCCGGGCTTAACAGGGTATGTGTGCAAAATTTCGTGTAAATTGGTAAAGAAATGTAGATTTGTATAAGGAACAAACATACCCACAAACACACATTCAACTTTATATATTAGATTGCCAAGTATATTTCTTAGGAAGACCGTGATGTGCAACTGGTGGTCTTCTTGTGGTCTTCTTGTGATCTCTTGATCAATTTTTTTTTCGTCTGGTAAGTTTTTAACAAGGTTCATCAAAAAACCTTTTCAATATTTAATTTAAGGGAAGAAAAAAGATAGGAAATATAGTGTATTTTCAAGAAGCCATAAATGGGATGTTAACAGTCAGATTTTATTTGAAATTTTTTATGCTTTTCATGTGCACTCTGCAGTTTAAAATAAGTAAAGAATGGTACTTCTTGAGTTCATTGCTCGGTAGGAATTTTTTTTAAATAAATTCTGCGAAGCCGAAAGTTCACGCGTTACTAGATGCGGGAGATGCCTGAGCATGCACCGATCGGTGGCTGAGTAATGCCATAATTGCATAGAGAGACCTACTGTAAATTACCTGATAAAAAAAGCTCACATTAAAGGAGGACGCTTTAGAAAATTCAGGAAATGGGTTATCCAGTCAATATCCGAAACCGTAACCAGCTTAAGAGCTCTTTTTCGACTTGAATGGAATATGAAACTCCATGCTGTAACGCATGAAGACGTTTTTAATGATCAAGTTGTATTAAAGGCTCAAAAGAGCTTTGTAAACGACCTGTCAGAGTGAGTGAATGAAACGGAACTACTTCATATACCCACATGTTCGCGCCTGCAAATTATGACACAGACGCTGACGTTATCTGATACGAGGAAAAATGAGCTGCCTACTTTACTCTTCTCCATATTCAAGAATAGGCCTATTTAATATCTTTATCCCCTTTTATCTCATTAAAATGGGGTTTCATTTTGATTTTGTTAACGCTGATGTAGGCCTACCAGTTATTATTAAAGTCTCTACAACCAAAGAAGATGCATTTACGGCGTCACTTCATTGTTTCATGAATGTCAATTATTTTGTGAAAACAAGAGGAAAGAACAGTTGTAACTTACTGACCCCGCCTATTAGAAAAGACTTCACACAAATATTGATAATTGCAGTTATTCACAATACCGCGAGCCAATTAAGCCTAGTCTCTTTTAAGAACGCAAATTTTAATAATTAAATCAACATGATAAACTTGCTCATTTTAAAATAAAAAAAAACACTTAAGTAATCATGACAATAAATAAACTTATGTATATAACAAGAAAATAATAGGTGTGCAAATACCATTAGTATTTAATTTGTCCCCATTTTCAACTACATTGTCAATTGCCAAGTATATTTCTTAGGAAGGCCCTGATGCGCAAATGGTGGTCCCTTGACAACATTTTTTTTAACAAGGTTCATCAAAAACCTTTTCAATGTTTAATTTAAGGGGAGAAAAAAACATAGGGAATATAGTGTATTTTCAAGTAGCTATAAATGGGATGTTAACAGTAAGATTTTATTTGAAAATTTGAATGTTTTGCATGTGCACTCTGCAGTTTAAAATAAGTAAAGAATGGATCTTCTTCAGTTCACTATTTGGTAGGAATTGTTTTTAACATGTAGCGGATAATTTAGTTTAACTGCCTTGATATAGGCCTACATACAGTTTATTTAATTTTCGTTGCTTAGATTTCTGTGAAAAATAGAAACGTACTAACAATAGGTACTGATTTTTACCCTACCACGATCAGTGTAATATATACGATGGTAAATAAATAAGTATCTGCACTTTTTGTTTAATCTTTTATAGTCGACATGTTGTTAATTTATCTCCGCTTGTGTAAGTTTGATCGTTATGACTCCATTGGGTGTTGCGCTGTTGCACATTAAAGATGGATGCACCGCTCAGCGTTTGTACCAAAGAAGAACAGCGTGCAGTGATATGTTTTTTGTCGTCTGATGGTATACTAGGAGCCGAGATCCATCGAAGACTTTTCGCACAATATGGGGGCAATGTTTTACCACGGCGAAGCGTGTACGAATGGATTGAAAAGTTCAAAAATAGTCGGACAAGTGTGAAGGACGAGGAAAGAACAGGTCGCTCATCCACATCCACTAGTGACGCCAAAATTGAGCAAGTGTGTATCATGATTCAGACAAACCGAAGAGTGACTGTCGATGAAGTGGCAAACCATATGCAAATTAGCCGTGGTTCTGACTTTATGACATTTGGTGCAAACGCAGAGCGATGCAGCTATGTTTAATGTGCAATAGCACAACACCCAGTGGAGTCATAAAGATCACACATTCCACAAGCGGAGATAAATGAACATGTCGACTTGCGCGAGCACAAAGCGGTACAGCCAGCCTATAAAAGATTAAACAAAAAGTACGGATACTTATTGACTTACCTCGTACAATATTACTGCCACTAGCTGCATGAAAACTTCCTGACTTAAAAAATAAATCCTATAAAATAATCGAAAGTTCTGTACATTCAAGAACTATTGCATGATTCTGCTTAGGGAGATTTTTCGTTCACCTATAAAAGAATCCTGAGAGTTTTATTCTTTTAGCTTGAGCAGTTTTGAGAAAACGGTACCTGAACTAAGAAAAATGTAATTTTACAGGAGAGTGAAAAGAAAATTTGAGGAACTTGCTAACAATACGGTGCAACATTTTAATTAAGAATTAATTACTTGAAAACTGAGCGTCCAATTTTTACGAACTAAACGCTATTTTGTTAAGCAAAAATAGAGGAATACAGTGGAACTAAAATTAAAATTTTGAATTTTTCTTAGCCCTATTCATGACCATCTCCCCTTATTTTTTCCCAAGTTTCCAGATCTTAGGAATTGAGGAAAAATATATTGGAAACATGTCCTATAATAATGTTAAGTGATGTAACAAAGTATATAAAAATTACTTGGATAATAAATTAATTTTTTTGTTGCTTCACTATCATAATAACAATATTTCTAATGTATCATAATTTCTAAATAATTGTTTACCAATAAATCTACCTTCTTACCAAAAACGTTGTACAGCGAACAAAGAATTATTATACAGTAAACACTCTACTTTATTTAACAAAAAAATAAAATAAAAAAGTACAGAAGACATAATTCTTTACGACCTTAACGACATCCAATGACTGAATTGTGCGTGTCGCTATGTTTGCAATAATGTTTCCAGAATTTAAAAAAGTTTACTAATTTATTACAATGACTAGCAAAAAGCAGATGGTGACAAGAGATAAATGAAACATCTGTGAATTGGAAAGAATGCTTGCTAGTAAGGCCTGATTCGCAAGTGAATTCGTGTGATAGTACTTCAATTGTGTTAAGCATATAAGCAAGTACACTGATAAAGTAGGTTAATTAAATTAGGCTAATTTTATCTAATTTATCTAAAAACGTAACTTTATTTTTAAATACGTTAATTTATTCACATTTCAGAGATTCTTTCTCATATCAAAAATGTATATCTGAAAAACGTAATAAGTAAAATAAATATCCCCCCGATCTATGTTCAAGAATAATTCAGTGTGAGTGTTCTAGAATTTATCATGTTTGCTATCAACTTGCTGATTTTTAAATCACATTTTACTAAAATGTACTTTCTAAAATGTTTACCCTACAATATGACTAGCCTATGGCAGTTTTATGTATTAACCAAATACAGTTTTTATTAGAATCTTCAGTAAACCGTGTAATGCTTCCTTTCTTAAAATATAAAAATAGCATACAAATTAAACGACAATGAGGATCTTGGTGCCCCACAGTAACCTGAAACATTAAAATCACGAAATTACATAACTGCAGTTTATCAGTAAACTAATTAATAGGAGTAATCAAATAAATACTTCTGATTTTTGGCCTTGATTTGCAAATCAGAATTGCAAAATCTTTATTCTTATAGGCTAACACGAACATTAACTTATTTCCATCGAAGTAGGAACTTTTAATGTAACGTCATTTCTTTGGAAATTTTCATTGATATGAAAACAACCGATTAAGTGATAAGGTACGTAACGTTAAGTATTATTTTAGCTTAGTATTTATTATGAAAGAATTCAAAGGACTTCAAGACCTTTGGTAATAATGATACTGAAGGAGCATGGAAAATAGCTTAGAATCTGTCATGTATGCAAATGAATTTAAAATGGAAACAACTTCCTACGTTTCTATCACCATATGTTTGTAATATGTAAATTTATGCAGCTATATCTGAAACTCAAGCAGTATTAAATGCCGACCAAATTTAATTATAGACTGCGTACAACTGCTTTCAAAAACCTATTTCAAACCAGATAAATCAATTGACACCTCCAACCAATTATTATGCAGGGCGGTATCTTAATCTCGATTTCAGTAACAACCCAATTGAAAGCAGATTGAGGTGTTTGGTTATAATACTAAAGTAACAAATATTACTGCCAAGGATCGTGCACTTCGGGAGCATGCTTTATTACTTAACTGCAAAAAATGTTATAATGATAATTCCCCTTGAATTTCTCTTGGCCAATAAAATAGTTGAACATTTTAAAACAGGTCAATGAGTATTTTATACTGATAATAAAAGCAGGGGCCCGGGTTCGATTCCTGGTCGGGACAAGTTACCTGGGTGAGGTTTTTTCTGGGGTTTTTCCTCACCTATGAGACAAATGTCGGGTAACTTTAGGCCCTTGTAGTCCCCGGATATCATCTGGCCGTTATTATCATCTTCATCCCATCCCCGTCTTGTTTAGAATGAGTGTGTGTGTGAATGGTGTGTCTCGTCCTATGTGTTCATGTTGTCTCGGAGGTGGCCCCGGCATTGGGCTGATCAATAATCCGGGGAGGCCCTCGATGTCCTTGTCTGGTCAAAAAAAAAATATGTATTTGATCCAAAGAAAATCCCTCTCCCGACAGGTCGCGGCCCTGTAAGGCCCGGGCGGCTTGGGTCGCTTAAATCCTAAAAGGGAGAGGTAAAACTCAGATAAAGAAAGAAAAAGTATAAGAAGGTATGTGACAATTTCGCTTCATGCCACAAAGTGCTGTATCCCATCGCTGCTTCCAAGAATGCAGAACTTTATATTGAAACTAAACATTTTGCCGGTATGTAAACATAGGCCTACCTATAGCGATTGGATAGGTTATCTCAAAATTGAATTTTTTTCTTCTAGTGAAATTATCTAGCCGAATATTATTTGTGTTCATTTCTACTTTGAAAATTTAATTGAGCTTACGAATGTTTCTTGTCACGATAATTATTTGGAGCCACCGGAATAGGCTTACATCAGGGGAAGTCAACTACGTCTTGTGATGACGTTTGTGGAGCAAGAGCATGCGGATCCCATGTGTGTGACGTCAGCAAGAGCGCACGGTAGTAGGGGTGTTTAGAGTACGCTAGATTTAGGTACTAGAGGACCTATTCACTTTAGCTCTGTGGGTAGAACAACTTCTGGTTGGAAATACGGAGCATTTTTCAAAGTTAATGCAAGATGCGATCCTGATAGTGTTCTCTCTGCAGAACATGTGTTAGTTCTGCAAAACATTCTTCTTCAGTTCGAATCGAGGTTTCAGGATGTGGAAAACCTTTCTCCAATATTTAAACTTTTTGCTACCCCATATTTAGTTAATGTCAAAGACGTTCCTTGCCCGTATCAGTTGGAACTGCTAAACTTACAATGCGACGATCTGTTAAAGGACAAATACGAACGTAAAGTGGTCTTGGGTAACTTTTACAGAAATTTCTCTGAAACCAGATTCCCGAAACTTGCCGCACGAATATTATGTAATTTTGGATCGACATATGTGGCCGAACAATTTTTTTCACTAATGAAATGTGCAAAGCTCAAATCAAGAAGTACATTGTCAAATCACAACCTAAATGTAGTCTTCGATTAAATATTGCTCAAACGTTACGACCCAACATTGATAAACTTGTTAAAGAAAAAAAGAGACAGGAAAGTCAGAAAATTGTTACTGTAATCTTGTATCATCTAAGGTGCAGACGAGCTTGTATGGTAATTAATTCAGTTCATTTTTTAATTATTTTTATAGTAGTGAATTATGTTAATTCAAATGATAGTATTGTCTATTTTTGTCAAAGAACATAGATTTTGTGGAAAGGCAATTGTTCTCACAGAATAGAAAAATAGAATCATTTATAATATGTTAAACTACTGTGCTGTAATTAACCGATAAACTATCAAGAAAATCGATTGATGTTTCATTAACTCGGAAACACGTATTACGTAAGTTCTAACCCCCTAAATTCCCCCTGCCCGCAATACTAATACCTCTCTCTTCCCCCCCTGTTCACTGATGCCTACATTTCACATACTCCTCGCAGAGGTACAACGCGAGCAGTGAGGGCAGAAAGCAGTGACGTCACAGAGCAACCTTCTGTCTTCCCCTGGCTTACATCATCTCAACCTGTGAACCAAAGATAATATAATGCAATGAACTTGATAATGGAGACTAGACATCTTACCCGTATGGACATATGTGTATTACATATTTTGCGTTGAAAGAATCTAAAAGTGGACTCCTTTTTCTTCGCGTGAAGTTATCTAACTTACTCGAATATCACTTGTGTAGAATTTTGGTAATTTAATTCCTCTGTTGGACTCATGTTTCTTGTCACGATAGCCTAAGAAATTACCATTAAAACTATGAAAATTGGTGGTATTACAGTAGAAATTAAAGGCTTTCTCGAATTATTCTGTATAGCCTTTTTCTATTTAAAACAAGATAGTCATTGGAAATAGATCATACAGCCTACATGAAAAATATCAAACGCCCAGAGAAATTTATCATAAACCAATTATATTTGTTTTTAATTATATAAGCATTTCGTAAATACGAAATTCTAGGTATTTTTCCCAAACAATACTGTATTATGTCTGTGGAGGGGTTTTTCTCTTTTTGGTAACTCACCACTTCACTATTTATTGCTTTTTTTTCTTATAAGTGGAACCAATGGATCCCATTTCATGAGAACTATTGACATCACGATACAAACTACCACTAGAAGCAATGAAATTACGTAAAATAATCAGTTTGAAATTAGGTTATCACGTGTTATCAAGGTAAAATAGGTTATATTAAGGTTATAAAATGGGAATTTATTACAAGATTAAAGTAATCATATTCAATTATATATTACTTTTAGGTTAAAAAATGTATTATTAAATTATATGTAATTACAATAATGGGAAAGGGGACATGTTGAGTAATTAATTAACATACAACACTAATTAATCGTCCAGGGTTCGTAATCTAAAATGTCTCTATAAACCCTTGCAGGGCCGAATTTATGTATTAATATACATATCCATCAAGTGAAATCATCAGTGAGCTCTAAGCTTGTAATTAATGAGGAAAATTTTAGTACAATAGCTGGTTTCAGTAAATGACAATCCCAACTTGTGAATAGTAGATCCTCATGGTTTATATAAAAAATACTCCATCGATTTTAGTATATCTCCTGCTTTTATACTTTTTTAAGGTGACGAATTTATACGTCAGTAGCAGTAAAAATGTTCACATTATAAAGAAATGTTAATATTTCGTTTATTTCTTAATCTAAGATATTTATGGCCACACGATTTAGCCCAGTCAAATGTTACATCGGAACTTGCATTAAATGGAGTATTAATGATTTTTGGAGGGGAGTTACATACCATTACTGGGATCACAAATCCAGATTTGCAACCCTCAGAAACCTGTGCTCGCTGAATGGCGGTCGAAATAAACCGGTTTTTTCGGACTATTTTCGGTTTTTCGGCAATATCTTCTAAACTATGCGTTTGTTGAAAAGAATCTTTATTAGCTTTTTTAAGGTACATTAATTTTTCTAAAATATTAGATCAAAATCGTTTTTGTAAGTTATATAGTTATCGAGATACGGCTATTCAAAGATTGGCCTATTTTTCCAAAAAGTTAAAATTTTAAGTTTTCTTCGTGTTTCGAATTGAATACCGGCAAAATGACACGTCCTACAGAAAAATCATGAGAACAAACGTTGTAGGCAATTTAATAAGCTTTAATTTGAGCTATACCTGGTCCTTATAGCTCAGATAGTCTCGTCATAAAGAACAAAAACCGAAAAGATTAAAAAAAAAAAATTTGGGGTGAAAGTTGAGTATCATCGTTTCCTCCACCAACACCTTAATTTTTTTGGTAACATGTTGGTGGAAAATGTCTTATAACTGTGTTTAGAAACTATTTATGTGTATATGTGTCTATGGGAGATGAGATTTTACCAGAAAAAATATTTAAGCAGAATATTTCATAAAAATGTATTTACTTTTAAACCAATATGCATATATAAACAATTTGTGAGGTTCCTGGTATGGGATGGTATGGGACCTGGGAAGTCTTCATCGCCATTTGAAGAACTGTCATTCTAGGGTGTGGGCACATTGCGGCAGAATTTTCCCCTTGCAGAAAGTGCACAAAACTGAGCATTTCAGACCAGTTTTGCGGCAGCTGCAGCCCCCAGCGCAGCCCATCTTGCACTTGCATGAGATCAGTTCCCCGTTACTGACAAAATAGTTTCCATTAGCAGTGGGATTGTTGGAGGCTAAGAATTCAAGGTACAGGGAACAGAAGGAGTGGTTAACATAGAAAACCAGACATTTGGGAAAGTTGGATTCAAAGTAAAGACCAAGTTCTTACCATGGCAAGCGTCAATAATTCCATACAAGTCACTGATAAGAAGATTGAAGTTGACCCTTTCACAATATTCCAACGAATTAGCATCACCATAAAAATCCGACGCAGAGTTAAAAGCCCACTTCAAGTAAGAATTGGCCCCTTACCCAATGTCTCTTTGCAACGAAGTTTGAGTGAGGAAGGGAACTAAAGCAGCTCTATATTAGTGTTTTGTGAAACTATCACTATCAACATCTCCCGAGACTCCAATATTCACATCGTGCTTGATGGTGGCTACTTGCTCCATAAATGTGTGTGGCATCGAAATGCATCAGTGAAGACCATCATTGACGGCTACATTCATTTTGTGAAAAACCATTTTGGGACAGATGTAACCATTGTCTTCAATGGATACCCGGAGGACGCCTCTCAAAATAGTACCAAAAGCGCCGAACGTCTCAGACGATACTCCGCCCTCAACAGCAGTGACATTGTCCTATCAGCTTCAATTACCATCAACATCACGCAAGAGAAGTTCTTAACGAACGGCACTAATAAGCATAGGCTGATAGAGATACTGAAAAGTGGATCTGAGCAGCACGGTGTTGAGGTGACAGTTTCAGAAGAGGACGCTGATGCTGACATTATTAGAGCTACCATCATCAAAGCTGACTCTTCTAAGAAGGTTGTAATCATCGTGGAAGGTGTAGACCTTCTTGTGTTCTTAGTTGGTTTCAGTTCCAAAAAATACATCTTTCCAGAAGAGGGGAGCCAGACGTCCATTATTCATCTAATCGTTCACCGCCGGAACCTCTCATTAGTCTCCTGGACCAATTATGATTTTTCACGCATTTAGCGGGTGCGACACGACCTCTGCCCCTTTCTGGAAGGGGAAAACCAAATTTGTCAAACCTTCCTCAAGAACCCAGAACTATTCAGGCAAGCAGAAGTCTTCCTCCACCCAGATGTGAGTCATGATGAAATAGCTACAGCTGGAGAGTAGTGCCTCGACGCAGTTTATGAAGGAGCTACTGACACCACCCTCAACGATCTGACAGCCAAAGTCAACCTCGCCCGTTTGTCACCAACCACAGATGCTGCAAAACATCGTGAATATTGTGTGTATCACCAGGTATGTCTGTGTACATTTCCTATCATTATGTTCTTAAGTTTCGTTGTTCACTTAGGCCTATACACTCTCATTGTACACCATGTGTATGCTTTGAAATATTATACAATAACTAAGTTTCATTCTACTTTTTCGAAGATACAAAAGTGGTTGGGGTGGAAAAAACTCAAGGATTGGGGGTGGAAGTTGGACGAGTTTGGTCTTACTCCAATTGCAATGAAAGTTTAACCAGTCCCTCAAACCAGCAACTGATCTCGTGCAAGTGCAAGATGGGCTGCACTGGGGGCTGCAGCTGCCGCAAAACTGGGCTGAAATGCAATGTGCCCACACCCCACGATGACAATTCTTCAAGTTAGGATTAAGACATCACCCCACCCTGGATTTCCCAGGTCCCATACCATCCCATACCAGGAACCTCACATATTGTTTAAATATGCATATTGATTTAAAAGTAAATACATTTTTATGAAATATTCTGCTTAAATATTTTTTTCTGGCAAAATCTCATCTCCCATAGACACATATACACATAAATAGTTTCTAAACATAGTTATAAGACTTTTCCGCCAACATGTTACCAAAAAAAATAAGGTGTTGGTGGAGGAAACGATGTTACTCAAATTTCACCCAAAAAAACATTTTTTCATCTTTTCGGTTTTTGTTCTTTATGACGAGACTATCTGAGCTACAAGGACCAGCTATTGCTCAAATTAAAGCTTATTAAATTGCCTACAACTTTTGTTGTCTTGATTTTTCTGTATGACGTGTCATTTTGCCGGTATTCAATTCGAAACACGAAGAAAACGTAAAATTTTAACTTTTTGGAAAAATAGGCCAATTTTTGAATAGCCGTATCTCGGTAACTATATAACTTACAAAAACTATTTTGATCTCATATTTTAGAAAAATTAATGTACTTTAAAAAAGCTAATAAAAATTATTTCCGACAAACGCATAGTTTAGGAGATATTGCCGAAAAACCGAAAAAAGTCCGAAAAAACCGGTTTATTTCGACCGCCATTCAGCGAGCACAAGTTTCTGAGGGTTGCAAATCTGGATTTGTGATCCCAGTAATGGTATGTAACTCCCCTCCAAAAATCATTAATACTCCATTTAATGTAAGTTCACCCATTTTTTTTTTGTAACATTTGACTGGGCTAATTCGTTAATATGAAGATCCATTACGAAAAAAATACTTATGACCTTTGGTCCCAGTGGTTAACGGCATGAGATATGGGGACGGTATCGCATAATAATAGCCTATCTTGTTGGGTGGCTTGGAGTTATCATTAGCTTAACACCAATCTATATTGTCAGTCAGCATTGTTTACATTTTGTTTTCTATTTTGCAAAAATATACTGTTCATACTGGTCGATACAGCCAACATCAATATTCTAAAGTGTCACTACAGTAGCTTTATTCAAAAAAGTCTACAGCATACAGATACAGTCCTCTTTGATGACCTATTGCATTTTACGAAATCAAGTAATGTCAACAGTTGAATAGCAATTATAGTGTAAGTTTACTTTGTACGGAACCAAATAGTGCTTAAATACATTATAAGCTATGCTTCTAGCTTGACTGGAACGGGTCGTTTGCTGAAAGACATAATATTACAGTAGACAGTGTTTACACTTTATACCTGCAATGCTGATATCGGCTACACCGATTAAATTTAGACTGTTCAAGTATATATAGGCGTATGGCGAATCTGCAAGTAGAACAACATCCACCAATACGGTGGCTGAGTGTGTTAACAAGTTTCTCGCTGTTGCCTGCAATGGGACAACCACAAAACTCTGGAACACTTATTTCAGTAAATTCCATTGAAGTTTTAAGATTTCATACTCTGGGGAGTTAATGAAAAATCGTCCATATAATATATTCCACTAAATAACCGTTAAGAAAACACAGAGGGTCTACCACTGGCTGTCATTATCATCTTCATCCCATACCCGCCTTGTTGGGGATGTGTTGGCGAATGGTGTATATTGACCTATACATTCGTGCTTTGGCGGAGGTGGCTCCAGCATTGGATTGATCACCCATCTGGGGAGGCCCTCCATGTCCTTGCCTGGAATAATAGTATGTCTGTGATCCAAAGGTAACCCCTCTACCGATAGGTCGCAGTCCTGGCCGGCGTGGGGAAAGGTAAACTAAGAGAAAGAAGATGATACAGATAGAAAAAAAAAACCTTATACGCGTGATAGATTATCCAAGAAATAAGAATACGCGAATCGTTATAAAATGAAACTATTTCACAAATAGAATAATGCACGAAAAAGGGTTATGACTTCTAACTGAATGGTTAGATGTAGGACTATTTAATTACTAGATTCTGTTACAGTTTCCATTATTAACTGAATGCCATGTAGGCCCATCACCCATTCAGGGGCAGATTTAAGCCATGATAGCAGACATGGTGAGGGTAATTCTGTCATGTTTTTCCTTCTAGCTTCTAGCGTAATAACTCAATGTAGAAACAAAGCGTTTCAATTTCATTTCGTACCGCTATAGCCTACGATATTTTGAAGATGTTTTTTGTTCGAAATTAAGGGAGGAGTTGATTTCTCTGATGATTTATTAAAACAGGATACCGTCATGTAGATTTCATTCTGTTGTTCACGAAGACCTAGCCATTTTTAGGCAGATCAACTATCGCTTTTAAGCGGAAACGATGAACTTGATGAGTAAGAGATAGGTCTACTGACAATCTCATAACTGTAGAAGCTTTGTTTTTGTTTAAACGTTGCTTAAGTCAACATAAAGAGGCTTTGCAACATTGTTAGGTTCATTTCAATCTGGTCTTATGCGAGTACCAATAGACGAGCATTTTTCTATTAAAATATAGAAGCACAATGTTCTTCGCCAAGTGATCCTCACTAGTTCACGGGGACTAATTGTGGATCAAATGACACTAGTCTTTTCAAGAACAATTTTAAAAATGTGATTGGATTTAAAATATAGTGGAGCGATGAATTAATAAGTTGTGGGTAAAATTCGTTAGTTTTCATCTTTCACACATCATCAATAATCATTTATACTTAGGTAGATCCAGAACTAGTACCCTTACCCACGTCCATTGGAATACGCGAACAGATATCAATGGAATTGATTATTAAAAGTATATCTTGCTTCTCTCTTTAAGTTACTATGATAAACACTTGGTTGTGGTAGGGCAATCTTGGCTTTAGAGTTTAAGTTTATTCAATTACAATTAAATTACAATTTACATTTTTCCAGTTAAGAAATGGATATAAATTGAACAAACAAAGATACAAACTATTTTAAGTCAAAATGCACACATCCACAGCAATAATAGGAAGGAAATTTTGAAAACAAAAACAGGAAAAATAATTTTTTATGTAATAACCTTAATTATCTTAAATTTGTAATTGTTAAGACTAATTAACTCAGGATTAGTTTTAACAGTGGAATTTACAACTGCTCAACAATAACATTAATGCTATATATTGCGTTGTCCGCTACAATGCTATGCTTGATTTTAAATAAATTGTTACAGAATTTGGTTTATAGAAACGTTCTATTAATGATTTTTATGTAATAACTTAGATCAAATGCTAAAAATATCAAATAAAATAATTTATATTTAATATATATAGTATAGACTATACATATATATAAATGGTTGTTATTTTGTCAATTGACTGCATATTTACAGGTGTAGCCTACACTAATCGAATTCAGAATTTCAAATAGCCAAGTCAACTTAAGCATTTATAAAAATACATTAATTCAACTCACAAAATAAATTAAATCATATTTGCAACTTAAACCTTGAGTAATCGCATAGGCTACAGGAATAGCCCAGCCTTTTCATTTTTGTGGCTCGCAGCTCCTATTGAGATTCGAGTGGTGAGCATTTCAAAATGCTTGAGCTAACATCTTACTCTTGACTGTCAGTATCGAGATTTCTCGAAGTAGTCATGTTTTATTCGGAAAAATTTGAACTGCTGGACTGCAATATTGCATCCCTCAAATAAATCGTGTAGACGATTTCTTGCTATAAAATTGATAGATGAAGTGCTAGATGAGAATAGAGAAAACTCCATTGACATTGAAGATAGTGATGATGGTGAAGAGGAGCACATTGTGGGAATGTGTGTCACTTGAAAACCAACATGAGTCCAGCACAAACAACATAATTTTGTTAAGTATAGGTCCGACTTAATTTATAATGAAATTGAGCTAGAATTAATGTCTTTTGCATTAAATAACTTGTAATAAATACGAATATACAGTACAAAGAAAGGTATCAAAAGTTCAAAATGTATTAGAAGAACTTAAAACCATTCAGTCTGGATATATGCATTCATGAACCACAGACTATTATTGTCTGAACTGGGATTTGAACCCAGGATCTTTGGCTATCTGTGCCAATGCTCTACCAACTGAGCTAAGCCAGAGTTCACTTCACGGCGCCAGATGGAATCTCCCTCCTATGACTGATTGCCCTTAATGGTCTACCTAAGTGACACAAGTTATGTCATATGCATTACTGTGAAGTACACTTATTAGTGATTTTTGTGACCGGGCTTCTCCTATAATATTATCATGTAATGTCTAATAGAGACAATAATCTGTGGTTCATGAATGAATATGCATATATCTATCTTGAATGTTACTGTACAATAACAGTGGAAGCCCGGTCACAAAAATAAATAATTAGTGTGCCTCACTCACACTACTGCATATGACATAACTTGTTTGTCAGTGAGGTGGATTAATAGGGGCAATCAGTCATAGGAGAGAGGTTTCATCTGGTGCTGTGAAGTGAACTCTGGCTTAGCTTAGTTGGTAGAGCATTGGCACGGATAGCCAAAAGGTCCTGGGTTCAAATCCCAGTGTCAGAGGAATTTTTATCCTGTAATATTATCATCCAATTTGGGTTAGGCTCCGTTACATGCCCTCATTACATTAGGTGAATTTGTTCTTCCCTACTGAGGAAATAACTAAGTGGTAAATTTCTGTGAGTAAACCCCTTTAGGTAGGTAGTTCATGGTGTGTGTTCTTCTTCTTTAACAACAGGGTTTAGGCCTACTGGCCTGTTCCGTCTCCAGATTAAAACTGGTCACTCCACCTTTTTCTAGGTCTTCCTACATTTCTTCGACCTCTTGGTTTATATTGTAATGCTTTGAAGGGTATGCGGCTTCTATCCATTCTCATTACGTGTTCTCTCCAATTATTTGAATAATTGTTCATTATTTGAATTACATTTTCTATTTGTAGTTGATTCCTTATATCTTCATTTCTTTGATGGTCTAATAAAGAGTACCCCGCTAGCGGTCTTAACAATCTCATTTCTGCAATTTCAATTCTTCGCTTCTTCTGTTCTGTTATTGCCCATGTTTCTGACCCATAAAGCAATGTTGGGAGTGCCATTGTTTTATAAAATTTAAGGACTGTCTCTTGTCTAACCTTTCCTAGTAATGTTTTCTTTATCGTACCCAATAATTGCTGAAATTTATTAAGTTTCAATTCCATATCCTTGCTCTCCGTAATAGTCAACAAGCATCCTAAATAACTGAAGGAATTTACTTGTTGTAGTATTTCATTTTTTATTACTATTTTAGCTCTTACTGGTTCTAGTCCTTTAAATGCTAACACTTTTGTTTTGTTTGTTGAGATTTTAAGGTTGTATTTCTCAGCTACATTGCTCAATGTGAAAACTGCTCTTTGCATATTATCTTCTGAATCTGCCAACACTGCCTGATCATCAGCAAATAAAACAGTATTTAAGGGAGATTGTCTTATTATAAAATTATGTTTCAAATTCATCTGCCATTCTCTTACGGCTTCGTCTAAGTATAAATTAAACAAAATGGGTGAAAGAGGACACCCTTGTCGCACCCCCTGTGATGTTTGTCTATGCTCTTTGCTAATCCCTTGGCTTGTTTTCACCTTTATAATATTATTAACATATAAACTCTGTATTATTTTGACTAAGTGGTTTGGTACTCCTTTTTTCAAAAGTATCGTCCATAATAACTCTCGATTAACAGAGTCGAAAGCTTTTTCATAGTCCACAAATGTAATATATGTTGGGATATTAAATTCTCTGTGCTTTTCTATGATCTGAGACAGTGTGAAAATTGCATCTATACATGATCTGTTCTTTCTAAATCCATTCTGTTCTTCCATAAGCATTGATTCTGCAATAGCTTGTAATCTGTGTGATATTATTCTTGCATAGATTTTATATCCCGTGTTCAACAAACTTATTCCTCTATAGTTACTACATTTCCTTCTGTCGCCTTTCTTAAAAAGTGATACTATTACGGCTTCTTTCCAGTCATCAGGAATTTGTCCATACTTCCAACAGATATTTATGAAGTCTAAAAATCTTTTAAGCAGTAGCTGTGGAGCGTTCTTAAAAAGTTCCATATTCACATAGTCTGATCCTGGCGATTTCCTGTTTTTACTTTTTTTTAGTACTTCTTTTAATTCTTCCATTGTTATTGGATCAATATTTTCACTGGGTTGAAGACTAACTTCAGCGTTCCTATTTTTCGTTGTCCATAGATGTTGATAATAATCTAACCATTCTTCCTGTGAAATTACATTTAATTGGAGTGTGTCTTTCTCATTTGCATTTAATCTTTTTAAAATTTTATATGCTTTTATTTGTCTCCCATGGAGGTCGTATTCAATATTATTACTAACAAAAGTTTCCCAACTTTGTCTTTTCAGTTTTCGAACCTCTCTCTTTGTTTTAGCTGCTAGTTGCCTGTATATTAATAAATCTTCCTCTGTTTTGCTATGTAGATATTTTAAATAGCTTTCTTTTTTTTCCTTAATTAATTCTGCTAATTCTGCATTCCATACGTTTAAACCTCTTTTTTGACCACGTTTTTTCCTCTTGCCTAGAGCTTCTACTGCAGCTTGTAATATTACATGTTTTATTGCTTGCCATTCTAAATTTATATTATTATTCACAGGTGTATTATTATTTACTTGTTCTATTCTATTCTTATATAGCTGTTTAATAGTTGAGTCTTCAAGTAAGTTCACTCTAAATGTATCTTCTGGTTCCGTCTTTGGATTCTGCTTTTTCATCCATCTTGGGGGAATTGTTATAGTGGATATTAGTAAATAGTGATCAGAGCTTATATCATAACCTCTAAATACTTTAGTGTCCTGAACAAGTGGTGAAGTTTTCTCATTAGTCAACACATAGTCGATGATGCTCCGACTGCCTCTGGCACTCCATGTGTATCTATTGATATCTTTATGTTGGAAGAAAGAGTTTGTAATTTTTAGTTTGTTAAAAACTGCAAAGTCTATAAGGCTTCTTCCATTATGGTTCTGAGTTGGTTCTCCATATATTCCCTGTATTTTATGAATAGGTGCTCTTCCTATTCTAGCATTCATATCGCCTGCTATAATAATGTAATCTCCCTTATTTATTTTGTTTAATCGTATTTGTAATTGGCTATAAAATATTTCTGTTTCTTTTACTTTTCCTTCCTCTGGAGCATATGTTGCTAACTCAGTCATATACCCTCTTGAAGTCTTTATTCTTACTTCCATTATCCTTTCATTTGTGTAAGTATATGAATCTATTTTATTTTCTAATTCTTTTCTTATCATTATTCCTATTCCCGCTGCTGCACGTTCTGTATTTTCGACTCCACTGTATATCATTATGTATTTTCCAAGAGTTAGTGTTCCTTTTAGTTTCTTTTTCGTCTCTGGAATAACTGCTATATCAACTTTTGCTGTTTCCAGTTCTCTTTCTAAATTTTGTTCTTTATCATATATCCCTCGTACATTCCATACTGCAATTTTCATACTGTTTCTTTTTTTTATATTCTTAGTCCGTTTCTTTGCCTGAGTCGTCATAATTTGTTCAATCCTATTATTATTACTATTCTGGAGAATTTTAGTAAGAGTATTTCCCTATGATAGGTTACAAGCCTCTCGATAGGTAAGTCTGATGATGGGGCTGCCACCTCACTGCTTTCAGACCAGCAGGGTAATTTCTCAGGTTACCATTCCTTAGACAAGCTGTCTTTACTTGACTTTTGAGTCTTGTCTACCCATTTGTTTTTTAAAATGTTTCTTCCGCCTCTTTGGCCGTTGGGAATTAATCCTCGTGCGCCCTCGGAGTCGTTGAACATTTACTCGTAGTCTTCGGCCGCCCGATTCGGGTACAGACGCCGCTTCCCACGTTGGAACTATTCTTCGTTTCCCCTCGCCTCTTACCAACAGGTTAGCTAGTACAACTAGACTCCCCCTGTTGATCGTCTGGTTCACTGGGTACTCTGCCCCCCCACCACATCAAGGTGATAGTTCTTAATCTAAAAGGTTAAAACGATATTCATTTGCGTAAATTCATATTACAAGAGGACGTTTTCTGGAGTTGGGATTAATTCCAGAGATTCATCATGGGTGATAAAATGGCCTAAGAAAACGGGAAATTCATGAAAAGTTACCGTACTCTCTTTTGCAGAAAATATAATTGAAAGCATGTTTAATGCTACATATTTATAATACTTTTTTGTTAATTTGTCTTTTCCAGTTTGGTAATGAACAAGCGATAATTTATGATGGCCCCGACACAATAGTTAATTGGTTCGTTCTGTGTGATTGAAATCAGCAATTTTGTTATAATCAAGGTATCAATTAGTTTGTGGTCTCTCTCCATTCATTTTCAAATCACAGCCATTCTTTTTTCCAAGCCAGTAAATGTGCTTCCATTCGCTAAACATAATTAAAGCATACTCATATATTAAATGGTTTAGTTGAAATGCTTATTCGGATTCACAAAACAAATAATTCAAACGAGACGTACTATTATCTGAAAAATTAATTCAATCATTATGTAGTAGACCATTCTTCATACAATTTTATAAATCTGTAATAACAAAAATTCAGATAAATCATAAAATTACATACCGTTTTATATAAAGCGCATATTAATATAGCTTACAAAACAGTTAGCTAATTTAGTACATGTCAAGATTTTTTCCTTGAATTTCCGAGTCATACGTACTAAAGAGCTTCTATGATCTTTTTGCTTTTGAAATTATAATCAACGAAACTCAACAACATAACACTGGTACCGACAGAAAGGAAAACTCAAAACGTTTTGGTGACGTTAACCATTCTTTTCTATGAAGGCCTACGTATGTCTATCATAAATGCCTTCAAAAGACTTAGTTAATTTCAATCCTTGTGATAAAGAAGCAGGATGCTTTCTCGTTACGTTGATTAGTACGCATATATGTAGGCCTAAGTGTAGTGGGGCCAATAGGGGTCCAGCGGAATATTTAGAATGGGACTGGGCACACTCTTGGGGAAGCGATACAAAGCTGATTATTGTAACGAAATTACCTTTTCTTTTAAGGACAGAATATCGTTTTGTATCCTTCATATTCAGTAGATTATAATAATTATTATTGATAATTAGTAATTATTAATGTCCAACAACATTTCATGCAGTAGCTGGAACAGAACAAACCCGATTTAATCTTCCAACATGATTGCGTACCTACACATCCCCTCAAGAAAGTTTCGGACTGATTCGAGGTGTGCATAAATGTGACAGACCCAGGTCCGTTGGTTTACAGCATACCTGGGCATTTACTGGTTTGCGAACCACAAGCGGTTCTTGACCTTCCTGCATAAGACACAAGATGGCATTGCGGAATTCGGTGCACGTGGTGGAAATATTTCCATGCATGAGTCATAATCTCTTTGCAAGCAGTGACGGGTCGCGACACCTTTGCGATTGGAAAGGCATTATGGCACTTTCTAAGCCTTTGTATGTTGAAATAATTGCACACGTAAAAGAATAATTAAAAATACAATATTTGTTGTATATTTTTTTATTGTAGGGTAAATTATAAAGTGAAATTAATGTTTCCCTAAGAATGAGCAACCGCCACTGCACTTATTGTCTGTTTGTGTCTCCATCTAACCTGTTCTTTTCGAACTATATGTAGTTTACTAACTTTGCGGGTTGCGTGTCAATGGATAGGAGTTTGCCCATTGCTGGTTTACAGATATAATATCAAAGAACTCCTGCGGGACAAAATTCCAGCCCACCGGCGACGGTCGCGGGCCTAAGGGTACGCGCAAGACGGAACCGGGATGGTCGCATGCCGCTGGCAGCAGGAAGAATGAAGCCATGTCTTCTTACGAGGGTGAACAAGACGCAGCTTGGATGGTCTCTTGCCAGCCATCTGGACAGGCCGCAGT
This sequence comes from Ectobius pallidus, assembly GCA_964059195.1. Classification (NCBI taxonomy): domain Eukaryota; kingdom Metazoa; phylum Arthropoda; class Insecta; order Blattodea; family Ectobiidae; genus Ectobius; species Ectobius pallidus. The sequence goes on along the minus strand of CAXKWD010000007.1, from coordinate 88,093,729 downwards.
ATGTTGGTAGATTGCTAGGTCTCTTTTTTCATGCGACCAGCCGCTAGCGTGTAGTCTAGATTCAGGCGTTGCACTTGTATACTTACGCAATCGCTACACAAACAAAGGACTGTTTATAAGTTTTCCTTTGTAATTGGCTCAGATCACCAAAATAAATATTGTTACTACTCAGTGAAGGGATTGTAGAGATCAGTCATGGATACAGTCACTGACTTGTATGGTTTATATTCAGTATTTTTGTATAATTTATAGCAACCTAATAATTTTATATTATGTTAATTTTCGTGTTGCGGGGTTAAGTGTATTCGTTTTATTGTCTTCTTGTGCTCTGAAGACTGAATACAATGGTCACACCAACTCAAGAAAACAATAATAATAATAATAAATTTTCTATCCATACATTAGTTCTCCATCTCAAACCGTTTAAAAAATGTATATTCCCTGCCAAAAATATATTTTTCTTGCCGAAAACAGTTTTTACGCCACTTTTTCGGCGAACTTTGTACCTTAACACTTAAAGTATTGTGTTTACAACGAAAACTTTTAGAAGAAAAGCTGTAGAGCATTAAATTTACTATAAAATACACATTCAATTTAGTAACTCTGTGAAACAGTGAAATACTCTTGTGACATATTTTACATGTAACTAATTTTGATGAAGCTTCCTGTAATGAGTTCAAATTCATAAAAGTTTAAATTCATAAAATTCATAAACTCATTCCCATTGTCTTCTGTGTCTTCAAAACCTTATGAATGAGAATATAATAACAAAGAAATGAAAATAAAAAGTTCATAATTCAGAAATTGAATCCATAACATGCGACCTGACAGTTAGCGACCACGCTGCGTCTTGCGCACACACTTCATGCCCGGCGCCTGGCTCAACAGCGTAGCGACCAGGAAGGGGACCATCCAAGCTGCGTCTTGTTCGTACCCTAAGTTGCAGTACAACCATAACAACCAGCCTCAAGGAAGTCAGAGAAGAGCTAACTAGCAGACCACTAAAGAGGTGGACTGCGAGTGCTGCTTAAGATTAAACTGAATCTCTTCCGTAGCCTGCATGTCCTCCTGATCTGATACCTCATTAGTTTTTACATGTGGGGGTATGTTACGTGCAGAGTTTATAATATAAAGAAAGGAATGCGCACATGTGTGCATGTGATTGTTAAGCATGGAACTACTCTTCACTGTACTCAATCAGCGACTTCGTCGTTTTTGTACACATCAGAATATGATATCTATCACAAGGCTGCTTGCATAGTTCGCACACGCAGTTCTCATTCGGTGAATGGAAGCGTTTAGTAGCGCACACTTTGTGAACGTGCAGAGTTTATGAGTCACCTTTACCACAGATGATCTATGAGCGCTTATAACAAAATCGATCACTGGAGAACCTTGACTACAGGATTGCTTTGTTTCCAGTGAGCTCACACTGACACCTGTGAGACAAAAGTAGAACGATTTGAGTTCTATTTTGTACCGGTACCAATTCTTTTTTTGGGATGAGGGTCTGTTCTTCTTTGAACGTAAGTTATATGTTCAAAATCCTCAAGAATATTTGTGGAAAAGAGTAAAACGTTGTTCTCTCTGCACATTTGTATAACTGAGCCAATGAGACCAGCGCGAGAGTGACATTTCGAAACTATTTCACAAGCTTATATTGCTACCGCGCATCTTCAATCCCAGCTTCTTGTCTCGTCGTCCCAGTTACACTTGGCAATCAGATGTTGTAGCTGAAGTTCGAAAAGGAGGAATTATCGAATATATAACTCCACTGATAATCCGAGAAGAAGTAAACGACAGTATTTGGCAAGAAGAATTCAAATCGTTCGCAAATATTTGTTCGTTTACATTGAAATGGCACATATGTTCATCCTAAACACCTTTCGTTATAGCGTAAAATGAAAGCTAATTGATAAACGATTTGATAATATTCAATTAGTAGATTTCTACATCTTAAAGGCTTCAAATCTATACGCCATGTATGCTCGTTATGATTATTTTGACAATGTCACCCAAGTCCATAAGCTTCTTCCAATCGATCATGCAATAAAAATATCCATTACATTATATCCAGGGGGAAGGAATGCGCATTAAAGAACTAATTTACTAAAAGAAAGTGATCGATTAAATATGGAGAAAAACCTGATGGGTAACACATAATTTCCTCTGCCCAAATAAAGTGTTCCCTCTTACATATTAATGTATGACATTCTCTTCATGTAAATTGGTTGTAGAAATGAAAAGGATGTCATTACCACATCGCATCGCATCGCATCGCATCTCAAAGGATACATAACCCAAATAAAATATTATTAATATTCGCACGTAACTATCTTTACTCTAAGTTTGGCCAATATATCTTTCCCACTTCAAATTCTGATATACAGTAGAGCAAGAAGACGTAGGCCTATTACAAAGAGCGCTTTTTGAGTATGTATGTATTATATGTATGTATGGAAGATGAATCCTACACGAAGGGGGGAAGCACGTAACCCAAACAATCTTAAACATTTTAAGAGGAAAATAAAATAAAAAGTTATTAGATAATATGAATAACACACTTTAATTTTGCTTGGTCTTTCAATGTTTCAGTCCAATTTGTATCTATTTTTTGTTGTAAATGATATTTTTAACCACTGGTTAATGTTAAAAATTTATTTTTATTTACATATAGGCCACTCACAAATTTAGAATTTTTTCATGTATAGGAACTGTGCAGTGATACGTAATTATATTTATATTAATCTATCTACTATATCCCCTAAACAGGAGCGTTTCTCATATTGGGGCATGTTTGGTTTTATTTGTTTTTACTTGTATTAAATATGTAATAATGACAAGAATGTAATGTAGGTAAGTAATGTTAATAAATGTAAATGTTAATAATAAGAAAAAATTAAAAATAAGTACTAATGATAAAAAAAATGTCTGGGTCCATTGTGCCAACCCCTGGTATTGCGATGATTGGCATGCCCAAAGGCTCCCAAGGAGCAGATTCTACCGCGAAACCCACGGAACTCCCAACATCAGAGAGCCCGCAGGGTCGCGGCACACCACCTATAACCACATAACCACAAGCCACGGGGCAGGACGGACGGGAGAGGCCCGCAGCGGACGCTGCAGTGGGAGACGGGATGAAACGGGATGATAATGAAAGGGAGTTTGAAGGTGAAGTGGAGAGTGTTGGTGGAATGAGTGGGGGAAACGGGAGGATCCCCGAGAAAAACCCCCAAAGTCACGGCTTCGTCCACCACGATTGACACGCCCACCTGCCTTGGGATTCGAACCCGGGACCGCTTTCATGCCAGGCCCACGCGCTACGCATGAGCCAGGGCGCACGTTTTGAGTAGTTTCAACCTAATTCAAAGCTTTATTGTTCATCAGGCAAGGCTGAGTTTCTACAAACAGTGAATAGCTTATAATTACCATTCAAATAATTTTTCGGAAGAAATGTTTCAAATAAAGGTTTTAGCTCTTATTATAGGTACCTCATGTATAACATCTCAACGAAATCGTTAGCATTTTCGAGAGAATCGCGGAAAAACGAAATTTTCTTCATAGCAACTTCCCTTAAAATAAGATAAAATCGTCCCCAATCTTCGTGTCACATCCCCAAAAGTTACCTAACAAAATTTTGTTTTCATACGATTTTCCGTACTGGAGTTAGGTTGTTCACAGACACACAGACATATGTTTCTAAAATTTATATTTTTGGATTCAAGGAACCTCATTTTATGTGACCAGGCCTCTACTGTTATTGTACAGTAACATTCAAGATGGATATATATGCATTCGTGAACCACAGATTGTTGTCTCTGTTGGAAATTACATGAGAAAAATCACTAATTAGTATGCCTCACAGTACTGCATAAGACAAAACTTGTCCGTCAGTGAGGTACACCATTAAGGGCAATCAGTCACAGGTGAGAGGTTCCATCTGGCGCGGTGAAGTGAACTGTCGCTTAGCTCAGTTGGTAGAGGAGGGGCACGTATAGTTAAAGGTCCTGGGTTCAAATCCCAGTGTAAGAGGAATTTTTCTCCTATAATATTCTCATGTAATGTCCAGCAGAGACAAACTGGGGTTCGTGAATACAAATATATCCAAAGTGAATGATGATATTAAGTTAATTAGAGAATATTCTCCGGAGGAAATGGCCATTGGCTAAAAGTCCAAAAGGAAGAGTATTCACAAAGGATTGCAATGTACTCTAGCATGTAGAAATTAATTTGCTCTGACAGGCACTCGAAGGTAAAACTTCTACCTTCAGTTTTCTCCAAAACGTACTTCCGATTCCATAATGTAATTACCTCGTTAGATAGTTAATTTACACTTAGAGACAGAACATCCGTACCTAACTATATGATGGAGGTTTTCAACCATGAGAATGAATTCTCAGATGAGTCTAATACGTAAGTGACTTCAAACACGCTGGCGTGTAGGGGTATAATTAAATTGAAAAGAATTGTAGAAAAGTAATTATTTACTAAGTAAACGATGTGTTCAGCATTTTGTAGTATGCTAGCGCACTCATGTGACAAGAAACTTAAGAAGAATGTAGAACAGGTTTCAAGCAGTGGGGATCCAGAGAAATGGTTTGCAAAGTGGTTCTTGTAGGGGAACAGACAGCTAGGGAAGAATTACGGGAAAAGCAAACTGAGGGAGTAGAAACCATTAACAATCCCTTCTCTGAGAGTGCATTGTTCCCGGTCTCTCCCGCACCCCCCCCCCCCCACCTACACCTAAAACACTCTTCATTTTAACGATGTAATTCACTCATTCTGTCAACGAAATCGTTCTACTGCATGAATTCCTTCGCTGAACACAGTTACCGTATGACTTTAATTAGTATATACGTGAATGTGCTGAGGAAAATGCGTTTCTTTTTTCATTGCTAATGGCAAGTTATTAAATGAAGTAATTAACAAAATTTTTCTTCAGAACTCTAAAGTTGTCTCTGTGCAGAAAATTACCCTTAGTCTGCGACACTCCATCAGTTTATGATGACAATACGAATAGTCTAAGATAGAATTGCTTATACACCGACTGTTTGAAATTTTATTAAAATTGGCAGAGGTACCACCAACCCATACTAATGATGGCAAACATTTAGGTTAATAACAGATGGTTAATAGTTAGAATTGATAATGACTGTTTGTTTTTTGTTAAAATTGGCAGAGGAATCACCTACCCATAGTGAGATGACAATACAGATAGGCGAAAAATAGACTTTTTATTCCATTTTGTTAAAATTGGCGGAAATATCACTCACCCATAGTGTTTTTCGACACATGAGCAGCAGTAAATTCAGGTCGCGGCCCTGTAAGGCCCGGGTGGCGTGGGTCGCTTAAATCCTAAAAGGGAGAGGTAAATCTACGAGAAAGAAAGAAAGAAAGAAAGAAAGAAAGAAAGATGAGCAGTAAATTCTATTTATAGAATTGTAATTAATGTGAAACCAATTTTTACATATATCCATTTTATTGAAATTAAACTTATGAACTTATAAACGTATGAATTAAACTTATATTATTCCATCATTTAAATTATAATATATTATTATTATATATGTATAATAAAATCTATTTGCAAATGCTGGTAACACTTTCAAAAATTATACTTCACCTCAATTGAAAATTATTTGTTTAATATACTTGAAGGATACTTTTATAGTAGACTTCATAGAGAATAAACTTACTTATTCTCAGTTTGTTCGCAGAGAAACAAAGCAACTTACAACATTTATAAGAAAACCAGGTATCTTATGCATATTTTTGCCCTTATATTCTACTTCTCTGGAGAGCTCTTTTCCTCTTTTCTTCCTCTGATTTTTCATTTCAACAGAAGAGGGATCGATATATTTCAAATTCTCGAGATCTCACACAATTTAGACCTGTCTTGATCTAGACCATCTTCGCGTCTCATTCTTTAACGTTCTAATCTCACGCAAACAACATACAATAGAAATGTGAGCTTCTATTCACAGAGATCTGGGATTGAGAGAAGCTCAGAGGTGACTGCCAAGGCGAAAGAGAAGATAATCTCATTCAGTGAAAGGAAGTATGTATAGAAAGGGAAATTTCACCTTACATGCTTGCTAGAATGAATATTGTCCCTTAGGTACCTTCGTTTATATTTTTAACTGAGTTGTGGACTGAGTGTAAATTTTTATAATATGTTCTTACCTAAATAGCACTGAGTTGGCGCAATCTTCCTCGTTGTTGTCTGGAGGATATGAGATGAAGTTTCAAACATAAGATAAAAGAAGAGTGGAATATTTTTCGAATTGCTTTTCTTCACATGCCTTCTTCCCCTTAACTGAAGTAATTATACAAATGTTAAATTTAATATGATTTTTTTTTTTCGTTTTGGAGTTATGCTGCTCACAGATAAACAGACTCAAAGAGACTAACGTTTAGATTCGATATGTGCTACATACAACTGAGAGACCTTTAACAGGAAATGAAAATTTCCTTATGGAAATAAGGTAAAATTCAGAAATGGTTAAATGTCAGGTATTTTCAAAACAGGGCCGTATTCAGAGGAGGGGGACAGAGGGGGATACAGCCCCCCCCCGAAACGTTAAGTTACGTTAATACGTATGTTGCAAATAAAGGCACTTTAATTTCTCAGAGAGTAGACAGTTTAATTGCACATCTTGAATCATAAAGAGTGAAAGGCGAATCGAGAAGTAGAAATGCCACCACTACTTTGCCAGGATGTACAAGATTCAATCTAACATCGAAATACTACCCTAAGTAGCTCAAGATCGCTTAGCTACTAACAACACTGATTAAGCGGGCAGTAAGGCATCTCGGGTAAATTATAGCGGCAGAGCGAGCAGTGTTTGAAATGGTGCGTTATAAATTTTCCAAAATTGGGAAAGGAGGAAAACCTAATTATGTTCTATGACTCAACTTTTAATGCCTCATCAGCAAACAAATCTGCTTGGTTTGTTTGAGTATCGTTGTGTGTTTAACGTATAATTCAGTATTCGTAATTGTGTGTGGTAATTAGGGCTTCGAAGTTGATGAAATAAATAAAAGATAAAATAAAAAGATTGGGAGAAAAGAAGGAAGAGAAAAAACTAACTGAGGAGAAAGAGAAAGAAAAATTCAGATGAAAATGGAAATAGATGATAAGAGACAAAAAATGGTGTCAAGAAGGAAAAAATAAGAACGAAGAAATAAGGAAGAGTGAAAGGTGAGAAGGGGTTATAGGCCTAATACAACAAAAGGAAAAAAGAGAAACACAAAGATAAAGATATCAGAAGCTTAGAGCGAAACTCCCCAGTCAGAATAAAATATGCTTGCCAACGTATCTCATCCTCTCCTCTCCTCTCTATTGAGTCTCTATCAGATCAACATATATCAACTTGTTTGCCTTCAATCAGCCAGAGAAAGATACCGAAGCGAGAAGATGATAGTATCAATGCGCTTATCGATTATATAGTCAAACGACTTGAACTGAAAAAAGACGGTGCTTATATTTTGTCTGAAAGAAACATCCTAATGCAAAGAAGCTACTGAAGATTCAATGTAAAAAGTCACCATTCATCCATGCTCCATCCGGTTCAATACTTCTAAAAATAGCAAAAAGGACACGTTACTAGAACGTATGGTAGATAAACTTTAACCTAGCCCGAATAAAAGTTTTCAACCTCAAATGTAATATATTATAAGGCTAAGGGCAGCGATACTAATTTGATAATGTTTTCTAAGGACGGTTTTGATGAATTACTTTAAATTTTACCACGCGAACTCAGTCTGATATTCCTTTTATTTTTAAATCTGATTTATATTATTATATATATGGGGCATAATTCATGGCAACTTCTTCTTCTTCCTCCTCTATCTTCAAGGATTGGGCTAGAGCCTAAAGGAATATTATCTATTTTATGTTGTTCATTGCCATGCTCACCTGAGCCCGCCTTTCAACCCTATTCTGTGCTAATTCCATCCAACCATTCCTCGCAAATCCTACTTCTCTTAAATCTATCCTAATATTGTCCTCTCTTGATATATTTTTTCTGAAAGCAGACAATACATTCATCCATAAATCCCATCCCGAAAATTGTAATGTTGATGCTAATAAACTATATAGTTTTATAAGAGTGAAGCTAAATTCTGTTCGGTGTTGGATAGGATAATCACAATGATGTCTGCTATTGTGAAAATTTTTCATATTACACATCCCGTCCTGTAAACTGTAGTGAAGATTTAGTGACCCTCTCGGAGCTGAATTTATACACTGATAATAAGGCAATCATCAAGAGAAAACATCAGGGAGTTCCAAGTTTGAAATTAATAAGAACACTTTCATTGGAATAGTTAATTTACATGGATGATAATCATGATATGAAGATAAAAATCCTCATATTTTTAACATAAAGCGTAACTCTATTAATATTATATATCTGCCTTACAAAATTTTTGAGGCGTCGCATTTATACGTCAGTAGCAGTGAAAAGTTTAATATCTAATTTGGCAACATCGCCGCTAGAGTACCGGTATGCAATCTACGTTAGAATCCGTTCCATTTCAGATTAAACATGACCTAAAAAACTCGCGCAGGATAGGGAGGGAGGATTTACTGTACCACCTGCTGGAAAGCACGTGGTTTTGAAAATCAATATTTTTCCACCAACTGTGAAGCATTTTTCTCCAGTGCGCGTCCATGGGCGTGATTCAAGAACGATGGAGCGCCTTCTATCACTGGAAGAGTACTTTGTATGTAGTCCAACACAAGAGCTCGCATGTAAATAAACCAATTATGTATAAATAAAGCCAAGCTTTGCTTCTTCTGTTGGTGTTTGAAATCACATTTGTAATTACTTTATATTGTAATTTGTAGCAATAAATTTAATTATTATTTTATTTATTTAATTAAACCATAGTTAAATACTACTATTTTAGTAAGAAAAAATTTAAATTCTTACATGAAAAGGGATAAAAATAAAATATAAAATAGAACTTCATACTGCGGTAATTAATGTTTGCAGTTCTCTTTACAAGAACCATCTATTTTCCTTTAACTTTCTTTACGTCCTAAAGATTTATCTCCTAATCTCCGGGTTTTGCACACTAGAAGAATGGGGTTTGCGATAAGTAGAGATGTTGTCCTTTAAATTTATGTAATATATTTTTCTTATTCTGGGAATCATCTTTATGCTCCCCTTCTGCTGAGACTTCTGCGTCACTGCATCCAAAATCCATTCTTTGTAGAACTTGTAGACATACACATGAGATTAACTTCGTGGTCTGTTGGAAGGTAAAATGAAGAATAGCGTTTCTCCAATGGCAACGTAGATAAATTTCCTAGTCAAAAAGATAAAAGGGGGAACTATTGGAACAGCACTGGGCACAAGCTGAAAAAATCCCTCTGATTTTCAAGTTCTACGGAATATATTATAAAAGACGTGAAGGCTTACTCTGTTAGGATATGCGGTTGGGGAAAGAAAATTACCAAAAAAGAAATATAGAGGAAGATGAATGTATGAAGGGAGAGAGAAGTGGTGAATAATAAACACTGAGAAAATAGATGCAGGGAACAAGATAAACTGGCAATTACTAAAGAAGATGGTCTGAGACTTAAAGGGAATGCAGTTATAGAGCAGGAAATATTTAATACACTCTGAAACTGGGAAGACTCCTGTTTCTTGATGGGTTATATATCACGTACTTATGAGAAGAGCTGCTTTGCTAAAATTCCCAGAGATAAAATGCGTAATTTAGTACAACGCACAAAGAAGGTAGTTTCTTTCCACGTCAACAAATACGGAGTAAACATATAAAAACATTCTAAAGGATACAATGTACATATTTTACCAGAGGAAAAGGAGGAAACTAGAGAAAGGAAGAATTGCAGGGGGAAAAAGTAATTTGAGGCTAGAACCCCATGTAAATTTACATTTAAAACGCAAATAAAACAAGAATGGAATTAATGAAGTGTGCCGAAATTATGTTTTTGAATGTTTGATTAATTTAATACTGTAATGATGATCAGTTGTTGTTTATGCAACTTTTTATGTACCGGCTACTGACGTTTAACAATTTAGCCTAGCTAATTGAATTCACTATAAACTTTACTTTAGCCTACAATATTTGCAAAATTGCATATCTCGTTATTTAGATGAGTTTTTAAATGCAAATCGTGAATTATATTATGTAATAGCCTATAATTGGAACGACTACTCGCAAAGATATGTATAAATATATTAACATATTAGCCTATATGTACGGATTAATTTATTTGCATTTCTTTCTATTTCTTTACGAAAGAAACCATATTTGTAGACTATATCCTTAATTTATTGAAGACGGAATTCTATTCTCCACTTGACAATCACATAATTGTCTCTTTGTTACAGCTGTGGGTTTTACATGAAAGTTTTGTTACTTAGAGATTCAGGATGATGGCAGAATCACTTGTTCCTTTTTAAATTCTAAATTATTATCTCAATCTGCGTGGAACCAGCAGTCACCGTACTTATGAATATGTATAGATTCAAATTAGTTCAATGCTTTGTTAATCTTTTGTGAATTCAGCGTCTTAATTAACAAAGGAGGAAGGTATAAACCGGCAAAGTTTTAAGAATAGAAGTGAGCAGAGACTTTCAGAGGCATCTCACTTGTAAGAACATGATAATATCTCTAGCCTGTTTTAAATGTTTCTATACAACAGCCCACAGATTATAAGAATATGAAGCCCTTTATTAAATCTTCCTTCTTACTTTCATTTAGTTCTCAAAAATATAAGATCTGTTTTATATTTCTGTCTATCTTTCCCTATTGCCCTAGTGTTGGGGCATAGGGCCTCCAAGTGGAGGTTTCTGTTACCTAGGTGAATTTTGTTACGCATATTTTCCGAGAGAGGGCAGAGTAACAGGTGGTACGCCCATCGCTTCACGAACCCCCTTGTACCGCTGTGTGTTGTTTTTTATAATAAGATGTTTATTATCTGCATGCTCCATTACACTATGTAATACTACATGCAGTAACTTATTTATTATATCCATAGTACATTTCCTTAATATGTCTGGTTGCAGTTTGTCAAAGTTAATACTATTTAAAAATTTTGAAACTACTTTCTAAATACTACTACATTCCTATCTTAATAACTATTTCTTATAATTATATATATATATATTTTTTTTTCATTTGACCATATGTTGGGTTGCAGTTTGTCAAAGTTAATACTATTTACAAATTTTTGAAATTGCTTTCTAAAGGTTTGAGTGAGTTTACTACTTTCAATCGGCCACTGCCTGCCCATTCTTGTTACACTTTTCCGGAAAACTTCCCTCTCTTTTCTTAATCTACTACACTCCCACAGTATAAAATGCACTGATTGAACATTTTCACCACACACATACATGAAGGGTCTTCTACTGTCTTAAATCGGTGCAGATATTCTCCGAATTTCCCATGCCCTGTTAAATGGCTGTTAAGTTATGGCTGAGTGTTAGTTTTGATTTCAATCGTTCGCGCACTGTAGAATAATCGTTTCTCGCCTATCGATTTTTAAGTAATTATTAAAAATTAATGTACGGAAAGCTTCTAGATATAATGACTTCTCTTTGAGAGGAAATAAATTTTTCTCGTATTTAAAACTTCGTAACATTTCAAATCCATTTTCTGTTAGTTGTAATATACTTCTGGTAATTGGCGAAGCTTAAACTTCCAACAGAATGAATAGCGAGTGTTGAGTTAGTCTTCCAGTTAAGTAGCATAGGTATAATGACCCTTTAAGAGCTGAACTTATATTAAAACCAACATTCATCAAGTGATGTCATTCATAAGCTTGAAATAAATTAAGAAAATTTTAGTGGAAAAGCTGTTTTTTATGAACGCATTACTAATACGAGGATATAATTCATCATAGGCTATTTTAAAATGAATCATTGCTCTATTAGGCTAATTCTATACCTGTTTTTATGCAATTTTTTTGCAGTTACACATATAAACGTCGGTAGCAGTAAGAAGGTTAAGATGACAAATCAGTAACGGAGGATTTAGAAGGAAGTTTTTCAAAAGGAAGGATTGTAACTAATATAAGCTTACATTATCTACTATGTTGCAAAATCATTTCGATTTAAAGAATAGGCCTACGTAAGTTATTAAAAAAAAATAAAAATAAAAATAGTACAAAGTACAAAAATTTTAATGTTTAAAATTTGTCTAGAGAATGATTTTTAAAACCTACTTTCACATGATTTAACAGTTCACGGACACTCGAACAGCAAAATTTGATAAACATGCAATTAGTTTAGGTGATAATGTTGAACATGTTACTACGGGATCAATTAAAAATACACAGAACAAAGTATTGTATAGAATGACATTGCTCCTGACATCTGTGTAGCATTCTTCCCGCCTTAATTTTCTGAATACACGTGACCTGGTATGGATAAAAATCCCCGATGATAGTTTCTAGCAAGTTTATATAGGTATATATACTATTTTCTGTACAAAATTATTATACCGATACCTTTCTCAGCTTCTATTATTCAGAGCGATTTTATTAAATCTATATTTTATAGAAGTAAACCTTTCTAATGTAGGGGAAAATGGTATTAAAATATACCTCTTGCTACTTAAAATAATAACTTCCAGATTAATTAGTATATTCTAAAACTCCTTAGGTACTAAATTCACTTCAAACATTCCTAGCATTATCTGTAAGCTAAATAACAAGATAACACTGAGTTCCGAAACAGGAATGATCAATGCGCTCACAGCACTAAAACTTCGCAACACCGCCGCTAGAGTAGGCCTACGTGTATCCAACCTATGCCATGATTGTACAGCACTACATAAAGTAAAACAAATAACATTACCAAACGGACAATAACACATAAATTGCAGTTTGAACGGCATGGCTTACACACACAACACGCTTGAAACGAATGTTTGCCAAAGACTAAGGTTGTCTCAAGAAGACGAGTATTCGAAGCCACAGCAGTAGACTTTACTTTAAAGCCCACTTCCGGTAGAAGCAGAACCACATACGAAGCTTATATATCTATGCATGTTTGCTTAGCAACTAAGGTAGTGCACATAGAACTGGTGATAGCAGCTACTTCAGAAATCTTCATTGCGTCATTGCAAAGATTCGTAGCCCGACGAGGTCTACTGGCATGTCTCTACCGTGACACCGGCAAAAATTTCATAGGGCAGACAAAGAACTGCAACGTTTGTAAAGTGCGTTTCAGTGTGAAAAAGTGCAACAGGAAATTATGTGTTAAACTACTGCCGCCCAGACCCAGTCATATGACAGGTTTGGTGGAAAGGAGCAACCGTAGTATGAAAACTCTGTTAAACAAGACTATGCGTAACATAGTGTATACGAGGGTCGCCCAGAAAGTAATGTACCATATTTTTTCTTCAACGATTATTTATTGAACACAATGAAACTAAAACACAAGAAAGAATGATGCTTCTTCTAGACTCCCTATTTTTCCACGTAATCTCCGTCTATGGCCTTCCTCCAAGGAGACACAAGGGCGTGTATGCCCTGTCGGTACCACTCTTTGTTCTGGTCACGAAGCCATTTCTGCACTGTGCACTTCGTCATCCTCAAAATGTCTTCCACGAATGGCTTCCTTTAATGCCCCAAACAAGTGGAAGTCTGAGGGAGCTAGGTCAGGGCTGTGGGGTGGATGGGATAACACAACTTAACCCTGTTTAGTGATGTGTTCCGAAGTCCTCAAACTTGTGTGAGGCCACTTGTTTAGGCCATTAAAGGATCCCATTCACGGAAGACATTTTGAAGGTGACGAAGAGGTGATTCATACAATAAAGAAATGGCTTCGTGACCAGAACAAGAAGTGGTACCGAAAGAGCCTACACGCTCTTGTGTCTCGCTGGAGGAAGACCATAGAACGGGACGGAGATTACGTGGAAAAATAGAGAGTGTAGAAGAAACATCATTCTTTCTTGTGTGTAAGTTTCATTGTGTTCAATAAATAACTGTTGAAGAAAAAATATGGTGCATTACTTTCTGGGCGGCCCTCGTACATATGAGGAGTGTTATACTACTTCGTGTCAAGTTGAAGCCATTATAAACAGTCGGCCACTAACTCCCATGAGCAGATATAGTAGTGACTTTTCAACTTTAACAGCTGGATACTTCCTCATTGGTGCTCCTCCGAACTCTATTCCTAGCCTCTCTCTACAATCTATTCCTGACAACCGACTGTCACGTTATTAATTAATCCAAAAATAAACCCAGCTCATATGGGACCGTTGGTCTGAAGAATACCTGAATACATTACAGCAAAGGCAAAAATGGCCTAGTGTTCAGCCAGAGATCAAGGCCGGCGATCTTGCACTTCTGCATGTAGATAACAACCCGCCTTTGTAGTGGCAATTGGCCAGGGTAATCGAAATACATGCTGGCCCTAGATGCATCACAGCTGTCATTGTAAAGACCGCTACTTAAGCATTTAAGAGGCTCATATAAAAAATCTGACCATTGCCTTTACAGGAAACATTTTTCATATCTGCCCCCCTTTGCATGTTAGATTTCAAGCAGAAATCTAAGAATTTCTAAATATATCTTCCTAACATGGTTTTGGAATGCAAGCACTCAGTCATGGGAGTTCAAATTCCCATGAACTTGTCGATATAATACTTCAAGATCGATTATTGATCTATATTTTAAAATTATGTAATTCTGTATGTTATGTAACTTTATATTCTGTATCTAGAAAAGCTAATACCTTTTTATTTAGCTTCTCAGATCATTGTTTGGGGAAATAAATCCCTAATTGCGTCCGTCGGTTTCAATAAATTCAAAATATATCACGAACGATTTGTAAACGCACCTTATGGCACTTTTGATGATGAGGCTGTTTCGACCTCATCTACACAGATGAACAACGGACATTGAACTGTACACAAGCCAGGGGCCAACGGCAGCAGACAGATTATTAATTCGCCGTACACTACATACCAAAACTATACTCATAAATCAACAAGTCCATGCTTGCAGCCATCATCAGTACAGTACCCGAAGATTACGCTATTGACCAAGAAACCTAGAACTTCTCATCAGGATGCCTACGCAATAGCCTTCGATCTTCAGTAACTTTAATACAGGTTCAAAACAACGGCCACACTACCGCTACGCATATCAAGTTAAGTACTCCACATGAAAATTGAATCTACTTAGACTTCAAACAATCATTATATAAACATACATAATTCAATGTAGAAACTACATGTAAGTTATAACTTTTGGAGTTTTTTGGTCTGTGGACAGACTCTCGTTTCTCCACAAGTAACTTCTAGTGCCAAATGGAAAGGCATTTAGTTCTTTTGCAAAAATATGATTAGTAACTCTGGTTTTATAAAATAACGGAATCTTGGGCTACCTAAGTCAATTCCGCATGTTCATTTAATCAGCCATAAGAGCTGTGTACTTATTTCTGGCCAAAGAGCCTGTATCTTTCTTTAGGAAAAAGGCCTAATACATTTCAAACTAAATTATATAACAAGCTAGCACAACAGTTTTACAATTAATTAAATAGATCAATTACTTTTAATCGTATTACCAAATGAAATCACATAAGCATTAAAACTGCATACCAGCTTACATTATATGTTATTTCTGTACAGCGTACCTACTCAATAAATTACAGTATTTTCTTTTTTTAAATACTGTACCTTCTACCCACAAGCGAACCTACAATACAGTCCACAATACCAGAATCCATTATTACTTTATGTATGTATTTTTTTTTCTTTCACGCCTTATTCTGTAGTCTATGTGTAGCAGGCTTGAGTTGTGCTTTCTATCAATCTTTGAGCTTATTTTCATTTTTTTTTAAATTTTAAAGTCAATTTTGTTTAGCTCAAAATTGTTTGGCTCTACGTGTAGCCAACCAACCACACCTAAAAAGAATATGTGCAAAAAGAACTGACTCATTGTAACATAAAATAGCTGCCAACTTCCAGATAAGAAAACTGGCATAACCTCGAGAAGTGGCGGTTTTATGGGCTTGCGTTAAGAGAAGAAAACTGAATTATATGCTGTGGCACTTTCCCCGGACATAGACTTGATGACAAACATATTTAAGTACTAATTTTCTTAAAATAAATAAATAAAAGAAATTATTTATCACAGTCTTCCGTCGGGGATGCGATATGTATTTTTCTGTATGGCCGAACTGTATGAAGGCCTAAGTTATATGGGCTGGATTAACGAGCCTTGACTCTTAAGTCCTTTTATTAATAATTTTAAAAACTGAAACCTGGGTCTGCTTAAATTTGGAAACCCCTTATCTAGATAAACAAGGGTTTTGCCTTCGTCACTAATCCATGAACTTATTACACATACACGTTCTTGACATAAACTTAAGTTATTACTATAAAGATACTTACATACTGCATCAGTGATTAATGATATTGACAACGGCTCCTTGTTTGGAGAATAGAATGTAGGCTTCGGTAAAACGTTTCAAAACGACTTGATCGAAGACAGCAGGTGGGACGTGAAGGGAACGTAGGATGTAGATGTGGGTAGAGCGATGAAGGAATTGATAAAAATAATAAATATAGTCTTGTCCCAACACATTTAAAAGTTTGTTGCATATGTATGAATTTTAAGAATTTTATTTTAATAGTACAGGCTGTAATTAAAATCGTTATAAAGAGACCAATAATTATTGTCTTTCCGTGAAATTAATAACACAAAGTTTATACTTAAATATCTACAATTATTTTCAATGAAGACATTTAAATATTTTCAAACCTGTCATTTAGTTTTAACCATCGCCATAATCTTTATCTAACAATCTTCATAATAAAACTGAATGAAGTTAGAAAGCTGGCCATCTAGGAAGAAATTTGAACGCACACAAGCTCTTGGTATCGTGCAATGCAATGGTAGACTTCCCTTCCAGTCATTCACCCTCTCACCGATGCCGGACCTCTTTCTAATTGGACCGCTCTCTAATAGACGGTTCACAATCCTTGTTAGATTAGTACACACGAAGCCTTCAGCTATTCTCATCTAGCAGTCTTAATTAGAAAATGACTTAACGCCGAAAAAGATATTTCAAAATTACTGTAGTTTGTTCTTCATGTAATATCTTTAACAATGACGATGAGTTCATTCTAAGAGTCATTGCGCTATGAAGATCATTATGGGATATTGTACAATTCATACTCTCCATCCTCTGCGCATAGAGCTTTGTGACCTGATTCCCATCACAGTTTAGCTGCAATTCTGTGATTTGGTTACACTTATTTTAGGCTGATTTGTTATTATGAAAGACCTTTAATAATTTTAAAACTGCGCGCAGTGTGCATGATAACAAAAAAATTAAAACTTAGCTCTAAATCCAGTCCTAAACCCGAGATAGGGAATTTCACTTCTGAAAAAATCTCCAACCCGGCTGGGAATCGAACCAGGGCCGCCAGAGTGGAAGGTAAATGCACTTCGACTCACATATTGTGGCAGACTATGCAAGTTCTTTTTATCAAAGTTAGACTTTTCATCCCATATTTTATAAAAGATTTCGTGCAGTGTCTCATGATGGTTGACTAGAGGTGGCCTGTGACGGTCACGAAGCTGTTGATCTCTTTAATATGAACGAAATAATATCCTTTAATCATCGTAATAATATAAAAACAAACGCCTGGAAACAAAACAAATTGCAGCAAATTTTGATTGATCCCCTTCAATTCACGCTGAACAACCCACAAATGTTTCAATTAAATTATTTTTCGCTATTAAAGTCACTATCAAGACTTGTAAACTACAGAGGTAGCGTATTCCGGCGAGTTTATAGGACAGGGGGTTGCGGCGAGCAGGCGAGTTTGTGACGTCACCAGATTCCAAATCTCGCAATTCCCAGTTTTTACTCAGTCTAGAAAATGTTACACCGCGTGATTAAACTCGTAACCTTTAATTAACCCTTGGTCGGATTCCTGTGAAATTTATACAGAAATATTCTATACACATCAGCCCTACTGATGGTTAAAACAGAGCCTTAAAAAAGCGGACACAAATGTTTTTATTTCATTTTATAAACATCACCCGTTACACAAAATTCATGGAGGGAGAAGGAAATTTCACTATGCAACAATTTTTTGTATTTTTGTGTCCCGAAAAAACTTCAAGCGAGAAAGTTTTAGTGAAATAATTGAATTTTAATACAAATGAAGTTCCAGCCCCATATCTCGAATGGTTTACGAGTAATTGAGTGGTAATTATTCCGGGCGCTTCACCTATCTGAATGATTTGGCGCTTCGAGCAGGACAGTAGAGAGCATGGTGCCGCTGACAAGGCTTTTGTACCTACTGACCTCGGCCGCTTGACCATAGTCTTTTAGGATAGAGATTACCAATACATATTGTTTTTAATAGTACAATTAGACAGTGCTTTAGAATGGGCAAATAACTGAACCATTATGCCGGGCCAGAGATGTGCTGTGGCAGTGTGTAACAGTAATTTCCAGTGTGTAACAGTAATTTCTCAGATTGCAAGAAGCTTGACTGTAACATTTCGTTCCACGTCTTTCCAAAAATCAAAGATGTTCGCAAGCAATGGATTGTTACTTGCCGAAGAAATGATTCTTGGAATCCTGATACAAGTAGAGTTTGTTCCTTGCACTTCACGGAGCAGGATTACGAAAGGGATTTCAAAGCTGAACTGCTGAATTTACCAAGGGAATAAAACTAAGAGAAAAAGGTAAATAATAGGTTTGTTCGCAAAGCAGTCAGAAACCAGGAACAAATCGTTCGCGCATGCGCTCTTTCTCCACACGCGTTCGCAAAGCGAGAATCCGTGATTCTGATTTCAATCTTCTGTTCGCAAAGCTCTCACGGACAGTTTCTGTACTATAAGAAAAGTTTGCAGGCTCTAGCATGAATTGTTATCAGAGACATGCGCAGTAACCTATTTTCACGCGCCTGACTCCTCCCTCCTATAACATTGCGCCAGATTTATAAACATAGGCTACTTATATGTATAAATAATGGAAGATAATTAAAAATTTCCCAAAATATAGATTATATTGTCGATGTATATTGCATTTATAACATGTCAAAGGGAAATATATATTTTATTTGCATATCATATCGATTAAACGCAGAAACTATCGATTCCAAATTCTTGTAACCGTTCGCAAAGTGCAAATCACGGGTAAGTTACAGACTGGACATGCGCAGTACAACAAATTCTCAAGCGGTCACGGATTTGCTTTGCGAACAAACCTAATATATAATACTATTCTTATTAGTATTATTATAGTAATTGTTATTAATCATATTTACCTGGACTTTTAGGACTACAGAACTTTGGCTTTATATGCGCAGCTATGTCGGGATGACTAAATAAAAAGGTACCTCCGAAGAATATCATTATAGAACATTAATTCTTTAATTGCACTGGAAAGCGTATTTTTATTGAGGAGTGTAAATTAGTCTGCAGCAAGGCAATATTTGGCGTTTCTTCTGAACGAAATTATTGAAGATTAATATTCACAGCTCTCGGTAGATCACGGAGTAAAGGGCCCATGGATTTAACCAGGCTAAATTATATTTTATTAATTTTTTTGCGACTATTATTTCACTTATATTGTTATAGGTATTCATGTCGACTCTCTTTTTATAATTTAATGATTTATTAAAAATAACTAATTATAAGTATTTAGGCTTTCACGGCCGGCGTCTATTGAAGTCTTCCAACATAATTTAGTTTCAAAGGGTCAAGGGTTTCAAGGGTAATAATTTACTTTGTGTTCAAAACATTATTGTATTATAATATAACTTTTATTTAGCAGATAAAGAATTATTTATAAAACTTGTCGAAGAACTTTTAAAGTATACGCCGGCTGATCTCCGACAGTTAATGAGAAGCAGTAGGCCATTCTAAAATTAATAATTTATTACTACAAATTACAATACAAATTGTTACCGATAAAAATTCTAATGCCGCCTGAAAAAACAAGGCATGTGCTCGGGGCCAATTCAGTACAATACACTACACTACACTAAAATATTTACAGTAGCCTAATACAAATAGACGCATTAGAAACATAAAAAAGTATAAGTTAATAAAATTTGCAATATAAACCAAAGATGTTATCATTAAAATCATAAAAATGTATGAGTTATTAATATCTACAGTGACACAGAAAACGTCCAGAAGGCAATTGCTGAACTCCTCAAGAGGAAAAGAGAATATAGCCCTACAGGTTAGACACAAACCTGCGCGGAACGAAGCTGTGATTGCAGCAGCAAGCATAGCTACGTTCCGCGCAGGCTTTCTCTATTTGGTAGGACTATACATAGGATAGATTTCCATGGGTATAATTGAGCAGATGGAACCTGAATAATGACCTGCGCGAGAATTCCGCTTCGAAGCTACTCCACAAGCTTTATTGCTAACGCGCACCTTTTTGTCTCGCCGTCCCAGTTTACAGCGTGTAAGTAAAATTTGACCAAGGTTAGTGGATGCTCGAGAAGTACGCAAATTTAATACACATTTCCTTGATTGGCTAATACAGAGAAATCTCCGCAGAACGATGAGGCCTACCGATATAACGATAATACTCCGAATAACGTTAAAACATTATAGTCCCGGCATTTATTTCATTAAATTGATGTATAATTCCCCTCGATTTTACGATACTCTTACGTTAAACCTCTCCGTTACGATTACATTGAGGATACCTATAACCTGTAAAATTTGTCGCACAAGTTTGAATCAGAACAAACAGGTAGAAGAAGGAGAAGGAAGAACAGAGTGTGAAGAATCTAAGGACCTTAACCACAATAGAGACCACTGCACCTTGCAAAGCTCTACAGGAATATCTATCAGTTGTCCAGTGTGTTCCAGACCCTAGATGCAAAGGTCTTTGTGTATTTCCCTCGCCGTGGAAAAATGAAACAGACTGTCAAATCCAACTTTTTCAAATGTAACCCATTTGTTTTGCTTGACCGATAATGTAATGTAAAATTTGTTTACATAAAAATGAGCAAAAAGTGAGTGAACCTAGTGTGTAGTAGGTCTAAACCAGCGTTTTTCAACCTTTTTGAACCCGAGGACCTCTAAAATGTCAACAACAAAAATTACGGGCCCCTAATTTTATATCCCATTTTTTTAAATATTCTTAATATTTGAGGTATTAATTATAGGTCGTTATAACGAAATATGTGAAAAAATTACTTCTTTACTTCCCACTTGCTTTATGATATTTTAAAATTATGTCTGCGGACCATCAGCACCATCTTCGCGGACCACAAGTGGTCCGCGGACCATAGGTTGAGAAAACTAAACTAAACTAAACTAATTTCCGTGGCGCTACATCCCTGGAGGAACTTGGCCTACCACCGGACCGCTGCGTCATCTACCACAGGCAGATGGCAGGATTGGGGGCATGTGGTCAGCATGCCGACACCCACGGCCGTTAATGGTGGTTTTCATGACCGGAGCCGCTACTTCTCTGTCAAGTAGCACCTCAATTTAAATCATGAGGCTGAGTGCACCCCTGCCAGACCTCCCTACTTCAGAAAAATCCGAGGAGGTACGGGGATTGAACCCGGGCCGACGGATCCATAGTCAGCGACGCTAACCACAAGACCACGCCGGCGGTCGTGTAGTAGGGGTTAATTCAAGGGTAGAGTAGTCAGGGGTGCCCACCCCCCCCAAACGTCATGACTCACCCCCCCAAACTTCATTGCTCACCCCCCCAAACTTCATAGCTCACCCCCAACCCAATTGACTGTCGACAAGGGCGCTCATATGATATTTTCTAGGGGGGGGGGGTCAATTTTTAAATTAATTTATTTTTTGTCGCTTTAACTTCTTGGGCCACTTTGTAACATTATATTAATAATATAATAAGTGCAACAATGACGTAGCCAGAAAATAATTGCGGGGAAGGTCGGAAGTGCCGGGGGGGTTTGGAATACCCCCCGAAAAGGGGGTCGGGGATCCATTCCCAGAAAATTTTTAAATATTGAACTAATGAAAATAACATTTTACGCTATTTTAGCACAGAAAAACTAGTTAGGAAATTTGTTTACCATACTCGAAGACATGCCAATGTAAATAAGAAATCATTACCTAAGTGGGAGGTCCACCCCCGGAAAATTTTTAAGTATGAACTAATAAAAATCACATTTTACGCTATTTTAGCACTCAGAAACTAGTTAGGAAATTTATTTACCATACTCTTAAGACATGCCAATGTAAACAAGAAAATGTTACCTAAGTCGGGTGTCCACCCCCGGGAAATTTTTAAATGTTGAAGTAATGAAAATCACATTTTACGCTGTTTTAGCACTGAAAAACTAGTTAGCAAATTTGTTTACTATACTCTAAGACATGGCAACTTAAACAAGGAATTGTTATCTAAGTTATAATACTTATTACTATCTATAAGAAAAGTTGAATAACACATGGAACAGTGGACATAATAGGCCTACTCATTATGATATGAAAAGAAAATAACTGTTATATCATATTTGACACACCAACAAATCTTGTTTAATTAAATAATTTTTTTAAAATACAAATATAGAATTTTAGGTTTTGACTTTTGGGGGTCCAAACCCTCTGAACCCCCCTTTCCTAATCCACTGTGGATTCTGCTTCCATGTTGTCGATTTGGTAAAACTTCTGCAATTCAAATAATTGTCTTAAAAGAAAAACACCTGACTATAATAATTAGCCTATTAATATACATTTTTTCCTTGCGCCCCCCCCCCCGCCCCCGGGTATGGGCGCCCATGGCTGTCGAAATTCTTCATCTTTATCTTTATAAAGAATTAGAAGAGACTTTTGAAGTTATAGAACTTGACTGTTTTTATTTTTAACATATACAACTCTAATTTTGCAAAATTTTCAACCCCCCCCCCCCCCAGAAAATTCATAAATGATAATATTTTGCCCCCCCCCCCCCAGAAATTTCAATGAGCAGTCTGCGTCGTAACCCCCCCCCCTGTGGGCACCCCTGGAGTAGTCATGTGCTAAAATTACATTAGTTAAAGAAAAATAATTTTAAAAACTTATATTACGGGAATGGTTCCCTATAGGCTATACCATCAAAATTAGAACACTTTTTGTAATTATCGATATAACCATAACACCCCCCACAATTTGTTTTTGTCCATGAAAAATCGTTCTATCGATATTTAAGGAATGATTATCCCAATTTAACAAACCCAAACATAACTTAAATACGGGTACACAATAATAAGAAATATTTCTATAGGCTTAATTATCTAAGTATAATTAGATATTAATTATGTTCGGGTAAAGGCTATACCAAGAGGATTATGATCAATAATTAATATATTTTCTCCTAATTTTAGAGTAGAATCCAGTTTATATGAACTTAACTATTTCTGTTAATGATATGATTTATAAAGTTAATGCATCAGAATAGCTGCTCTGATAAAAATAAACTGTTAACGTTCCTTAATGGAATTTTCAGGAACCCAAATTGTAATGCCCAGCAGTAACAGCTAACACAGAAGAAACCGGTATTATTTGATTCACTACAACTATTGACAACGATTTCACTAATTTGAAAGTGAAATACAGCTCAACTCGCTCCTCCTGCTTTTTTCCCTATTCAACCCTTCATCCATCTCCGGGTTTTTATATGCGATGAAGCATGAAAGTGGCATACAGATCTGTCCATCTGCCTGTCATAGCTATGCGGGAAAGAAAGAGAGAGGTCCGTACTACTATTAACGAGTTGGCAGTGGTTTGGAATTTTGAATTACCATAGAGAGCATAGAAGCATGTCGCTGCCATTAGCCGCAAGCATAGAACACCCATCCTGATGGGAGTTTTCAGTCGATTGACGGATGTGTGAGGGTATTAAAGAGTCGAAGTGGTACACATTTCAATATGTAGACTATATATATACACAGGCACACACCCCTTTTTTGGCAGCAGACTTCTAGTGGTCCTTAGTCTAAACTCTTCCGATATACAATAGTAGTAAGAGTATAAAAAATAATAAATATACAAGTCAAGAGAACTGACATGCAAAAGGTTGGGTTTTAAAGAGGCAATTTGGGTTGCCTCCAATAATATGTCTTTGATTGCGAGCTATATGGTTGAATTCCTTCTTTACATTTGCATCTTGTACTTCTCATATTTTGCCGTCTCCAACAGTAAAGCTAAAGAAGCAAATTTCAGATACGGTTTAGTGCATAGCCAGGGAGGGTGCCCGAGGGGTCCAGGTCCCCCGAAATGAAAAAATTACGAAAATACAACAGTTTGAATAGGGTAAATATTTCAATTTTAAAGTAGGATATAAAATACGTTTACTTTAAAAAATTAAATTGTCGTTTTAATTCTATAAACTTAGCTTAAACATTATTTTTTAACATTTTGTATAAGACTATTTTAGACAAGTAAATATTTCTTTAAAGATTTAAAGGTTAGTCTTATTTAGTCACTATGAATACAGTGTTTCATTTGTAAATAGAATCGCTCTTAAGCTAAAAGTAATGAATGTGAAAGTTATAAACCCAATTCCCTTGACATTACCTGAGCAAGCAGTCACTATTTTAAATACCTGGGAAAGGAAGATTTTGCGGAAAATTTATGGATCTACCTAGGTATTTATGATTAGGAGATTTGGATACTTAGAACAGACCTAACATTACAAAACTTATTTAAAGAAACTAATATTGTCACTGATATTAAAATCCGAAAGCTGTAGTGGCTGGGCCAAATAATCAGGATGAACAATGGCCGAATCCCTAAAATAACATTAGATGCTAAACCAGGAGGTAGAAGAAGAGTTGGAACACCTAAATTACGATGGTTGGAAGATGTCTAGGCTGATCTTTTAAGATCAAGGATGAAGAGATGGAGTCAGAGGGCTGTCGAAAGAAATGAATGGGCAAATGTTCTGAAGGAGGACAAGGCTAAACTCAAAGGGCCGTAATACCAAGGATGGTGATGATTATGATGATAATCCCATTTAATTACACTGACTTAAAATGTATTCTTAAACAAAGTGTTTTATTACCTTTATGTCACTTTATATTAGACGAACAGTAATTATTAACTGTTGTAAAATGAAACCTTCAGGCTTCATTTTAATGCGGTTTTTCAAAATGTTATAATTTGGGAACAGTGAACATGTGGTAGGTATATATGTTTCATGAAAGATATTTTGTTTATGATTGATAACAGATGTTAAAATGAACTGTGAAGACATAATTTTACCAAAGAAATGCCCCCCCCCCCCCGAATTAAAATCCTTGCTACGTCCCTGATTCACACCTTCGTGGGTTTACTAAGAAATCATAACAAAAGGCCATCTTTATTTTATGTTTAACTTGTAGAAGAGAACATATGTAATTCCATTAGAACTTATCAAAATTATTTTCATTAAAATATTTAAACGACCCACAGACATGTAATAGCCCATCATTTTAAAATAACTTTGACTGCATAGGTGTTAAATATTGTTAAATACATATTGTATTACCGTTGAGCTCTATTAAAAAGTCGTTAAGTGTACTCAGCAGATATACAACGGTGAATTCACTGGGAGAAGAACAAGAAGAAGGTGGTGGGGAAAAGAAAGGAAACTGGAAAATAGATAAGTACTAGTGTTTTAGAAAAACTTTTTAAAGTTTTAACTATTTTAACACATTGACAAGAATATAAGAAAATGCAGTTTCAATTTTTAGGTAGATTTCCAAGAAAAATCTACCTATTGCAATGGATACCATGTCATGATTTTCGAAAAATTCTTTCATCTTTACGTTTCATGCTCCCCTAAGTACGAAACCACCGCCCGTTAAAAAAAAAAATTGTGATATTTATATATATATATATATATATATATATATCTTTACACGATAGCGGCCGTAATTTTGAAGATATTTGAACCAAATTTTATTATGTTATTTCTAGGCCCAATAGCTCGGACAAGTTCGTTAATGAGCAAAATTGGCCCAAGGGGGTGGTCGGGGAGGGGGTTGAAATATTAAAACATTTATATCTCTGCCCCTATGAAGTATAGAGGGAAACTTTGTTTGAATAAATTAGAGTACTCCCTATGGAGTACACAGTGACACCAACAATTCAGGGGTTTTTGGGGGTACGAGTGGGGGTGGGGGTGAGGGGATGGAAATTAGAAATTTTTCAAACTACGTCTTGTGGGGTATCGTTGAAAAGCTCTTGAAGAGTACTCTACAAATCAATAACTAGTTTCTTGATAGTTCTCATATAAGGCGAGATTTGAACGTTTGAAAAGTGATCTTTCCTTTTTTTGCTGTTATTATTGCGGGTTTGTCGTGCCAAGGCTAAAGAAGAAGAGTGCTATGCAGCGACAGTAAATTAACCAAAAGCACGTAGAAATCTACCTCAGCCTGTAGGCTTGCCTAAAGGGATTTTAATTATTAATACATCTACACCACCATAACAAGATGCCCTGAATATGACAGAAGTATGTCAAAAGCCCTGGGCACAAAATAACATATTGTTGAATTGCTGGTATCAATGATCCGTTTTATTTATTTTTGAATGCATATACAAATTAAAGGATTAAAAGAAGAGACTACATCTAAATAAATGTTCTGCAGAAACGAATTATAACTTAACAAGATTAATGTGAAGCAATTTAAGAATAAATTTGAACATTTTTCTCCCATTAACTTAGTGAGCAATTTATAACGATATATCTTCATTCTTCTTAAAAATGTCTTCTACGTTCCACAATTCTGTTGGAATTGTCTATCATTAATTACTCATAAAGAAATGAGTTTTAGGCTTGCAAATGCCTATTTATCCATCGACCAAGTTTGATGGCTTCAACTATCAATTTATAAAGAAGGCAACTCTTCAAGACAAGTTTAAGCTTTAAATGCTTGATATTTTGGTGACTGAAAATAGTCTCAATATTTCCAACGTACGTCTTGTGGTTCAATGAATCTTTTCATCTAGATTTTGACGTCGCAAGGATCTCCAAGCCAGAAGCTTTAACATTCAAGATTGGTAATAATAATATCTCAAGACAAAGGTATGTCTATATTATTATTCAACACAATCTGAAAATCACTCAGACATAAACTCATCGTTTATAAGTTTTCGTGTGGTTACTAACTTTGAATTAGCCATCTCGAGGATACTATTTACCCTTAATAATTAAGGGAATTATTGTTTCAAGAACTGTGACGTTCATAACTTAATAGTGCTTCTAAATAGCATTCATCTCGACCAAGTGATCCGGTTCTGCATAATTTGATTATGAATTATGTATTATCAATTGTGGTAATAAAATGTTATGTGCCATCTCTATCAATTTTTAAAAATGTATTGGGCAACTGTACTTAATCTGTCTTCCAGGTTAAGTCTTCGTTTGTAAGAAGTGTGTAATCACCCTACGGATATTGCTACAGTCTGCCAGAGCTCTGTTGCCCGTACACCGTTGTTGAACAACACTTCCAAACTAAATATTCGTACATCATTAACGATTTATAAAGCATTGGTTAGGAGCATCATAACATATGCTAGTCCAGTGTGGGGCCACGCCAGCAAAACTCATATGAGTAAACTGCAAAAACTACAAAACAGAGTATTATACACTATCACTAAACTTCCTCGAGTCACTCCAATCTGCACCCTCCATAAGGAAACTAACATGGACACCATCCAGGAATATATAGCGACTAGCGCGGCGACATTCTACGAAAGTTGCAACGGGCACGAAAATCCCCAAATCGCGGAGCTGGGCCGTTATGACATAACACACGACAAACACAAGAGGCCGAAGTCACTCCTTCCACAGGAGATGATTGAAGCACTAGGACTCTAACAGAACACACAATACCTTATATAAGGCGGATAACTGGTAATTCGGACTGGCAATACTGAACATGAGTCAAATAGCAGGGGAAAATTTTTAATTTGGTTCCCCGAGTGGAAATTAATATGCATTTTGTGTGATTTCAGGAAATGGATCTCCAGACTAGAAGTCACTATGCATTAAGCCTACACTAAATAAAATCTGGTCCTGTTGCTTAATCACTAAAGTCAAGCTATTCTGCCAAGGTTTTTTGCGGTTTTCCAAGGCCTTGCAACGAATGTTGGAATAGTTCCCTTACAAAAGACTGGCCACAACCCGCATAATAACACCTCCCCAAATTTCAAAATTATTAAATAAAAGGACCCTCTGACCGCGTAAGATAAAATTTTAGAGCAAGAAATTGGATATACAAAATTACAATAGACTGTCTTCTCGTCAACAACAATAGAATGGAACATGCTAACCACCCCTACCTTACAGCTATGACACCACCTCAAAATCATACTAAAAATTATGGGGCAAATGGGCTTTGCCTAGGTACCCATTGCCTACTACATAGCAGTGGGCATAAAAGAGGAAGGAGCCACGTATCAAAAGTACGTTGCAGATATTCTCAATTCCGATTCCGATTCCGGCCTTGTAATTTCAGTGCCAGTAACAGTGAGTCTAAAATACGTACCGGTACAAGATCTCTTCTGTACCCAAGAACCGGTAGGCTATGTTGTCTATTTTGGAACCTCTAAGTTTAGAATATTTAATATATATATATATATAAGCTTAAGGGTATATGTATTATTTTGAAATTTATGTTTTTTTGTTTATAGCAGAAACATTTTTTTCCGGTTTGATTAATTTGAATATTGTTAAGTTTTACAAAGGATTTTGGCTAAGATATTAAAATTAAAATGTTATGTTTTAAAGTTAACAGAACATTTCGTTCCTATATCTCCATTAAAAGCCACATATGCGATTCTTTCATTGAACAGTTCATAATAATGTAAGAATAATATATTGTACTAGAAGTATGATCAACTTTGAATAAAAATTAATACTAAAACCATACTTAACTCTAAAGCGAGCATTTGTAATGTCCATGGGAAGAAGTCTATTGATATTGGACTAAATCGGTTGATTGGTACAGGAGTAACGACCAATTTTAGGCCTATTTTATGGTAATATATTAGAAAGAATTTATCAAATACAATTGAGTTCTCATGGCAACATATTGTTTTACAGTGTTCATATACGGCTATAAAAGTTGCAATACAGGTAGCTTTGACAAATAACACTACGTACATATTCCTTCGCATATGCTTATCAAACTAGACCTTTGTTCTTCCATAAGCCCTGCATAATGAATCGAACTGGAGCTTAACTCGGAAATCGGCTAAAAAAAAAAATATATATATTTTTTTTCTGCGTATCATAATTGCAATTATCACTGATTAAACAAAAGCATTTTGGCACTTCGTTATATCAGTTTACTGAACTTATTTTAATCTGACATGTACTATGGTGAACTGATTGAAAAAGAGCTTAACATTATCAGTGTACACGATGTGTGAATTTGTCTTGAATGTGGAAGAAATAACCAGACATATGTGAATTATACATAACATTTCACAAAGCCTTCCTCTACAATACAGTATGCGTTGAAGAAGGAAAATCGCACACGGTGACAACTAAAAACTTCTTTAATCTTAAAATATGTCTTTCGCCAACCCTTTTTCACTTAACAGAGGAACTACAAAAGCTGTCATTTTTTTTCGCATTTGCAATGAAGGCGAACGACTTTTTCTCCTTCTCTCTCAATATGCGCATGCTCCTAAGGCCCCATACGCTTTATATGTATGTATAGTTTTCAGTAGAATACTGTGGAGAAAAAAAGAAGGAAATGGTGCAAAAAATAGTAGGAGTCGTTTGCTGAATTTTTATATTGTATGTGCTACATGACTTTTTCTCACATGTTTTGGTGCTCCTGCTGACGGTCTCCTCTCGTGGCAACAGATGTGTTCGGACATCCGAGGCGCTGAGTGCGGAGGAAAAAATAGAAAACATTGAAATCCGTCCGTTGGGGAGGGTGTGAAAATCTGGTCACTAGATGTCCAGAGGTAGACGACTTGTTAAATCACAGCGAGAGAGAGGGAAAAAAGTGAACAGGGTGAGGCAGATATGAGCTGGCGAATTGCAGTGCTTAAGTTGGCGGAAAATGTTTTTAAAACGTAGCCATTAAGTTAATTATTCACACTGACTTGTAATCTTAGTGTAACAATAATTATGGCTCTATTGTTAACAGGCACGCGAAATCTGGTGAAATTTTTTTTATTGGTTTAAAATTAGTAGCATATTGTAAATGTAAAGATGAATGCCAGTTTGTCCCTTATTTAAACAAGAGGGTTATCACTTATCAGTTATAAAATACTTAATTTTGAAATACTTTGATTTTACTAGGCCTACACCAATCTATCGTATCTTCTTAAATAAGAAGAGTTATAAAGTTTTTTCAAGTTTAATTAATAGTTTATTTCCAAAATTGTAACTTAATATGTAGTCTATTTGTATGCATTGTATATTTTGTAACATTTATATGTTTCGTCTATAACCCTAACATGCCATTAGTGAACTATAATAGGGTTCCATTGACATAATAGGGTTCTGTATATTTTTAAATTAAATAATAATAATAGGTAAACTACGTAAACTAAAAATACACAACTCTCCAGGCGTTGAGCAAATTCCAGCAGAATTAATTAAGGCAGGTGGGGAAAGATTATACTCAGAGATACATAAACTCATTCTTATGATTTGGAGAAGGAGGTATTGCCAAAGGAATGGAAAGAATATATTATTATACCGAAGCATAAAATGGGAGATAGGGCCGAATGTAATAACTATCGAGGAATTTCCCTCTTATCAACATCATACAAAATTATACCTCATATACTGCTGTCAAGATTAACCCCATATGCGGACAAAATCATTAGAGATCACTAATGAATGGAGAAGGAAATATATTATTTTCCTTTTCTAAAACTCAAATGAAACCTAGGAAGAAGTCTTGGAATGCCCTTATCATCTTCATCCCTTCGAAGCAACCATATTAAGAATATAGTCTAGTGAAATATCTTAATCGAATGGAGGCTTTAGATAGGCCTATAACATATGGACATCGTATACTATTGCAGCTCTTGTTATATCAGTCTATGTATAAAGCGAGAAAACTCTAAGTTGAGGAAAATAACACATTACAAAAGCATATTATAAGTAAGTTACTAATTTATCAGCGGTAACGAGAATTGCGGAGGTTTCATGTTGTTGCTCTTATAGAAGATCAGGAGATCGATTTCTTTAATAATATAGGCCTACTGTTGCAATTCTACCTATCGACAGGCTTCACATATGTGACCCACTTCAATTCGGAAAGTGCTTATAGAAAGGGATATGTTATCGACGTATCTGAAATACAAAATACAAAGTGCTTGCGTCGCTATAAGTTGTATAAGTAATACAAACTACTATTAGATGCACTGTGGTTTCAATTTCTTCAATTTTATTTCAATTTTACTTCAATTTTATTTTGTTTGGGAAATACTTTAATTTACCTGTATGCTAATTAGAATCATAATAATAAAATAGTGTGCATATCATTGTATCTAATTTTTGTTATCCCTGTCTTCCAGGAGTGTGTTATTAAAAATAATATGTTAAGTTCAACTACTCTACTCCTTTGTATACAATATTTTATTTCATCCATTATTCTGACGCCCCAGCCTTATTAATTCACTTTTTTTTTTAAATATTAAATGAAAATCGTAATAGATGGTTGTGAGTTTCGTTTTATATTTTAAAATCCCACAGTAAGTCTTTAAAAACGGTATCCAGCTCATAAAAAAATGTTTTGTGCTGTAGTAAGTTCCAAGACATCTGATCTGTAATTGGATATAATGCTTGATCCATTATTTAATTATTCATAATTTTTAATAAGAATAACTGGTGATACTTTTTCTACCTGTCTTATGGAAAGACATTAATTTATTCTTGTGTGAATTTAATGCCAAACCAATATCATGCCAGTTTCAGCTAAATTCTGTGGCTTGGTTCTAAAACGGCCAATGTCAATTTCTTGCAAAAATGAGATCTAAGTTATGCATTATTGAGCTCGGCTAGTCTTTATCTTTCGTATAATAAAAGTGCCAATGTATATTGCTATTAATAGACATAATACAGACACCTTAGGGGCCAATGTCGGAAGTTCTCAGCAAAAAATGTTACTTCTGCAAAGATTTCAAAGTCAGTTATGTCAAAAGCAAGTTTTATGACTTTGACCCTTTTAGAATCAAGCCAAGAATTGAAAGTGACTGAATAGCTTTCATGTTAGTATCGAAGAACCGTTACGTCTTTTTGTCATGAATGATTCATGCAGTCACATCTTCCGAAACACCAACAGCATCCTTACTAAATGTGGGCTCCCTTGTAATAACCTATTCACTAATGCAGCTGTCGGCAGTATTTTCCGTTTAAGATAATATACTTCTGCTTACTTTAGTGGCTCTATTCAAAAACAGAAAAAAAAGAGACAAAACAAATCTCTGATTTGAAGATGGGCTGTTTAAAATTGATTTTCAATTAATTGTTCTCTTGACCTCCATGGCTTGTAGGGAACACTTTATTTTACTACTATGATGGCTAGGGCTCGGATTCCATTGCCGACTGCCGTAATGTTCACTGCAGATTGAGTATAAGTAGACAATTTACAGCGAATGAGAGAGGCAGGAATCATTTGCTATCAGTGGCGCTTAGTTGAAGTTATAGAAACTGGATAAGGTCAAGCAACAACTTTTTCTTACGTTGATGGTGTATCTCCATTTTCATTTATAACCAACAACTTCATATTGTCAACGTATCGCTTAGAATTACAATAGGCTGATTGCTAATCGCGGTTGGAAGCAGCGGTTTCAAGCCGCGGCCGAGAACTGAATCTCTGTTTGATTTCTAGAACAAAGACCAGGCACGGTCTGGATAGAAACCAAAGTCTTTCGTTTTACAACTGGCAACATAGAAAATGATGTATAGGCCCATTTGTTACTCAGAAACAAACACTACGAAAATTATGTTTGCTCGAACCAGGAAAAATTACGAAGAATATGTTGCTCGAACCAGAAAAAAATGAAAATGTTAAAATTCATTACGCCTTTTTAAACACAGAATTTCTCACGGTGGTCGAAAATTTGTGATACTTGGTGGCTAAAAAGCGTTTTCCATTCCATCTCTTACATTGTCAGCCATGTGCGAGAAATCAATAATCTCCGTCTGCGGAAGTGCATAAGTTACTATAAGATAGTTCCACCTTTAGAAAAGAGTATTGCTCTTATGGCGAACAGGGTTGCCGCTTGCGTTGCAGCAGTTAGAAAGAGATAGATATATGGCCTGGGAGTGAAGACACGTTGCTCTCTTTCTAACAAGGTACAGGCGAATAATAAGTTAAAGACACAAAATACATCACAAGATATTACTGCAAGAAATAATATAATTCCAGCATTCTAAGAGCTTTTGCTTCAATATTCAAATTAGTATTGTTCTTGTGGACTTGACTTATTTATTGAGAAGGTATTTGGCTTTGTTTGGCAAAGGGTGGTTTGGCAAGAATGTGCCTGCCCATTCCAGTGTTTAAGAATAGGTATTTCCCAAGCCCATAACACCAATACTCTTTTCTAAAAGTGGAATATAGGTGGCAAGAAAGTTCACGAACATCTATAAAGCTCCCAAAATGGCTGCTGCGTACGTACAGTATTAAAAAGTATTATTTAACAAATATTAACGCCTGTCCAAAAAACAGTGGTATGATACAGGTGGTAAAATGATTTTATTTTGCTCGTAGTATTGCTTCACCCCCTTAAGGGCTCGTTCCGCAAACATAGCTACTCGCAAAATAAAATAAATATTTTAGCTCTTGTATCATAAGTCACTATTATTATTGTTTAATACGTTATGTAGTAATAAGCACGAAAGGTTTCAATTATACAGCTTCACATAGTACTAAGATTTTGTTCTTTAAGAAATTTATTCATAACGAACTACAAAATAACTTTAAATCCTCGTACATTAAACATAACTAGCACTTCTTGCAGCACGTTGAAGATTATTATTTATCGCGTTCTTGCTAACTTTGGCGTCCATTCTCTCCAAAGACGAAAACTTCTTGTGAACTGATCGTCACTGCAAAGAATTACCTCTGACCACAGTATTACACGCGGGTTGAATGCCCGCCTCTGATTAACTTCTAGCCGATGGAGTATAAACATATTAAATATCTGCAGCTGAGGTATACAGTGAGTGTGGTCTACCATAGCCGTGGTTCGTGTAGCCTACATGGCCTTGATTTTTAATCGCGGCTCAGAAAAATTACAGAAACTTTGTTTTAAGAATCGTAACATGGTTTCCAACTATGACCGTGGATAAAGCCTTGTTGTTGAAACCGACCCATTGATTCTTAATGAAAATCCTTGGCAAAGTATCTATGTCGTGGGTCCGTTCTCGCGATATGGAGGTTTGAACGCACGTTGTGATGTTTCTTTGTTTTTCATCAAAGCAGGATGATCAGCTATGCTTCTTTTCTTTGCTGGCAGTTAGATTAGGTTAGTATAGGTTAATTTTAACTGTGGCATCTTTGTTTGTTTTAGCAAGTTTACTTTTTGTACATGTGAATCATAGAAACGAGGTTTTCTCTGATATACACTCACACTATACACGGCGAAGAAATGATTTTATGCCTCCAAAATTCCGCTTGCAGAAATCTTTGGATTCCTATTTATATGTTGGTGTGAAACTTTATAATAAATTGCCTTTAGATTTAAGAAGAATTGACAACTTGAAAAATTTTAAGTACAGAGTTAAGAATGTTATCAATGAACTAAACTTTTATACTGTACAGGAATATTTGGAGACAGATTTTATTTAATGACTTGCTGACGTAACCTATTGCATTGTATGCTTAATGGTTAAAATAAATATTATTATTATTATTATTATTATTATTTTTAGATTATGAAAAGTGATATTACTTTAGAGAGCATACTGAATTCTCCTGTTTCGTAAATATGCCATAATATCTCCTGCGTGCTTTGTGACAGTGACAGGTTGTGTTAGGTTATGAACAGTGATATTACTTTCGTAGAGCATACTCAATTCTTCAGTTTCGTAAATGTGCCATATTATACCTTCCGCGTGCTTTGTTGTGTTTGTGAACTTGTATACTCAGGATTCTTGATATCCTGGTGGTAGTGTCCATTCATGAGTTTCTTCATAGTTGGTAGAAATTTCGCTACTTTTCCCTATACCAGAGACGAGCTAAGAAGGAACCCTGAAGTAAACAATAACCAGTATGTCTGTCTCGCTCTTAAATCATAAGAGTAATGTGATAAAACGAGAGAGATGTACAGGTTTTTGTTTACTTTATGTTCCCTTCTTGGAACGGGTAGAATTTGGATCGTGGTATAAAAGAAAGTGTATCATTTAGGGCGGGTTGGTTGGACCAAATTATTCATCAAGATAACATCTCCTTTCCACAGAACGATTTGTAACAAAACATGTGTGATAGGCCTATTAGGTGTTTTAAGAAGAGAATCTCGGTTTTAAAATACAGGCTCCTTACAACTGGACATTACCAAACCCTTTTCTCATCTTTAAACTCTGTAAGGCATAATTAAAAAAATATATATTCTCTTTTAAAAGTAAAATACTCACTGCCAAGTCTCATTAGTAAGAGCGACTTCTGTGTGTTTATTCCCGGCATCTTCTGTTGATTTGTTGACAAATCTCTGAAGTGCGTAATACCAGTACTCGATAGTCAGGCAGGAACTATATTACTGACTGGCATACTGCCGGTGTGTTGCACTGAGCCTAATAGACATCCAACCTATGCCATAACCCGTGCGCGCGCAACTTATTTTCAAGCGCCTATCGGCAATGAAATTCTAACCCTGACGATGATCATTATTGATACTAAAGATGCCAGTCTCTTTAGCCGCGGTAAGGCATGCATACTGCCTTGGAGCCGTGTGTGTTTGTGTGTGTTCAGAAAAAGAAAAATATGGTAAACACCAAGACAAAATTATATATATAAATATATAAAATAAAAAAATATAAAATAATAAAAAAAAACTAGCTTAACAGGCACAGCGTCGCCTGGGATTTTTATTTTGCTTGTAATTCGAAAAAATTAACTTCTGGAAGACTTTCAGTTATCAAGTATTTAAACTTCACATAGGGATCTAGAGTTTGAAGGGAAGAAGAACGACCTATCACAGTCAAAATATTCCCTCAGGAAACGCTACGTATAACTTTTTATCGCTCTTAGGACTCAAAATGTTGCAACCCATTGCTTCTACACACCATGCAGAGTTTTAAGTAAGAAGAAACAGAAATTCCGATAACATAAATTTTACTGTCTTTACCTTTTATTCCCCACTCTCATGTACCCATTAAACCGTTTTGGAGCTGAAATCAAAAAGAAAATCAATGTCATTCTCTCCCCAAAAATCCGACACAAAATAATTTACTTAATATGTTCCATCGTATTTTGTCTTTTTAGGTAGATTTCGAAGAAAAATCTACCTATTGCGATCGATACCATGTC
Source organism: Ectobius pallidus (assembly GCA_964059195.1). Classification (NCBI taxonomy): domain Eukaryota; kingdom Metazoa; phylum Arthropoda; class Insecta; order Blattodea; family Ectobiidae; genus Ectobius; species Ectobius pallidus. The sequence continues at coordinate 88,057,297 of CAXKWD010000007.1, read as the reverse complement.
ATGATTTTCGAAAAATTCTTTCATATCTTTACGTTTCATGCTTCCATAAGTACGAAACCACTGCCCGTCCAAAAAAAAAAAAAAAAAAATTGTGATATATATATATTTATATATTTACACGCTAGCGGCCGTAATTGTGAAGATATTTGAAATAAATTTTATTATGTCATTTCTAGGCCTTATAGCTCGGACAGGTTCGTTAATGAGCAAAATTGGCCCAAGGGGGTGGTCGGGGGAGGGGGTTGAAATTTTTAAAAATGTATATCTCGGCCCCTATGAAGTATAGAGGGAAACTTTTTTGTTTTTTTTGTTTTGTTTAATAGTACTATTATTTATTTTATTTATTTTATTTATTTATTTATACAAATTTATACAAATATACAAAACAAGACCACCCGAATGAGCAAGCGCTCGTGCTCGGGCACAGTTCAGCCATTTACGTTACAAAATACAAATTACAAATATATAAAGAAAATATAATATTAAATCAATACCTAAAAAATAATAATAAAAAAGAAAGAACAGAATTTGTTTGAATAAATTAGAGTACTCCCTATGGAGTTCACAGTGACACCGACGATTCGGGGGTTCGAGTGAGGGTGGGGGTGGGGGTGTGGGTGGGGGGATGAAATTTCAAAACTTTTGAAACCACGTCTTGTGGAGTATCGTTGAAAAGCTCTTGATGAGTACTCTACAAATCAATAACTAGTTTCTTGATAGCTCTCATATGACGCGAGATTTTAATATTTAAAAATAATAACACTTAAAAGAATTATTATAATATCATAATTTTGTCTTGTTTAGCGGCTTTGCTAATTTTATTCATTGCTGATCTTGCGCACGGCCTCCCAGAATATTATATCCTATTCTTGTTGTCAAAACAAATGATTGTAGGCTCTTCCTCTTTACCGAAATCAGTTCTTATTACTGTGGGTTTGCCATGCCAAGGCTAAAAAAGAAGAGTGCTGCGCAGCGATAATAAATTAAACCAAAAGCACTTTGAAATCTACCTCAGCCTGTAAGCCTGCCTAAAGGGATTTTTAAAATTTATTTTTTATTTTATTTTTTTTGCATGATTAGGGCTTTTTATAAAACGATATGTAGGGCCTAATATTTTTAGAAATCATATATTTTTACAAATGAAGAGGTTAATTGTGTGAATTTTAATGTTACCTACGTTTCTTTCCTTGTGCAAATTGCTCAAAGCATGTAGATTTGTACACATATTTGTGCATATACAAATGCCCTCACACTTTCAATTATATATATATGAGATGTAATACTAATACAGAGTAAGTATCGGTATCAAAAAGCACAATAGTAATAGTAAGTAAATTCATCTTCACAAACAGCCAAATCATCATTAGGCTACTCCATAAAACTCTAAAGTACGGGATTTGTTCTCATAACAAGTGAATTGAAATGTTGAATAATATCTGGACTGCTGGGATAGGATCAAAAACCTATTCCCTAAAAACATGCATTTATCTCTAATATTAACGGATATTTTAAAGGTCTCGTACGATACGATAAGGTAATTGAGGGAAGTCACTTGAGATTGAACCATCATATATCCAGATCGAAGCCAGTCTTTAGCCGTACGTTTTATCATTTGATAAAATTAGTGCTGTAGGCAAGTAAAAAGAACTGAAGTTATATTGTGGGGTAAATTTGTGAGTGAATGTGAAAGACTTGGCATTGTATAAAGGTAATATTGAACTGGAGGCAGTAAAACACTTGGAACGATGGATGTATTTTAAAATGATATAGGCGTACGCTCAGGCCGTACACGTTTCCCTGTGCAGTGTAATCTATTGCTTCCATATATATATATACCAATATGTTGGTGCAATAGTGCCATCGTTTTCATTCTCTACTTTGAAAAACGGTTATATCATATTTTATTAAACTTTTCCGTGAAATGATACAATTATTTTTGATAGATTACCTATTAAAACCACAATACAGTATACAGCATAGACAAGAGAGTAATGAAATTACTCTGTTACTAATCTGACTATTGTTATTAAATTATTTTATTTCAATCTTCATTTCATACTATACATATGCATCAATAATCTAATACCGTATAACGTTCGAAACTTAGCACAGCTCCACATAAGTAACGGCAATCTGCTGTAGATTAACTTTCGAAACCGCGAGTCCCTATAAGACTGGTAATGGACCGTCACAATATGAGTTGTATTTACAGTACAGTATTAAAATACATTTTGAAGGACGTTGAGATCAATCAATTAAATAAAAAATGAACTCGATACCAGCAACTCAACAATATTTTATTATTTGCTGGGCCTTTCGACGTATTTCCGTCATCTTCAGGTCATCTTGTTAAGTTGGGATGGATGCATCAATATTACTAAGACTACAATGACAGCAGGAAGGCTATGCAACGAAAAAGCCACAACAAGAAGATGCATCTGGAAGATAAGTCAATGCTAATATTTTAGTAAAACTTTTAAATGCTTTAATTCTTATAACTGTGACAAGAATATACGACAGTGTAGTTTTAGTTTTTAATTATTGATGCAACCACACCAACTTAAGAAGATACCATGAATATGGCTGAAATAATTACGCAAAAAGTCTAGGCAAATAAAACATTGTTGAACTGCTGGTAGCCTATAGAGTCCGTTATTTATTTATTGTATTTACAGTGTCAATTCTTCATTATAAATATCAATATAAATATATATGTAACATGATGGATATTACTTGTTTATTCTTTTTTTGCTCACCATCCTTTGTCATGCATCTATTGTGTTTACGAAAAAAAATACATAGGTTACGTATTAATAACAATAAAACTTATCGTCCACCGGTGTGGTGCGGGTTCGATTCCTGGTCGGGACAAGTTAACTAGAAGGTTTTTTCCGGAGTTTTCCCTCATCTTGTTCGACATGAGTGTGTATGTGTGTGCGTGAGAGAGTGAGAGAGAAAGAGTGAGAGTGAGAGATTGGTGTGTGTGTCGACCTATGCTTTCGTGCTGACTAGGAGGTGGTCCTGGCATTGGGCTGATCACCCATTCGGGATGTCCCCCATGCCCTTGTTAGGTCAAAAAAGTATGCACATGATTCAAAGATAATCCTCTCCCGAAAGCTTGCGGTCCTGTAAGGTCCGGGGGACATGGGCCGCATAAAAGTTCTACAACGGGAGAGGTTAAACTACGAAAAAATAAGAAAATATAAGTAAATAATAATAATAATGATAATAACAAATTATAACACAGTAATTATTCTGGTGCATATTTTGCATATTAGCGTTTTTTTTTTCAACTTGAGGATAAGCATACAGAGCATTTCTTGTTGTTTGAGATCACTATGTGTGTAAGAGCATTGTACAAAATGTGCCAAAAGTCACAGCTCACTTATTCCTCTGTCATGTAAAGAATAAAATAGGCTTTAGCCAATTCAAATAAACTGCAATTTGTAATAAAATGTTCCTGAATTCTAAATAATTATATTAGATTATATTTTTATCAAGTACACTGTAATTATGTAATCGCCAATAATGTACTTCACCTGATAGGTAAGTAAATAAATATGAATAATACAAATAACAAAAATAGCTATTAAATAAATAAAAAAAATACTTCGAGAATGGTTTTTTTTTGTGTGTGTGATGGGGGAGGCAAAGCTGTATGCTGTTTCAGAAGGTAAATATCTAATTCCAGACATTACTTTACCTATTCAATTTACATAAGAGTCATTGTAAAGCTAGTCCTTGTGTAAACCGCATCTATGAGATCCATTCCAAAGCATACATTAACAACGCTGGCAAAAGAACATGGCAGACTACCTAATAGGGGCCGGGCTACAGAAGCTATGATTTTCACTGTTCATCAGGTCTCATTAATATTCTCTATGCTTTATCATATTCCTTCTACAGTTCCTTTAACTTCCTCCTTTCATTTCCACCCCTACACTTTTTTTTTTTCAACTCTAGCGTTCATTATTACAATGATCTTCCTCACCCATTTACCCTGAAAAGCCCCTCCTTTAAATCCCACCACCACGCAAAACACAAGTTAATTCAAATGAGAACTAATCATAATCCACCTACTTGATGTCTGCAGTTTCTTTCCTCTATAGCAGCAGAATTCTATTTTGTCCCTTGTTCCTTGTGCTAATATTTCCCGAATAGTTAATTAGCCTGGCAGGGCAAAGGGAGAGAGCGCGCTCTCCGAGAATCGGAATGAGCTGCCTACACTTGATAACTTAAAGCCTCTTATAAGGAACTCTCTCCCATGGTTGTAACTAGGAGAAATAAAATATCTTGTCGCGTGAGGGTTTTTGTTTTTAAGCTGAAAAGAAGATTGGGTGAATAGGAAAAGAAAGAAAGGAGAAATACGAAATTACACAGTAATAACAAACACGATGGGAAATAAAGAGGTGGATATTTAAGTAAATTATTTCTTTTGTATTTCCTTTCTCAAGCAAGAAATTCATCACTCAATGTACACGAAAGGCGATTTTTTTCTCTATATTATGAATCGTTGCTTTAGATTTGATTAAAAATGTTCACAAAGGGCATATTCTGCATTCTAATATACTCAATTAAAATTCTTTTTCTCCCTGAAATACAAAGCTAGTGTTACGAATTGCAAACTTTTTCAGGATTTTAATAAGTATTTCATTTCGTCTTTTTAAGGAGAAATCGATTTAATATAGGCTACATAGTCTTTGTTTGAAACTGTTCCATGGCGAAAATATTTATTTCCAAGAAAAGTGTCTCAATACCGAATCAATTTCACAAACTGTTATATTTAATGTAGGTTACATTAGTTCGATATTTAGCCTGTACAATTGTAAAATATAATGACTAAACAGAGAATTCTTTTCTCGGCGAAACGTTAATTCATGCCGCGCATAGGTTTTTTTTTTCCACTGAATAATAAAAGACCCTTGCACCAAACATAATATGTCACAACTATAAACAACAAAATAATATTTCATAATAAAAGAAATACCCTTGCACCAAAAATCACATTTCACATTTTTGTAGGACTGGGAGTGAAAACTCGTGCGTGGCATAAAATACCTTTTCCCCTTTTCTCCATAGTCTACTGGTCACAAGATTACAAGATTATATGGGGAAATTAATCTTTAGTGCTGTATTACGTTGGAGAGAATTCGATTGCATATCCATTCGCTTTATTCCATGTACTAGTAAGATAGCTTGACCGTATAAATGCAACAATATTCTATATTCAAAGTGAATCATTTAAGATATTGCATTCACGTTGAAAATGACATTTTTGTTTTTGTTTGTTTTGTTATTGCATAAAAAATCTACATTGGTCTGCTTCAAAATGACACCTAGTTTATGTGAAATTGGTCCTCAACATTATATTCCAGTAACACAACGTGGAATTATAAGCAATTTTATAACTTGCCATTTTTCAAGGATGGGAAAATAATTTATGGCCAAATGAGACAGCTTAAAACATCATTCTCGCGGACACAGGTCAACAAAACAATCAATATGGACGCTATATAGTCTAATTAAAAACATGTTGGCCAACATCTGCAACCCAAAAGTGGATGAAAATCTTAGTTCGTTCAGAACTGTACCATGTTCGGAAAAGTACCACCTTACCCTATAAATACAGTATTTGTATATGCGCTATGAATTAATAGTACAAAGAAAATACTAACCAGACGACCTCTTGGTGGTAATAACAAGTACAAACCGTAACGCGTCATACTGAAAACAGATCAACAGTGTGTCAATCCGCAAGGTTGCGCAAGATGTGTTTATACACTGTACGTGATTATTGTTCCAGTTTCCAAATGGCTGCCGTAGGAATGCTCCATAAAGATCCATGATAGGGACAGGATATCGGAAGCAAAATATCGAAATTAATGTCGATATAAATAATTTATATCGAAATATATAGGTAACAGTAATATGTCGGCAAGAAAATATCGATATTCGATAATTTCGGAAGTTTTACCATGGTAATAGGTTTGTTCCTCGATCACACAGAAACCGTTAACACATAGTTCACGAATGTGCACATTGATACTTTCGCTGCGCGACGTGTGGAAACTGACATTGTGCGCTTGCGTGAACTATGTGTTCATAGATTCGGAGTGCTCTAGGAACAAACCTACTGTCTTGAATGAAAATTTGTACCCTATACCGATTTAGGGAAGGGTTTGGCATTATTGCTTTTTGTTACTTCTGGCGAGTAAGGGTAGCTGAGACACCCTTGTGGCAGAAAAATTCAAATTGACGACCAGGAACTGCTGAAAATAATTGTAATCAAAGTTCATAATCTTCAACTGAATATGTTTTATTTATGTTTTCCTTTTGTTAATATTCAACTTGATACTGCTTAAAATATTGATTTTGCCCATTTTTAGGCCTATAAATAAATATGTTATAATAGTGTATTTCTGTTTAAGTTCCTCTCTCACTCTCCATTTTATTCTTGTTTGTTTTTGAGAAACCCGATATTATCTAAGATCAATATCGATATCACAATATTATCGGAACTAAAATATCAATACCAAAAGTCGAATAGCGAAAACAAAATATCAGTATTTCGATAATATTGTTATCGAAATTCATTCCTAATCCACAACTAACTTAAACCTACATGACGCAGGAAGACTATGCCGTGTTTACGAAAGCAAATCAACTGCTGTATCTTGTCTTATTATATTGTAATATACACAACTTTATCGATCAATACGTTCGCTGCATTGCTGCTACGTAATGCATGGACAATCTCACATGACGGAAAAGTGGTCAAATTGATTCAAGTCCAGGCCTGTGGAACAGTACTCCCATAGTGTGAAGCTATTCCCCTACTTCTTCTCCTTTCGTGACCACCTAAGCGTGGCGATTAGTTCATTTATGCAACTGTTTCACAGGCCTGCGCTAGACTACTGAAATTTCGCACTGCACGGAGTTTCGGGCAAAACGAATCTCTATAGCACTTCAAAGAACAACTGTAGACGTTCCTTCTCTCACAAGTAAATTATTAATAATACCATTGAGGTCAATATTTATTAATTGCAACATTCTTTAGAAGAATGATAATTTATTGTACTCCATTGAAGAAATTGCACACAGAAGATGAAAATACTTAAGAAAAATAAATAATCAGTAAAACTGTGCAGAATTATCTTCACTTAGATATAAATATCTAGGCCTATATTTTTTAACCATCGTAAGCATAATTTTAAGAAACGAATATCATTCTTGTGTTTCAAAAATGTAGAATTTAGTTAAAATGAATAAAATGTACGAACAGTTGTTAGTGAGAATATTGAACTTGTGTTTCAGTGGCTATATTTATGATTATGCTTTGTGGTGTATAACTTTAAAAACACTCAGGAATCCACCACTCTCGCTAATTTGGTATTCATCTGTGACAGGAATAGCCGATTAGTTTAATATCAGCTGATGGTACTTCCACATAATATATTGGTGTATCAGATTTTTTTCACCAACAGAACATGCCAGTAAGAGATATATAGCATATAACCTATAAGTACTGCAAAATGTTTCCCCATTCGTTCACAGAGTTAAAACATAACAGCTGATGTAAAGAACACGTTTTTGGTAATGCAACCCAATTTTACGCTTAGCTCTGTCCTATGCATCGCAACTAGGCCTAGTCTATATCATTTATAAGTTCAGTAAATTGCATAGCTATAAACTATAGCAACGTTTTATGCTGAAGTATTTAAAAAAAAAATACAATCTATATATGGCTGAGACGGGTAATTATTTTTACGTGTTTTTCAATGTAATATCAACTTTAATTCAATAGATTAAAAGGAATATTAGATGACAATTTCATCACTTCACAGGTACAAAGCAAGCAAACGTCATACGAAACATTCTCAGAATGTTATTGAAATGGGTTGAGACTTTGGCCTCATTATACATTATCCCACTTGGAAGAACGGAAAAGGAAACTTGTCAGTTTTGTAGAGGGTATATTTCTAGGAGGCGGATAACATGGCACATGATTAATGATAGGCAACTTTGATTTCACCAACTCCCTACAACTCACTACAAGTCAATGATAATTTGTGTCTTACAATCGTGACCTGCAGTCACGCCAGAGTTATCTTCAGTCTATACATTTGTATAGGTCACAAATCTGTACGCCTAGTAAATTACCAAATCTCACATTACAAATTAAGTAGAATGAAGTGTATGGTAAGAGGGTTATATGTAAAATAACCTTCGTTTATTTTAAAAATGTTAATGAAGTTACAGAGTTTATTTTACAATCCATTGAAACTAAACACTCTAATTTATTTTTCCATTTAGTTTCCTGACACACTGATACATTTGTCATAGCGACTGACGAGCTCTGAAATTCCGCAGTCGTGGAATTCGACAGCCTGCGACTGAAGACTATCTACGACTCTCGTTTTCAATTCTTCATTATCGTGAAAGCGCTTCCGGTAGCCCAAATCTTCGGTACAGAAGATTAGGCCTATGATAAATCTGAGGAAAATGGTCAGAAAGCTCCGAGAATGAATCTGTTGTTCTTTGTAACCCTTTCGTCAACTGATCATACTCTTTCGTACAGGTAGGGAAAAAAGCGGACCGACTAAAATATATGTTGTCGATATAAGCCACTGCGCATGCCTAGCGGCATTCACAGGATAGCAGGGAATGTACTGAAATTTGTTCTAGACAATATAGACAAAGAATGAGAAATAATTTCACGTAATTTGCATTGCTTGTGAAAACAAACGTTTCCATTACATCACTTAGGCCTACATTTATTTACGTATCGCAAGGCTCTGAAATCAGCTACAAGAGTTGGTCTGCTTTTTTTCCTCCTACCTGTACAAAGTGATTATCAAATATTTCGGCTACTGAAAGCGATGATGAGATGAAACCAGCGTCGTAGGTTGGCTTGAGTTTCAGGAAGCCGAAATATACAGCTGCGGAACTTCAAAGCTTATCAGACGTTATGAAAAATGTCTCCATGTGGATGGAAACTACGTGGAAAAATAAATTATGAGTGTATAGTTTCAAAGTATTGTAAAATAAATTCTGTACTTTCATTCATATATTTTTAATAAACGGAAGTTACTTTATGAATAACCCTTATAAATGGTAAAATAAAATAAAATAAAATAAAATAAAATAACATGTTTAAATAAAACTACAACGAATTGTCCACCCTTTGCGGCTCAATTAGATCCGTGCTGGTCTCTAAACTTAACAGTTGGATAGATTTTTCGAAGTAAAAAAAAAAAAAAAGAGTGCGTGGAACGCCACGCAACAGAAGTAAAACTTTATTTAATTTTTTTATTTTTCAATTTTTTATTATTGGATTTTTTCAATTTTGCATTATTGGACTTTTTAATATTGGGTTTTTGGACTTTTTATATTTTGGATTTTGGACTTTTTAATTTTGGATCTTTGAATTTTTAATTTTGGATTTTTTAAATTTTCGGTCTTTGAATTGTTTATTTTTTAATTTTTTAAATTTTTTATAATTTGATTTTTAAATTTTTAATTTTATTATTTATTAAATTTTGGATTTTTGGATGTTATAATTTTTAATTTTGGAAATTTGTATTTTTTAATTTTGGATTTGCGCGGTAATGAACCTCCGGGTTCCATAAAAAAGATAATATACCTTTAGATTGCTTAGGAATTGTCTATTGCCATTGAGGAAGTAAGGTCTGAAAAATTTCCTTTGATTACTCCTAATCATTGAGTTGATTGTTTTCTGTGCAGTCCGCACCGAAACAAGTAAGAGTGTGGCTGATTTCGTGACGGTTTTAGTGTCACTGATTTTCCAGATTTACCCTCTACCGCCACTAAAGAAGTTTTACTTCAAATATATATATATATTCCGTGTGGTTCTTCCGGGATTCTGAGTGTGATAGTCTAGGCTCACAAAAGCTCACAAAAGCTCACAAGTCGACAATACAAATTTGTACTTAATCTGTCCCCTGTACTATCAGTAGCAACATGAGCTGTAGTCAAGAAGTAAAACAGAGGATAGCAATGGCGAAAGAAGTTTTTAACAGGAAGAGGAAAATCTTCTGTGGGCCTTTGGAAAAGGAACTAAGGAAAAGGCTAGTGAAGTGCTTTGTGTGGAGTGTAGTGTTGTATGGTGCAGAGACTTGGACATTACGACGGAATGAGGAAAAAAGACTGGAAGCATTTGAGATGTGGATATGGAGAAGAATGGAGCGAATACCATGGATAGATAAACTTAAAAATAAAGATGTGCTAAACAGAGTGGGAGAAAGAAGAGTTTTATTGGAAATCATCAGAAAGAGGAAAATAAATTGGATGTGACATTGGCTAAGAACAAATTGTCTGTTGAAGGATGCCATAGAAGGGATGATAAACGGGAAGAAGGTTTGAGGCAGAAGAAGATACCAGATGATAGACAACATTAAAATAAATGAACTACATGCAGACACAAAAAGAAGGCTGAAAGAAGGGAAGAGTGAAGAATGCTGAGTTTGCAGTGAAAGATATGCCCCTGGGCAGAACACTATAAATGAATGAATGAGCCAATAATAAACTACACAATCTAACATTCTGAGGCAATCAGTGACTAAAAACCTCTTTAAATATTTAAATTCTAAGATTAGACTGCAGTTTAGAATAGCTTATACCCTCGACATACCTATTCGAAGTTCCCCCTTAGGTAACCTATACATTCTACTATTTATAATTTAATAGAATTAATATCCTATAATTAAATGCAACACATTAAGGTTTCCCCTGGGAAAGGGATTATAGTGGGAATATATACGAGAACTTCAGTGAAATAAACAGAGCACTGGAGATGCGGATGTCCGAAAGGGGATGGAGAATGGTAGGAAGAGATAGGACGCCCAGATAAAGAAGACAGTAATCGCCTTAGCGCAGACACCTATCCCTTTGCTGTTATTTCGGTTCGCTGCTTACAGAAGAAAGGAGGAAATTATATGGTGGATATGTGAAGAGGGGTTTCTTGTCGCAAAGGAAAACGAATTATAGCAGTGACGTATGTCACCCGGACTGATTGTATTTTGAAAGCCTCGATCATGTATATCAGGAAATGCAAACTGGACGTTCGGAAACACACAATACCTAAGAAACACACTGTTTATTCCAATAAGATTTACCAAGCACTGTGTATTACTAACAACATGACTTTTGTACATTCTTTTTACTTCCTCTGCCCGTAGGCTACCATAGGTACTACAGGTAGAGGAAGTATTGTTTTCGACCCCCAAATTCGAAGTTGAGTTTTTAACATATATACTCGTTTCAAGGCCCCCTGAATTCAAAAATACTATTTTTTGAAACATGTCTGTGTGTCAGTGTGTGTGTGTGTGTGTGTGTGTGTGTCTGTCTGTGAACAGGCTAGCTCCAAAACGGAAAAATCGTATGAAAACAAAATTTCGTATTTGAGTCAGATACCTTCCGAATATGTGATCTGAATATTGGCGACAATTTTCTCTTATTTTTAAGGGGACTTTACATGAAGAATTTTTCGTTTTTCGCGATTTTCTCGAAAACGGCTCTGACGATTTTCTTTAAATTTTGCAAATGGGTTGCTTATACTAAGAGCTAAAACTTTTATTTGAAACATTTTTTCGAAAAATTCTCTGAAGGGTAGTTATAAGCCACCCACTGTGAATACACGCTCTTTGCAATACGGCCTCGTGTAATGGAAAGTCGTACGAAAACAAAATTTTGTATTTGGGTTAGGTACCTTCTGAGGCTGTGACACGAAGTGTGGCGACAACTTTCCCTTACTTTTAAGGGGACTTTACACGAAGAAATTTTCGTTTGTCACGATTTTCTCAAAAACGGCTCTAACGATTTCCTTTAAATTTTGTACATGGAGTGCTTATACCAAGAGCTAAAACTTTTATTTGAAACTTAAAAAAAAAATCTCTGAAGGGTGGTTGTAAGCTATCCACTCTGTCTTGCCTGAACAACTCAATACGTGGACATTCACGGACTTTTATTCTATATAAGCACGTGAAGTGAGAAAGATATGTTGTTGGCCATGCTTACAGTAAAGAAATATCTGAGGGGAATGTTCGATAAATTTCGGATATTATTCTTAATGGTGGAAAGTTCACTTGTTTTTCCTTCTTTTTGTTTTTTGTTTGTTTTGTTTTTGTTTTGTTTTAATTTTTTTTGCCCATAGCCTGCGCTTTTAGTCGCAACATTCAAAGAAGGGGTTATATGGTATTTATAGCATACTTAGCGTAAAATGGTGTCTTGCAATTCTGTACAAGGGTATGTGAATACTGCTAATTTTTATTTGGGCAGAAGTTATGTGACATTCACATCAGATTTTTTATTCTTATTTTTTAAGTCAGGCGACAGTGTTTTCTTTGAGAGTTATGATGTGAAAACAGTGGGATGCGCATTGCATGTGTATTATTTTTTATAGTCTTTATACCATTTATATAAGTACTGGTACTCATAACTATGGCCTACATATCTATGTGTGGGGTTAATAAAGTTCTGCTGGCACAATAGACTGTACTGTGAGCTATGACTATGCTACGAGAGTGTGGTGTTGTCAATATTTTCACATGTTGGACTGTGCTCCAACAATGCCGTGTTCGTGTATCTTCTGCAGGGTCCTTTGCTATGTACAGTAGATATGCAAAAATAAATCTTAGTAAATAGGATTGAAAAACTTTTTTCACATGTAGGACGCTCGTTCAAATAATACGGTATTTTGTTCATAAATTGTATAGAACGACAAAAGGAAGAAGGGAGTTTCATACATTTTTCGGTAGATTACGAGATGACCAAAATATCTGCTTCCTAATTGAAACCAAGGCTCATAAAAAAAAAACAATATAAATAATGGGGTGAATCGATGATTGAAGAAGACGGACTAACAATGATTTTAAGATATGAAGTGATTTATACAAATAGTACTTAATATAAGGTACGTATTATTTATTATTTAAATATTTTAAAAATAAAGTATGCGTTTAGAGAAACAGAAGGTTTTGTTAGATGTATTATAATAACCTCTCCTAATATTGTCCTCCCATCTACGTGTTTGTGTGTACATAGGCCTACATATATATGTACATATGTACATGCATATAATTATATATATGTATACATATGTATATATATATGTATGTATAGTGTATGAACATAATAGGACTTACACGACTCGTCCTGCTAACATATCTATAGGCCTACCACAACAACACTGCATTGCAATACTTATGTTATAATTTTTAAAACATGATTTACACCACTTTGGCTTTAACGCCCTCAGATATATATATATATATATATATATATATATATTCTATCATACCTGAAGCCCTTTGCTTTATTATGATTACAATATACATAACTATTTCCATTACATAATTTCATATTTCGTAATTTAAAACCAAAGATTATTTGCCAGTCACGTGGACAAAACATCGGCAAACCCGAGTTTCTTTTTATTGAAGTGCTTCTTTTAAAAAATGCTTATTGTATGTGGTTTACAAGCCACCGCGAGTTAATGACTTGGAAGAACTAGAAATTGCTTTATTTAACGTAACGCCCCATTATCAGGATATGGTAATTCTTGGCAACTTTAATTTACTAGACAAACATTATCCGTATGTTACTAGACTTCGGACCATTTTCTAGTCTTTAGACATGAAAATTCTCCTTTTAGCACCTTCACATCGTACTGAAACAACAGACACATTACTAGACTTAATAATTATTAACATTGTTAATAATAATAATAATAATAATAATAATCCAGCAGTTGAAGAACTTAAGAATGTTCATGGAATAGTTTTAATTGGAGCACTCACATTTCAGAAATCTGCAGAAAAGTATTTTCTATTATCCATGTTCTCAAAAGACTTGAAATATGTTTCCTCTCGACTTTAAAGAAAACTCTAGTACACACCATTATGCCTCACTTTGACTATGCGGACGTTCTGACTAATCTGACGAATGACCTAAATGAAGTTGCAATGTGCCCATGATGTGTGCATACGATTTATTTGTAACACGCGCATATATGACCACATCACTCCTTCAATGGAAGCTTTAAACTGGCTCAGACTCCACACACCCCGTGATTTTCATTCTTCTCTGCTTCTCTTTCAAGTCTTGCAATCCTCGACATCATTCTATTTATCATCACGCTTTAATACGCTTGCTTCTCATCCTAATTTTCACACCCGTTCCCGACATGACTTAACACTATCAGTACCATCCCACCGCATAGCTTTTTACTCCTCTTCATTCACCATTTCCACAATTCGATTATGGAACTATTTGCCCAAGAGTGTCAGGTACTGTCAAAAATTCTGAAAATTCAAATAAAAAACGGCTTGGATACCTAACTCACTCGGGCTTATCGCTTTGTACGGAAATAAGTATTAGCTCTAATTGGTTAGGGATGTATATAATCTAAAAAAGTATGTAAGAATAGATTTCATTTTTATTATTGTATAGCGTTTTATTGCAATTCTAATTATTGTTGTAATTTTAATTATTTTTCTATTAATTTCATATCATAAACTCGGTGTCAGTGCTATTTTAATTGTATTTTTCTTGTAATAAACTTTGCATTCATATTGTATTTTTTAAATCCTGGTAGACGGGAAGAGAAGATTTGATGGTCTTAATCTCTACCAGGCTGAATAAATAAATTAAAATATAATTAAATTTCCAATGGACGCTGCCATAGATCTACACACGCCTAAAACCCCTACAGATAAGAACGTAAACATAAAAAAATTGCTAGTGTTCTCTGGACTTTTTCACCATACCACCGCTATGTCATCTACCATAGGCAGATGGCAGGATAGGGGTGCACGTGGTCATCATTCCGATACACATGGCCGTTGATTATGATTTCCGTACGTCCCAACCTCAGAAAAGAAGGTACCGGAGATCGAAACTGGGCCAGCGGATCCTTAGTCAGGGATGCTAACCATGAGGCTAGCGTTCTAATGTTAATAAGAAGTTCAAAACTCATAGTTGTGGCCCTGTTCAAAGTCGAGAACTTTTGCCTGCGGACGATGGCAGGACTGAAGAGAAAACAATGGGACAATAAAATGTACTTAGGCCTATCCCAAAAAATTAGTAGACTTCATAGTAACATATTACGAATAAATGTGTAACGTACAGTACCACAAAATAATGCCGTTGCAATTGGCACGTAAGAATCCGGGTTAAAACGGAGGGAGAAGGGAAGTATAAAAAGAACACGATAAAAGAGATGAGACTGCCACTCAGAAAACTGCATCTGATAAGATTACCGACATCGAATCTCGAACAATGGATTATCACATTCACTGAAATGACCCTCTTTCATAGATAATAAACCGCTGATAACTCGAACGTTGGAGATGAAGATTGTGATATCAGAAACTGCAGCAGTGGTTATTTTCAAACTTTTGAAATCAGGAGTAAATGTACCACGATAATTGACATGACCTGATTTACACCGGAAATGTGGGGAAAACTATAGATCTTCGTATTAATAAAAGCCAATCTCTTTTATTTTTACATCGCTAAGAATCAAAATGAGAAAGATGACGAAACCTCGAAATAACGATGAATTGTTTTCCGTAAATAGTTCTATTAGTACCCATATCTATTTTGTTCTATAAAGTTCCTCAGTATTAAGAGCCTCAGATATTAGGGATATACCTAACTTACAAAATAGCCTACAAATAGATTCTTTCTGGGGCCCTTTCTTTTGATATTATTAATTTTATGACTTACCTGTGAAGTTAACTCTAAGATCGTAGTATTTTCTGCTGAAGACAGTAACTTATCACGTAAATATTGATGACAGTTGTGTAAAATGGAAACTGCTTAGCATCATTTTAAAAACTGGTTTACTGTTAATGGGATAGTTATTAACGAAGAAAAATATTATAAAACAATTTTTTACAACTAAAGAATACCTACTGTCTTCCTTTGTCAAATTGCTTTGGTCTGTCTTGATTTTCACCCATCTAGGGGTATACATATTGAAAACATGTTATCCAAATTACCACAAGGTAGGCTATGTATCCGACAATAAAATTAAAATACTTGATTATCTGTTAGCATTCTGAACTGTGTACTGAACGTTTGCTTATTTTGACATCCACTTGATTTATGGGATTCCCTTGTATGGACATTTTCCACAGTTTAAGGATGTTTTCAATCTGTACAAGAAAGTTTAGATTAATATCTGGTGCAAGAAAACATGGTCATTTGAAACCACTTTTCAAGAGTCTGATAAATAAAGCCCACCTAGAAATAGTGCCCTTATTATGCCGACTTAAATCCATATTAATCCAGACTCATCTCAGAAAAAAAAAACCTAAGTTGTTTCGTTATAAAATAATTAAAATATTTTCACAGATTGTCTCATGGCACGATGAGATTAAATATTTCAATATGGTATCAGCCTTAAGGGGATAGGTTGGTCAAAACTTAATGAATGTTCATTTTAAAGAAAGTACAAACAAATATGTTTGATTTCGATACCCTAATTCTTCAAGAAAATTTTGTTGTACAGTGTGCTGTGACTTTTTGCTCATCAAATCGCTTGTTATTTAAATGCTTGAACTGTGGGCTTGGCCTTTCTTTCATTTTTGACTTCAGTTTCATTGATAAATGTTAGACATCATATACTTATATAAAAATCTGGTGGTTCCTGTCTGTTCCGATTTATTGTAAAAACTACTAAACTGATTGTGCTGAAAGTTTTTTTGAACATAGATTTATACCCGGAATTAGAACACAATCCATGACAAAATAAAGGCATAAACAAATGTACATCAATATTTCTCGGCCTACTGTTAAATCCAAAGATCATGATTGAAGTCACTGCCTTCTAAATCTTACAAGCCATGCTGCTTGAAATCTGTCAACACAGGAGGTAGTCCTATCTGTGGTTGTCTGTGGGAAGCATTTGAATACGTTTATATTGCAGATAATTTTCTTCATCACAAATACTGACTTTATTTAGGCCAAATCAGTAGGCCTATATTACATAGCCTATACTTGTGATGTGCATAATAACGTAACGTGCGGTGACTCCACATATCTGAAGGAATTCGTAGTTTTCAGTGTCTCCTCATTATACGTTATGATGTCGCGTTTTTTCTTATTTTATTGGTAATAACCTCACTTATCCTGTTAGGCCTACGAGCTCTGTTATTTGACCCACAACAGAGTCATATTTTATTAAGCTACTACACTTCTCTGGGTCATTTTGTACCACCACTGAACTAGTTTTCTCAGGTAGGCTATAATATAACCTAGAACACTGATATCCATCTTCTTGTCACATGCACTTTGTGGAAGACTGTGCCCATGACTGTCACTGAAAAGAATAACTTTGCCTGATTCCTTGGAAGCAGTCGGCTTTCCGTTATTTGCTGTCTAAAAATCATCCATTCGTTCATCCTTGGCTCCAGTGGTGAACTGTGTTGGTTCGCCAGGTTAAGGTTTGAATCCCTTTCATTGGCTTCACCAAACTGTAGGAAAACGCTGAATCGATTTTCTAGTAGTAATATTGGGAGAATAGGAGGTTCCATATACTACGATTTGGCGTCTACCAGATTGAGATGAATTAGGCCTACTGTGAGCAGCTTGATATTTTGATAAAAGTTCATACCAGTAAAAGTGACTATATTTCTCTTCAATTCTTCTTTAATACCAGCCAATTCTTCCTGAAGGACACTAATATCATACCGTACCTCTTTCTTGTATTCGTTTGTAGATGGTAATAGCTGATGAACATGAAAATATTCTATGAAAAACTATTCTCTGGTGTACTCAATTAGAGGTGACGGTGTATATAAATATCTCATTTTGTACACGGTTTTTACCTTCTCTATGCTCTCCAGTTGCTCTTCAGGTGTGTCCAGATGTTCTCTAAACCATAGGCGATGATGACTGGGATTACTTTAAGCTGAAATATGCTTAATTTGCGATGATTCTGATGGAGTTCGTTGCTTTATTTACGGCATGTTGATAGCCGATAGGACTACCGATGCGATGTTTCCAGATTTAACAACATGGCTTGTAAGAAATAAAGAAGGCAGTGTTGAAGTATTTTGTATTGGTATAAGCAATAGAAGTAGAGGCCTATTTAAATACATAACTTTAAACGACTGTTATATCAAAATAATTACCATGACAAGAAACATTCATTAATATCAATGTAACTTCTTTGTTACATAATTATCAGCATTTGATTTTTGACTTACTAGTTATCCGACCATTCTACATGTGAAAAGTATTTTGCACGGTTATTAACCTTACCTAAGAAACATTACGAGGAAGTAACTGTGCTTCATTTTTTAGTGCGCCTGACATACTTCCGAAGTTTGAGAATGACGCCTGTCTCCATCTAACTCCATACGTAGAGTAGGATTACTCCCACAACGTCTCTGGCCTTGAAGACTAACCCAGCCAGCGAGCTTCTCGTTACGTCTCGTTACCAAGATGCGCGAATTCGCTGCGCGTAAGATCAGTAAGCTACCGCTGGGCAGAGAGTAAAGATCATGCTGTACCACTGTAGTTGAGTGGAGGGATAATGCCGCAGACACAGAGACAGACAACACGTGGAGTGGGAAAGCCAATCAGGGTGCAGCTACCTCCCCTAGCCAGGAACTCTACGAGCGGTGAGACTCGCTTCTAAGGTATATACGTAAAAACCCAGAGACGTTGTGGAGGTAATCCTACTCTACCTAACGCTCTTCCGGTGTCTTGCTAGGGCGTTGAGCAATATGTCTTCCAGCATCCAATTCTAATCTCTGTTGTCGAGCTTGAACCGTTTCATTTTATAGCACAAACGACATTGTTGTGGATTTTGATGAAATTTTTTATATATGCATATATGCATACTGAAATACTGCACATAGGTAAGTAGGTAAAATACTGCACATAAACAAACTGGTTCGTATAGAGCTAGATGCAGACTGGTGTTATTTTCAAAATTCTCGTAAAACGCTGAGCACACTAAACCGAAGTTACGAACGATGGGTATCAGCTGTTTTCAATATATCTATAAGGTTCACAATCGAATAACTTTGAAACCATAATAGCCTATACTAAGAGCTGAAATTTTGAGCATATATTATAATCATTCCATAATCTTTATCTGGGGGCACTAAGATCCTATTCTGAAGGATGCCTGGGTGAGATTCAGGCATTTGTTTATAGTTTTGTATAGTTATATTATAGTTCATTCAGATAGTATTTCAGAATAGAAAATACTACCTATGAAAATAAACATACCCACAAATATATACCAAAATTCCAGTTTTGTTAAAAATATTCATTAATTTTTTCAATAAACTCACTGTTATAAATTATGTATATATGTATCTTTGTTTATAACAAATATTAATAACATTTATACATTGTATTAAGACTAAATACATTAATGTTTACAATTCTAAATGCAAAAATGCGTCCACTGAAATTTGATCAGCCTATTGCTTCTGCACTAATATTAACTTGATAGTGATGAAGATAACAATGATAATAAATCTAGCATTTTATTGAATTTACTATAATCTACATAAACCTTGCAGGAGACCATTTTTACAACCCGTATATAAGGAGATTCTTCAGTTCCTTCGTTTTTTCCTAACACAGTGTCACAAAGAACCTCATGAAGCGTTCAATGAGTAATCTGAATTATTCCTTTAACAAGCAGACTGAGAATTCTATATTCGTCATTACTATCAACATTATCCTTATCTTCATCAGATCCATTATTACTACAGCTAATTATATTTTATGTTAGTATGTATATCGCTATTGTGGTGCCCATAGAATCATTACGTCGTTCCATAGAGTTCACAGTAATTATGATAGGATACTATCGCTATTGTTCGCATTATTGTGCCATAGTTAAAGACGGACCTTTGTCTACAGATTCTCATTATTATTCTGGAAGCTTAGATTTTCACTCATTCTACAGCATTCATTCAGTATATCAATTACGCTAAAATAATGTTATCTATATCTCCCATTTGTCACAGAAAAATGAAGGTAACAATAATAGACCCCAGAAGAGGGTTGTAAAGTGAGTAATGGAGTAGAGATCACTAATGGATAATAGGAAAGGGGATTTGTAGGTGGGGGAATTGAGAAGTGTTCTGAATTCTATCCGCTAGATGAAATACATTCACCGGGAAAGGATATTTTCCTGCAAATGCCTTCCCTATCTGCATACGCTCATCACAACAACATGACAATAATGGTGAGGAGATAGTGAAGGGCAGCGTAATGATGTAAGTAATGAGAAATGGCAAGAATCACAATACGGTACATTGCAGTGGCGTTCGACAGTATATGTTCCATTCTAAATCGCGTAATATACCACGAGAAGTTTTACAGATGCATCATACAGAGATTAAAATGAAAGATTAAAATGACTAGTTGATAACATTAAAATAAATGTGGAATCTATTTTGCGTTTTGTGGTTATGATATAACGCAATTCGTGCTAGCTAAAATTCAGCTAGATTCATAATATTGGAATGATTCTTTTTTCTGAACGAATTTCTATTGTGGGATGTAGTGCATCTATCCAGACACAAAACTAAACCAGCATTCTGCTGACACAACGTATTTTATTAATTAAGTTTACATCTACCAATATGTGTAAAAATTATATTCATAATAATAATAATTAAGAAATCGCGCACAATGTGCATTATCTTAACCTATGACTTAACCTACCCAGTCCTGAACCCGATTCATAGCAGCTATAATAGGGATATTATTTCTCTATATAAACTAGTTTTTGGATTGAAATTAGTATATATCAGCGCAATGCATAAAACAGCCCACATAGTTAATACTGCTGTGCTTCTTCTTAATCTTAATTCATATTCGTATACACTGAAGTATGTAAAGGTCACACGAAATGCACGGGAAATATTAATAATAATAATAATAATAATAATAATAATAATAATAATAATAATAATAATAATAATAATAATAATAATAATAATGTAAGTGTAGGCCTAAGATTCAATGACATGTTCATTATTGGTTTAAAGCAGTCGTATATAATATGAACGAATTACATTCAATCTGAAAACAAAATGTCAGGAATTAGCCTACGTTAGGTCTACGTTAGGCCTATTACTTGCGTTTAAACTTAAAAATACTCACATTAAAATATAATGCAGATATCGGTAGCCGATCGATTTTGATAGAATGCACAACATAGCAGCCGCGTTTAATTATTCAACGGCTAGATTATTTTTAAAACATATATATATATATATATATATATATATATACATATTTATTTACTTATTTATTAACACTGACTTCGTTATAAAGAAATGAATCACACAGGGTGAGCTACATTACCAAAACGATCGAAAATTGGGATAGAGTGGGCCATGCAATATTTTTGTGGCACCATATGTCCCATTATACTAATTAATAAGTATTAATTAATGTATATATGCCGCCAAGTGGATAGATAATGTTTATGTCAAGTACCAGCTGGATTGAACTTCTAGAAATGGAAGCATGCTCTTTAGTAAGCAACTTCCTCTATTATTTCTACTAACAGAGCTTGCCTTGCTTACCTTAGTTACGAGTACAAATGTTTGTGGCGGCTCAGCCGCTGATTGGCTGTCATCTAAAGTAAATCAAAATGCTTCGGGGCCAGGACATCGCACTGTACGTAATAGAGTCGCTTCGCCCGTTGGAGGGTCTGCCCCTTCGGTTACAAGCCAGAAGGTATAAGTCTGTCAAATCTCATGTTCTATCTCATCTGGAAGTGGGTAAAAATTAATGTCAATACAGTGAGTCAGTGAGTCATGTGACAAATTGATATTGTCCATGTCCAGCGTTACACACCCTGATGCATCACACCCGATATTTATTTCACTCTCCATTACTGATTTACGGAAATTATTTCTATTAGTAGCATGTCTTGGGGTACGCCGTAGCGTAGAGGTTGAGGCGCTGCGCTACAAACAGGAAGGTCGCGGGTTCGGTCCCCGATGAGGTATTGGGAGTTTTTCAATTGGCCTAATCCTTCTGGTGGCATTATGGCCCTGGGGTCGACTCAGCCTCTAACAGAAATGAGTTCCAAGAGCTTTCCTGGGGGCAAAGGCGGCCATTCCGAATGTCTAAAATCTAGGAGCCTCAACCTCCTGGAACCCTCTGGGCCTCTGCCTGTATAGGGAACGCTTTACTTTTACTAGCATGTCTAATAATTATATTTGTCAATGCCCAGGGTATTGCAACTTCCAAAGCCCTATGTGAAAACTGCAAACAATATTGTTATCGTCGGTTACGGCCTAAAAAGCTATAAGTGTGACAATTTGACATTTGAAAGTTTCTAGCTCATCTGGAAGTGGGTAAACATTAAAGTCAGTGAGTCAGTCAGTCAGCCATGTTGCTTTATATTATAAGAACTCACTTCGGGAATTTTTTTTTTTTAACTGACACCATATCGGAGATGGATTCCATGTATTTAGACTGTCTTATAGCCTATTACAGTTTAGCTATATTAAACCTAAAAAAAAGTGCGGGAAGACAATAGAATTTGTGAGGGGTAAAGAATAAACATTTGAACTTTTTGGAATTTCTCCGCCAGTTACAAGCTAAAAGATATGTCTGCCAAAAATCAGGTTTCTAACTAATCTGGAAGTAGGTAAACATTAGGCCTAATAGTGTATTTTATGGAGTAAATTTCAACTGATACCAATTTAAATTGATATTTCCATCTGTCTGTCTGTTTGTCTGTCTGTCCGTGTATCCGCGTACATGGACTTTTCATAGGTATCGGATTTTCGGATTTTCATGACACTTGGTATACGCATTTATACCGTCCATGGCTAGAAGCTCGGTTGGCCGGGACCGGAGTAACGACTAATTAAAGGTAACATGCTTTTTAAATGGGAAGTTATGACTATAGGCCTACTACAAAGCCGCGTTGCTAATCACTGAGGGCCTTGACTCCAATGCAACGAGATGTTTGTAAATTTATTATATGTCGCCTTCCTTTAGAAGAGAGGCATTTGATGTAATTTCGTTCTGTTGTTATCCCACTTATTCCTTCACATATGCTTATAAATATAAATAAATATAAATATAAATAAACATAGGCCCTATATATAACATTTAAAAAACATATAACCGTTGAACGTCCACCGCTGTTGCTCAGGAGATGCGTTTGCTCCTCTTACGCAGCGCGGGAGATTCCTGGTCGGGACAAGTTACCTGGGTGGGGGTTTTGCCGGAGTTTTCCCTCACCTGTGAAACAAATGTCAGGTAACTTTAGGCCCTTGGGGTCCCCGAATATCATCTGGCCGTCATTATCATCTTCATCCCATCCTCGCCTTATTCGGAGTGAGTGTGTGTGTGAAAGGTGTGCCTCGTTCTACGTGTTCGTGTTGCCTCGGAGGTGGCCCCGGCATTGGGCTGATCACTCATCCGGGGAGGCCCTCCATGTCCTTGTCTGATCAAAAATGTATGTCTGTGGCCCGGTAAGGCGCATAAAGGTCCCTACAAGGGAGAGGTAAAACTACGAAAGAGAGAAAAAAACCGATGAATAATTAAACGGAGCTGCTCTCTATCGCAATGTAGGCTACGGCTACCGATATCTATATTATATTTTAATGTGAGTATGTGATGTAGTTTAAAGTTAATATATGTGTGTGTATATATATACAGTATATATATATGCCTAATTATGAGTTATGTTTTCTCGATAATCCACACGACCGGCCTCAGTGTTCCGTTTTTTCGTTTTTAAAATATGGTCACCCAACGACAAGATTTTTTAGATATTTACAAATTTACAATATCATACCATAAAAAAAATTACATATAATTATTTATGGGTTCGTGCCTAAACCATAACCAATTAACTATATGCCATTATTCACCTTAAAGGACCAACAGTTTAATCCTTCCAAAACGAGTAAGACGTCTTTCGAATATGGCAGGCACATACCCTTTGAGCCATTTGGAGTAAACTCATTTCACTGTTAATAACCTTAATTCAAAGTATGTTTAGAGGTACATACACACTCCAGTTAATTTCCTCCTAGCTGTTGGATGATGACCTGAAACTATGAAATACGGACGAAAAACGTTTATATAAATTTACTACAACTCTTCCCGCCGGTTCATCCACACTATTTTACCCTTTTCACTGCTAAACTATACTAAACACCACGGCTCTGCATCCCTTTAAGAACTAGGCCTACCAACCGACCACTGCGTCATCAGATGGCAAGAGTGGGGGCATGTAGTCAGCATGCGGACACCCACGGCCGTTAATGGTGGTTTCCGTGACCGGAGTAGCAGCTTCTGAATCAAGTAGCTCCTCGGTTTGTATCACTAGGCTGAGTGCACCCCGTTCCAGACCTCTCCACCTCAGAAAAATCACACGAGGTACCGGGGATTGAACCCGGCCTGCGGATCCGTAGGCAGCGACGCTAACCCCGAGACCACCCAGGCAACTGATGTATAAATTCGACACATCAGAAATTGTATAAAACCATAGATATAAGATTAATAGAATAATGCTTTAAGATGAAAGTTGAGGATTTTTATCCCCTTGTTAGAATTCACATTTATGAATACTAGTTATTTTAATGAAATTTACTTAATTGATCCCAAAGTTAGAGCCCACTGATGAGTTCACGTGATGATTGCGTATATTAACATAAAAATTAAGTTCTGAAAGGTTTAAATGACCATTTATGCCCGGAGTCGGGTGATGACAGAATATCGAAGTATGGCATATTTAAATTGAATCGTGACATTTAATTATTTAATTAATAAACTTAATGTACGGATAGATTGATATGGCTATACAACAATTATTACTTTAAGGAACATTTTAATATCATTGTAAATTTTTTACGCAAAATTATTCTCAATATACTTTTTTTCCAGTTTTATTTCAAGCAGCACAATGAGATTTACTCATTATGGATGCAGTGGCTTTGAGGTATTCCAGAAAATGCTCAGCCCATCGCATAACTGATTTTTTTTTTTAGGTAGATTTCGAAGAAAAATCTACCTATTGCAAAGGATACCATGTCATGATTTTCGAAAAATTCTTTCATATCTTTACGTTTCATGCTCCCCTAAGTACGAAACCACCGCCCGTTCAAAAAAAAAAAATCCCTTTAGGCAGGCCTACAGGCGGAGGTAGATTTCGAAGTGCTTTTGGTTTAATTTATTGTCGCTGCATAGCACTCTTCTTCTTTAGCCTTGGCATGGCAAACCTGCAGTAAAGAGGAAGAGCCTACAATCAATTGTTTTGACAACAATAATAGGATATAATATTCTGGGAGGCCGTGCGCAAGATCAGCAATGAATAAAATTAGCAAAGCCGCTAAACAAGACAAAATTATGATATTATAATAATTCTTTCAAGTGTTATTATTTTCAAACATTAAAATCTCGCGTCATATGAGAGCTATCTAGAAACTATTTATTGATTTGTAGAGTACTCATCAAGAGCTTTTCAACGATACCCCACAAGACGTGGTTTCAAAAGTTTCGAATTTTCATCCCCCACCCCCACCCCCACCCCCACCCTCACTCGAACCCCCGAATCGTTGGTGTCACTGTGAACTCCATAGGGAGTACTCTAATTTATTCAAACAAAGTTTCCCTCTATACTTCATAGGGGCCGAGATATACATTTTTAAAAATTTCAACCCCCTCCCCCGACCACCCCCTTGGGCCAATTTTGCCCATTAACGAACTTGTCCGAACTCTTGGGCCTAGAAATAACATAATAAAATTTGGT
The DNA here is from genome assembly GCA_964059195.1 of Ectobius pallidus. Taxonomy (NCBI): domain Eukaryota; kingdom Metazoa; phylum Arthropoda; class Insecta; order Blattodea; family Ectobiidae; genus Ectobius; species Ectobius pallidus. The sequence continues at coordinate 88,031,511 of CAXKWD010000007.1, read as the reverse complement.
TCAAATATCTTCAAAATTACGGCCGCTATCGTGTAAAGATATAAATATATATATATATATATATATATATATATATATATATATATATATATATATATATATATATATATATAATATCACAATTTTTTTTTTTGAACGGGCGGTGGTTTCGTACTTAGGGGAGCATGAAACGTAAAGATATGAAAGAATTTTTCGAAAATCATAAAGTGGTATCCATTGCAATAGGTAGATTTTTCTTCGAAAATCTACCTAAAATTGTGATATTTATATATTTATATATATATCTTTACACGCTAGCGGCCGTAATTTTGAAGATATTTGAACCAAATTTTAGTATGTCATTTCTAGGCCCAATAGTTCGGACAAGTTTGTTAATGAGCAAATTTGGCCCAAGGGGGTGGTCGGGGGAGGGGGTTGAAATTTTTAAAAATGTATATCTCGGCCCCTATGAAGTATAGAGGGAAACTTTGTTTGAATAAATTAGAGTACTCCCTATGGAGTTCACAGTGACACCAACGATTGGGGGGTTCGAGTGAGGGTGGGGGTGGGGGTGTGGGTGGGGGTGTGGGTGGGGGTGTGGGTGGGGGGATGAAATTTCGAAACTTTTGAAACCACGTCTTGTGGAGTATCGTTGAAAAGCTCTTGATGAGTACTCTACAAATAACTAGTTTCTTGACAGCTCTCATATGACGCGAGATTTTAATGTTTGAAAATAATAACACTTAAAAGAATTATTATAATATCATAATTTTGTCTTGTTTAGCGGCTTTGCTAATTTTATTCATTGCTGATCTTGCGCACGGCCCCCCAGAATATTATATCCTATTCTTGTTGTCAAAACAAATGATTGTAGGCTCTTCCTCTTTACCGAATTCAGTTCTTATTACTGCAGGTTTACCATGCCAAGGCTAAAGAAGGAGAGTGCTATGCAGCGACAATAAATTAAACCAAAAGCACTTCGAAATCTACCTCCGCCTGTAGGCCTACCTAAAGGGATTTTTTTTTTAATTTAGCTGGCCATATTCCAATTTTCCTGAAATAGTTTCCTTGTATACCTTTCTGTTTACTTGATTTTTTTCGTTTTCTTATCGCAGAAACACCTTGCCCGAGGCGGCACTCGAACCCACAGCCTCCTTCACCACGGCTCCAAAGCCACAAGCCTTAGTTACAGCGGCTAAGAAGACCATGACCTGAGCGAGAATGCTGCTTCTAAGCCGCTCCACAAGCTCATATTGCTACCGCGCATCTTCAAACACAGCTTCTTGTTTCGCCTTCTCAGTTATATTATTCTTTATACTCAGATTATACGATCTGCTGCCAATGGCCTTGACTAGTCTTCCCTTAAGGATTTTTTAAAAATAGACTTCATAAGTGGTTATTGTTGAATCCTTTTTATTCAATTCAAGAATTTGTAGAAGCTCAACGAGAAGATATTTAAATTAATCCTCAATGAATCATGTTTCACACTTTTATATACTGACGCGTTCTATTACATAAGATGTATTATGTTTAGGGAACAAATTTATTATTATTATTATTATTATTATTTATATATCGAAAGAGGGTTAATCTGGATGAGGATTCTTGATGAAATATTACTTTGATGATACTCTGTATCAAGGGTACAAGTTATATTATTTGATGGTCCAACTTATATTCTCATTAAATTTAAAAGATATAAACTATAAGAATAGTCTAAGATGCCTAGCTTACAAATTTATTTATTTATTACTAGCTTAAAAGGCCCGGCGTCGCCCGGGTTTTGTATTTTGTAATATGAAATTAACATATGGAGGACTTTCGATGTTGAAACTCTAGGTCTATGTAGCCTATGTAGAATTCGAAATGAGGAAGAACGACATATGACATTCAGACTATTCCCTCAGAAAACGCTAGATATAGCTTTTTATGGTTCATAGAGGATGTCGAATGTTGCATTCCATTGCTTCTACACACCATGCCTGGGAGGAGTGCAAATAAGAAGAAAAAGAAATTCCGGTTACATAAGATTGTATTGTCTTCACAGAAAATTATGTTCCTCACTCTCATATTACCATACAACCGTTTCGGGGCTGAAGCAAAAAAGAAATTCATTATCACTTTCACACTTCCCTTCCCAAAAACCTGGGACATAATATACAGCGCGCGTAGGACTGAAAATGTTACATCCCATTTTGTCTTTTTTTAGTGAGAAAATTATATTTTCCATGTCGAGGGTAGAGAAAGTTATGTGACTGCTTTACTTTCGTGGATTTTATCCGTCAAGAATTATTTTCACAATTATGTATTAAATACTTCGATAGTATCAGCATTTGTTAAAGCCCAGTATTATAATATAGTATCCAAAGCCCTATGTAAACATCGTAAACAATACTTTCGTTATGTAAACAATTTACATCAGAACTCTCTAACTTTGCCTCATTTCACATTTCCGACTTTTCCTGTGCATTTTCCAAAAATTGTCTTTCATACAAACCTTGTCCTGACAATTACGAACACAACAAAAAAGAAATCAGCCAAATCGGTCGTGCCGTTCTCAAGTGATGCGGCAACAACCCTTTTGTAAATTCATTTTTTTTTATTAATATAGATTTTCAAATAGTCCTATGTATATAGATTTAATTAATAGTAATATACTCTTCAAACTGTTAGTTTTAGACCATAAGATTGTACTGTACTAGGTACAATCTAAAAATGAAATATGTACAAAAATTGTTTGAAAAAATAGATTGCAACCTATGTAAGATAATTGTCACTTAGTTGCTTAATTTGCAAGTCGTAGCACACTGAATAACTTATGTGTGTATCTTCGAAGACCTTTTAGATAGATTTTCGAAGAAAAATCTACCTATTGCAATGGATACCACTTTATGATTTTCGAAAAATTCTTTCATATCTTTGCGTTTCATGCTCCCCTAAGTACGAAACCACCGCCCGTTCAAAAAAAATTTTTGTGATATTTATATATATCTTTACACGATAGCGGCCGTAATTTTGAAGATATTTGAACCAAATTTTAATATGTTATTTCTAGGCCCAATAGTTCGGACAAGTTTATTAATGAGCAAAATTGGCCCAAGGGGGTGGTCGGGGGAGGGGGTTGAAATTTTTAAAAATGTATATCTCGGCCCCTATGAAGTATAGAGGGAAACTTTGTTTGAATAAATTAGAGTACTCCCTATGGAGTTCACAGTGACACAAACGATTCGGGGGTTCGAGTGAGGGTGGGGGTGGGGGTGGGGGATGAAAATTCGAAACTTTTGAAACCACGTCTTGTGGGGTATCGTTGAAAAGCTCTTGATGAGTACTCTACAAATCAATAAATAGTTTCTTGATAGCTCTCATATGACGCGAGATTTTAATGTTTGAAAATAATAACACTTGAAAGAATTATTATAATATCATAATTTTGTCTTGTTTAGCGGCTTTGCTAATTTTATTCATTGCTGATCTTGCGCACGGCCTCCCAGAATATTATATCCTATTATTGTTGTCAAAACAATTGATTGTAGGCTCTTCCTCTTTACTGCAGGTTTGCCATGCCAAGGCTAAAGAAGAAGAGTGCTATGCAGCGACAATAAATTAAACCAAAAGCACTTCGAAATCTACCTCCGCCTGTAGGCCTGCCTAAAGGGATTTTTTTTAATTATATATAGGCCTAGCGTTGTCATGCATAAAATTTAAGCATATTGTTGTTATTACAAGCGGTTAAAGTTAAAAATGTTATTTAGAGCAAAATAGAAACATAGAAAAGATCCACAATAATTATAATGACGTTATTTGGATTAATATTAGTTCTTGCTCGTGAGTAATAGTAAAATATTAAAAATGAAAAATACTAAAAGTCACTTGTTATTACTCATATTACATTAATAAACACTGAGCTTGAGTAATGAATTATACAGTCCGAAAACTGGAAGCTATTTTCCTTTTCATTTTTAGGTTCTTGCTTTTTGAATCTTGAGTAAGTTCTAGTATCTGTGTTGAACACTGCTATGCGTTGTTACTCTGTTTCTTATGTTTTCCTATATTATATTTGACGCATTCAACTTTTAATATTTATATTCATCAGGCTATTTAAAAAAAACACTTGATTGTACTTGATGTAAGCTACTTCTGATATTCACATACCTTAAGCTGAACGCAAATACAAATGGCAGAATAGCATACAACATATTACAACCCTGGGCCAATACATAATAAAAAAGTCACCAAATTAACACACACAAGTTATTCAGTGCTCCAGTGTGTCAACTAAGTGACAATTACTTATTCTACATACGCTGCAATCAATGTTTCATGTTTAGATTATACCCTATTAGCCTACGATCTTTTTTATTTTTTTTTATTATTTTTTTTTATATTTTATTATTTTTTTTATCTTAAGGACAAAACTTGATAGTTTGAAATCTCGATACAACGATTTTGCATGGACCAGAAAAGAATATTTTTGTAGAGAATGTTACTGTTAGGCCTATATCGATAATTTACAAAAAATGCTAATTTTGGGTGGTACGAGTATATAGGGAATCATTCCAGTAATCGAAGATGTTTAATTATTTAAGAAAAACTAATGTAATTTTAGTCTATGGACTTCTTAATCTACCCTTAAATTAATATACTACAGTACTATGCACTATGTCTACTCTGTTTTTACTCATTCTGAGCGAATATGTTTCACGTTACAGTATCAAAGAAGGTATGAACAAATGGGATACATTTTATTTTTGGCTCTTTTGAAAAAGTCGGAAATGACAGTCTTTTTCACTTTTTTCACGGAAGAGAAACACGCAACGATTTTATAGCATCGGGGTCACTAAATGACCTTCTGGAACACAAGGGAAAATTGGTAAAAACTTCTGTAGATCTTCGCAAGAGGCAGTTGGTAGAGGTTGGTAGATTCACACTTTGTTCTTCCTCCTCTTCTTTATCTACTTCTTCCGCCCATTTGTTCTTATTTACACTTTTGCGACCTATTTTATCGTTGTACCGTGGAATACTGTGTTAGATGGATCTGAATGTAATCGTAATGGAGAGGTTTATTGTTATTAAAATTATCGTAAAATCTAGGTTAATTTTACATTATTTTAATGGAATAAATGTCAGGACTGTAATATTTTAACGTTATTCATAGTATTATCGTTATATCGGTACAGAGATTTCACTGTAATAGCATTAATTTATATGTGTATAAAATTTTTAATTATCAATTAATAATACATTTGAAGCAATGCATACTTTTCTTGTTATTATTATTATTATTATTATTATTATTATTATTATTATAAAGAGTGTATAAGGTGGATATCAAATAATATACTTAGTTCTACCCTCAGTGGATCAAACATGAAGTTCATCAACTCAAGGGTACAAGTTTATTCTACAGTACCGTCAATTTGTTATAGTTCCAGGTAATGATCTGTTTTACGAAAACCATTGGTGCCTCCTAACACTTCAAATGACCTATATATGCACATATACTGGAACTTAGATATGAATTGAATGTATGTAACTTAATCTTCCACCTTTCAAAGAGCAAAGAGCGTTTTTCTGTGTGTCAACACGGGAATACATAATTTTCATCTATTGGCTTTTCAGTAAACTTCCTCAATCTCTTGCATAATAAGAGGAAGTCACAAGGGTTTTAACGTACGGCGTATTATACTTAAGTAAGCCCGTTTAAAACACCAAAGGAAGAAGATGGAGAGATAGAGCGAGAGAGAAGAAGAGTGAGAGTTTGTCAAATTCATGTTCTAGCTTCTTGTCACGTGGTCTCTTAGATCCTTATAGTCATTCATTGTCGTATACTGCCATCCGTTTCCTGTAAGGGTTGAAACTGAAGGGTAAGTTCAGTGTTCTACGACAATCGATTCTAACTCTGCCTCTCTCTCTCTCTCTCTCTCTCTCTCTCTCTCTCTCTCTCTCTCTCTCTCTCTTCGCTCTCTCTCCTGGTTTCTTCGGTCTCTCCTTCTCCTCCAGGCATCCGTTTTACAACAAGTCACCTCAAATTTTCCTTTAAGCTGAAATTCCATTCGCCAGTTGGCTTGGTTTGAAGAAGCGATACTGAGACTGAGACTCACGACTTGCTTTATTGCAGTTACGACTTCTCTAGAATGTGTAGAAAACGTGAGAACCAGTCCTTAGAGACCTATTCTCATCCCATGCCAAATATTGGCTTAGGAAAATGCACTAGACTTTGATTTCCAGAGCAACCTCAGCTATTGTATGAGATATCGACAAAAATTGTCTGAATTCGACTCAGCACAATTCAGACATGATTGCGGTCTTTATTGTTACGGGAAAATTCATAATAATGTAGATTTTTTGAAGAGAAACTTCTTTAGCCGCGGTAGGGGTAAATCGAGAGCTCGTGTAACGCTCAAAATCGTCGCGAAATTAGTGTTACACTAAAAATCGTCACGAAAATAGTGAGGTGTGACGGAACGGACTGCACAGAAAGCAGTCAACTGAATGATTATGCTTATCCAAAATTTTAAAAAGTAAAAAAAACTTCAAAATTAAAAAAATAAAAAATTTAACATTTAAAAATCTAAAAATTCAAAATTCAAAAATCCAAAATTTTAAAAATAAAAAATCCAAAATCCAAATATCCAAAATTTAAAAATAAAAAATTAAAAACTCCAAAATTCCAAAATTTAAGAATCCAAATATCCAAAATTTAAAAAATAAAAAATTCACAATTAAAAATAAAAAATCTAAATTTTGAAATAAAAAATCCAAAATAAAAAATCTAATACCCAAAATTTAAAAATAAAAACGTCCAAAATTCCAAGATTAAAAAAAAATGTTAGATAAAAAATTAAAAAATTAAAAATCCAAAATTTAAAAAGTCCAAAAGCACATTGTTAAAAGGTTCAACAATCCAAAATTGAAAAATTCCAGTAATCCAAAATTGAAAAAATCGAAATATTAAAACACGTTTCACTTCTGTCGCGTGGCGTTCCACACACACTTTTTTTTATCATTCGCTTATTAGATCACTAAAGCTAAAACGACATGTCAATATAGTACGAATACGAATGAGAGATAGCTAATTATACAAAATTATACAGTCGAACTGTATCTTAAGACTAGGCCTTACACTGAAACTTGGTCAAAAGTTGAAAATTTTACCCTTAGTATTTTAGTTCCTTTAACAAATAAAATCAGCAGATATCCTCACGTACGCGTCAGGTAATGAACAGAATTACAAAATATTAGCATGTAAAACTTTTCTTCTATTCCAACTTATAAAATAGACACGTGATTAAATTTTACATCTCAGTCCTGAGTACCCTTCCTTTTTATAAGCCAATTGTTAAATTGTGTAAGATTGTTTACATTAACTTGCACAAAAATATTCCGAAAAACTTTAGTGGGGAAATTGGAATAAAAAATCTCAATTTGATTAATTTATTATTATTAGTCCTATGTATTATCACAAGGAAAGATATACTATAAATGATTCATATTTCGAATCAAAATATTTTATTTATTTATAATAATTTTATATAAAATAATTGAAACTCATAAACTGATTAAAATTGCATCATGAAAAATTTACACGAATGAATAACATACCAACCTTGGCAGGTGGTTATATTTCAAAATGATAGGTTATAAAATGGGTTTTTTTCAGTATGTTTTCTGTACTAAGAAGGGGTCCAATCTTAGATGAGTTAGTATCGATGGTATTTGTGTGGAGTTGTTCAATCATGTACTGCGAATGAGACTTTGGCCATGTCCAAATAAGGTGAAAAGCACATCGAAATAAGTCAGAGAGTAGTCTAGCCTTCGTGAGATAACCTTTTACACAGTTCAAAATGCATTTATCAATTCAAACTATTTTTGTTCTTATTAGCGACAAGCGGTAGTCAAATCTACTGTTTGCAGTTACCGCACCTCCAGGTAGGAGAAAGTAGACAGTATATATGAAATTACATACAAGAGGGTAAGTCAATAAATAGCCGCACTCTCTTTTTTAAATTTATTGCAATAAGAATACAAAACTTTCAATTATCTCATTTTTCAACAAAGTCCCTTGCTTCTCAATGCACTTGATCCTTCGTTGCACAAGCATCCTGATGCCCTCAGAAAAAAGTGTTTCGGCTGAGCAGCAAGGCATGTATGCACCGCTTCCTTCAGTTTTTGATCTGTGGTGAAACGACATGTGGGCAAAAAGATGGAAATCTGACCGGGCGAGATCGGGACTATAATATGCTCTGGTACCTCAAAACCCAGTTTCACGATAGTCTGAGCAATGTGGGTGCGCATTGTCATGCAACAACTTTTCAATCCATTCGTACACGCTTCGCCGTGGTAAAACATTGCCCCCCCCCATATTGTGCGGAAAGTCTTCGATGGATTTCGGATCTGGGACAACCTTCAGACGAGAAAAAAAAAAGGATCGCTGCACGCTGTTCTTCTTTGGTGGAAAAGCTGAGCGGTGCAGCCATGTTTAATGTGCAACAACGCAACATTCAGTGGAGTCATATCGGTCAAACATTCCACAAGCGGCGATAAATGAACAACATGTCGACGTGCGCGAGCACAAAGCGGTACAGCCAACCTACAAAAGATGAAACAAAAAGTGCGGATACTTATTGACTTACCGTTGTATATTCACATACATACCATTATTACCTCACATGGGTAAATATACTTTTAATACTAGTACCCATTATAATTTTCATGTTGCCGAGAACGGTTTCGGTCAGTTTATTTTTTTTTAAGTTGGTTAGTTTTTTTATCAAGTTGGGGTTCCTGTGTAGCCTAATTTGTTTGTCTGCATAATAAGCAGAAATTCTTAGTTCGACGTCTCAACTTATAAAACAATCCTATATATTAAAACTTACATTAATTTCAAAATAATTAAAACATAAGAAATCTCAATGATGTTATAGAATTAGGTAGCAATGAGGGGCCAATTCACAAGGTTTTCGATTCTTTCTTCGAAAGAGACGCCAATTCTTTCGAAGGTCAATCTATTTTACGTAAGCTAGTTAATATAATTATAAATATGAACATGCTTAGCGTACTACACAAAATGAAAAATATATTCAAATAAGCATGCACTTATTGCATTACAACTCAACTCAGAATAATGGGGGCAAGAATATATTTTCTGATATCAAAATGTAAGAACAAACTTTATAAACAAAAGTTAAAAGATGATTAAGACATTATAATGCTCTTTTCGTGTAAATACTATAACCTAGACATCTTTATGACTATCAATAATATCTCTATCTACCTGACTTACTGTTTGTCTTCACTTTCATTAATTCCCAATATTCTGGGGATGTTTCACTCTTGCTCCAAACACATAAAGACAGTTAATGCTAAGCATTGCTGTTATTGTGCAGCAACTTTATTTCATTTTAGCCATACATGCCATTAACAATTTTCCTATATATAGACCCTGTAGGTAAAACGATGTCTTTAGTTACTATATGCACAAAACTCTCTACATATTTTGTTTACCGTTTTTATCAAGAAGTTTAAGCTTGAAATTAGGCATAAAATATCTATATTGATATTATCAATATTTCGATTTGTTGACATCGATATTTTAGTTTCGATAATATCGAAGTTGATAATCGATAACACCTATTTTCTGAATTCAAGAACAAGGCGGGCGAAACAGGGACTTGAACAAAAACTACTCTCTTATAACATATTTATTGATAATAAAATGGGCAAAATAATCGTTTTAGGCAATAAGTTAAAAATTAATAGTTTAAAACATAAGTATAACATACCGGTACTGAATTGATGGCTATTAACGTTTAATTAGACTTCTTTTCAGCATTTCTGTTCGTCAGTTTGAGTATTGTTGCCACTAGCGCGTCTCAGTTACACTTACTTGTCAGAAGTAACAACAACAAGCAGTGATATCCAAACAATTCCCTAAATTCATATAGGGTACAAACTTTCATTAAACGACAGTATGTTTGTTCCTAGTATACTCCGAAACCATGAACACATAGTTCACCCCATCCCTACCTGACATTGCAAATCGTGCATTAAATTGTTCTTTCATGAATTTTTAAATATTGCGGAATGGTTTAAGATGAAAATGGAGAAGCAGGCTGGGACATGGGTATTATTTCCGAGATGAGTGGCATTGTGCGTTGTCTTTGTACTCCTCTCTGGCCTAGCTTGTACCCCACCACACGACATCCAGTTCAAACCAACGACCACTAATTAAGGCTCTACTAATGAAATTACGCTTGATTGCGACACCGACAGATGGGTCTGAGGTTTTGCGGCACGTACCCAAGCACTACAATAGCTCTTCCATCTCGTTCTCTATTGCTTTACGCTAAGGTACAGTTCCATTCCAAAGTCCGCATTACTCCTATGTATTGTCAATTCAGTATTTATTCTGTCTGTACAATATAGGTAAAAGATCAAGGGGTTCCAGGACTTCATCCAGCTAGGCGCTTTATATTTACTTTAGGCTACTTTGAGTGACGAATCTAGTAATGTTATACCGGTAGATTGCAAATCTGTCCCAGACAGATTAAGCAATCTGACGTAATTCAGAAGCAGAACCCACATACGCAAGCACTGTATAATGTAAGCAAACCATGTTACCAATGTAAAGTAAGGATCTGGAAATAGGGCGTCGCCACCCGAGAGTTTTGGTCCAAGGGAAGTTCCAAGGGAGTTCCAGAGGATTCGTTGAAGGACACGACACCATCCTCTACGTCTGTGCTTTACTTAGGATCCTTCATGGTATGGAATCCATTCTTTTAATAACTTATGTGTAATTAATAGAATCAGTATATAAATATAATTTGAATATGGACATAATGCTAATAACTAAAGCCCGGTTTCTAAGCAAAATGCATATTTAATATCAGACCCCTAAACATAAGCAGAACTGTTATGTTTCGTAGGATACTGGTTTTGGATTAAAATAGCATATTTCTCTCAAAGCTCCCACTTCGAAAATGCTTCTTTTACTCCTAATCGTCATTTTCACCGGTTTCCTTTCTTTCTTCGGCTAATAGAATTACTGAACACTCTGTCATATTTCTAAAAACAATTATGATAAAAAAAAAATACTGAAAAGAAATTCATCGAAGAACTAAGTTGCCTTTCACAAATGCCTGTGAAGTTCTGTGACGTTAAAAGAACATTTTTACTTTACAAATTCGTTCTTCACTGAGAGACACAGGAGCGTTACACAAGGAAATCTGTGGATGATCTCCCTGACATACTGTCAAAGCCGTAAATAAGATAACATTTCTACGAAACTAATAATTTATTTGAATTTCGGGGAAAAAATAGTTTTATGCTGCACACTAGGCTCCTCTCTAATGGGGCCCGCCTGGGAAGGTGAAGTTTAGGGTTTCGTCACAGAAAGAATTCAATGTGAGACATAATAAACCTCGTGCTATTCAGTATATTTATCCTAAACTAACATAAACGTTCCTAACCTAACAAAACGGCGGAGCTTGGCTGGTGCGCAGCATATATCTATCTTTTGCCAAATTTCGTATATCTATTTTTTTTTTTTTTTTTTTTTTTTTTGCTTATTTTGGTGCTTATTTCTCACATTTTCGTGCTTATTTGCTTGCCTTTTTTATTATTTTGTTTTGCCTATAAATCCGGTCTCCACTAACAGCACTTATAAATATATATTGAATGCATCCATATGTGATGCAAAATAATAAAGTTCGTGCTATGCCATACTGTTGTTTCAACTAATTACAAAGTATCCATGTAACAGTATGTTGTCCCCTAAGTGTACCTCTTACTCATCCTAATTATTGGACGGCATGTACGAAGTAATGAATCTGCTTAACTTATTCCGAAATAATACCTTCTTCAATTTTTTTTTTGTCTTCTTTAACTTGTCATAGTATTAGATGTGTTGATATTTGTTAATCAAGGACAAGAAAGCTGTTACCGCCAGGCGACCCGGCCTCTGGTGCGAATAGCGGACCTTGGAATAATTTAGGGTGCGATTCCCGGCGATAACATGTCGAGATTAGATTGGATTGATGATTTGCAGTTCGAAACACAAATTCTATTGCTTTTCCAACCACAAAGAAAAGTATAACAGTTTGTTTATATGCACATAGAGTGATAATGCTGCTTGGTTAACATAAATATGCGATTTGAGATGAAAATGTTCTTCGTGAATCTTGAAGTTATTGCTCTATCCAGATACACATTTAAATGTATTGGCAGACTGTATTCAATCGGAGGACCAGAAATAAATATGACCTTGCTGAAATGTCACTTCAACAGCTAGAAAAAATTGTATATTTAATGGTTTATGCAAATGATGAGCTTGACTATTCACAACACAAGAAGTTCAAGGCAATGGTTTAAAATAAACGATTTACACCTTACTTTCAAAACGATAAAATGTCTATATTTATTTATAAAACGCCGTTACGTAAATTCCTTAGGATTGCCTGTCTCATCGAAGCCAAACTAATCCATTGTCCTTGGAACGTACCTTTGGTATGTGGTTTATGATATTACTCACGGATTGAATGATTTTCCTTTGAAATTACCAATGTCCAGAGAATTGGTGAAGCACTATTAAACTTCGTAAAGGAGTCCTTGAGATCCTTAAATTGCGTTGAATGCGATCTTGAAGGTAGTTGGATCACTTAATCCACAATAAAGTTGAAGATGAAAGGCTTTCCGCCCGAATTTAGCATTGTTTTGTGATGCTAGGAAGCTTGTAGGTTGAAAAGAGCCCATTGCTCTTGAATAGGAGAAAAAGAACATACATTTTGTTGTCCATTTTTTAAGAAGAAAGAGTAGAATGTTATAAAAAAACAACAGAAGGTTGAAATAATTAAAATCTCCAACCCAAGGCAATAACTTGATCTTAATATTAAAATAATCAATCAATACATGAAAAACACTATACTAAATATGTAATTGCAAGAGAAAATAAAAAAAAACAAAGAAATATTAAAATGTGCAAGTATTTAGAAATAAAATAAAATAATTTTGGTATTGAGGTTAAAAGCAACAATTGTCAAGACATACTTAGAATAATTAAAACTATGAGGCTTTAAAAATGACATGAAAAACCAAAGCCATCTGATCTAAATTCATGGCAAGCATTGAGTAGGTATTACATGACGTAACAAAAGCTATCCACGAGGTACTTTCTTTCCACCACCTCCGGGGCCCTCAATCATAGGCCATACTCTGGTCTTAACAACTTTTCGGCGCATTTGTTCTATTATTCCATTTTCCATTTTTGTATGTCCTAAGACTTAATCAATGAGGAAATGTGGGGAGTGGCTGAACGAAGTAAATCTGTGAGTTATGCCTAATCATATCTTTCTGTAATGTGCCAAGCACAAAAAAATCTGATGTGAAACTCACATAAGTTCCTCTCCCAAATAAAAATTTGACTCTTAACTTACGTACTACATATGTAGCTGAAACAAGGAAAGCTGAAGCTACAAAGGGAAATATCTTTACAAATTCAAGGACCTCTGCTCAAATCTCAGAAGAAAAGATCACCGAGCTATATTCATTATCAACCTAGACAAATTTTCAATCTACGCTTATTATTTCACTAAATAACTGTAAAACACTTAGGGTGGCGTGCACCATCCAGGAGTAAACCTTACTAAAGTAGTAAATTTAAGACGGATACCTGAAATAAATAAGAACCAGTACATCTGTCTCACTCTTAAGTCATACTAATGTATGTGCTAGAGTGAGACAGACAAACCGGTTTTTGTTACGTAAGGTTCCCTTCCTAAATTTACTACTTTAGTGCTACTCTTTTAGTAATTTACTCTTTTAGTTGGTGTTGGAGAGCTCAATTGATAGTTACTTCTTTAGTTGTAACTAAATTTTAAGCGATTTTTACTAAAGAAGTAGTCGAATTCTGCGCAGAACAGAGCAGAAACGTTAGTGCAGCGCAGCAGAACATGTGCATTTCAATTGCCAGTATTATTCAAGTGCCAGATAATGAAAAGGAAAGGTTCGCTGAAACAATGAATATGAATTTGGGTTGTTCCAAATATTACTAATGACAATCTTCATGTTTTAAAATAGGTCTAATAGTAATGTTTTATTCATTACTAATTTTAATTCCTTCAATTGAGTATTTTCAGTTTAGTAGCCTACGTATGGGTACTGTGATTACAATTTTTGTGCAAACTATTTCTGTATTATAATGCAAACAATTGGAATTTCCAGTTGATTTTCATAATTGATTCACTGTCAATATTATAATTATTTCTCTCATAATAATAATAAAGTTCTAAAATATATTAAAATATTTATACTTCCTAAAGTTACATATTCTCCCCCAAAAACGATAAATCAATTATTCTACAGTTGTTTATCATAAATCTCACTATAATGAATTATTAATACTTATTGACTGTTTAACAATATTAATAAGAAGTATTACACAAAATCATGAAAAAGAGGGGATAAAAAGGATAACAAAACTAATAAGGGGCATTATGTTTCTGTCCTTTTTCAAATGCACAGAACATTTACTTAAAAAATATTACCTTATAATAATAATAATAATAATAATATTACTGAGAAATGTAATATTTATACAAAAAATGGCGGTACAATATTTCGGAAGCTATGAACTCCAATAATAATTATGTAGATGGTTGTGTGTTTAAAAATAATTTCAGTGACTACTTCTCTAGATCCTGTGCAGCTTCAACCTCCGGGCCCCTCCTTAAAATTTTCTTTCGGCACTCATGTTGGCATTTTCTTTTCTATATAGTTTATAATGCTTCTCACTTTCCTGTCCACAGGGTTAATTAAATAGTTAGCAGCATGCTATAGACCTGCAGCATCTGTTATAGTTTATTCCCAAACATGAAAGTCTCGTCTCACTCCACCATTCGAGACTTGGGGAGTCTTTAAGGAATGGTTTTACAATGTGTCCCCTTCTCAATGTACGCTAATCCCAGAGTCAGTCAAATTTTCTTCCGATGTGGCCTGTTTGGACATTTTTACACCTGGGTCAGAAAAAATGACATATTATTCATTAACACTGCGGGTGCAACTATTGAACTTTTAGCTCTTATAATTATTATTATAATCTGGCATTCGCAATGTTTTGCTTTAAGTTAAGCTATAGAAGTGTAATGTAATAAAATTAATTTATGTACAATAATTACATTAAATCGTTTAACAATGAGAATCACCTATTGTTCAGTAATTCTATGGTTAAGTAGCAGGGGGAAGTGTTTTCTGGGTAGCTCCAAGAACGGAGGCTTTCATTTATTGGAATGTACTATACCTCGCCGATATCTGTATCCATATGATTAGCTTGAAATACATCGTCGTTTTCTGACCCAAAGTTAGGGAGAACTGCAGCATCTAAAGGCCGATCCAGCTAGGAAGATATTTAAGAGCACATGAGCTCCTTGTACCGTGCAATGCAAACGTCCCTTCCACTCACTCTTCCCCTCACCTTTGGTGGACGTCTTCCTAGTTGGATCGCTCTCCGCAATGATATTTCCACATTTGACTGGCTGAAATCACATGGATGTAGTGAGAATCTGACATCGTTTCTTCCAAACGCCAAAATTTCATGTAAGGATTTATGAGGTTAATTATTTACGTTATTAAATGCCCTACTAGGTATGGTTCGCTTAATATTTATTAAATCACCTGCCACAACTCTCATTTTTGGTATACAACCTTCTTCATCTCAATAACTTATCCTCAGTTTGAACTATGTAATCCATTTAATGTGATATGTAACTCATAACTCACGCAAATGCCACAGAACACACTTACTCCACAACTTTACTCCACCCCCTGAGTAGGAGTAAATATTGGCCTTATTTACTCCACAACTTACTACGTTAGTAACGTACTCCGTGTTGGTGCTCTCCACCACTTGTGGAGTAAGTTCATTTACTCTGGGAGTAAATAAAATTTTTACTTCTTTAGTACATTCCTCTATGTTGAAAGCCGCCGAGTTTAGTTTACTCCTGGTTGGTGCACGCCGTCCTTACTAAAAGAGTACGGTTACTAAAAGAGTAGCTTACTAAAGTAGTTAGAACTAAAGAAGTAAGGTTTACTAAAAGAGTAAATGGCATGAGTTTGGTGCACGCCACCCTTAGAAGAGGAGCAGTCTTTTTGTATTATTTCTCTCCAAGTATACACATATACATAGACACGCATAGAGATATGCTTCGAATTTTCACATGCACTGGCAAATAGTGTTTTAATATTCTCCTGACTAATCTTCATGTATGATTTTAATGTATAAGATAATATCTTATATTTTAGCCACTTTGTCAATGTTAACTTTGTAAACTTTAATTTTTATTCTTTTAGCATTGCAAATAATATTTGACTGAGAGTACATTGAGCTCAGTGTAATTAGATCAGAACCCACTTTGGGTTATTTAATCTGTTTTCTTCCATAAAGGGATTACAGTATTTTTACAAATTACAATAATAGTTTAATTTTAAAGCGTGTTTTATTTAGCTGATATTTTATAATATCTCCTGTAGGCTTCAGCTGTTGTTTGTTTTTTAAGTATAATAGTGGTATGTAGGCGGAAATTATCTAATCACTTGATAGATTGAGAGAGTTCCGTTAAACAATGTTTACGATTCGAAATAAACAAAATGATAGGTAAATGTATGCTACGGGAACTTCTTGGATATTCCAGAAAAGGAAAGCAAGTACAGTCGGTCAAATAAAAAACGTCGGGACTCGTATGCAGTTAAAATTAAAGTTTTAACGCATTAGTTCACAAGTTTCCTATAAAAAACATAAAATACAAGTCATTTTCGGAACATATGAGGCCATGCGACAGGAGGGAAAAAATGAACATCTAGGGAAAAATGAAAAACGCGGAAAGCGCAATACACGATATTCAACTTAATGTATTGTCATAATTCATTTTGCTTTGTGTCATCACCACATACAAATGCTAAAGTGAGAGAAAGTGTAGTTAGGGTTGTAATTGACCTGCATTTTTCGGCCTCTGAAGCAGCGAGAAGGTTCCATATTTCTTAAAGAGGTGGGTACTTCACTATAATGCGACCGGAAGTTTTCATAGGAATCGTGGATCTGGCCGGCGTATTTCGATGCTATTAGATTGGTGGCAGAAGTTGAACGTAAGTAATTGAATTTACACTAGAAGTACCGGTTTTATAAAATAAAATCTTTAAAAAATGCTCCTTGAATAAACATATTCCTCGCGAATCTATTAATTATTAATATTACAAAAATTTGCAACCAAGAATATGGCGGATTTGAGGCATATAGCCACAGCCTTCTATAGGCCTACATGTTTGTTTTGGAACAAAACTGACTAAATAATCAAGAAAATACATGGATAGACAAGAGGCGTGTGTGAACCTAACCTTAAGTCTTCCTGTACATGCGCATATGCTCGTTCGTGATACTTAATCAAATACCGCCCGACGTTTTTTATTTGACCGACTGTACAAAGGGAAATAATAATAACAATTATTATATTATAAATGTTTTTATCATTATTATTATTGTCATTGCAATTACAAACGTTCTCTAATAACAAAATACACGTTTCCTGAGCACTAGATCCCCAGTTAGAAATTACGGAATTCAGTAGAAACACGTTGCATGGCAAAGCTCCCGATGGAATAGAATGAGAATGGGGAAGGAAAATTTTAATTGGCAAGTACAGCACGTTCACAACGCTCTTCTTATTAGACTGAGTATTTTAGACGTAATTTATCTAAATGTCGGCATACACATCCTGAAATGTAAACAGCGAAGGTACCCAGGCACGTTTAATCAGTGAACAGGCCTAAATACTCATTACGAAATTATTCCGCTTCTGTTCTTTGCTTGCTACACACACATCCACTGCATGAAGAAAGTAGCAGAGCAAAAATATCATATTGACAAATGTTGGCATTAATAATGAGGACTTTTATTTATTACACAAGAGCAAAATCACGGACGCCTATAAATTCGTTAACGAACCATCGATATTATATATATGAGAACGTGTATATACATCCCTATAATAATAATAATAATAATAATAATAATAATAATAATAATAATAATAATAATAATAATAATAATAATAATAATAATAAGCCATATCGCTAACTGACCGACTCACTCACTGACATTCTGTTCACCCACTTCGAGATGAGTTTATTTTATTTTATTTTATTTTTTAAAAAAAAAACCCTGAAACCTCCAAAATGGCGAACGCATCTTTAAAGTCTCTGCTTAGTTCTCGTGACAAAAACATTGTTTGCAGTGACCACATAGGCCTTTGTCCGCCGGCGTGGTCTTGTGGTTAGCGTTGCTGACTACAGATCCGTCGGCCCGGGTTCGATTCCCGGTACCTCCTCGGATTTTTCTGAGGTAGGGAGGTCTGGTAGGGGTGCACTCAGCCTCGTGATTCCAAACTGAGGAGCTATTTGATAGAGAAGTAGCGGCTCCGGTCCAGAAAACCACCATTAACGGCCGTGGGTGTCGGCATGCTGACCAAATGCCCCCCAATCCTGCCATCTGCCTACGGGAGATGATGCAGCGGTCGGGTGGTAGGCCAAGTCCTTCCGGGGATGTAGCGCCACGGAGTTTAGTTTTACATAGGCCTTTAGAAGTTGCAATACGCTGGGTTTTATAAACAATTAGACATGCTAGCGATAGAAATCTAACTCACTATACTGACATTAATATTTACTCAATTCTATATGAGCTAGAAACCTGAGATTTGGCAGACTTATACCTTTTAGTTACCTATTAGTTTGTAACCGACGGAAAAATTCCAAAAAGCTCAAATTTTTATTTTTTTACACCGAAAAAATCCTACAGTCTTCCCGCACTTATTTAGCTGTATTATGGCTAAACGATAAAAGGGTATAAGGCAGTCTAAATACATGAACTCTTATCTCCAATGCGGGGTGAGTTCATAAAAAAAGAAAACCTTTCCCGAGAACCTCAGTGGGGGTTTGAGGGCAGAGTATAAATAAATAAATAAATATAAATATATATAATGTCCGAAATCTTGCATTTATAAAATGACTAAGCAATGTGTAGAATGCCAAAAATGAGTAGGTGAAATATGATATATAAATTCCGGGGTGCGCGGGCAAAGAGGGTTAAGTCCACCATCCTAAAAAAATTAAGTATGTCCATAGAGTTATAGATAAAAATGTTCTCTACATTTCTGTTAAGTCCAGTAAGTCATATTCAAAATTGTACGGTAGTTATGGATGTGTGCCTTATGGGTTTATCCATCTCTAAAGCTATGTTGGGCTGGTATAGTGTGTTAAGTCACTCTAATTCTCAGTAACCAGAAAGAGGACTTAACTCTGTTTGCCCGCGCACCCCGGAATTAATCATTTCCTAGACATTCTATTGACTGAGAAAAATAAGTTGGCAAGGTGTAAATTTACAATGTTACCATACTTTTTTTGTCTTTTTATTAATTTAAAAGTATATATTTTGTGTATTCAAGTGTATTTGTAATTTGTATTTTTAGAACAGTTTCTGAAAAATTGTGATACGTAAATAAATGTAAGAGATGTAACGGAAACGTTTGTTTTCACGAGAAATGCAAATGACGTGAAATTATTTCGCAATTCAAGCAATTTATCGGCTACAGAACAAATTTAAATACATTCCCTGCTATCCTGTGAATGCCGCTAGATATTTTAGTCGGTCCACTTTTTGTTCTCTACCTGTACATACCCAAAGATGAAATGAAATAAATAAATAAGTAAAATAATTCATGTTACAAGGAAAACAAAGTTTCAAACCTTAAGTTGAACACATAACGTTTCATAACTTACTTACTTACTTAAACTAATTTAGCTTAGTGATTATTTTCTTTGAATTTTTTTACGACTGCTCTAAAATGTGATTAATCAGATCTAATCTACAACTTTCTTTGAGATCCTTTCCCGAAGAGACAGATTTAATGCACACACTAGAAATTTCACTTTAAATCTTCTCCCTGAATCCACTGAACAAAGGTTATGAGGATGTTGAAAACTTCACTTCATGGCGCTACATTCCATAGGCGGACAGGACTTGCCATCGTCTAATCTTCATCCACTTTTTTATTTCACTAACATGTGGCAGGTCTTAGGGCGATAAGAAGAAGGTTGCTAACCCAATAAATGCTGACTTGGTACCAGTCCTCCGTGAATTTGTTAGAGAAGCAAAATTACAAAAATGCTTCCAGCCATTTGTTCGCTGTTTGGGAAAAATTATTCACCCACAAAAACAAAGATAGAGTGCTACTTTTGATATATCAAAGGTCAACGATCAAAATCGAGACCACGATACTTGTTCCTAGCTTGTTAAAAATGCTATTATTTTGTAGTAAGAAGAGCAGGAAGTAGTCAATTCGTAAACAAGTGAGATTTTTATAGCCAATCTCTTAAAGTAAACATACGTAATTATTACCCTATGAATCCTGGATGAAGTTGACAGATTTTTAGCCAGTGGGCATAAAAAGCGGTCAGGGTCAGAATACACAATTATATTTTCTCAGGATTGCTCCTTTCACGCCCGGTTTCATCAACGGGTGTTAAGATTTAACCTCTAGTTATGCGTTCTAAACTTTTAATTTGACGAGAATTTTGTTTTACCAGCAAAAGTTATTACTAACATCGGGTTAAGCTTGGAGTTAAGTGAACACCTTCCTTCGAATGCGTAACACGAGGCTAGAATCGGTTCCATAAAGCGCTCGTTTTATGTAGAATAATTTAAAACTGCCGCATTTTGATAAGTTAAATGCTGTTTCCAATACGGAACGTCCTAGAAAAAAAACCGCATTTGAAACTTTATCTGAAGAAAAAATATTTCACAAGAGATATAGACTATCGGATGTAGTCGTCAGTAAAGGTGTGGATGAAATTCAGGAGAGATTGGAACTCGTAAGATAAAGAAACAGACCAGTCTCTCCTATACGGTTAAACTGCGGCGTAAGCTTATCCCAATGCAATAAAGTGCACTCAGACAAACAATTTTTCAATCGCTGCTTTCTAGATTGCTACTGTTCCTATTTACTGCGAATTTTAAAATGGTGTTGGTTAAAATTTAAATCCGAAGTTAAGAAACCCGGGTTAGTGTATAATTAATCCTGTCGATGAAACCGGACGTTAGAAGACGATTCGGCCCTTGGCCTATAATATCATCCGAAGAATTACTTGAATTAGAAAATCCCAAGCATATCCGCGATCTTCAGTTTATTACGCAGTAAACTGCTATGCCTACTGCATGCGAGCACACACCGTGTTAATTTTTACGACAAAGTAGTAACTGTGATATAATTATGTCGCCTAATTACATGCATCCCTGCAGGTGAGGTGCTGGGAGTAAATTAGTATTGCTTTATACACAGTTCTCTCTGGCAGCTTGCCATGCTCACATTCGCTACTCTCAACTAACCTCCTTTGAAATCTTAAAACACATCTGGCCTGTATTCATGAAGAAGGTGTTAAATTACTTGCCATGACAGAACTTAATACATTTCTGTATTATACGAAAACTTTAAGCTTTAATTTCGCAGCCTGTCGCATACGACAGGCTCTGGCAACTTCCAGCTTTTGTTTTGAGTGTGATGTTTTAACTAAGAAATTCTAAAGGTCTACTAAATTCTATAACAAAATAACAAAACTTAGCCTAAGTAGACTTAATTAATCGAAATGAAGTAGGTCTAATATATTCTTAGAGTAGGTAAAATTCATTAGCAGTACACAAACAATCTAGTAGTAGATTCTGAAAAAGTATACCCGTAACCTATCCCTATAGCAGGGCATCGTATCTCAGAAACAACATAATTGAAAGTCAGTGTTAATGTGCTTATTTTTTTATTTACATAAATTAAAATACTTATTTTACCATAAATTTTTGTTACTAGATTTATTGAATAGCGTAGGCTACTTCAGAACCTTAATTAAGTACTTCCAATTATCAGTCGATATTGTATGCAGGTCAATATTTAGATTCATATTCCTTGAAACTTTAATACTTAAGAACAATTAAGAATTATTTCTACTTTCTGGTCCAACAGCTATGTTGCTTTTCCTACTTGGAAATTTATTTTAGGACAAGAAATAACGTCATGTATTCATACAGTTTCGCTACAAGGGGGAGTGATAACTCAGGAATCTCTGTTGCTAGTTGCTCAAGATGAGGGGAGATGTTATGTTCCAGGCAAGAAAAGACCAAGTAGGATCCTGTGTGAAATGCGTAAAGCAGTACGAGGATCAGATGATGCAAATTACACGACAGTACATAAATTGTGGAAAATGGAGTCCTCTCTTACAGTAAGTGGCTTTGCTGTGTTCAAGGCTACATGCGAATATTTTAATTTATTATAATTATTAAGCATGGGGGAAATTCTGGGGACTCAAATTCTTACTCCTAGACAAAGACATTAACAGAGGACTAAGATTGGAAGCACTACAGGCCTGCATCATACCGACACTAACATATGGAAGTCAAACCTGGACGCTGACTAAACAACAAGAACTGAAGATACAAAGATGCCAGCGCAGAATGGAGAAAAAAATCTTGGACATTAAACTAGTAGACAAAGTAAGAAACGAAGAACTGAGGCTAAGAAGTGGTATCGAAGAGGCACATAAACAGGCAAGAGAGCTCAAATGGAGGTGGGGAGGACATGTGGCCAGACTACCTACAGACAGATGGGCCTATGCCACCACGATCTGGAACCCAAGAAGAGGGTAAAGAACAAGAGGGAGACCGAGAAGATGGGCTCAGGACTTCATAGAAGCGATAGGACCGCAATGGTCACGAGTAGCAAGGGATAGGAGGGAGTGGAAAATCACAATTTTAGATTTAGAATAAAATGTTGAAATAATTTAGAAACTGAAAGTGAAGTGAAGTGAATTAGGGAAAAAGTACAGGACACTCATTCTAGACTCAAAATGGAACACAAGCTACACACAGTAACTAACAGTTAAAGTAAAAGCTCAAATCCGAGCATGCACACAGGTAATAGCTCACCCCGTGTGTACAAACTGAGCTAACCCTACCGATAGTAGGAGGCCCTTGCCTGTAAAGGATTCAGTGGCTTTTTATAATTCTAATTCTAATTCTAATTGTGCTACTTGCCCCTGTCGCAATTACTTTAGCAGGTGGAAGCTTTAGGGATCGGAAGCAAACATCGATATTGATATGATATGGATATCGATTACTAATATCGATAACAGTATTATATCGGTAAGGAAGATAAGGAAATATCGATATTCGAAAACAACGAAAGTTTTCTAAGATAATAGGTTTGTTCATAGATCACTCAGAAACAGCTAACAAATAGCATAGTTCACGCATGCGTACCGTACATTGACAAATTCGTTGTGCTATGAATGCAAACTGATTATGATTGAGATAGTCTAATGATAAAGAATACCAAGAACTTTCGTATGGATGGGCTTCTTGGCTTGTACTTTATTAACACTATATATTTGAATATTTTACATTCTCTCACATTTTTATTATTCATAGAAAATTAATCAACGAATAAATATAGGACTAGCTTATTCTTACTAATATGAAATTCAATTGAAATTATAAATAAATTTAAGAAAGAATTATGTAATTAAAAAATATCATGTGAAAGTCACATAACTTCCTCTGTCCAAATAAAAGTTAGCAGTATTCACATATCCTTGTACAGAATCGCAAGACACAATTTTACGCTGATTATCCTATAAATACCTCTTCTTTCAATGATGCGACTAAAAGCGCAGTCTATATAACAAACTTAAAAAAAAGAACAAATGACTGCAGACGTTTATTGAACTTTCTGCCGTAAAATATAATTTCCGAAATTTATCGAATATTTCCCTCAAATACATCTTTACTCTATGCATGGCCAACAACACATCTTTCTCACTTCACATTCTTATATAGAATAAGAGGCCGTGAAAGAGCGCGAATTCAGTTGTTCACCACGTAAGACAAACTTTCTACAAACAGTGGGTAAACAGTGGGTGGCTTGTAACTACCCTCAGAGAATTTTCTCGGAAACATGTTTCAAATAAAAGTTTTAGCTCTTAGTATAAGCAACCCATGTGCAAAATTTAAAGAAAATCGTTAGAGCCGTTTTCGAGAAAATCGCGAAAAACGAAAATTTCTTCATGTAAAGTACCCTTAAAAAGAAGGGAAATTTGTCGCCAATCTACGAATCAGATCTTCAGAAGGTACCTTACCCAAATACGAAATTTTGTTTTCATACGATTCTCCGTTTCGGAGCTAGCCTGTTCACAAACTTCCACACGGACAGACAGACAGACACACACACACACACACACACACTGACACACAGACATGTTTCCAAAAATAGTATTTTTGGATTCAGGGGGCCTTGAAACGTGTATATATGCTAAAAACTCAACTTCGAATTTTGGGGTCGAAAACAATACTTCCTCTACCTATAGTACCTATGGTACGGGCAGAGGAAGTAAAAAAATCTGATGTGAAAGTCACATAACTTCCTCTGCCCAAATAAAAGTTAGCAGTATTCACATATCCTTGTACAGAATCGCAAGACACAATTTTACGCTAATTATTCTATAAATACCTCTTCTTTCAATGATGCGACTAAAAGCGCAGTCTATATAACAAACTTTAAAAAAAAAAAACAAATGACTGGAGACGTTTATTGAACTTTCTGCCGTAAAATATAATTTCCGAAATTTATCGAATATTTCCCTCAGATACATCTTTACTCTATGCATGGCCAACAATACATCTTTCTCACTTCACATTCTTATATAAAATAAGAGGCCGTGAAAGAGCGCGAATTCAGTTGTTCATCACGTAAGACAAACTTTCTACAAACAGTGGGTGAACAGTGGGTGGCTTGTAACTACCCTCAGAGAATTTTCTCGAAAAAATGTTTCAAATAAAAGTTTTAGCTCTTAGTATAAGCAACCTATGTGCAAAATTTAAAGAAAATCGTTAGAGCCGTTTTCGAGAAAATCGCGAAAAACGAAAATGTCTTCATGTAAAGTCCCCTTAAAAATAAGAGAAAATAGTCGCCAATCTTATCCTCACATCTTCAGAAGGTACCTGACCCAAATACGAAATTTCGTTTTCATACGATTTTCCGTTTTGGAGCTAGCTTGTTCACAGATATTTTCCACACAGACACACAGACACACAGACACACAGACATGTTTCCAAAAATAGTATTTTTGGATTCAGGGGGCCTTGAAACGTGTATATATGCTAAAAACTCAACTTCGAATTTTGGGGTCGAAAACAATACTTCCTCTACCTATAGTACCTATGGTACGGGCAGAGGAAGTAAAAATACAAATTGTATACCTTACATAAACAGTTTGCTAAAATAAAGGATTTAAGTATATTCTTAAATTAAATTTCTGTTTGTTTGTTATGTTATATGAAAGGGAAATGTCAATGCTACCAAAGTTTTATATGCGCGCTTTCCAACAAATTTTAATGGTTAGGACACCTGTTACAGTTTATAATAGTTACTCGATAATGA
Source organism: Ectobius pallidus (assembly GCA_964059195.1). NCBI lineage: Eukaryota > Metazoa > Arthropoda > Insecta > Blattodea > Ectobiidae > Ectobius > Ectobius pallidus. Next base: position 88,006,015 of record CAXKWD010000007.1, on the reverse strand, counting down.
TGATAATAATTTCATGCTATTAATAAGAAGGGGGTTCTGGGGAAGATATTCCAAAGCACTATTAATATAAATTTAAAAGAAACAAAATCGATATTTCAGTAAAATTAATTGAATCGTGTATATGGGTTGATGTAACTTACTAAATAATCAACAGAGTTAAAATTTTTAGGTCCAACTTCCATATAGAAAAAGGAAGGGGAAAATAAGGCAAAATAGGGGACAAAAAGGTGCTACTAAATACGTTACAGTCACGAATAGGAGGATGTTGATTCCACTGAAATTAAAACACAAGATGAAATATCTAGTAATTTTTTTCAATGTTGCTGGTATTCCTTTAGTACCGCGTTTGCTGTCAGCTTCATTATTCCCATGTTCACTGCAAGCTGATTAGTTCACTAACAGTTACTTAAGTTCCTGAATATTGGAACGAAACAAAGATAATTATAAAATAAATAAGCAATGAACTAAAGTCAAGACCCAATATTTCAAACGATGAAATGCGTTATAGAGGATTATTAAAAAGCTGCAGTAAAATACAAAAAGGTAATACAAACGGGATTATGGGCCCGGTGGAGAAAAAAGAGATAAAGAACTAATAAGGGTAAAGAAAGGGGATAAAATTGGCTCCATTCTCAACTAGAAACTACGTTTCATGCTGTGGTTACTTTCTCAGGTGCTCTGATTTGTCCTACGAAAAAAGGTGCGTCCTTAAAAAACTTAACCCTGGTAAAATTATCATCATCCAAAGAAGTATGCCATAGCCTACATGAATGTGAAGCGTGTAACAGAGTATCGGAAATAGGAAAAAATAATCTCCTTCGTCTCTCCTTCATTAGCCTACCTTTCTTTGATTCTTTAAAACACACTTCCCGCACTGACACCTCAATACACTACAGAAATCAATTTCTAGGGGTAGAAAAAAAGAATCCAGCAAAGTCCAGAATCCAAAAATATATTAATTAAAAGCAATGCACCGTTTACCTGCAAAGGCCCGCAGAGTGAGACAGACCGATACCGTACGGAGGGACAGATACCGTACAGACAGACACCATTCCGAAATCAACTTTTTTCGGCTTCTAAACATCGTCAACTTGTATTATCAGCAGTATCTCGATTTAGATTTCTGTCGCAGATTACAAGTTTGATCAGAACATATTCCCTGTAGTATGTATACGCAAGAAAGTAAATATGAAATCCTATTGTTTTTATTATTATTAATTCTGAAGTTATTATTGCTACCACTAGCATTATGCACGAGCATTCTAGGAGTGGCAGCCGGCAGTTCAAATTGACGGAAACGTGAGTTTCACACCTTGAAATTGTTTACGTGACATAGGTGTGCGACTAACTGAATGTTAAACGTGCCTCTTCTCTCTTCTCTGAATATAATTTTAATGAAATATCAAAAGGTCATGAGCGTGTTTAATTTGCATACCGTAATTATGATCATATAAACAGCTGAACAACCAATATCAGCTTCTAAGATAACGAGAAAAAAAGAATGCTGGATGTTGCTTACTTGCAGATTAAGTTCCTGAAACTGTCGCCATATTCGGCATTCGTTACTGAAAGACTTCTATGTTTCAGGGTATTACCGTATTTACTATATTGGGGGAAAAACACTAGTTCAAAGGGAAAACGATCGACGAATGAAATGTACTGTAATGCTGGAATGCAAGAAACCTTAAAAATGTTCCTATTTTTTTATTTACTACTATTATGACCTAACAGAGATTCTTATCTGATAGAACATAAAAACAATATTAGCCTAAAATGAAAAATAACAATACAATAGACCAAAATTAGGACGGTGAAATATTGGTTGCAACTTATGCTGGGGAGTCAGTATCTAATTAGAGCAATATGTTATCGAGAACAGTTAAGAATAGGAGGAAATACGTGGGCTTCCAAATTAAGAAAGGGATTAGAAACAATGGGATAGGCCTACGTTTGGATGGATGGGCAGGGAAATAGGAGATGTGTATGGAGGAAGGTTAAGAAGGACATTGATAGACAAGAGACAAAGGCGCAATGTATGAATATGGTTTCACTTGAATTACAATCGCGGTTAAAATTGGAGTGGGAGGGAAGGAGCAGTACATAGGAAAAGGATCCAAAGTCAGTAAACTGGGGCTCGCTTGGATTAAACTAGGTGCGTGGCGAATGATTAAGATCCCAGATGGAAATGGAATGAGAATTTGTCCCATATGCAAGGGGGAGGAATTATGGTTTCATATTTTGGCGAATTGTGAAGGTTTGGAAAATTGGAGGGAAAAATATCTACCAGTATTATTTTATTGAGTCAAATAGGGAGCAACGAATACGTTTGGAGTTACTGGCGGACAAAAATGTTGAGGAAAGCATTGGGAAGTTTTTAATGAAGGCGAGACAGCTCAGGTTTGAGAAAGCGGAAAACTGAGGAGCGGGTGTGGAGGGTGAGGAATAGAATTAGTTTGTATTATTTTGTATCCTATATTATTTTTGTTCTATATTTTTTTGTTGTGTTTTGCATAAGCATGTACGGTCCCATGCGGACCCGTGCGATTGTTTGCATTAGAATTTGTAAAAAGCAAAAATGTAATAAACACTTACACTGCACTACACTACAATGAAAAATATAAATTCGTCAATTTCAGACTACACTCTAGACTCCGTGGCGCTACATCTCTGAAGGGACTAGGCCTACCAACCGACCGCTGCGTCATCTACCATAGGGAGATGGCAAGATTTGGGGGCATATGATCAGCATGTCGACACCCACGTCCGTAAATGGTGGTTTCCGTGACCGAAGCCGCTACTTCTCTATGCAGTAGCTCCTCAGTTTGTATCACGAGGCTGAATGCACGCCGTTCCAGACCTCGCTACCTCAGAAAAATCCTAGGAGGTACCAGGGATCGAACCCGGGCCGCGGATCTGTAGCTAGCGACGCAATCCACGAGACCATGTAGGCGGTCAATTTAAAATTAATCATGCTGAAATTTTAACCACACGATAAAGTCACTATCTTATCACTATGCGGAAATTTCCATGACGCTACTTCAAAAAGTAGTGCAATTTTATTGATTCTTTTATATGAAATTTTAATAGTATTAAACATGTCGCAGTAAAATAACAAACATTCTACAGTGACGTTATTACTGGTGCTAAACAAAATAATAAAAATGACTCACATTGAAAATTTTCTTTCCCTTCTTGAATTAAAAGAAACACGCACAATTTATCATCCTTATAATTTTTCTGAATTTTTTTTTTATGAAATTCCATAAAAAAATAACATACAGTAGCTTGAACCTCTGCAGAGAGATGATGGGCAGCCACTCCTATAATGCTCGTGCAAAATTCTAGTGGTAGCAATAATGACTTCATAATTAATAATAATAATAGCCTGCTTAATAATAGCATCATCGATAGAGCATGCATGCCCAATGCTCACGAGGTACACGTTTTAAGTTTGAAAACGAAGAAAATGTTTTTAAAAATTAAAGTATGACATGTTTATATATTTTTAAAATTATAACCGTGCCTGAAAACCATAAATGGGAAACATTCGTATGTGTTTTCGTCTGTAAACAACAGAAATATAAACCAAAATCGACATATTCATTTTTAAACTTGTCGACGTAATTCCACTGTAAGCTTGCATTTACGAAGTCATCAGTACGTTTAGGTCCTATAACTAACTTCTCGTTGTCTCCATAGTTTTTTTTATAGAATTTTGTAAGCATAGTATTTGAGCTACTTCCCGTGCCAAATGGCTTATATAATGTAGTCTATGTGATTTTAATATTCTTGCATTATTTGTAGATTAGGTGAAATGGTACAATTGTGCTAGCCTATAACTAGTTTCTTTAGTGTTCGCATTAACCCATACATTTTCAGAACTATGTTTACCAGATATCAAATTAAAAGCTAAAGTAATATGCTTCGGTCCTTAGTGAAATTTAATTTAATAAACAAAAATTTTTGTTCAACCTATATTTCAGAGTAGTAAGTTAATATAAAAATAGCTATTTATATATATCAAGTACGCAAAATAACGCTTTAGCGGACGATTCTAGTATAGATTCTAGTACAGCGGACGAGGCGTAAGCCAAGACCGAAATACTGGATGAGTCCGATAAAGTCTTTGAGTACGTGCATACAATATTTTTTTGTAAAACCTCTCTAAATTATATGAAATGAAACAAAAATACATTATAATTAATTATAATGAAAGATAGTCAGCCATTTGTAAACGTCATATTCTCACAGTCACCTGAATCTCAGAACAAAATGAACCCTACGTACCAATACGAAATGCTGTATACACGCATACTATATGAGTACGGACTAGTATTTACGAAAAGCTTGTGAAAATATGAATGATAATTCCGAGGAAATTTTACTCCAAGCCAGGAACATTGATTTGGTGATGCTGCTAGCAACTTCAAGGCAGCAGTAGACTACGAGAAGGAATATATTATTGCAATTAAATGCTGGTGAATCCATGGTAAGCAATGTTTCTCTTGTGAACCAAGATGTTAAAAGTTGTTGCCTTATATTTGTTGTTATATGATGAACTAAGTTACCGTTTTTTGCTAAAAAATAATTGTCATGATGATGAAGTAAGCTACCGCGTTTTGCGAAAAACCCTGGTAAAGTTTCTGATTATCATAAAGTAACATGTTGGCTTAAATTTGTTGTTTTATGACCAAATATATGCTTAGATCCATGATAATGTTGGTGTGACTGGTCAATGCCATCTGGATTTTGTTTATAGAATGACACGACGACTTTAGCGTACTAGGCCAATAAAACTGCATTGTGAACGCAGTTTGAATGCAGTTTAATGCAATTTTAGCGGCCTAGGTTTCTAAAATGCAATTTTTCGGCGTGTTAGCAGTCCGCCAAATAGCTGTTTTAGAGAGCATATACTGAAAAATAAATTAAACTCACGGTCGTTGTCATTCGTATCTTTGCCATAGGCCTTTGCAGGATATGTATAGTGGCAGAGGGCTTAGTTAATCAATATGTAACTTATTCTAACTAGTAGCTTAAGGAACTTACTGCTGAATTTATCAATATACTCATTTTCAACCCAATTTTATGAAAATTTTGGCATACGACTACAAAATAGCATACCAAATTACATCTGCAATTATATATGTTTGACAATTTTTAAAATAATGCACAATGCAATAAGCTTAATACAACAAGTTTCTTCATAAGTTCTTGTGTAATAATTTTCCGATTGATTAGTATGAAGTTGGTGGAAATATATATTCAGTAAATGTAGAAATAACACTGAAATTATTAAGTAAATTCATCAGAAAACTCAGTACTATTTTATTTTGATCCAAATACTCTGCATATATTTCATTCCTTGCACTTAATACAAAATGTATAGCGCGTTTAAGATGTTCTGACAAAAAGGATAATTAAATACTGAAAAAAAGGAAAATTACATAAGTTATTGAAATCAGAAATGGTAAAAACCCCAACGCAATCGTAAATAGAAATTTCTATTACAGCGCACATTCCGAATAAAAATAATTAGGGTATGACACCCTAAATTAAAAAAGGGATTAAAATCTCTGAAATAAAACTAAACAATTCTCTTTCTGTCAGAATTCCTCTAAAGTAATAATCTAAATTATTTCCCACAAGTGAAGTGTACTTTCTTACAATAAGTGAGATTATTAGGGCATGGCATTTGATGATTTTGCATCTTTTTTTTATATGAAGGTTAAAAGATAGCTCGAATATATACTGTATAAATGTGTATCTTGAAATAATTGATTAAATAAGGGTAATTTCTTTTTGCATTCTTTGCTTTATTTTTCGTCATTTTCAAGAGACATGTCATTTTTTGGCAATTTTTAGGTAATTTTTGGCATTTTTTTGTCATTTTCGGCATCTTTAGGCTTTTTCGGCATTTTAGGTCATGTTTCGGTGGAGATAAAGAGGATATTTTCCATGTACAAGTCGTTACTTAAGCAACAGACAATAGTTTTTATTTGAGAATCTCCGCCAAGTGTTCGTAGTTAATTCTAATTCAGGTTTGCTGTAAAGGTCATGGCAATTTGTCTTGCAGCAATAAAGAATTATTTTTTCTTTCTTTTTAGCACTTATTTGCTAGTGGCAATTTGATGGGCATGCCAGTTCATTTTTTTTTTTCGCTAAGGATGTTCAAGTAGTATAAATTTACTTACCGGTAGGCCTAGTTCTGTATTAATAAAATAAGTGTTAATTTATATTGTAAATTCATATATAACGCATAGTCCTCCATTAAATTGCCTTTAGCAATTCATTACTTAAAAAACTAAATATAAGTATAATAATGGTAAATTTATTGGTATATTTTTAAATTTTGTGTCATTTTTACACTATTTTAGGTCATAAATGCATTTTTTATTTTGCATGTTTCCACTATTTTAAGGTCATTAAATGCCTTGCCCTAGAGATTACAATATATTAAGATAGATATGACTACTAACAAAGATTCATTACGGATGTATTACGAAAGGCATAACATGTATTAATTTCTGTGTATTGTCAGGTGAAAAATCAGTTTCTGTTCTTAATGAGTAACAATGCTTTAGTTTAAACTAAGTAGAATACGGTGCGGATCTAAATTCCAAATAGGAGCTTTGAAAGGATTGACTGTACGAGAAGAAACTTTATCTTGATTTCTGCAGGAAGCAGAGTTCTTCAAGTCTTTTACGCAAAAAAATATATTCGTGAATTTTAGAATTTATTTACTTACGTAAGAGAAAAGATTTCCTTATCTCAGATGGAGAATGTTATTTCAGAAGAAAGCTGCATGGGGGAGAGTGCTTTATATAAATTTCCTCTCCACGGTAACATTTTGTAACTTTTGGTGAGTAAAATAAGAAACAATTAGATTTCCAGAAACGCCAACTAAATGAATTAGTACTCAGAAAGTAACAAATTTCCGTCAATAATCACTCACAAGGGTAGCGATTCGGCTTCAAGTTGGTAATAAGTGAGAAGCATGTAGCTTTTTCTCCTTCTATCTCTTTTCAGCGAAGATTATAGAACAGGAAGCGGAATAAGTGTGAAAAGGAAAGGAAGGGAAGAGGAAAAGGGAGGCAAAAAGTTGGAGGTGCAGGAACAACAGAAAATGTAATTTGTGTTTCGTCAGTTTCATTACCTCCCACACTTGGCAATAGATTGTGTAATCGAATTTTCTGTCTCCCTCTCAGAATAATCAAGTCCTTCCCTTGTTCAAGCCAACCCAACACACCGACCAACTTTTGGCTCGTACAAATTTTCATCATCTGGGACAGGGGTGTAATAGCACACATTAAGCTCCATCTCGACAATTTACAATAATATTCCAGATATGATTCTTGCTCCAAGTATTGCAACGCTGATATGTACTAATTTAACTTATGTGAAAGCCTGTAAACTGAGATATTAATATTTGTGAATGATGAATTAACGAATTGTTGTTATTACCAATAATAAATTGAAAACATTTTGTTTCAAGCACTCCTAGACCGAAATTTTGTCGCTTTACATCACGGAAAAAAAAAACACTTTTTTGGTTCAATTTTCGTTTTTAATGGGAATGTTTCTGTTTTAAAGGAATTCTATTTTTCAAGTTAAATCTCCAATTTTTGAGAGATTTCCTTATAACGTGGCTGCTTTATTCACTGACATTAATGTTTGCCAATTCCAGATGAGCTAGAAACTTGAAATTTGGCAAGTTTTCTTCCTGCAAATTCCAAATAGTATATCTTTAAAAAAAAAATTACTCCTAAAAACTATCAAAAGGGCGGACGCACTTTAAAGTATCTGCTCAGTAACGTTCTCATGACAACAATATTGTTTGCAGTTTTCATAATATAGGCTTTGGAAGTTGCAGTTTTGAAATAATGTCCTTAAACTGAGCGAAGTGGCTGAGACTTGCATTCGGGAGATCACAGGTTCGAATCCCGTAACTGGCCAATTTGACATAGGTTTTTTTTTTTCATTGGTTTCTCCAGTCTTAAAGGCAAATGCCGAATTGGATATTTAATACCATGAATCATCCTCGCTATTTCATCCTGTATCATATCCATTTCAATTAATATCAGTTGAAATTTTCTCCATAAATTATAGGCCTACCATTAATGTTTTCCCACTTTTAGAGGAGAAAGAAACCTGAGATTTGGCACACTTATACCTTTTAGCTTGTAACCGATGGAAAAATTCTAAAAAGTTCTAATTTTTATTGCCTTACCCCGAAAAGATCCTAAAGTCTTCCCGAGTCTTTCTTATAAAGGGACTTGAATGATATGCTTATTATAAGTTAAAATAAATACATGTGCACATTAATAAAAAATTAATTAGAGCCTATTTAATGAACTTGAGTTACTGAGTAACCTGAGTTACCAGGCATGCCAGTCGTAAGTTATAAGTAAACAGAAGTAGGAAAAATCATACTTATATCAATTCAAAATTTAAAAAATATTATGTGTAATGATTTTCATGTAAATTGTCTTTTGCCACAGCACACAGGTTATTAATTTAACACTTAACTCATTCCTAGTGAATACAATCTTAACTTTATTTTCGTATAGAAATAGCAAGTTATAATCGATGAACCTTGATATATTGTAGTTGCGGCGGAATCGGGGTTTTAATAATTTATCAGTGCTTAGTAATATGCAATACGTGAAATATTGTATGTACTTGCGTCCCTATCCTATTAATGACGATTTATTCCATTACTTGTTTTAATAGAGTGAATAATAGATGCATATTATTAAAGTTAATTTATGACAATTAAATATTCATTTAAGTAATTAATAGGCAAATTCATAAATAATCATTAGACTTATAAAGTTCCAGTTCATCTATACTACAGATAAATGTTTATTGTGAAAATCCAAATAATGGAAGGACTAAAACCCCTTGAGGATGTGTTTCTGCAATGTCTATGTTGTTTTAAAGCGAAATAACAAGAAAATTGTATTCTGTAATGCAAAATAATACGTAAATGACTCAACTTTTGTACCGAAATTTAACTTTTTTTAATCGTTAAATAGGATCCCTACCTTTAAATATTAGTGGAAATAATCTCTACTAATGTCACCATATGCAACAAGGTCAATGAATGGGAATACATCTCAATGTGTTGAATGAATATGGCAAAACGTCATTTAACGTTCGGTAACATTTCTTAGCAAATTTGTAAGTAAGTTTCATTCAATGAACTCTTAAATTTGTATATTATTTGCATTAAGCATACATACAGAGTTATGAGCCACGTTTAGCCAAATAATGGTAGCTTACATAACATAAAATTAATTTCTCAAGTTAACAAACTTAATATTGTTATACACTTGATTACTGTTAAATTAAGTAAATTATTTCGTATATTTTTCTAAATTGTAGTCAGAGTGCGTATTTGTTATGTGCAATTTAATACAGTGTGATTCTATGACGTTTCTTTTTGTAGAATCTTTTTTAATTGTACCGTTTAGTTCTATCATTAAAATAATTACGTAGTTCTTTAATTGTGTTCGGAAGCAAAGTGCTGTTCCGCCACATGCCAATTCACTGTTTACACATGTTTATTTGCATTCCAGTTTGGTAGCTTTTATTTAGATAACAACAACGACCCGCAATAGATAATACATACGTATATAAACCATTTTAGGATCCAAAATGAAAATAACAGATATATATTATTCCTCTTAGGCTTAAATGAATCCGAATAGGCCAATTGACCCAACAGCTCTGTCAGAGAGAATGATAACAAGAGCCCAAATCTGACAAAGAAGAGGAAGAAAAGATGGATCCTGAACAGAAGATTAATATAAATACATGCATAATTATGGAATATAATAAAATAACTTTAAATACTGAACAATTAAAAAGTATGAAACTTTTTGTCCTGTAATAATATTTAGTTAGATATTGGGCTACTAATTTACACCTCATGTTCAGTAACTTCATTAGATAAAAATATTATATCAGATATGATATATTGTCTTTTGTGAGGGAAGAACATACTTATTACATATTTATTCAATGCCGTTTTGAAAATTTTTGTTTAAGCATTAACGCCATTGAAATTAAATTGCAAAGAAGCATGTTTTCCAGTCTCTGGATTATAAATGAACTGATTCATAAAGAAAGGGCTTTAGTCTATTTAGCTAAGTTTTGGGAAATGAAGGAAAACTATCTGGAGTCTTTACTATAGTAAAACATTTAAAATGGTTAACATCAAGTACGCAGGGGTTGCCAAACTTTTAAGAGGGGCATATTAACCATCAGAGATTATTACTTTCGGGCCAAGCCTCTCTAGTTTAAGATAGGAACATCAAACTCACAGACACAATAAATGGCACAGACCAGATTAGTTTTCAAAAACAGTATTTTATTTAACAAAAATCTACACTTACATTTTAATGACTGCTATATTTAAACTTATGTAACAGATGATATTTCATTCAGTCTCATGACAACCTACATTCTTAAAAAATAATAATAAAATAATAATAAAATAATAATAATAATGTAATTCTCCTAAGGTTTTAATTAAAATTTCTATGCTTATCACAATAGACATTGCTTCAAACACATTTTTATTGGAAATAGACTCAAGAGTAGTTATAGCATGAGCTGACTAAACGGCCAAAGTAGTCAGAGACCAAATACTGCTCCTTGCTCTTCACAATGCAATGCACACTCCAGGATACTGAGAGAGGAGATAGCAATATGCATGTTAAAACTAAACAAAACCGTGTGTGTATTGCAATCATATTTTATTTTTAATTTTGCTCATACTAAAGAAAAGTCCTTGTGTATTAGTTTAACATTTTTTCCCGGCAAATGCAAATACTCGCCCTTCTTTAAATAAATCCTGGCCCTGGTAATAACAATTCAAAGCGTTGATAGAATAAATTGAGTCTGACGTGTTTTCAGATTGTATTTAGATACGTGCAGGAAGCGTGTATGTTTGGAACATACGCTCGCTCACGTCAGATGTGTAGGGCGAGCTTACGAGATGAAGAGGGGACAGACACTTCTTAATGGAAACAGCATTTCTGCCATTGTAAGAGCTCCCCAAGAAGACCGGTAATTAAATAATCCCTATAAGGACGATTGCTGAAGAAAGCACGTCCTTATGCCAATGTGTAAAAGGGAACGTAAGAAGAGAAAATTCCAAACTCAATTCAAGGTAATTTAGGAATTTTAAGGTTTGTCTATTTGCAACAACCTTAGTTTCAAGTTCAATACTGTAAAGGAATCACACTCATATTATATGTGCATGCTTATAGTAGAGCTCGATTCCCGATGAGGTCGGAGTTTTTCAATTGGCCTAATCCTTCTGGTGGCACTATGACCATGGGGTCGACTCAGCTTCTAACAGAAATGAGTACCAGGAGCAATCCTTGGGATAAAGGCGTCCGGTGTGTAAGGCTGACAGCCTTACCATCTTCACGTGCCGAATATCCTAAATCTGGGAGCCTCAACCTCCTGGAACCCTCTGGGCCTCCATGGCCTGTATAGGGATCACTTTACCTTTTTACCTTATAGTAGAGCTAAATTCAAGTAGCATTGTATATCTAGACTAGAAACTTAACGGAATTTGCTTTATGATCAAATCCTGCTAGTGGGAATCACTGGGCGACTGGGTGGGTGCAGCACTACTACAAGCAGATGGATGTTGGGATATTGTGATATCTTTGTATCTTTAGAATGATAACACCTTTCTGCCAGATTTATAATATTAATATCAGAATAAATTTATTACAATACATACTGGTACTTACTCGTTTAGTCTTTATTATAAACTAGTTACCAGTCCTTCGTACGGGTAAAGAAAGATTTGGAAGGGTTCTTAGCGTTCCTCACTTATTTATTATTTACAATTGTGTTTGTGTTTGTGGAAGAATCTTCGAGCAACACAATCCAAGGCCAGTAGTCCACTAACTAATGCACTGGACAAGAACTTTACCAAGAACTTGTCAGGCGATATTTGAATCAAAGATGCGCTATTACACTACATCCAACAGCTTTGACCAAAACCAGTTTTTTCTGTATACAAGACTAGAAAGCTTGAGTTTCGAAGGTTAAATCATAAAAAATTCTATACACCGGTAATGGCATTAGTTTATTGGTTTAATATAAATGTCTTTTGTAGAATTATTGGAGAAATATCTAAATGACAAGGAAATTAGGCATAATCGTATTTTCTTTTCATTTGAAGGTTATGTTATGACACGAGTTGCTTGCAATGCCTTTCTATAATAACTTATTTGCTAATATTTATATTTTGTGGCATATCGCTTTCGAAATGTGGCTTCAATAGTGGAAAGACTAATCTAATATCTAAATGACAAGGAAGTCAGGCCGAATCGTTACTTTCTTTAAATTGAAGGTTATGCTAACGATGGCACGAGTTTAGATTAGCTTGCAATGCCTTTTTATAATACATGACAATATTTATATCTTCTGGCATGTCGCTTTCGAAATGTGGCATAAATAGTATAAATGTTCTGCGATGAAAGTACTGTGTTAATGTTTGTGATTTGTAATGCGGTACATGCATTGGGTCTATTCAATATTAAGTAGAAAATTCAGGCTATATGGAAGGCTTGATTTTCGAAGAAGAATCGTAAAAAAGTGTATATATATATATATATTGGCATAAATCTATTAGTTTATAAATGTTTCTGGAGCAGTGACCCCGTATTTCAGAAATATCTAAATGACAACATCAGGATGAATCATATTTTTTATTGAAGGTTATGTGAGACGAGTTTAGCTTGCAGGATCTTTTTTTTTTTTAATATATCCCTATATTACTACTGTAGTATGTAGTACCGGTATGTCATTTTTGAAATGTCGTTTAAATACTGAATAAACATATATAGGCCTACTTAAAGAAAATGTGGTAACAAACCAAAGTAGTATGGTTTTCCCACCTACGTCACAGGTGGCCCAGGTGGCCCGGTAGGGGAAACGGGTCACGTGACAGGTGGCGCTGTAGGGGAAGGTGGGCGTGGCTATGACGTCACGGATTCTGATTGGCTGGATTGGGTCACGTGACAGGTGGCGCTGGAGGGGAGGGCGGCGCGGCTATGACGTCACGGATTACGTCATTGGTGGCCCGGTAGGGGAAGGCGGCGCGGTTATGACGTCATGGAGGGGAGGGAGGCGCGGCTATGACGTCACCACAGGTGGCCCGGTAGGGGAGGGTGGCGCGGTTATGACGTCACAAGTGGGCGTGGCTATAACCACGTGATTCAAAATGGCGTCGGTTCCGGTTCCTATTGCAAATGGCGGCGGTTCCGGTTCCTATTTCAAATGGCGTACGAAGCGCGAAATTTAAAATTTGGGAATTTATAATATAATTGGTTACGTTTCCGGCGCGAAATTCAAAATTTGGTAATTCATAATGAAAATGGCTACGTTTCCGGTTCCTATTTCAAATGGCGGATGGTGGGAAATTTAAAGTTTATATATTGGTAATGTTTTACAATATGGCAGCATCGCATACGTCATCAGAGGAGGATTGGGTCGCTTACGTCAGAGGAGGATTGTTTTATGACGTCACAGCAGATTTTAATCTCTATGTCTTTTTAGCATGGAAGCATTACACTATGATGGTTTCTCACAACGCATAAATACGTCATATTCCTACACATAGGTTTTCTGTAAGATGACTATTTCAGTAAAAAATATCCCTGAGAGCGTTATTTTATTCCTTCGTAAATATGGTAGCTTTCGTCTTAAAACTATATTTTATTTGTAAGATTTTAATCCTAGCCCAAGGGGTTAACTCAGCTTCTGGCTTAGCGGATAGTCGTAAATTTTCCTATCATGATCGATGCATAATCTTACGTGTTGAATTATCTTCAAATCCCCCAGTATAATGTCGGAATAATATTATATCATACTTCATTACTCAAAGGCGTTTTGTAAAGTCAATGTACAGAACTGTGTTAGCATTTTATCATAATCCTCTACATCATCAGTTTTATTCCCACGTTTTGTCACGTACACCAGAACACCTGGCCGGAAGTTCATCTTACATTACAACTGAATCATGAATTCTTTATGTATGACGTCATCACTCGGACTTGTTCAAACTTGTTTCAAGGTCTTACACGGCACGTGCAGGACAGGTTCAAGGCTAGTCGTAAGTGAGAAGCATAACGCGCAGGATGGCTCTGTATCATGGAACGATGCTTGATATGCATATACAATCTGATCGACGTAAAACTTTTAAAGATTGGCCATTGACGTTTATTGACTTGGACAAAATGAGCGAAGCTGGATTCTACTATATTGGATACAAGGATGTAGTCGAGTGCGCGTACTGTCATACGCAGATAGGACAATGGGAAAAAACGGACGATCCAGCAAATGAACATAGAAGATGGGCCCCCTTCTGCAGGTTTATAAGTAAAACTAAAGGTGAGGTACTCATCGATATGGGACGAGATGTTTGTGGCACAGGTGAAATGATGCATGTTCCTGACGAGCATGATTGTGTACAGCAAGAGTGAGGGGAAGGTGGACAGTATATAATACTTAGTTGTGTGTATGCATAGTTTAGTGATCGTCAAACCTCCGAGATGTCAACAACGAAGCGTGGTCGTAAAAGTGCACCTAAATCTACTACAGCTGCTGCTGCTGATATAATGGATATTACAACGCAAGACCTGTGGGATGCGCTGCAGTCCCCTACCATACATCCATCACAAGCGGATTTACCAAATACACAAAAAACCAAGAATAAGAAGACACCTATAGTATCCACTCTAGAGCGGTATTCAGTTGTAAACATCCCTGATGTGAATTGTACCAAGCCATTGGGCGAGCTGCAAATTGGACTTGCTTATCCGGTAAAGGAAGCTCGTTCCGTGTATACAAGGTATGGAAGGAGAATCGTTATAGACTTAATGATTGGATGCAGTGTTTTTCTACCACCAAGGTTCGGGAAGTTAAGTGAAGATCAGCTTCAACAGATGAACGAGGAGAAACTTTCATTGGTGTACTATGGTAAGGAGCCGAAGTCAGATGGATACTACTACCACGTTCTCAACTTTGTGTAATATGGGAAACTTTTTGAGATTTTAGACTCAGTGTGAAGTGTGTGTAACAGACTAAAAGTGATTATACAACACGACAACCGACACCCTACATTCATCGATTTCTCTAGAAAGGTATGTGTTAATAACATGAATCATTTCCCATTCTTATCCATCATAAGCTAAATTCTTATGTGCTTTTTATTTTTCTGTGTTTCAGAAGTTGGAGACTCTCAAGATCATGAGTGATATTCATTTTAGAAATAGGAGACTTTTCAAGTGAAATTCATCTTGTAAATATTCAATAAAACCAAAGTGATAAAAAATGTATTCTTTTGTAAGTTATTTCATAGCTGGATTTTCTCATGTTTGACAAAGTCCAGTTTTCCCTAACATCTCCTATTCCTAATTCCTAGGATGAGGGGGCTGTGAAATAAAGAACACAACTCAGGATTATAGAATTTTATTCACTTTATTACAATCTTACTGGGATTTCATCCACAGCGTAAGCATAATAACATTTCGCAATGCACATTTCATATTAGAGTCATTATGAAAAAGACATTTGGTTTCACAGTCTCTTAATTTGTCAAGCTTTGGAACACCAATATCATCCATGTTTATAACAGGTCTCTGCAACAGTTTTTCAAAAAACCGAACCTTTTCCAGTCCTTTACAATGAAGAACATCCACTGGTTTTAAAACACTTTCAAGAACAGGCTTCAAGTCGTCGTAGGGTAAGTATCCACTCTGCCACGGAATTCCATGGATGTTGGATTCGATGTACCGCTGCGACTTTGTATCTGGGTAATTGTTTTTAGGTGGTTGGAGAACAAAATGTGCAAATCTATCATCCACCGAAGACACTGCAACCTCTTTAGCTATAAATTGTTTGCACCTTGACTGATATCCTTGACAGTCGATTATAATCATGTTGTTACACGACATTGGTAACGATGTTGGTTAATGCAGTATACTCTACACTTCGATCGTGTAGAATTAAGCAATAAGCCTTTGTGTTTGCTGGTATATTGTTTGCTGCAGAAATTTCAATCCTGGTGGTACAAGCCCCCGATTTCAGATCTTCGTTCTGCTTGGTGCAATCGATGACATAGACTGGTGTATTTGTGATAAAATCGCTTCTTTTAAGGAGAGGATTGGATGGTTTTTGATAGTATGACTCTTGAAATCTAGCATACATTTCATAAAGGATTCCATACGAACCATTTGTACTGTCTACCATGAAAGAGTGATAGGGGTACTTT
This sequence comes from Ectobius pallidus, assembly GCA_964059195.1. NCBI lineage: Eukaryota > Metazoa > Arthropoda > Insecta > Blattodea > Ectobiidae > Ectobius > Ectobius pallidus. Next base: position 87,989,712 of record CAXKWD010000007.1, on the reverse strand, counting down.
GTATCGTTCAAGTATACAGATACGTTCTGGATATCACCTAAATCAAACTTTGAGCAGTCGGCTTCCTTTTTATTCCTAGCAGTTTGAAATCCTATGATAACCATCCTAGGTTTCTGCAACTGAGGAGATGTCGTAACGTTCCATGAAATGTTGGTTGCTTGAGGTAATGATGGATGCTCATACAATTGCCAGCTTCTGAAATCTATTGTCAGCGAGCGATCAGATCCCAACATATTCAGTAGTTTTATTCTTTCGACATCGGAGACCTTAATGATAGGCACCATCCACTCGATATCCGTGATGGTAATTTTACTAACTTCTCCTTTGGTGACATTGATCGTGTTTTTCGATCTCATGAGAACAAGTTCCATCTTACAATTGACGAATATTTTATCATAATCTTCAGCGATTCCAAGGATGTGGCTTAGAGGAATGCATACATTAAACTTTTTGTTTTTTATTATAGTCTCCACATTATCGTCGGAGGGGTGAATCCACCCAGCGTTTTCCAATCTTTCACTATCCAGAACGGTGTAAGAACAAATTGCTTTCAATAAGCTTGTAATTCCAGGGTTTCTGCTACGATCGACTGTTTCTCCATGAAGATTTAATTTTATTTCATCGAACAGGTAGAGGAAACCATTATTTACAACCTTTCCCTTATATTCAGCATCCTTATCGTCGGTTATATTTCCAGAAACCATAATAAAACTCCTGCTTACTAATGCATACGAGTTTTCAGCCTGAATAGGAATCCGTATTTCATCGTTTTCACCAAGAGCCGAGTTGTTATACGGTTTGAATCCATGATATTGAAAATTTTCTATGGCATCTTCAAATATAGCCTTGGAGTGTACAGCGAGGATATCCATATTATAACACTTTGTATCCTAGAGACTTGAGATACTTCTTATTCACACGTGTTACCTTCACGACGTTACGACTTGGAGTGTGGCCTTTTTCACAGTGTGTAGGATTATAAACTTTTTTAATCTTAACGGTGTCAAGACTTATTTTTTGAGATTGCTCCGTGGTGGGAACGTATTTGTTAAAATTAAGACCCATTTTTCCTTATTACAATTTTCACAGATACATGCTCTCCTCTAAAGTCGATAAGACGTCCTTTCTGGTCCACAAGAGAGATTGTAATGTCAGATATTTTTTGTATGTTGATTAAAGGTAAGAAAATCAAATATGATGGAACTTCAGTGATCTTGTATCCAGGAGGCACCGTGGGGAAAAATTCATGAATGGTATGAGTCGGCTGTCCATTCAGAAATGATCCGCTTGCGAGATTACACTCCACTCTTATAACGTTAACACCGTTTATATCTGGAGGTCTCTTGGAAACGGTGGCGGTCCTTTTAGGAATTCTATCGGACTTTTCAAATCCCAGTAAATTTGCAACAGAGTTTGGAACGTTGAAAGAAACTTCGAGGAAAGAGTAGATTGTTGTTAGCAACGTGTTGGTGTTGGTAATAACTCTAAATATTTCACTAAGGTCTCTAGTAGAATTTGTCATAGCTTTTATTTCGTACGCTATATAATCAGAAATATCTTCAATCTCGTACGTTCCAGTTGGAATGCTGATGACATGTTCCTTACCTCCTTCATCGATCACTATCATCGAATTGTTGTTTTCAGACACATTAGGTATAGAATTGTATGAGTCAAACCGCAGCAAAGCAATCTCGTAGTCTGCTCCATCTTTCAGCTCAATAGGTGGATGAATCGTGTTGGAGATTTCGGACGTGGATCCGCTTAGAGTGAACGTAGGCATCGTTTTAACACTTGTATGTCTGAGGTGAAGGCTTTTATAGTAAAAATGCTAGACACAAATGTCCACAAATCAAAGTGTTGTATTTCTGATAACGTGTAACGTTGTAAAGTAGTTTTGTATGTGGTCCAACGTAATTTACTATTTCCATAGGAGGTGGTAAGTCACCATAGCTGTCGAAATAGAAAGCATTCTTGTTACATATTTTTAAGGCTACCCAGTGCGTACCAGGACCTTTGGTATCATCAAGGTTTATAATGATTCGCTCCTGCTTATATGGCTTGGATGGTAAGTTGTTCCTCATGTACACGCCTCTAAAATGTGGAATATCTAGTTTTTTAGCGTATCGTTCCAAGTCGTAGTTAGTTAGGGCTTTTTTTTTTAAACGAAGTCCTTTACCGCTCGCATAAGGTTTTAGATACATTCCTTTTCCTTGCATCACGATACCAGATCCTTTTTTCCCTAAGGCTATGCTCTCCATCATATGGTTATGACGAATGTTTTCTAGCAACTGTTTCTTATTGGACTTTGCAGAATTTACAGCTTTAGCGATATGTGCTCCTGCACCACCGAGAGCCCCGAGTGCAGATAAACCTGCGAATATAGGTAGCAGAGGTAGTATACCACCAATTTTCTTTGGCGATTTCAACACTCTCTTCTTTTTCTTGTTCTTTTTATTCGATAGTAACTTTCTATATGCCGCCTTTAGATTTTTAATGGTATCCATTCCAGCACCCATCTTCGCTTTTCCTTTCATAATTTTAGAAACGGTGTAAGCTGCAACACGTTCCCCAAGACTTGCGTCGGCAGCCTTTGCACGATTGGAGGCTTGTTGTGCCAATTTCAAGTCTGCTTTATGCCGATCGCTTATATCTGAGCTCTGTGCGTAACTTATATCGTGCTCCTTACAGGCTTCGTCTAGAGGATTGATTCCCTTATCACCTCTTTTCAGTCGTTTTTCCAATTTAGTTCCAGGTCCACAAAAGCGATACCCAGGTATGTGTAATTCCACAGGTAATTTATCAATCAGAGTGTTTATTAATTTACCTCCACGAGCGCTGTGTCGACGTCTGCTTCGTTCTACTCGTGGCGCCATACTGATTACAATATCCTCATGTTATAACTTTTTATATAAAAACATTCGCATCATTGTAAAAAATCTCATTTACAGTCATGAAGGTTGAGAAGCAAAACGTGTCTCTGGAGATCCTCCCAATGGATAGCTTATATCGAGAAGAAGACGAATGCAAGCATAGCATACTATTTCCCAGCAGCACTAGGTGTATTATATGTGGGCCTAGTAATTCCGGAAAGACCAACGTGCTTATAAATATTCTTCTCCATCCTAACGGGATAAAGTTTTCAAATATTTACATATTTTCAAGATCTCTGTTTCAACCAAAGTACAAAATGCTTGAAGAAATTTTAGCAAACGTTCCAGAAATTGGTTACTTCAAGTTTGAAAGCAGCGACCAAACCATGCCTGAGCCAACAGAAGTCAAAGAGAATTCAGTGGTGATTTTCGACGATGTGATGTGCGATCCGCAAGGACCTATTAGAAATTACTTTAGCATGGGACGACATAAATCTTTAGATATGTTTTATCTTGCACAATCGTATGCGAGAATACCTAAACATCTGATAAGAGACAATTGTAACTTGGTGATCGTATTTAACCAGGACGCGTTAAATTTAAGACATTTATACAACGACTACGTAAATGCAGACATGACGTTCGATAAATTTCAACAGTTATGTCGCGAATGTTGGTCATCTCAAAAGTATGGATTCTTAACAATTTGTAAAGAAAACGCTCGTGAACATGGGAGATACAGGCGTGGCATAGACGAATATATTGTTATGTAAACCCTAAATATGTATCAGTCGAAATGAATCCTTCGTTGAGCAAGGAACAGATACGAGTGAAACAAGACATTGCCAATCATGTTAAATCTATACGGAATAAATATTTAGCGCTAAAAAAATCCAATCTTCAGACCAAACAAGAAATTGGCGAAATTATAAACCCGATAACGAAACCCTTGGAAGAGCTCGTGAACATCGGTAAACATGAATCTGAAGAGTCGGAGATGGAATACGAAACGTTTCAGTCCTCTAAACAATCTCCTCATAAACATTATAAATCTATGCTACAAAGAGTTTATGGGCCAGTGATTACACCTTACATTCAAAAACTCATTTCACATAAGCCGAGAAATATCGATCCAATCTACGGATTGAGAATGGATACTGACAGACAATCATTCTACATTGGATCAACACCTGTGACCATTAGAAACGATCGCCTCGTTATCGGCAAGAAGACATATATTGGACGCCCTGGGTTGTATGAATTGCTTATGAAAAATATTCCTGACAAAAAATTGTACAACGATCGTGATTTAGATGTGTATAAGGAGATTTTGAAAAAAACTAACGCGCACAAAATAAATTATGACGAAAGTGGAAACATTCGTAGAATCAATACTCACAAATATCTACATGTCATCAAGAAATTATTTTCTGATGAAGAATCATCCGACGAGGGATCGCCACATCGTGTATTAGGTAGCGGTATGATGAAAGAAGTACATCCAAATCGTAAAATTGAATATAAATACTGGGACGATCCGAATGAGCTCATTGGTCGACTTAGGCTTCTTGTGTCCTCGTCTGCGGCAGGGAATAATTCTCATCACAACGAAATAGAAGAAATCTTATCTGAGTTGAAGGAGAGAAAAATCATAGCATGAAAAAGCGGGAAATCGCGTACGAACTTCATGCACCAGCTAGAATAAATTATCAAAGACGTCATGTTATAATGAAAGGACTAAACGATTTGTGGCAAAGCGACTTGATTGAAATGATTCCATATCATAGAGAAAACAGAGGTTTTAAATATATTTTGGTTTGTATAAACGCATATTCCAAGTTTGCTTATGCGAGACCGTTGAAAAGTAAAAGCGGAAAAGATGTTACCGCAGCCATGCAAGATATACTTGAATCTGTTAATATTCCACCTAAAAATTTACAGACCGACATGGGAAAGGAATATTATAACGTTAATTTTAAAGGGTTAATGAAACAATATGGCATCAATCATTATTCTACATACTCTAATGTTAAGGCGTGCATTGCTGAACGCTTCATCAGAACTTTGAAAACTAACATGTATCTCGAATTTTCGGCAAGAGGCAGTTACAGATGGGTGGACATGTTGCAAGAACTCATTAGACATTACAACGATAGGTATCACTCTACCATTAAAATGAAACCTAACCAAGTAAAGGACGATAGTCTACTTAAAACAGTGTATCACTACAATGAATGCTATACGAAACCAAAGTTTGCTAAAGGTGACTATGTAAGAGTTTCAAAACATAGGAAATTATTTAATAAAGGATACTTACCATCGTGGACTACGGAGATTTTCAAGATACAGAAGATCCAATCGACATTTCCTCCCACGTATCTGCTTCAGGATTTGGAGGGTGGGAGTATTGAAGGTGCTTTTTATGCTGAAGAACTCCAGAAAACTAAGTTTCCAGACTGTTATTTAATTGAAAAAGTGTTAAAGAACAAAGGACAGAAGGTGTTTGTAAAGTGGTTAGGGTTCCCTAGCTCAAAAAATTCATGGGTTAATATTAAGGATGTTGTATGTGATTAGGGAAAATAAAAGATAGATTCATTTTTATAACTTTTTTCTTTTATTTATATCCCACATGAACCCAAAGTTATCTTACTTTATTGTATCATACCTATTCTTCTTCATCATAAATCATATTGTTTGAATCATAAATGTACATTTTTTTACACAAACCATACACAATTTTTTACACATTTCATACACATAAATATAAATTTTTTACACAAACCATACACATTTTTTTACACATTTCATACACATAAATATAAATTTTTTACACAAATATACAATTTTTACACATTTCTTACATTTTTTACAGTTTAAGTTTCTTAGTAGGAGGTTCCTCCTCACACTCCTCATCAATGATTTGGTAGTGTCCGTGAGCGATAGTATCTATACCGTTAGGTAAAATGTACCTTTTGTCATCATTACCGCTCAAGGTGAGTTTATTCATACTGATGGAGTACACATCATGTTTGTATGATCTAATCGACCTGTTGATGGAAAAAGTCGAATGACCCACCTTGAGACAGTTGACATAATCTTCATATTTTACATCTTTCTCAATAACATTCTTCTTAATACCTTTCAATTTCTTTATGGTTTTGTCATTAAACTTTATAGCATACATTTTCGCTCGCAGACCTACAAAACCGTTAATACAATGACCAGCACCTTCATCTTTAAACTTTCCAACCACCCCTTTGTTTTGGGAGGAATACAAAACATGATTAGAAGGGTAGACACTGGTATCCAGCTCATCTTTAATATTCATCAAATCACGGAAGAGATTATCGGAATCAATTTTGTAAATTAGGCTGTCTGTGTCCATGTAACACAATTTCAAACCTTCTTTATACAATTTTTTCATCGTGTCATAATGAAAGTCGTACATTCTAGTTTTAGAAATATCTAAAATAGACATGCCGACGTAGATAGCTTTGTCAAACACCAAGCTAGTTTTAGCAAGGTGGACTCCCACCAAGTTCTCATTATAAATTGTTCTATCCAAAAAGTTAGGTTTAGCTACCAGTTTCCTCATTAAATTTTCATCCGAAACAAGCCTAAAGTTCATTCTTTTCCTAACATTCTCCATAGTCTTGCCGAAAACTGAATTTACCATCAACTTGAAGAAATCTTTTTCAAATTCATTACTGGCAGCTTTTCTCTTGGTGGCATTAAAATCAATGTAAGGCTTCATCCAATTTGACTGTTCAAAGCTAATGACTCTATGGATTTTCGATAATCTCAATCCATGCTGCACGGCTTGTTTAAGTACCGTGTGATGAACGACATATTTTTCTTTTGGCTCCAAAGTGGTTAATAATTTTTTGTTTTTACTACCTGGAGGAATTTTCATCTCCGCACAGAACGGTAAATCAGAATGTGATTCATGTAGATGTTCTGGATATTCAATGTCTACTTCTAATATGTAGCCGGTGTTGGAATTGACCGGTATGGACATGATATCAAACGACTCGATTTCATCTTTATCGAGCCAGCGAAACTCACCTGATGGCAATGCCTGAGACATCGCATACCCATAAAGATTATTAGCATCAACATAATAGAGGTAAGATTTTTTTTCAGACTCGTCATATTCCTGACACATTTCATTGTTTGCTGTAACGTGTCGGGTGATGCATTGACAAATTCCACCTCTTATCCCTCGCTCAATCATTTGTATCATATCCATATCAGTGAGTAAGGGTAATTTAACTTTTGTGAACTTCAACATTGCTGAGTAAGCAAAGCCTGGAACTGTGGAATAGAACAAACAATCCATTCCGTACGTCTCAAAACACATCTCTCTAAAGTTTTCAAAAATATCTGTTAGAATCAAAACATCAGATTTCAAATATAGGTCCGAATATTCGCCCAAAGAGCTCAATGAAAATGAATTCCACACATTGGTGGTATGAAGGTAATCTTCATCTGAAATATGATTGTTATTAAGCTTATTATAAAATGCTTCTTTAGGCGGCAGTTTTTTCTCATTTAGAACTTCGTGTGATGATACATAGTCATAGGGGAACACTCCCTTTCGACATACCAAATCGGCCTGTTCACCAAACGAATTTCTTGTTTCTATAAATTTATCTTTAGGTAGATTGTTTGCCAGCTTTTCCAGACTGCTTGCCATGAACCGAAACGAATCTATAAATCTTAACTCCATACCTCCCCTCCTCAAATAGGGGGAGGGAATAAATTTGGAAAATGTGACATACTTTTCTTGACTATTACATATGACGTTGATTCGGTTTTCATCGAATCCTAGTTCTTTCACAATAAAATGGGCATCATAGTTGGACATGTTATGTAGAACAACAGGGACAAATCTCTGATTTCTATAATTCAGATTGCAATTCCTGTGAGCGGCCCCTCTGAAACGACCGCTAACATGGCAATGGTCCCTAACTTTGAAGTTCACATCGGTGAAGTTACCCTGCTTACAAATGTGACAAATGGTACTGCTCATATACACTTTGTTTTCCTCGCTGGTTAGAGGGATCATAGGTTTGTTTACGCTGTTTAAAACTCGATCGATGACTTTGACATCGTCAACAAGCGAGCGCATAAACTCCCCGCTGCAATCTTTCCCTCTAAACAGCCGTAACTGGGAAAACGTACCCTCTGCATCTTTAATGAAATAGCAAAAACTGTACGGAGTGTGTTTCTGGTAAGGTGTAGTCCAGCTTTTCTGCGGATCTCCTGAACATCCTGAAATCGGCTCCAATAGGCATTCAAAATCAGCATAAATTACAAATCTAATTTTTTGCGAATATTCAGGCTTATTGAAGCAAACTTCAGGGTTCTTTGGAATTTCGCATCTGACAGGTGTGAAAGAATTACACAGAGCCAGATGGTTATCCAATCTCTCATCCGCAGACTTGTCAGCATACGCTTGGAAATGTGTAAAACACCGTTTGCAAACTCTGATTTTATGTTTGTCGGACATTATGAATGGTCTTACAAAAGCGTCAAAATCTGAAATTACTATGTAATGAGAATTTTGTTCGTTACACACATACAATAGATCTCTGTGATCATCTAGCTCATTCTCTACAATTTTTATAGGAAACACGAAATGAGAAATATTTTCCCCATCCCGCTTTTCCTCGAGGCCGAAAACATTGATGGAAATATTGTTTAATTTTGAAAACTTTTCAATATCATGAAGTGAAACGGGGAATTTCACACAGTTCCAGTTGTACTTATTACCCAATTCGGGTCTTTCAAGGTAGCTGGTCCACAATTCCTTACCAGATTCTACAAATTTAGATAAGATACAATATTTAAAACAAAATTCATCCTCATTATTAATATTGATGAGAGAATGTAGGTGGCGGAATTTTTCAGGCAGAACCATATGGCCACGCCCTATAAATGGGACATGTTCATTGATTCGTACCTCAACTTTGTGTAGTTTTTTATAAAACCACCCAGAGCCCCGCATGCTACATTCCTCAAGCTCCTTCTTCAATTTAGCAATGTGGTTAGTTACTATTTCACTAATGATCGAGGTTCTGTATAGAATTTCATTTTTAGTTTTGAAGTTATATAATGATGCCTGACCATCTAAATTTTCAAAGTTACACTCAACGAATAAGTTAAATTTTATTGATGTAAATTTCTTTAGTGACTCTGAAAGGAGGTTCTCGATTTTGTTCTGATACGACGACAGGATAGACTCCATATCGCCAACAGGAAAATCTAATGCGGCATAAGTAGCAATTCTTGATTTGAATGCAGATTGTAGCATGAAAAACTCACTTGTTTCTGCAGATGTTGTGGCTGCTCCCAGTGGTCCAGCGCCGCGATCCATTCCATATTGATTCTGTAATAACGAAAAAAAACATCAACATTAGCAATCGGGACTTGTGTAAGCGAATGGCATAATAAAAGACTAAGACATTTCATTGTATCGGGACTTTTGTAAGCGAATGGTATAATAAAAGACTAAGACATTTCACTGTACATACCTGTGGAATATCACGCGTATGCATGATGACACTAGGTCGTAACTGGTGGATGGACTCTGGATTCTGTAACAATAGAAAAATAAAAATGAGTTTTATGATAAAAGAAATAAAGTTTTATGTTTTGTTTTAACAATTCTGTACTAATATAAAAAAGCATATTAAGTTTTATGATAAAAGAAATAAGTTTGATGGCATGAACAATAAAAAATAAAATATTAAGATTTATGATAAAAGAAATAAGTTTGTTGTCTTGCATAATAATAATAAAATAGTAAGATTTATGGTAAAAGAAATAAAGTTTTATGACTTGTTTTTAACTATTCTATACCAATATAAAAAAAATAATACTAAGTTTTATCATAAAAGAAATAAGATTGATGGCTTGTACAATAATCATAATAATAACATACCTGTAAATGTTGACCTGAATGCATAGGATGGCTGGTGGTTGGCTGGACGGATGATGTCCGCATGGTATCCACACTCATTGGACTTATATTCTACAACAATAGAAAAATAAAATATTAAGATTGATGATAAAAGAAATAAGTTTGTTGTCTTGCATAATAATAATAAAATAGTAAGATTTATGGTAAAAGAAATAAAGTTTTATGACTTGTTTTTAACTATTCTATACCAATATAAAAAAATAATACTAAGTTTTATCATAAAAGAAATAAGATTGATGGCTTGTACAATAATAATAATAATAATAATAATAACATACCTGTGGACGTATACTGGAAGGCCCAGGTTGATATAAGTCACCATTTGGATGGGTGGAAGTCTGTTGCATGTTGGCTACACTCACTGGTCTTGCATTCTATAACAACAGAAAAAAATAGTATTAAGATTTATGATAAAAGAAATAAAGTTTTATGACTTGTTTTTAACTATTCTATACCAATATAAAAAAATAATACTAAGTTTTATCATAAAAGAAATAAGATTGATGTCATGGTTTTATCAGTTCTATACCAATAAAAAAAAAAAAAAAAAAAAAAAAAAAAAAGATTGAGTTTTATGTCTTGTACTGTGATAGAAAAAATAAAGTTTAATGTCTTGTTTTTAACTATTCTATACCAATATAAAACACAGATTGAGTTTTACGATAAAAGAAATAAGTTGGATGGCTTGCACAATAATAATAATAATAATAACATACCTGTAAATGATGAGATGAATGCCCTGCTTCCTCTCCCAGTATCGGTGGATGGGTTGTTACCGCTCCTCCGGCTCCGCTATGTGATGGCAGATGGAAGCGACCAGTGTTGGTGTAGATCCCGATATGCCTAGGTTCCACCTTCCTGGATGGGTGGTGAACATTCTGGATGTGGTCAGCTAAGTATCTTCCCGTTTTGAACGTTGTCTTGCAAATGTCACACACGACATTAACGTTGGAGTGATTTTCACGAACGTGTCTTTTCAAAACATCACTTCGCGTAAAAGATGCGCCGCAGGTTTCACATATGTATTCAGATTTTTTATGTTTCTGATTAATATGTCTGTTCAGATCCTTCTTATGTCTAAATTTCGCATCACACTCTGAACACTGAACAAACTTGGCGCTTTCCATTTTTCCGAAGAGATCTGAAGCTGATAACGGATGAATGAGAAGTGAGCCTGAAGCATGACGTCATCGCCTTATATATGATGTTTTGAGCTAGCCTCGCGGATGATGACGTAATGACTTATACTAGCCTCGCAACAGGACAAATATATTTTACACCAATGACATGATTGGAGTTTAAAAAAAATGCTGACTAGCCTCACGACTTGGTAAATATATGATAAAGCTTACATCAGCAGTAATTAGATATTTCGCGTTTCCTGCTTGTGAAAATACCTGTTCATGATTTCCCACATTAAATCGATGTCGTATGCGAAAAATATTCATTTCTGGTGACATCAACAGATATCCGATATTTAATTCTGGTACGGAAATAAAATATTAATTTTCATATAATAAATGCTGACAATTGTGATATGATATACTCTGTATCAAACTACATTAATAATATAAGGTTCCAGCGGAGATGAATCACTGGGAGAAATATACGTTAAAGCGTTATTTGATATTTATTTCTTATCAGCGCTTTTCTGAAACAGTATATTCAATTTCCCGCAATGTGAGAAAAGCTGAATATGCCTTTACTGACTTTGAATCGAACTCAGAACCACTCAGCGATGGAATATTACAAAATAAGTTTTTAATATATCGCAATAAAAATACTGTTGACTAATACTACATAAGACATGTGCTATGAATAGGATTTAATATTTAAAAGTTCAGTCATACATCATTTTTTAAAATTTAAAGGTATTGCAGTGTTACGCTAGACATTTAAAGAGATAATTCGTAATGAATGAAGTTGTAAGTTAGCGAGCGATAAGAGAAGCATCTTGTTGTATAGCGTTATATGAGTGTTGCAGATAACGAGATACACATGCATCAATTCTGTCACGTACATTGAAACAGTGTGCTAACACAGTTCTATACATTGACTTTACAAGACGCCTTTGAGTAATGAAGTATGATATAATATTATTCCGACATTATACTGGGGGATTTGAAGATAATTCAACACGTAAGATTATGCATCGATCATGATAGGAAAATTTACGACTATCCGCTAAGCCAGAAGCTGAGTTAACCCCTTGGGCTAGGATTAAAATCTTACAAATAAAATATAGTTTTAAGACGAAAGCTACCATATTTACGAAGGAATAAAATAACGCTCTCAGGGATATTTTTTACTGAAATAGTCATCTTACAGAAAACCTATGTGTAGGAATATGACGTATTTATGCGTTGTGAGAAACCATCATAGTGTAATGCTTCCATGCTAAAAAGACATAGAGATTAAAATCTGCTGTGACGTCATAAAACAATCCTCCTCTGACGTAAGCGACCCAATCCTCCTCTGATGACGTATGCGATGCTGCCATATTGTAAAACATTACCAATATATAAACTTTAAATTTCCCACCATCCGCCATTTGAAATAGGAACCGGAAACGTAGCCATTTTCATTATGAATTACCAAATTTTGAATTTCGCGCCGGAAACGTAACCAATTATATTATAAATTCCCAAATTTTAAATTTCGCGCTTCGTACGCCCCGGAACCGGAACCGCCGCCATTTGCAATAGGAACCGGAACCGACGCCATTTTGAATCACGTGGTTATAGCCACGCCCACTTGTGACGTCATAACCGCGCCACCCTCCCCTACCGGGCCACCTGTGGTGACGTCATAGCCGCGCCTCCCTCCCCTCCATGACGTCATAACCGCGCCGCCTTCCCCTACCGGGCCACCAATGACGTAATCCGTGACGTCATAGCCGCGCCGCCCTCCCCTCCAGCGCCACCTGTCACGTGACCCAATCCAGCCAATCAGAATCCGTGACGTCATAGCCACGCCCACCTTCCCCTACAGCGCCACCTGTCACGTGACCCGTTTCCCCTACCGGGCCACCTGGGCCACCTGTGACGTAGGTGGGAAAACCATACTACTAACCAACTATTTTGGCCTCGTTTGCTTCTCAAAACAGTCGACGTTTAACAGCCATTTTGAACTCCTATGCTATGAACGCCGGGAAATCTTTGATCCAATGTAACGACATGCAGAAAGTCTTCAAAAGATTATCCAAATACGGATTCCTTGAAGCAACGGGCGGCCATATTCTTTTTTCTAGACTATTTGACCAAATAACTTCGATGGTGGAATACCGGCCTAAAGAATGGACTTGTATACAATATTTAAAACTTTCCTCTCCGAAGTGTAAATATACAAATTGTTCTTTCGGATCGCTGAGGAACATATAGTCATTGGTAGGCAATCGTTCTCCTAGTCAGTATTCGTTGAAGATCCACTAGGAATGACGCCGGGAATTAAAGTGGACTTTGTTGAAAAGACATTAGAAATAACTTACCAGATCCTCAGAATTTGCCAATGTTATTTTCGGAGTTCTTAAGAAAGGCTGTAGATTGGGGCGTTACTCCGGCCAAACAAGCTCTTCTGGGTAATATGGGAATCCTAACTTTACGCTGGAATAACAAATGCCCACACATTCGCCCACCCACTTACTTGCTCCCCAACATCGACGTTTTTCGGTCTAAGTTACCAATACCGAGGAACTTCTTACTTTTGCACTCCAATGTATGTATTTAAAGCCAGAATCCTTAAAACGTTCCAGGGTTATCCTTATAAAATGTTCCTACCCTGGTGTTCCTCGACTGTTTGTAAAAAAATGCTCAGAAACATACCTGGCTGCGTCCCAATATCTTTGACGCTCTTTCGAAGTCTCACAAGATTCCCTGAAAACTTGTCTTGCAGCATCTAATTGTAATCTCTGTAGCTTGATTCGACTATTTTTTCCCGCACAGATGACATTGATCGAGTTTTTACAGATTATGTAGAAAGATTACTACAATCCCTCAAGCATATTGTTTTGATTATGAAAAACAAAGGATAATCCAGCTGACAACTGTTGCCAGTGGATGAAAAGAATAAAATGGAATATTAACAGCACAATTTATTTACTGCAGTCATGTAACCTAATGCAGTATCCAAGCTGGTTTCGAGGTTCATAACTTCGTAATCATAACTGTCAGTTATCATTATAGAATGATATTACGCTTCCACACGCAAACATAGATAGACTTGGAATGTGAACTCTTCAAAACACTAGCACAGGGGTTTGATACTGCTAAAGTATTTTTTTTTATCTCGAACCTATTTGTTCTAAAAAATATTGTAATATAGGCTGTATCAATTTTGACAAGTTAAAAAGAGAACGTTTATAGATTATTTATGTAGGTCTACGTTTACCGATCACTCCAAACTGGCTGAAATGATATTTCACCGCTGTATTCGGGATGATGACTTGGTGGTTGCTTACAATATATGATTTTTTTCAGTTTGTGATTTTAAATATCATAAGTGTGTGTTTTTTCCAATCCTGAAAGAATGATGTGCATGAGAATGACAACAATATATTTATATCGGTATTTCTACCTAATCAACTTTTTACGCCATACACTAATGTTAAGTTAGCTTGTCTTATGGAAGCTCGCTGATTCACGATTTGCATAAAGGATTCTAAAATTGAAAAAAATATATGTTCATAAGATCAATGAAATCATTTGTTTGTGATCAAATCTACGTCTCTGGAAACTATAGTGCAATTTGTAAGATATTTTCTATATTGATGACTTTGGTCCACTTCTGATGCTGGTCATGGATTAAAGATGTTTTGCAAAATGTTGGGAAAGAGGAAAAAAACTTGCTTTGCTTAGAAAGGAACTACAAAAGATGGGAGAACACGAACTTAAGAAAAGCAAAATTAAAGTGTAACAAACTGCAATGAACGTAATGTTTCAACCCCCATGCAAGCATTGACGTGTTCATGACGTTAATTATTTCCAGAACCTGAAAAGGAGCTCCATACATCAATCGTCTTATGAACTTTACTATTTTTACTTGTAATTACATAACGGTCTTTTTATGTCATACACTTTCGATCAATGCATACTTGGGTCTCAGATACCTGGGTATGGGACACTTCGGTTACGCGTTTTTCGTCAAAGTCACTTTTTGGTCACTGTTTATTGGTCACGATCTTTGTATTAAATTAAAATATAAATGTATGTCTACTTTATTCCTGTATGTAACCCTTACCTAATAAATAATCATCTCTTAATAGATTAGGAGATTTCTGCTGTACCGGCTTAATGTTTCTTTCCCATCTCCTCATCGGTCTTCCTACACCTCTTTTCCCTTGTGGCTGATAATCATTCGTCATTCCGGGATAGCGGGTTTTGTCCATCCTGTTCAAATGACTCCTCCACCTTTCTCTATATTATTTTATTCAGTCGTTTATTGGAACAATACCTAATTCTTACTCATTTCTTTATTTTAAATTTTATCCGTGATCGTGCATCCTTCGTTTACCATTTTGGTTCTGTGAAGGTACTTTCCTTGAAGGGTCATTACTTTCGTTTTATTAATTGATATTTTGAGTCCATATTTTTCTAATACCTTTCCCAGTTCATAAACATTTTCCTGCGAATCAATAAAAATTTTTCTACGAATCACTTTCTGTTTTATTGAGTTATTATAATATCATCAGCATAGAGTAGCATATGCATTGAATTATTCCCATTACGCAAGTAAATGTCCCCAGTTTTTCTTGCCGCTAAGGCGTAACACAAAGGGGAAAACATGCCCTCGGAAAAGGACATGCAAAGTGAATGCACTTCTGTGTTTACACCGGGAACATGGCTGTGATTCTGTGTTCCGTCAATGACTAGTTCAATGTGAGAGAGATCAATGCCAGATACATATAGCAACCAATAACGGTGTGGTTTTCGGTTCGCCGAAGGTGTGAAAATGATAAGAATTTAGAATTATCATAGGCTTATGTTTATTAGAGTTAATTATTTTTGACATTTTAACTTCCAATTTTGAAATAACTTTTACAAGATGTCGATGAAAAGACGTAGCCTAGTGTAACATTTTTGTCCTACCTAAATGTAAGAGTGACCGAAATGTCGGATTGTCCGAAATATCTTACGACGGAAAAGAGTTGTAACCCGAAAAGGTAGACCTAAACAGCTCAAAACGATAGGATTCATCTAGGCTGTTCATAAGTTCCGACATTGCAACGCCGAAACGTCTTTTCGAAATGATGTAGTACACGGAACAAATAAATAGGCCTACTACGATTTTTTAAAATGACAATGAGATTTTCAGACGGAACCCTTATGAAGGTAACAGAAAAATATTCAGCTAGGAATTCAATATACTGAAGTTACAAGGTGAAGAAAATATTAGTGTTCGTACACTAGTGAAGGGAGTTCTCGAACGAAAAATCGGAATTATTCGATTCTTTAAAGTTCTCGAGATAGTATGGTATGGTATTAAGGGTAAGGTGCATCTTTATTCTTATATTAAATATATATTATATTATATTAAATACATTAACCATAGAACAAATCCAGCGCACGGGTCTATACGGCCGTTCGTGCTTTTACTATGCACGAGACAAAGAAAGAGAAATGTAACACCAATAATACAATACAATATAATATGAAAACTTATAATATAATAATGCTCTACAAAGATGAAGAAAAGAAGAAAAATAGTACTAATGACAGAAAGGATATGGCAATAATCGAGTTATCGCTCAGTCGTATCATTTCGGTCAGCTTCGTTAACGCGGTATAGGCTAAGTTTTGACGGCAAGAAAGCCATATACTGTAGGTATGTTGACGCACAGCTACAGTGAGCATTAGATTAGGAATTTTTAACAGTTCATCGCACGGCAGATGAGACAGCGTTGTTATCTTATGGATATTTACTCTGTGGACGATTGTAAGTAGAATGACGTTGACGCAATATCTGATAGCACAGCATGAAACTAACTCCTTCCTTGCATTCATCCGATAACTTTTTCATTCGAATGATCATTCGATTCTTTATATTATTTGCTTCTTACTGTATAATAATTTAGCGAATTATTTTAATGAAGTTTCTATATTCTATTATTCTTTTCTGTATAACACTTTTCATGAAAAATGAAGAATATTAAATTTAACCGTTTCCTGCTTTTTAACGCATATACAGAGATATTCATACTACGCTTACTTGAATGTGAAACTGCATTCACACAAGACAGGAAACGAAAGAAAAAAACAGAAAGCATCTTCTTTTTCTTTGTTCTTAATTCCGCAATGTTACATTCACTCCCCATTTCCGTCCATTGTGTGTGATTCTCCCTTGAGGCTTATTCTTAGTGACTAGTCTCTCCCGCCACCCTCTTATTTTCACCCTCCATGTACATTCTGTTCTGAAGTCATTATCTGAGGGTAAAGCATTAGGGATGTCTTACCTTACCCACCCATGAGTAAGTGGCCGTCCCTCCCAGCGTCTAACAAGATATTGTTTGTTTGTTGAAAAGGAATAAGTAATTTGTACTTACAGTTTAGTTTGTTATTCGCGTTTTCCCATTAACATTGTTTGCAGGGATCGTGTTTCAAAGTACCAAGTTGAAAAGACTTCCCTTCATCAAGAAAAGTTGAAAAGATTCTAAGAAACGTAATTCCCATTTCTGCAAAGAAGATTTGTTTATGTATTATAAATCATATTTCATTATATTCATAAGATCTTTGTTTCTCACATTACTTAGACAAGACGTATAAATAAATTATGACCTCCCAAGTGAGTCAATATTAATATGCATTTTGCAGATTAAATTTAAGATTTCGATAGGATTTTCTTGGGGTGGGGTTGGCATTCAGCCTTACAAAGGATTACAGTGGAACATAAGAAAAAGAGATAACAATTTCGATACGATAAGTATACAAAAGTCAAATTAAATCTTAAAAAATGGAACAGCCATCTTAGCAAATTTATTGCCCTCCGATTAGTCAAAAAAAAATATCAGGTCTAGTATCTTCTTGATCAGCGTTTCTGAACCTTTTTGAACCCGAGGATCTCTAAAATGTCTAAAAAATTATACGGACCCCTAATTTTACATCCCAATTTTAAAAGAAGGCCTATATTCTTAATATTTGGGGCATTAATTATAGGTCATTATAAAGAAATATGTGAAAAAAATTTACTTCTTCACTTTCCACTTGCTTTATGATATTTTAATTATGTCTGCGGACCATCTGCACCATCTTCGCGTTGAGAAACGCTGGATTATCAATATTCAGTTCTTCTTACGATCAGTTTTTGCACCAGAATATAAATACAGGCCTACATTTTTAGCTGAAATAATTTATTTCATATCCATTGAAGATTCAACATATATAATGAGTGATACTTAATTCGCTCGTGTTAGAGCAGAAGGGCAGGGACGTAGCCAGGATTTTGAATCGGGATGGTTCCAGTAGGGACCTGAGCAATAACTTACTCCCCCGAACCGAACTTTATTTAAGCCTTCAAATTTCATTTTAACGCCTTTTTAAAGTTACAAACAAAATAGCTTTTTAAACACATAGGCCTACTACGGTATTTACTGTTACAAAAAATATAATTTTTTTTTAAATCATTAAATTAAATTTGAATGATTAATCTTAAAACTGTTGTTTAGTACTGCTAGTCAAATTGCCATAAGTGTAATAAAACACTTTATTTCAGAATACTAAATGAGAAGTACAGTTTAATTTAGTGAAATGAAAAGGGGTCACACAATTAGGCCTACCGCTATTAATTACTATACATTTAGCTTAAGTAATGCTTTATTTAAAGTGAAACAGTGTGTTCATAGTATCTAAATAATATTAACTGTCAACTCCTTCGAAATATTTACTTATCTACAAACAGTCTGATACAAAATGGTCAGAAAATTGTTTCAGTCTAAGTTTATATAATTAAAATGACATGTTAAAATGGCAAAAGAAACAAATTTTAAAAATAACTAGGTAATTGGGCTTAGTTGACGATATATTTTAACGCCAATGTCCAAGGCCGACTAGGCTCCCGTTTCATAACTATACTGAATATTTTTTTAAAATTAACAATCCTATTTCAAAACTTAAGTGTTTACCGTGCTCAATTGTATTTTTGTAAGTTTAAATTTTTTTATTTTTTTTATTTTTTTTTGTGTTTTAATAATTTGGGAAGGGGCTCCGGCCCCTCGGGTCCCCTCCCTGGCTACGGCCCTGCAGAAGGGCATAAATCAAGTTTTTGATGAAAGTGAGATATCCATTCTCTTTGAAAGACTAAATAAGCTAATTTTCATTCCTTCCATTGCAATGTGCAATCGGAGTTAAAACGAGAAAAGGTAAAATTAGTTTGGAAGGAAAGGGTATATGTGACGTGTAACTTTAACCCTTTATCGCAGAGTATAGGTTGTAAGTGCCTTGTACCCTTCTGCACAAATAAAGAGCCTTATAATTTCAACTAATATCCTCCGAAATTTTAAGCGTTAGAAGTAATATTCTAAGGAATTAATTATCTGTTAAGATGGTAGATCTTTTTTGTTTTGCTTGATTTAATATTCACATTGTTGAAGTGTATTGACGTAATTATTGGCGATGGGCTACAAACCGGAAGGTTCAATCCCCGATGAGGGCGTTGGAGTTTTTCAAGTGGCATAATCCTTCTGGTGGCACTAAGGCCCTGAGATCGACTCAGCCTCTAGGGCGGCTCTAGGCTGACAACCATACCACCTTCACGTGCCGAATGTCTAAAAGTCTGGGAGCCTCAACCTCCTCCATCCCTCTGGGCCTCCATGGCCTGTATAGGGAATACTTTACTTTTACAGATTCATGAACCTTATCTTTACACCCGAATCATACATAAACAATTAAATCGATTCATAATTAAGAAGCTAAAATCCCGGCTTCGAGGTACATTTCACGATTTTTAAAAATGGCCTCACATTCGAGTTTACTATCCCCCCACCAAAAAACCTGCATAGTGAGTTTCGTCCAAATCATTAAATATTTTTCCATTTAAGCGTGCATTCATGATCCCTTCTGGCAACCTACTTAAACAAAAAATCAGAACTCTGCGTGTCGTAATGTTATAAACAAATGATTCGAGTAGAGCGGATTAACAAAATCGAAGCTATCGACAAACTTACTTATTTATTATTATACTATATATAAAATATATTATATAATTATATTATAAAACACCAAAGAATATGCATAAAAACAAACATTAATTAATAGAAAAAATACAAATTGAATCAATATTAATCAATTTAAAAAAAAGTAAGTAATGGCACATAGGTTGTCCCGAAACCCCGACAGAGCAGGAGCCCGTGCTCAGGGGCAGTGCCAGAGTTAGATTTTTATGTGTTTTAGTGCTATATCAACCTGATTTTAAAGCTAAGGAGAAGATGAATTAATATGATGAAAAAGTACCAAATGCAGAAACGCTAAAACCGAGAATAATGACTTGACTCAAGTGATAAAAATAATAATTGGTATTATTATCATGTAAATTGTAATAACCATGACAGAAACAGGAAGGTGAGCAGATCAAATGGCAAACAAACACTAATTTAAAAGGGATGACAATTAATAATTTAATTATTTTTTAAATTTTAGATATAAAGTCACCAAATTTTAATAATTCTTTATTGCAACCAAATGGTCATATTATGATGAATGGAGCAATGGTGGAATGATATATGGCAGGAGAAACAGGAGCATCCCAAGAAAACCTGCCCCGACCCCACCATTTTGTCCACCACAAATTCCACATGGGTTAACCGAGATTCGATCCCGGATCCCAGCGGTAGAAGGCGAGCGGTCTAACCACTAAGCCATGGGGGCTGCCAAAGACACCAAATTTTCATATAGCTAAATCTGGATTTAATTTTATTTTACAATTATACAGACGAAGACCGAAAGCAGAGCTATGTGACCGACAAACAGGAGTGAAACAATGGGTTCTACTAAAGTAGGCCTATTAGTTTTATTGCATCTTGTATAAATATACATTGTGCTCATGTGGAACAGCTATGGATTTTGTTTTATTTTTATGGTAGAATTTTAATAAATAGTATCTTTGGTAAATGTTAAAGATATTATAAACTCGGAATAAATTAGTTCAATTATTATTGAAGTATAAATGGACTATATTGTGCAGACACACAAAACAAAAAAAAAAATAAGAAAGAAAGAAAGAAAGAAAGAAAGAAAAAAAAAGGCTGAGAGAAGAGAAGAGTGGAGAATGTTGAGTTTGCAGTGCAAGATCTGCCCCTGGGTAGAACACTATGAATGAATGTTGTATAATATTTAAAAAAATCGATGTCAACAATGTTCTTCAATTAATTTTAGAACTGAATACGATCTACACGGAAATACCAACTCAAATATTATATTAGATTCCATGTTCAATTTATAATATTTCATTGGTAGCTTACTTCTATCTAAATAAACATATATGCCGAGTAAATGTGCATAATTCATACTGTAATCGATAATGATCTGTAAATGCATACGCAGCTGTATTCGGTGCTTTACACCTTTCAGATGGTGTGATAGCGAAGAGGACATTGTGTTGAATGTTCTCACCTCTACTTCAACGTTCCCACCAAATTACAATCATCACACCAGAATGCATCTGACATCACATGACCGATTGCGTCATAGCGACATCGAGAGGAATGTTGGTGTAGAACAGTATCAATTATTGCTGTTATGCACAATATATATATATGCAACATTGGGATTGTGCAGGAGATCATAATGAAGAGTGCCTGAACAGAAATTCCGTTATCCTAAGTGTAAATACATGTTTACAAGAATTTATAATAAAATTAGTTAAAACATTATAATATGTTTCATAATAAATATCATTTATGTTTACAGCAAAAAATATAATACAGAAGAGGAGAAAATATAGCCTCCAGATCCGCTTACTATTTGTGGATTATATAAAAGCTTATTATAAAGTAGTCCTACGCTACAAGTTATGGAAAATATGCAAAAACAAAGGATACCCCAAACATTTTACTTCGATGATAAAACAAATGTATGAAATGAGGTAGATTTCGATTTTGTTATCCCACTTTGTATTTTTTCTGTTCTTTATTTTTTATTTTTTCCTAGGTATTAATTTCAAATTGAATAATACCTTGTTTTACGTAGCCTATTTGTATTTCATAGTGTATTAATTTTGTAATATAAATAACTGAACTGTACCCGAACACGAGCACTTGCTCATACGGGTAATTTTTGTTATATAATATTTATATAAGAATAATAATAAATTATTAATAATAAATGAAACTTTGATAAAACTTACACGTGGTTAAAACGTTCTGATGAAACATACACATTGCATATAACATTCACCATACCAATCACATTCATCAGGTCTCTTAAATTGAACCTATTCCTGGGGACATTCTTTCTCGCAAAAGCAGAGTACCACTGTACCGGTACTTTAATGTAATTTCTGACACGTGGATTTGGGTTTGGTATTCTTACATTTTTTCCACACATTAAAAAAAAAGAAAAGGAAATTTTTCCCTAGCCCGGACAGAAAAAACTTAGGTCGATGTAAGTGACAAATTGTGTGTTTTATATGTAGAAACTGATTCTGGAGGAAGTAAAGAAAGCTGCAAAAAAGGAAGCCAGCTTCTCTGTTGAGTGATGAGCTGTTGTCTTGGTTTTTATTGGGGGCGACTTTTTAAAACGAGGGTGCAGTAAATACGGCAATCACGGCGCACACCTGGGGCGGGTTTCGAATTGATTGCAACGTCCACTTCACCCTTCCTACAATTGATTACATCCCTTGTCTTCGTCAAAATCCTCGGGGAGATTCCTAACTAAATTTATGTCCAGTATTGGCTACACATTAATTTTAAACTATTAAAGATAATACAGCGTACACGACGAATAAGATATAGTACTGGGAGACTACATGCCCATGATTATTGGCTGCCAAAATGTAGATTATAATAAAATTAACTAATCCTTGGCATGGACAATATTATTTTCTCACATCACATTTTCATTTATGAGAGGTAGTATTGTGGGGAGAGCGTTTTCAGTAGTCTTTAATTTCCAATCCAATTGCAGGGATTGAAAGGAATTTACTTGAATTAAAAAATAGTGATATTTTAGGTTTCCTTTTCTGTTAAGTTTGATACTGTCTAACATTATGCCAAACGACAATATGATAAATAGGGGCGGATTTCTATGACCTAAAAAATAGAATTTATGTATGCATTTATGACCTAAAAACATTAAAGTATGACCAATAAAGTTTAAAATATTTTTTTTAAAGTTTCATTACAATACATTTTATTAAAATATATTGTTAATTTTTTTTTTTATATAATTATTATTATTATTTATTTATTACAAGAGATATTACAAGAGGTATTACATTTAGTAATACACCCGAATGAGCAAGACTGCTCGTGCTCGGGTGCCGTTTCAAAAATATCAAAGTGAAGAAAGAGGAGAGACAAAGAAATAGAGTGTATAATGGCTTAACTAAAAAAGAAAGTAAAACAAAAACATTAAACATAAAAACATAAATACATAAAAGGAGTGAAACAAAAATTACTTAAAAGCTAAAAAATTACAAAAAATTCTTTACATATCTATTAAATTTAACAGTGGAATTATTTAAAATATTTGTAAATTCTCGAAAAGTATTATTATAATACAAAATTCACAAAATAAAATATGGAACTTCAAAATTTCTTTAATATGCCAAAAATATGACCTAAATATGTATATTCATACTAAATATGCTACAATAGATGAAAATTTCCTAAATATGTAGTTATATGCACAATGAAAGCCGTTCCATTTTCACCAGGATGCTTGGAATCGGGTTTAAATTAATCGGAAACCTGAAATAATGCAAAGGGGGAAATATGACATGTCATAGAAATCCGCCCCTAAGATAAATAAAAGCCAAGTATAATTCTTAAGTCTTAGCAAGTAACACCTAGTGATACAACGCTTGTGAGTGAGATGTGTTTTATAAATAATAATGTTCGTTGTTCAATCGTAAAGAAAATTTAAAACTTTACAAGCATCCCCAGCTAAAAAACATTAATTGGATCGTAGTTTCAATCAGCGCAAACTTAAAACTTTAATTGCAGTTTAGTGCGATAGAAGAACATAAGTAAAACAATTAACTATTTTGCCTTCTTAGTTTCTCGTACAACATTACTCAATAGTATTACAAGGGATTAAATTAAATTAGCTCTATGTCCTGTGCAAAAAGACAACCTGTATGAGGGAAAGGGAATAGCATTCCAGTAGCATATCGAAGCTACAGTATTCCATTTACTCAGGATTTCGAATTCATTAAAACTTTTCCGACATTACGCAGGGACCTTTATCAAACACTGAAACACGTTTACACTGAACAGTATTTCCTTTAAACGACCCTAGTTTTAGCTTCTCACTATATCTCCCTTATATTTATCTGAGAAGACACAATTTAATTGAATGGGATGTGTACTTAGGTGCTTAATTATTTATCATGCATTTTCAGTAGAATACTTTGTTTCCGTTCTGCGTTTAGGCTAGGGGAGATATTTACGTCATTTGGCATTATTATGAGTACCACTAATATTATAACTAGGTTTCGGATGTTTATGACCTAAAAAATTGGAAAATATCACTGTAAATATGACCTTAAAAATGACCATACATGACCTTACAAATGACAAAATATGACCCAAAAATCCTAAATATGACCTCAAAGAACGTAATTTCTGAAAATAAATGTTCCAATTTAAAACTTTTGTGACACTAAATCATTACATCACATTAATTTCATCAAATAATCTCTTTCTAACAATTTTACAGGTGATTTACAGGCTTCTTTGTAAATAATTTTTAATCTGTTAATGTTTCCACATACCACTGCAAATCAACTAAAAATGTTTTAAAAACATGCCTATTGGAAGTTGTTAACAGCAAGGAGGTAATTGTGCTAATACTTGTTATTGTTCCTTCACATTTCAGTTAAAGAAAAACCAAAATATGTGACTGCTTTTCGGAAAAAAATTAAGTCTACAATTTAGTGCACATACTGCATTATTGTGCTCTTTTACCAAATTTATAGTCGAAATTTGACGTTAAATTACGAATATGACCGAAATATGACCAAGACCATGAAAATGACCAAAATATGATTTTATGTGAAAAACAAAAACTTTACGATTACGATAACAATCATGCAATTCGTGTTTTATTTGTGTTTTCGGCGAGAATGGAGGCCAGGATAAAAATATGACATTTCATAAACATCTGAACCCTAATTATAACATATACCAATGCTTTAATTTTTGTAAAATTGCTATTTTACACGAACTAAGGAAATGCACCTTTAAAAAATATCAAATGATATGCAACGATGCACGGAATGTTTCAAAAATAGTTTGCAAAAATATTCCTAGATGTCGCCGGCTGGTTACACTGAATTATAAAATAGATTTTATTCCGAAGGCTCTATTTTTTTTGGCATTACATATAAATTTCCTAATTATAAACAATAATGCGAGCATAACTCTTGAATTTCGTGCTAGAAATAATATCTTACCAGTTATTTTCAAAGTAATGTTTTTGCCTTGAGCGAATGGTCGAGCTATCAAATACATGAAGTCCATCTTATAGTTATGTTCCATTTCGTCTTACTAGACATACGGAGTCTTGTAAAAATAATTTCGTATACATAATTCTAACGTAACGTTATGTAAACCGAAATAATGAAATTATTTAGTTGATGAAATTAGTTGTCTTAGGATGAGCATTGTCTGGCAACTTAATGAGAAGAATTTTGCATGAATTTTCGGTAGTTATTGTTTTATATATATATATATAAGTTATATATATTGTTTAATATATATATATATATAATTTATGTATCAAATTAGGAGATGAAACGGAAGAAATAAGCTTCATGTTTGCCAAAACTGTTTCATAGTGTGCCGGAATAGACACTATAATGAAAATGGTTTTCTGAAATCTAGGGGAAAGAACAAGTTATTAAACCAACAGCACAATTTTTTGCTTAGTTTATTAAAAATAATAATATCTAATTAGTTAATCATGAAAAGAGAAACTCCAGTTATCAAATTAGGAAGCGTGAATTATGGATTTGCACAATTTCGTAAATCTGCCAGATCTCCATTACAACCACAAAAGGAGAAGTTATACTAATATATAATTTACTGTCTGAAAATTCACTGTTTCTTTTAAAATTATTTCATATCATACTATTTATACGCTTAGTAGACAATGCGCTCTCTATTCAGAGGAATATTACTCCTTATCATATATCTATTGATCATCTATCAAGTTTCATGTTGTAGCACTGCATTCTTAACGATTCTTTTCCGGTAAGACATGCGAATCGTAAAGTTATTTCTTTATGAGCTCATAAATTGACAATAAAATTGATTTACTAACTGGTGGTCACAATAAATTTCGTTGACAACCAGCAAAGATGAACGTCGTATGGTCAAGATGATTGCAACATAGGACTAAAATGTAAAATATAAGACACAGTTTTTTTTTCGGTTATTAATCCCATTGGTTCACCTGATTTGAAATCTTTTTATTATCAAGTTTGTCTTCGATATCCTTAGGCACTGCACAAAATTTGGCGTAGGTCAGTTAAAAGGATAGGCGAAACATGATGAGATGACGCTTTTAATAATTTTCGGTGAAGAGTGGTTTCGCTTCCAATAACATTCCACTTGTATAGGCCTATTTCTTTTTTTGTTAACATAGGTAACACCACAAGAGCTTTAGTCTTGTTGATAATACTTGACTGTTAGGTTAGGCTATATCTCGTGTGGTGTTTAGGATTTTAGCAAACATATAAAAAATAAATTGCTTGAAGCAGGAAACTGTCTATACTATAATAATAACTAATAATTTTAATAATTAAATATAGTATTTCATTTAATAGTACTGCCATGTTTACTACATGATCTTCTGGAGATATTTAGTAATTATTTATAATTTATTTAATAGAGATAGGTTGCCCAACTAACTACTAACTACATAAGTAAATTGGGTAAATACAATTATTTAAAATGAGCTTACAATTTCGCAAGCACGGGTTACTCTATTATTACAGAAAGAGGAAATGACCTGTTCACATCAAGTGCCACAACATATTAAACAATTAACCTACGCAATACATCAACGCTGTGATCATTGATATTTATAGTTTCTTAACATTATTGTCTATTGGTAGATACTTAGATCCGATTGTTTCCCAAAAGTTTGCTTTTATATAATTTCAATTTAAATGTTGACTTTGACACACGCCTTTCTATTCCATTAATAAGGCTAAAGCACTCATAAAGACATAGTTAAACTTTATATAGTCTACATCCCCTTAGAATTTCTAAGGAATCATGCGCTTCCAGATCTACCAGTAATCTGCATACTAGACTGCTAGACAAATTTATTACCAACAAGATGTTAACAATATTTATCTTCCTACAATCTTTTTATATATATCAAGGTATACTACTCCATTACAGACATGAGCCGATGGTTTGTTTTTGCCACTTTGTTTTGGGGAAATTCAGGAGGTGAAGTGGAGAAAACTGTATGATTTAAACTCTCTGATGTTCTAAATTTTATAAAAAGTGAACTGTAACTTCCCTGGTATACTTATACAGATTATAAATTACATACATTGTATTAGCCTTTTATAAATTCGTGAATAAAGAAACGTAAACATCCATGTGTTGATAGGTCTGTCAGTAATGTATTAAATTAATTAAAATAATTAAATAGCATCCTTGAATAGCCTACAAATATTACACTACTTACCTGAGTTGAATTATGGTCGCCGCTGAACGCTCTTGTACTCCTACTTTTCCCCTGCAAAGAGAATACAGTATTTGAATTTAATAACTGGATTATTAAGCCCATTACTTGGGCTGGGAAAATAATAATATTAACATTAAGTGAATTTTACTGATAGAACACTTAGGTCCCAAAATAGGAATTATCAATGCGATCACAACCCAAACCGCCGCTAGAGTACGTCGTATGCAAACTATACCGTGACTGTAGACCACTGTATAAATTTAACCAAAATTAAAAATTAAATTTTGACCAAACTGACTGGAACACGTAAATTGCGTTTTTAACAGCACAGCTTACGTACACGCTTGGAACGCATGGTTGGCAAAGACTGAGGTTGCCTCCATAACAAGGGGTATGATTGGCCGTTTGTTCCGAACATCCTACTTAACTTTGCAACGGTACCTTCTGATTGGTTGAATCAGGGGTGAGCTATGTCAAACATGGCCCGGATGACCTCGCAGGTGGCTGTGTAAAGACTAGAGAAAGAAAACTGTAAAAATAATGACACAACACTATCCATACCACGGATACAAGAAAGCAGCACACAAAAAAACAAACACTGCTGTCAATACCAAAAACACTAAAAAATAAATAAAAATTAAATTTTGATCGTACCGACTGTGCTATTATGACTAAAACTTTTCATATAGACACTCTCGGGGTCAAGAAAACGTTTGATGAAAATTTCAGACCTATTGGTCAAAGGGTATTAGAGGAGTTCGATTACAAATACACATATTAGGGCGCTTTTAAAATACTGCAGATAGATTTATACACATATATGTCGGAAACTATTTCTATCAGCAAAAGCTAAACAAACTCTTACTCACACTGACGCTTACACATATACACGCATGCGTACATAATATACATACATACATACAAGCACGCATACATACATACATGTGTCATAGAACGCAACATAAGTAAAGGATGTCCATAGGGATCGTGCTGTGGACCGGGCTACTGGAACGTTCAGTACGACTCATTGTTAAACTTAGATTACAAGCAATGCACAAAGATTATTGCATTCGCAGACGATGTAGGCCTACCCATCCTAATCAAAGGAAAGAGCAAACTAGAAATAGAAAATAACGCAAACATTCAACTGAGAAAAATATCGACGTGGGCTGTACAGTACAACTTCAATGAGCAGAAATCTCAAACCATGATTTAGGAAACCCGGAATCAGACAAAACTTAGACGTACGGTATACTTAGATAACAAAAAATGAAACAGCATGCATTGTCTTGGAGTTATAAAACACAATATATTTAAATTTGACATGCACGTTGAATACGTAACCGAGAAATGCACAAAACTTATTATGCTCTAAGGCCCGGTTTCATAAAAGCTCCAGATATCTTCTAGACAGGTAATGGTTCTATACACCTTCCCATTTCCGAAAGCGAATTTGCTCAGTAAATAGCTAATGCCAGATTAATGAGTTGAGCACTTTGTCAATAGATGGAGACACGGTGCTTACTGTAATATCAAATTGGCCGTGATTGAGTAGCAACCAATCGGAGCGCTTCTTGCTATGTATTCAAAATGGCTGAATTTTCTGTCTGCTTTTTTCTTGTCAGCTGTTTCTCTGGTAAAACGAATGTAAAATATGAGAGAAACTTCGGCAATTTCGACTTCTAGACTTGTGCATTAGCGAAAATGTCACCCATTACAATCTGACAACGTAATGCATAAAACGTAACACATTAATTAAGTTATAGCTGATTTACCACTGAGAAAGGAATGCTGCGATTTGTTCTCATTTCTAATTATGGGCTATTTAACGCTGAAAAAGGCATGCTTGCAGTTGTTCCTTATTTAATATGATGGCCTATCTATCCATAGGTCATTGCTTTGACAGCCTGATTCTTTCCGAAACTCAATATCGTCAAAGATCTAATTCTTTCAGGGAATACTTTTGCTTTACACATCTCTAGGCCTAATTATTGCCTCAGGATGAAGATGAAGAGAAAGATGATGATTATGTATTAAAATTCGTGTTGTAAAAAGGCAATATTTTCTTCATAAAGTGTTGCATCAGAAAATAAAATTAATATACTTAAGCTACATTTTTTCCGAATCTGAATATCATCGTAGGCTACTTCTTGAAAGGATTGCGGTATTCCTTTCAGGGAATATTTTCTTCTGTATAGACCTAGGCCTTATATGATCTGGCATTGAAGATGACCAGCAAGAAAATATGATGTGAATTAATATTCGCGATGTTTTTCTAAAAGTATTAACTTACAACAGAAAATGAAATTAATACAAATAAACGATGGATACATTAATAGCCTAGGCTATAACAAAGTTCATCTAACCGATAATATACAATTTTTCTAGTACAGTATTATGAATTATTTCACACACAAATTAATAACCAATGCCAGCTTCATTACTACTTTTCAGTTTAATACCATAACAAGCTAGTAACATAATGTAAGATAAAATGCTAACATAATAACGAAACATACATTAACATAAATGTTTCGCATTTCCGCCACGTTGCGTGTTTATCTACCGTGCCAGATATCTAGTGACTTGTGGTGCGATAGTTTGTCGGGCGTTTTATCGAACGATTAACCGCCATCGAACGTTTCAGAAACGCTTACGGATTGAATAATGCCATCTAGTAGATATCTTACGTTTCGGAAACTCGGCCTAAATCTGCTAAAATAAAGGGACTTGGCCCCGATAATATGAAAATCATATATAAAGGAGTTGTTTTGTTCAATCTTTCCTACGGAATACCACTATGGATACAGTTCATCATCAGGTCATATAATGCAATGAAATTAAGAAGAGTGCAACGATTAGCAAACAACAAAATAATAAACGCCTACCGAACAACTTCTCATGATACACTATGTGCCACAAGCGTTCTAACTCTCATCATAATACAACTTGAAGAGTTTGTCAGGCATAACGACATCACAAAACGAACTGAATAAATGTCAGTAGGAGAGAGACACTAAAACTGGATACTAAGAAGTGCTATAAAAACAGGTCGCACCCGGCTCAAAAGTTAAAATACAAGACAAAATCGATGACAAACACTACTCATTCCAAGTCTACACAGATGGTAGCAAAGTAATGCAGAAGTCGGATCCAGAATAATTCTGTACAGTCACTATGAACCTCCTCAGCAACTTCAATTCTAACTGCACAACGCCTGTTCCAATTATCAAGCAGAACAATACTCAATCCTTGGAGAAATTAGAAGAAATCAACCACCTAAATACAACAGAGAAAGCATCAATTATACAGACAGTCAAATAACTGAATCTTCTAACAACTTATAGGGAAAGTCACAACGTTATAGAAAAGGTCACAAACAAGATATGGGACTTACAACTACAGAACTTGGAAATACACTACTCTTGGGCCGAAACCCATGTCGGCACGGAAGGCAATGAAATTGCTGATCAACTGGCAAAGCAAGCGGCTAATAGTAAGGACTTACGGTAACTTTTAACCTGATTCATGAAAGTGTAGTGAAAAGAGCATTACGTGAGCGGAGTACACAATATATTGTGGAAGAGGCGTGGAAAGAAACATCCAATGGAACAATCACGAAAGCATATTTTGCAAGTGTCAATGCGAGATTTCGCTCAAAAATCGCCTTAAGCCACAACATGACAGTCATGATGAAAAGACATGGGAAGCTAGGGGTCTATTTGCACAGATTCAAAATAGGAGAGCATCCAACTTGCCAGTGAAGTGAGTGAAGTATCTCAATGTGTAGACCACATAGGTGTACGAGTGTAGGCTATATTGTTACAACAAGAAAGGGAAAACCTAAGAAAGACATAAGAAATGCAGGTGGCCTCTAGACTGCATCAAGAATGAACTCAATATTTGAAGTGCTATAAAATCTTTTTAAATAACATAAATTTCTAAAACATATATGGAACACATTTAACATATTATCAACTTAGGGTAGGAATTCTAAAATATGAAATATTTAAAAAAAAACATTAACATATCCTGATATAACAGCACCCATGCATGTAGTAACTTATTTATATATATACACACACACAGAGTATTGTTTAGGTAGGACCTTGAACATTAACGTCAGATTATTTATATAGGCCTACAAATGGAATTGCGTGGAATGGGATTAAACTCTTCTGATTCTACTTCAAATTTATGATAACTAGATCTGTATTTTCCATTATCACTTTGTTTTCCTCCACGTACACTCTATCAAGATGAATAAAGAGAAATATAATAAGAGCATAGGAACGCAGAGAGAGAATACTTCTTGGGTTGGCAGGTTAAAAAAACGGCAAATTGGGGAACGGGGGTGGGGATAAGTGAGCAATTCAAGCAGGGATGTATGAATGTGTAATCTGTGTGTTAGTACAGTATCTTCTGCAATGCAAGGAATAATCTTAATGTGTTTTGTGTTAATTCTTACTTGTTCTTTTCTTGTGTATTGTGAAAATATTAGCAGATGCCCTCGGCTTCACCCACATTATTTACTCAACTGCTAGATTTTTTATTTAAATAATTTATTTAACATAAAAATAATTAAAACATTATGTTTATTACCACTGACATCGTTTTAACGTAAATTGCTCGAATTGTATAATTATATTCTCAATTAAATTGTTTTACTTAGTAAATATTAATAATTAATTGAATAAAATTGCTGTCATATGTGCATAGAGATTAGAAATGAAATGAACCACATCTTCATGAACCTTGTCCAAACTATGCATAAGCAATTAAAAACGATTGATAATATTGAAAAGCTAAAAACCCGGCTTCGAGGTGCATTTCACAAAACAAGTGTGCCAAATGGGGAAAAAACGACTCCAGATTCGAGTTCTCTAGACCAAAAACCCCCACAAAGTGACTTTCGTCCAAATCATTCAATTTTTCTCCATACAGGCTGCATTCACCATACACTTCTGTCCAATTTTTCTCCATATAGGCTGCATTCACGATACACTTCTGTCCACCTATGTAAAAAATAATAATAAATCGGGTGTGTGGAACGCCACGCGACAGAAGTGAGACTTGGATTTTAATTTTAATTTTTTTTTATTTTCGATTTTTTTAAATTTTGGATTATTGAATTGTTTCAATTTTGATTTGTTGGACTTTTCTAATTTTGGGTTTATGGACTTTTTTAATTTTGAAATTTTGGATTCTTTTAATTTTTTATCTTTGACTTCTTATTTTTGGATTTTTTAATTTACGACTTTTTAATTTTGGATTTTTAGATTTTTTAAATTTTGGATTTTCGATTTATTAATATTGGATTAATTTATTTTTCAAATTTTGAATTTTTGGATTTTAAGTTTTTGTATTTTAAGTTTTTGTATTTTAAATTTTTGGATTTTTTAAATTTTGGATTTTAAATTTTGGATCTTTGAATTTTTAAATTATAGCCCTGATACCTGATACCGATCAATGCCTGATACCTTCCCCCGCGAGCTCCCTTCATTTTTTTAATTTCGGAATTTTGGATTTTTTAATTTTGAATTTTTAGATTTTGAATTTTTAATTTCTGGACTTTTTAAATTTTAGATTTTTTGACTTTTTAAATTTTGGATTTTTTATTTTTTTATTTTTCGATTTTTGGACTTTTTTTAATTTTGGAATTTATAATTTTTTTCATTTTGAATTCTTGGATTTTTTAATTTTGGATTTTTAAATTTTTTAAAAAAATTTCATTGAGCTGATTGTTTTTTTTTTTTTTTTGCAGTCCGTCACAACCCCGCTACTTTCGTGACGATTTTGCTTGTAGTTGCGCCTCTATTTAATAATATAACAAACAGTATATGACTTACAGGAAAGATAAATTTATTGATATATTTACTAGTATATTTTTTAATTAAATCAATTTTATGGGTAATAAGTATATGAATTCAAAATCAAGGTAGCTGGCCTATATTTAACTGCCTTGAGACCCTCTTAAAAATCTCCTTAATAAACAGAAATATGAATTTGGGATACGGAACTTCAATGTGAGGATACCCAACTGATAAAGAGCAACTACTTCTATTACACACGAATTATTTGCCATTTACTGTGTTTTACACACGAAAGACAGAAACTGAAATTATATGTGGAAGGAGGGAGAATTGAAATAAACATAGGTGAGAGTAAAGGGTAAATAAAAGAAAAAAGTACGACAATAATATAGCAACAAAGTCTGAAACCGAAATAGGAGATAGCAAAGAAAAACTCACAGGTAAGGAAAAAGGTAGAGAAAGAAGAAAGTAGAGTAATAGAAAATAGACCTACAAGAAGAATAAATCCTCTGATTTAAAAGAGAATATTAATAATGACGATAGCAAGTAACTTAGTGAGAAGGGATGGATAGATGGTTAAGAAAACGATTAAGAAGTGACTTCATTGAACGACTGACTCACCGTAACCGGATACCGACTTACATAGTAAAGTGATTCTCCAGAAGAGGTCTCAGCGGATTGGACTAAGATTATTGAATCGGTCAGTCGTCATAGTATGCTTTTACTCACAATCGTGATACTAAGCTTTTACAGTTAGAACGGGCAAAGAGATTACAATAACACTGGATAATTGGGTGCAGAGACAAAGAAATTCTAGAGAGTTGCACTTATAGATATTTTAAGGCATAATGCTGTGAAGGAAAGTCGTATTCTACGCTCAATACGTAAATATTATTGGAAGTTATGACCTTAAAAAGTTTGATGCTTCCATCGTTATTTCGTACGTCCTAGGTTCACTTATTTTGTTATGTAAGTTACGTGAAATTTTTCATCAGTTTTTTATTATTTTTAACATCAAAGCTAAGAAAATTAACGATCATTCCACTTTTTATTTTCATTACTTCTTTTTTTTCCCTACGAGTATAAACATCATTATTATATCATGACATAAGGTAAACACAATCAAAATCTTATGGTCTTGATGCACCATCTGAATTGAAGTACACTTGCTCCATACCACTAAGGGAAGCTTTCTAGTTTACAACTTGTCACTGATCCGATTTCCTAAAATATTACTAGGACAGGAAAAAAAGGAAAAAAGAAAATTGAACAAAAGTTCTTATGAACCCAACTCTCAGACTTGGGTTCCTGGGCTTTCATTTTTCGCAGAGATACTGCAGAACATTTTTACTCTTACGTTTAAGAAAATGTCGGATGAATTTCGACAGTATCCTTTGGATTCTGTGTCCACCACCATTCAGTGAGTTGAGTTATAAAGAATCACGTTTTTTGCAATAGAAAAATGCTAGGGATGGGTCGATACCAGATTTTCTCGATACTCGATATCGTTACATGATTTTCCCTCGATACTCGATACTTCGATACTCGATACTTCGATACTCGATACTTCGATACTCGATACTTCGATACTCGATACTTCGATACTCGATACTTCGATACTCGATACTTCGATACTCGATACCGTCAAAATTTCCAGTTTCATTAAATAGGTACATTCAAAATTAAAAGTTGAGAGAACTGTGTAATACCAACTAAGTTTATTAAGTGTGCATACTTAATGATACAAAATTATTTTTAAACTCTACATTAAAGCTAAAATTAGTTTTTGAAACAGTCGACTTACAAGTTTTTGTTAAAAAATACTAGTATTCTCACTTAATAGTAGAATTTCAGAATTACCAAAGTATCGAGCGAGTTTTCTGAAGTATCGTTCGATGCCGATACCATGCAAGTATCGAGAGTATCGAGGTATCGAAAGTATCGAGGACCCATCCCTAGAAAAATCCTTTGTGGTGCTTTACATTGATCATTGTGGTGCTTCTTATTGATCTCCTTCAACATTGGTTTACTGCGAAGAAAGAAAGAAAGAAAGGAAAAAAAGGATTTCCTGTGCAGTTAAAAGCGTTCAAATAAAGTAGGGCCTACTACTCATTACCCAAAACGTAGTAGTGAATGCCAGTAAAAAAAATTAACAAAAAGTTTATGGTGTGTATTTACGTTTGAGGACGAAATCCAAATTTTGTAATAATTTTCTGTTATATTTTACCATGCAACCCATGGGATAAGACATAATGCTATACCTGAAATTTAGTTTTAAGTTTTGTTTCCTAAAATTATTTTTATAGTTAAAAATATGTCTATCTTAAAATACCATAGAATTGCCACACACACAAAAAGACGAGAAATATTGAAAAATATTTCAGTGATTTGTTCCTTTTTATGCATAGGATATTGTGAAGCATGTATACTAGAAAGAATGACAGATTTTTTTAATTGGAAGAAAACCAGCAATATTGCCTATAACAAGAACACCCCCTACATCTGTATTTTCAGAGCAATAGGAAACCCACGATCAGAAAATTTCACCATTCATTAGCTCTAATTTGATTCGTAATAAATAAACTTTCTACCTCGATTTTTAGTACCGGCTTTGTTCATTTTAAGGGTGGAAAATGTAAGCAAAAGTAATGAGATAAACAAGGACAAAGTGGGACTCAAGTAGCAAAACTGTGCCATTTAAACTTATTTTTTAATGACGTCCTGTAGCTATTTTCATGTAAACTAGGTATCATTTTGATGTTTAAGTGTTTCGTTTTTCCGATGATGGGATAATTTACATACATTGATTTACATTTTTCATTTACATAAGTAGGCTTTATTGATAATTTGCAAACATTGATAATATAATTGAATATATATATATATATATGTACTGTATACTGACTTGTAACATTTACCCATATATAATAAAAAAATATAAAATTCTTTCTTTATCTTAGTTTTACCTCCCCCTTTAAGGATAAAAATATAACATAAGTATATATATATATGAATGTTTATAACATACTCCACACATATGGCAACCAGAAGCTAATTGAAACATGCAGAAAAACATAAATTAGAAGCTCAATATATAGGTAAATCTCTTTACCATGAATAAAAATACGCACCACGGTTTTGACTTCTTGCCGTCCTCCCTCCTCGACGTCTGGTCGGAAATTGGTCGTAGAGGAAAAATATGAAACAATACTTCATCCCCTCTACATCACCCTCCTTCCCACCCCTTAATTCTTCTTTGGGGGAGCATTAGACCAGGTAACACTCCTTACCGTTTTTTTTTCTTTTTCACGGTTTCCTGTGACAAAGATTCAAATGAACTTCCTGGCTCGGATTCCTTTTTTAAGTTATGAAACATCCTCTAGACAGTTTTCATTTGGATGTTAAGCTAACATTCATCTGCGAATGACAATCCATTTCGGGCCTTTTCATGTCAAGAATTCAAAATGTTGGATGCAGAATATGGGTTGTGACAGTCACACTCCTTACTTTTTCTCACTTTTATTTTTATATAAACATGGGCGTTACGTTCCACGATATATAGAAATTATTTCGGGTGGCACAGAAAATCGCATGGGTTTGGGGCAAAATCTAAAAAACAAATTGGTTGATAGCTCAAGTAGAGGTGTCTTTTTCAAGCCTGTGACACCAAAACGGCATTTTTTTTTTAGAATGGCCCGTTTATTATTATTTATTATACAGTAGTTTCAATCGTACTTATT
The DNA here is from genome assembly GCA_964059195.1 of Ectobius pallidus. NCBI lineage: Eukaryota > Metazoa > Arthropoda > Insecta > Blattodea > Ectobiidae > Ectobius > Ectobius pallidus. The sequence goes on along the minus strand of CAXKWD010000007.1, from coordinate 87,952,452 downwards.
AAATGTTTCTAAGGAACGCTTAGATGTCCCGCATTACGTGCACGACCAAGTCAGATATAGGCTAAGCGACTGAGGGAGACGGAAGTGTGTGTCATTGGGTCAATCACAGAGGATTTATTGGCCTCGCGTGCCAAAGTGACAATGTATAAAATTTTCACAATTTAATAGCCCTCTCAATGTAGAAAGTAGTTCATTGTTTAAATTGTGATCTACTTATCATAAGTAATCACTGTAGAGTTTACAAGTTTATCGATAGATTAGAGACTCCACAGCAGGAGCGAATTTATCTGATTTCATATTGACCAATAACGTTGGCAATTCCTCGGATATAGACCAATCACGATCGTTTATCTTGTAATTTCTTTCCTCGGATCGCAAGGATGCAATTTTATCTGATAAAAGTCAGCTGTTACTGGACACGTAAGGCATCAATGTGCGTTCACACATGCTGCCAGTCACCAGAATGAAAACACATTATTTTATAAAACGTAACATATTTGGAAATTGAAATACAGTAATATAAATGTCCATAGTTACGAGGAAATGCCGGGATTGGCATTTACAACCTAATTTCCTCAGCTTGAAATGAATGGGAAATTAAGTCGTTTGCATTTAGTTGTCACATTATACGATATATAAGAGTTGCAAGAAACTATATGAAAGTAAAAAAAAGAAATAAAAAAAAATCGATTTAAGATGAAAATGTCGGGGTTTGCACCGAGACGCCTTATAGGCCTATGTTGTTTTTAAGCTTTTTAACTCCTGTGACAGTGACTGGGAGAAAATTTTGCTAAAATGTGCCCAAACAGAGTCGACATTGATAAACTATAAGTATATTGTAACCGAGCGAGGTGGCCGTGATGGTAACCTCCTGGACTTGCATTCGGGGAGGTCCCAGGTTCAAATCCCGTGACCGGCCAATTTGACATGGGTTTTTTCATGGTTTCCCCAGTTGTAAATGCCGAATTTGATATTTACAACCATGAATCATCCTCACCGTTTGATCTTGTATCATATCCATCTAAATTAATAACAATTGAAATTTACTCCATAAAATTACTCCAATAATAGGTACAATTGACAATCAATAGTTCCATGGCCTACCCTACTGTATAGACACAGATCCCGAACTCCTGATATGACCTCGCAGCTAAAAGGAGCTGAATTTAAAAAATAAGTTCACAGTAGCCTAACGTTAGAAAGTGTCGATCGTCATTCATGTGTTAGAATCATCACTCGTAAGACACAGCTATTTTATTAAAATTCTTCTCATTGTTTTAAAAATTATTTTCCGCCGTCAAAGTGATGACCGCAGCGGTTAATAAGTTAATGAATTCAGGAAGCATTCATGGATTCAAGCCAAATTGTAAGAATATCGAACATCTGGTTGGTCGAGACAGCATAACAAACACAGTTATAGAGAAACAGACGAAACGCCGGTAAAGCAATAGAGTTAGAGCCTTTTAACACTAATTGGTCACTTGTGGCGCATTCACACTGAGTCACTTGTGACGATCACCGCACGGTCACTTTTATTATGATTTCCAACAATGCAAGTTGTATATACACAATGCACAATGTGCATTATCTTAACCTAAGACTTAACCTACCCAGTCCTGAACCCGGGGAGGGGATCTTTCACTACTGAAAAATCCCCCACCCGGCCGGGAATCGAACCCGGGCCGGCGGAGTGGAAGGCAGGCGTGCTACCGACTCACCCACGGCGGCCAATTGTAAAATCGAGCTCAGCGAAACTAGTTATCCAGCCATGAGTTTAGATCTGATTAATACTGAAGACTTTATAAGTGAAGTGGAATGTCGACATGCCATTTGGGATGTCAAAAGCGATTACAAATTGTTTTATCATGTTGCTACTATTGGCAATACTAGCGGTGACTGTCACAAGTGACCCAGTGTGAAACGGCCCTTATCTCAAAATTGTTCTGGAACAAACTTGTAGAAATAGTTCCTCTCGAGACTGAAAGTAATAGGCTATTCAACTTTTTACAGGATGAACAGGCTAGAATCGTTGAAAGAAGCTGAATATTACGTAAAACGGAACCATTGAAATGACCATAATCTTGAAACGCAATAAATAAATAAATTCCTTACATATTGACCTATGTCATTTTTAATTACTTCAAGAACAATTTATACCACAATGGAAGAAAATTGAACAACGCGTTTGGTCGTAAAAATGCGTTAGCAAACAAATAAGTTAGACGGAATGCCGAACGGTCGAGATAAAACAAGACCTCGCTTTGCTCGGTCAATTAACATGATGACCGGTTTAATGATTTGAATATAGAACCCTCAAAAGTGATTCGTTGACGTAACCCACTCGGCCACCCCACTCGTTGCAAATAAACACAAATTGAAATAACTATGAGTGCTCTTTTTGTGTGGGACTAAGATATTGAAAGACAGAAGATGTATGGATAAACAAGACTCTCAGGAATAAATTTCATTCGTCTCGGAAATGTGTAAGTGGATGTCAGAGGGTTGTAAACATGGAAAGCCTCTTTAGTCCACTTTCGTACTGAATACAATCTTGGACATCCCATCTTTCTCCCGGGCCTTCAATCCGGAAATGGCCCGCACCCAAGCTTCAGTTTCCGGGCACTCCCGGTTGCAGAATTGAGGGCGCAGAGAGCAGAGAAGGAAAAGTAAAGCCGGATGGAATAAAACAGAAAAAGACAGGGTAAAAAGGTCGCGGAAATGGATGCACATTGCCCGGAAGTAGACACTGAGGGGTCGGCGTCCGGATTGTGACATCGCTATTCTGATAAAAGCAGAATCGCAGCTCAGCGCCATGTTTTCTCCCGCTGGGTACCCTGCAGTAGAATAGATTTTACAAGCATATTCCTTCTCCATTCTTCAGTATCTCAGGTAGTCACTGAAATTAAGTTTCATATACTGTTATATTCTCTTGACATATAGCAATAATAGCAGCGTAAGTATTTCAGTATTGACTGTTGCATATGGAGTTTCTACCACAAACGATGTCACTTAATGTTATAACTTATGAGTATCTTAATCGGTAAAAAATAGAGCATTTATTGATTCTAGGTCAAAATTGTGCTAAACAGTCATGAGTCATGACTAAGTCTATTGTAACTCTAAGATATGTTTCCCTAAATTATGGGTATAAAATAATATATCTACTTACTTTGCAAATTTTTAGTTTCTGAACAGAATAATAAAGATCATTCGAGTTGACACTGTGTAATGTAATGTAATTTATTCTTGTATCTGGAAACTATAGGCTAGAAGTATACACCTCTGGTGTTAGAAATAGTTCTTCACCATGGGGTGTACTTTATACATACAAGCTCCAGTCAACATTAATGCATTTTTACCTTAGTGTTATTTACACTTAACTTACTTTGCCAACAATCTTTGATTTTTTAGGCGTCTAATGACCTGATTAACAACTTTTTACCCTAATTCTTCAAACCATTTAATTTGCTTTTCCCATTTCATTTTGGCTGTGTAAAAAAATCACATTTCCTTCAATTTTTTATTGTTGTATTTTTGTCGTCGTTAACTTCCTATATGCCACTTCTTTATTATCATTAACTATCGTTTATTGAAAATGTAAGTTTTACTGTTTGAGTTGAAGGATAACTTAAAATATAATATGTTCTGTGTCTTCCCTTTCATGACGTAATGGGTATTTGGCCATCGTCCTTTCTCAGAATTTCTTCTATTGCCACCATGCCAGCCCAGATTTCTATTTCTTCGAGCAACCATTCACACAATGTTCCATTCCTCAGAATTCTTTCATTTTAATGTAGAACACTAACGATTTCTTTCCCCTGATTATACCCATAGCAATATGATTCTGCCTTTGAAAATTATTACATGTTTTAATAACCACATTTCAAACCACATTAATGTTTTGCTCCTGATTCAGTACTAACACTGTGTTTAATAACTGTGAAACGAGTTTATAACAAATCAAAACCAACCAAGCATTTATATCTGCATAAGTACTGTTAAATGATAGTAAAATAACACAGCAGATACTGTTGTACGAAAGTTGTAGGCCTATAACTTCAGTGGTAGCCTATTATCTTCAATTTAAGTATTACTAAAAAATAGTAAACCTGAAGGTCACGGCTTTCGATTCACGACTAGGTCATTGAGATTTTTCAATTGGTCTAATCCTTCTGGTGTCACTGCGGCCCTGGAGTATACAAGCCTCTAACATAAATTAATATCAGGAGCAATCCCGGGGATAAAGGAGGCTGGTGCTTAAGGCTGACAGCCTTAGCACCTTACCTTCATGTCTAACACACTGGGAGCCTCAACCTCCTAGAACCAAAGGACCCTCATGGCCTGTATAGAGACCATTTTTCTTTACTCAAGTAACTTATAGAATTTTAAGCCGTCATTCTAGAATTCATATCTTAAATCATCAACGCTTTCAGTGAGTCTAGTGCGCCTGCATAGATTTACGTTGTTAACAAATGTCTTGTTATCCAGTTGCAATTATCAAGCGAAAGTCGGGCTCAAAATATAGCCTATTTTGGTACTCCTTTTAGGTACACCTCTCTTAGTAGATACGTTCTTATCGAAAAATCTGTGAAAGATGTTTTCTCTAAATTGGATTTGAAGATTTCATCAGAGTGAGCTTCAATAATTTATTCGTTTATTCTTCTTGTGTTGAAAACTAAACTATATTTTTAGCCTTTATTTTGTCGTAAAACGTGAAGGATGTTGTAATTTTCGTGTAGGTCTCCTCAAACAATTTCTGCATTGATAATTACCATCAAATTGGTATAATCTTATATAGCTCTCCAAATTAATAAATAATCTTGGTTAGAGCAAAGGCGCGGACTTATGTCACGTGTATAGTCAGAGCGTCACTCCTCAGCTTATAAGGCCGGCTTTAAAACCCGATGTGGATAGCATGAACGACCCAAGAAGACTGCGGCAAATTTTCAAGTGGGAGAACAAGTGCGTCTTCTCTGGTCGTTTATACCTTTGGAGAGCTATAGGTAGTGAATGAAACCAAAAACAGAACCGTTAGAATTTTGCCTGCAGCAATCTGACGTACTGAGGAGAGGAACAAACTTGTGTATATATATTTTTTATTTATTTATTTTTTGCCCTTACACGTGAAATATTACAGTTTGAGGTCCTCTGTTCTAAATGATTCATATTGTATGAAACCAATGCATTTCTTTGTGCTCGTGGGGTAGATTTGCATAAAAAATTGTTTTCCTTCCGCGTCTAATGGAACTTATTAATGGAACAATCTGGTAACTTTAAAACTGTCTTTCTTTTGAATTTATTTTTTAGAAAATTTGCACAATATGTTTCCAGTGACTTAGTATGGATATATGAAAAAATTGAATACGGTGGTAATGTATTTAAATAATTTATTTTTATTATGTTTTGGTATTATTAGCACCCTGTATTTTTACTCATAATTAATTCAAGTTTTACCAAATTTTAATAGGCTATGCTGTGCAGAATAGTTCGATAAATAACTTAAAATTATATTTTCCTTTGTGTTCATTATTTTTAAGTACTGATATCCAAATTAATAATAAAAATTTGTTAAAATGTTGGCAACAGTAACTATTATTATTCAGCGCATTAACAATATTATAAAAAAATCAATACTTGGAACAAATCTAGAGGATGTTGTCTTTGTGTCTGCACAATTTCAAAAAGATTGGACAATATTTATTACAAAATTAGGGGTGGAAATACTGAGGGTGAATGATACTTAAAAGTTAACATTTCTTTCATCCGATTATTGAAACTGACAAACAAACCTAACAAATAACCAACACTAGATTCGTCCGCTAAAGTGTTATTTTGCGTACTTGATATCTCTATATATATAAAAGGCTTTGTCCTGACTGACTGAATGACTGAATGACAGGAATCAATGTACAGCCTAAACTATAACAGGTAGAGACTTGGAATTTTGACAGTACCTTCGTTTCATAATGTAGGTGCTCACTAAGAAAGGATTTTGAAAAATTCAGATTCTAAATGCCAAAAATCAAATGTTTTTGAGAATACTTAATCCCTTCTTACACAGAATTATCGAATCCGAATCACATTTGACATTAAAACATATTGTTACCAGCGGGCCTTGGAAAAAAAATGAAAGTAGAATAAATTTGACAAATGAGAGAAACAAATGAGAGAACTATCAATATCCACGAAAATAATGCAGTCACATAACTTTCTTTACCCTGGACATAGAGAAAACAATACGAGGTATGGTAATATATATATTATTATATCACAGAATGAAATTCACGAAAATAATGCAGTCACATTACTTCCTCTAGCCTTGAAATAGAGAAAACAATACGAGGTAAGGTAATATGTTTTGGGAAGAGATGTATGAAAGTGATATTGTATTTCTGTTTAATTTCATTCCGAAAACGGTTTTATGGTAACATGACAGTGAGAAACAAAATTTTCAGCCACGATAATACAATTTTATGTTACCGGAATTTCGGTTTCTTCTTATTAGAACCCCTCCCGGGCTTACTGTGTACTGTACAAGCGATGGGATGCAAAATTCTACATATAGCCATAAAAGCTATTTCAAACATTTTCTTAGGGGATAGTTTGAGTGTGATAAGTCGTTCTTTCTACTTCAAATTATAAATACCTATATAAGGACCTAGAATTTATAAATCTAAAGTCCTTCATAAGTTAATTTCCAATTACAAAATAAGAAACCCGGGCGACGCCGGGCCTTTTAAGCTAGTAGCCTATAAATAGCTATTTTCAATCAAAGTGTCCCCTTAAATTGAGTGATACTACAGTTCCTTCATTCCTTTTAAATTCTTAGTGATGGGTGCAATGGCCGCTCGTAGCTAAAATTAATGGCGGTGTTGCTCCAGAAAATGTTTAGCCTTTGTATTAAAATTGTGTAAATGAATGCAAACATATTTTTAAAAAGGTATTCAGAAACTTGATAAAATCCTAAAAGAACAAAATCAAGCTTTATTTTAACCGAAAAATTAATCAAATAGAATGGCTGGGAACAGGATAATAATCTAATTTTACACTTGATCCCATTCAAGAATGTGATAGGCTACACGGTTTTTAAGCACAACACACGCGGAGTTAAAAAAAAAATACCGTTACCTTACACCAGCATGCCAGGGTCAGCACTGCGGGAGTGACAGTGCTCTCTCTCTCTCTCTCTCTCTCTCTCTCTCTCTCTCTCGCAGCTTCGTATGTGCGCTTGTGCACAACAGTCAAACACCATGCCACTGGAACTGTAAAGCGCACAGTTCCATACAAAAATTTCTCGGATATTTTTCATAAACTGGGGGATGGCTATTGACATTAAGCTTAGTCCAATTTATTCTATTTTGTTGTTGTTGTAAATGCTATTTTTACCTCTGGTTAAGGCTAATAATTTTTTTATTTACATGTAGGCCTACTCATAAATTTAGAATTTTTCGTGTATAGTATACTGTGCAGTGTTATGTAATTATTTTTATATTAATCTACTATAGGCCTATCTCCTAAAGACGAGCGTTGCTCATATAGGGGAATGTTTTGTTTAATTTGTTTTTACTTTATTAAATATGTATGTAAAAGTATAATGTATGTAGAAATAAAAAAAACTTATTGTATAAATATAAAGAAAGAATTAAAGAATAAAGGACTCTTTATATTAAATGTTATCGGTAATATCAAGTGAAAATAGGGGGTGCTGCAGTTCCACAGTGCTTATACACGAGCCGCCACTGGATGGGTTGTTTGCATTTCGCCCACAGAAACACCTGGAAGTAGAAGAAGGGACAGATCGACAACAGAGATGGTAACTGCGACCACGATCCTTTTTGTTAATCTGGGAATAATTAACATGCCATTAATATACGATACGGAGCCAATGGCTGTACTTCCCCAAGTACTGTTGGCTCAAACTCCTTGTGAGTGGAATTTACTCGAGCTGACATTAAGAATCTGATTCGGAAAACTTAAAACGGGTTAGAGACTGGAGAGGCAAATTACGTTTTTGCTATTCTAGAAAACCGATAATTTTATTGTGATTCCAAGTTAACTTGATTACCAATCTCTACAGCAATAACAAAGCCTCGAAGAGGAGACTTAAGTTCATTATAGTTATTACCGCTATATAATGCAGGTACACATGTCAATAAAGATTGGCCCCATTAGCGAACCTTACGTCATTACTTGGCCCTTCATTTGCTATTCAGAAAAAGAGGAGCGAAAAACAAACACTTGAAAGCTGTTGGTTTTCTCTCCTCTTTCTCCTTTTCTCCAAGCTTTTTTCTTCCTTTTGTACTCTCACTCCATCTGACTGGTTATTGTTCCAACGCAGTAGAAGCTGGTTCGTTGGGTTTTATGTTGGAGTGCTTTGCAAATATAGAAGTCTACACGTAACATAAGGGTTTTTTTTTTTGTGCTTCTAATGCTGTCATCGTCAGGGTTCGCCAGCGTCGGATGCGTCCACCTCACTTTAGTGACTAATACGCAAGGCCTGTGTCGAATACTAGGAAAAGGTACAGGATATAATATAAACCGAAGTAGTCTGAAAAGGTAAAAAATTTATTAAGAAATCCGTTATCTAAAAGTTTACTAAGAATTTGACTTGTCATATTTACAAACAATAATCAGCAGCGTTTACGAATTGCGTGCGGAAAGGAAGAAATATTCCGAAATGCCTGCCAATGAAATCTAGGTGACGGCGTAGTGCCGTAGTGGTTGAGGCACTGCGCTACAAATTGGAAGGTCGCGGGTTCGATTCCCGATCAAATCGGGATTTTTCGGTAGGACTTTTCCATTGGCCTAATCCGTATGGTGCACTATGGCCCTGGGGTCGCCTCAGCCTCATACATAATGAGTATTTATGGGGGTAAAAATCTGCCAGTGCGTATGGCTCACAACCTTACCGCCTTCCTGTGCCGATGCCTCAATCTGAGAGCCTCAACCTCACGGAAACCCTACGGGTCTCCATGACCAATACAGGGATCACTTTACTTCTTTTTTTTTTAAGTTGCCTATATGTGACTGCACTATCAAAATAAAATGAAGTAAATTACCAGATGGAGTTAATATGCCTATTTTAGAAACTATTGAGTTTTATACCATGTTTTTTTTTTGGGGGGGGGGGGGGGAACTTTTATAAGCATATGTGAAGGAATGTATAGGATAACTAGAATATTAACAGAACGAATTTAAATCAAATTCCTCACATCAACAATATGCCTATTCCTTTATTTTTGTCAAAACATCTGAAGCCGTACAAATACGCAGTGAAATTTTAAAAAAAAGAAATAAAGTTTATTTTGGAGGGGAAAATTAAAAAATTGAATTTTTTTTAAATGTTTCGTTGGTTATAGGCTAAAAGCTATAAGTTTGTCAAATTTCCACTAGCTCATTTGGAATTGACTAAACATCAATGACATGATTCGACTGTCGTTAGATGTGAATGAATCACGGCTATGAAGTAAGGTTTTCCATGCCTTATGAGGCAGCTAGAAACACCAAATTTTGCAGGCTTATGGCTATTGTATGTACCAATATACCTGCCAAATCTTACGATTCTATCTGTTCTATGTGTGTCAAAAATTACATAACGTGAGGAAAATATACAAAATTTACTTAAAGTAAGTAAAAAAAAATCTAAGTATAACCGATGGAGATACGACAAAAAGCCATAGGGACAAACTTGTAAATCTCTAAAAATCCGTCACTGCTGCTGCAATCCTTGTTTATATGACTTACTGATTAGCTACTTCAGTGTGTTTCACGTACGAGTTGGCCAATCATATGGGTTTCTGCCAAGCGGAGGCCACAGCTCTAACTCCTACGCAAACGGTAAAACATCTATGCAAATGAAGCCGCTAACGGTATAATGATTCAGATTTTCACAATTATAATTAAAATTACAGTGAAAATAACCACGTACCTCATCACAAGAGGTGTTGAAAATGTCCTCCTCTTGCATCCACTGCACTGGCACCTTTTTAGGAAATTTTCTTTCACGCACATGAGTTCAGCTTCCGACACAGGGTTAATTTCTCTTATTATATTGTCTTTAAGTTATTCTAATGTGTGGGGGTTTGACCAATACAATTTATTTTTCAAGTTCCCCCATAAATAACAGTAACATACTGTTAGATCCGGGGACCGTTCGGGGCACAAACCCCTACCAATTACTCGTTCTTCAAAAATATCTTGAATTTACTTTAATGACTCATCAGCTGTATCAACAGTGGCACAGTCTTGCTGGAAATATCCACTCCGACTTTAAATATAGGTCAGTTCTTCAAAGAATGGTTTAAATATGCTATTCCTATAACGCTCTGCATTTACTGTCACTTTATCTTCAAAAAATAATGGACCTATTATCCTGTATGCACCTACCGCGCACCAGACCCCGATATTCTGGTCATGTAATGGGGTTCGTTGCACTATATCGGGCTTCTCTGAGCTCCAAAACCGATTATTCTGCGTCGAAACATAGCCGTGTAAATGGAATTATGCTTCGTCAGAGAAAAACGTAAAGACAATAGTACATCACAAAATAAAGTGTCTTTATCTCGGAAGCTGAACTTATGCGCGTGAAAGAAAATTTCCTAAAAAGGGGCCAGTTTTGTGTGGATGCAAGAGGAGGACATTTCCAACATATCTTGTGATGAGGTACGTGGTTATTTTCATTACAATTTTAACTGTAATTTGAGAACCTGAATCATTACACCGTTAGCGGCTTTATTTGCGTAGATATTTCACCCGACCGCTCGGGGTTAGAGCGCGAAGCAGAAACCCGGATGAGTAGTCACCTCGTACGTGATAAACACTGTATAAGGCTCCAAGAAGGTCTACACAGACCTTAAAGTTGCATAAGCCTTGGTACACAAAAACTAGATCTGATGCAAAAAAAAATTAAAAAATTACACTTCTTAAATCAGGAAACCTTGTTTAGTTAAAATCACTTATTAAATCCTTTGCCACAAGAATCATGCTCTCACAGCCCGCTGTATTACTTCTTCCAAAGCCCCATATGAACACTGCAAACAATATTGTTGTCATGATAACTGAATTAATTTGATGAATTCAATGTAATATTTCAGAAATTAGGCCCATAATTGGGCATTACTCCAGTACCAATCCAAAATCAATAGACTTCGTCCTATGAACGTTATAAGTGCGTAGGCCTATACCTCGCTTCTATTCATGAAAATCTGATAAAGCGTATTAGGTAGAGTTCGAAGAAAAATCTTCCTATTGCAATCGATACCATGTCATGACTTTCGAAAAATTCTTTCATATCTTTACGTTTCATATATATATATATATATATATATATATATATATATATATATATATATATATATATATATATATCTTTATGCGCTAGCGGCCGTAATTTTGAAGATATTAGAACCAAATTTTATTATGTTATTTCTAGGCCCAATAGTTCGGATAAGTTCGTTAATGAGCAAAATTGGCCCAAGGGGGTGGTCGGGGAGGGGGTTGAAATTTTAAAACATTTATATCTCGGCCCCTGTGAAGTATAGAGGTAAACTTTGTTTGAATAAATTAGAGTATTCCCTATGGAGTTCACAGTGACACCAACGATTAGGGGGTTTTGGGGGTACGAGTGGGGGTGGGGAATGGAAATTCGAAATTTTTTGAAACCACGTCTTGTGGGGTATCGTTGAAAAGCTCTTTATGAATACTCTACAAATCAAAAACTTGTTTCTCGATAGTTCTCATATAAGGCGAGATTTGAATGTTTGAAAAAGTGCTCTTTCCTCTTTTTTGCAGTTATTATTGCGGGTTTGTCATGCCAAGGCTAAAGAAGAAGAGTGCTGTGCAGCGACACTAAATTAAACCAAAAGCATTTCGAAATCTACCTCAGCCTGTAGGCTTGCCTAAAGGGATTTTTTGAGTTATCGCGTCTACAGGCACGGTACATTCTCCATTTGAAAAATATTAATAATTTTAATTGCCTACTGATCTAAGTAATACTAAGCTTCCTTCCGCTATAAAAGAGGGGGTATATTCTTATACGAAGCTTCGTTATTTCCCTCTCTTATGTCCATAAACAGAGCCATAGTGGCAAATCCATTAAAAACCATTCTTAATCTCTTATACTCCCCATGATTCTTACTTTATGTGTAGTAAAATTCATTAGATAACACAAGGGAAGTGCTGAATTATGGAATAAACATGATCGTTAATATGTGGAGTTAAGATGGAAAGTGAGCGACGTTGATAAAAAAAAATGAAAGAGGGAGCAGAGGGAGGTCTGTTCAGACTGACTCATTTGTCACCGTTGTTGGTAGCTAGCAAAAACATTGGAGTTGATCGAAGAATTGAGGGGATTACCATGTCTGTATTAAAGCGATGTCGTGTTGACATTTTTATAAGTCAATGTGTAATTTCCGTGGCATAAATATTAATAAGATACAGTATTATATGACAAGTAATTATTCAAAGTTATTACACATGAGGGTAGTCCGTTTTATGATCCGATGGATTAGAAGAACATTTTGTTGGTTAAAGAGCTGACACGAGCCTGAAAGTACAAAACAGGGTTGCCAGATCAGAAACGAAGAACAGTCGTACCAATATCCGAAAATAGTCGTATGCTAGTTGAAACTGTCGTATACTTTGTGATTTTTCAGTGTAATGAACGTATTGCGTTAATAATAATTAATAATAATAGCCTAATAATAATAATAATAATAATTATTATTATTATTATTATTATTATTATTATTATTAATCGGTATTATGCACGTTACATAAAATGTCATGTAATTGTTAATAAATCATCTTATTTGTAAATGATTAGGCGTGTTTTATTATCTTCCGATGTACTAAACTTGGTTAAATACTATAAAATTAAATAAACAGTAGTTGCCACAGTGTTGTAATTATTGTAATTATTTCCAATCATATTGATTTTAGCAACTTGCTTATAACAAAACCCACGAGAAAATAAAAACCTGGATACATATCAAAATTTAAAATTCGTCAGTAGATTGATTAAAAATATATAAAACGCTATGTTAAAAATAGTCGTACAAATAGGCTTACGACTCATGATTGCGTCGCACGTCGTACAAATCTATGAAATTGTCGTACATGTACAACTATAGTCGTACGTATGGCAACCCTGGTACAAAATAATGTTCGCCAATATTCTGAAAGGTAAATGACCGAGCGAACTTTTGATAACCCTACTATTTGTTGAGACAAGAAATGGGTTGAGTTTTCCACCTACGTTTGATAACTGAAAAATACTATACATTATTTTATTAAAGAGGAAACTAAAAATGTAGATAACTGATGAGCCATTTTCCTTTCCAGAGCTGCAGTTATACAACGGTAATAAGACAGTCATCAACTTGAAACATCAGTTAGCTATAAGCTTAAAATCGAAGCCGAAAAATTTAAGTGGAGTAGCTGGTTTCCATCAGTGACAAATTCAACACTTCAATAAAAATCCTCACATTTTACGTAAAAGTATACTCCAGTAATCTTACAGTATATCAGATATACTGTAAGATAGGAGAGATTCTCTCCTTTTAGATAATTCTTGAAGCAATGCATCTATACGTCAGTGGCAGTTAAAAGATTAAAACGTTATCAAAAATTAAAGGTTAAGTATTCTCGCATGCATAGAATATTTTATCATTAATTATGTTAGATATTTGAAAGTTTATTTGAAAAAATATCGTGTCCCAATTCTTTGTAATAATAACAGTTCTAATGATTATGGTTCATTTCATCAGCTCTATACTAGAGACGAACTAAGAAAGAAACCTGAAGTAAACTAAAACCAGTATGCCTGTCTCACTCTTAAGTCATGCGAGTAATGTGCTAGAGTGAGACAGATGTACCGGTTTTTGTTTCAGGTTTCCTTCTTAGAACGGTCAAACTCTAGAGTAGCTTCCTCGTCCCCATTGCTTATTCTGATTCACAATAATAATTATAATCGGTATACAGTACATTTAAAGAATGAAGGGGAAAGTACGATCTTCACACCTCCTATAAAAGCATGGTGCTAAGTACTGCAATATAACCACAAACCCCGACAATACTGTCCAAAGTTTGCAGCAGACAACATGCCAGAGGCAACTTAGAGTTTTCAAGAAACTGGGGAACTGTTCACATTAAACATTACAACATGAAACGGCAATTACAAACAAAATAACTTATGGGTACTATCTGGTATGGGTATAAAATAACTTAATGTTGTATTGTTACTATTGTTCCCTCCTCAAGTACCTTGAATAGCACAATCAGAGACCCACCAGAGACCAGTAATATTTCGCGGGTCCCATCGTGCGCTTTGAGTCATATGATGGGATAAGAATCGTATAGGTAGGCTACACATAATGTGGTAATACAAGACTGATGGCATCCAAATGTACACGGCTGAGGATGGTATAATTATATATACCGAAATGCATCTCGCCGATTAATAGGTTCAAGATTCAGCTGAAAAGAATCTTCTATATTAATAAAAGGAAGTGTCTGTCCTCCTCCGTCTGTCTGTCCTCCGTCTGTCCGCGATGCCCAGCGAAATCTACTCAACGCTGAGATCTGAAATTTTATACATAGGCGGACTAAAGGGTCGGAATGTGCACCTCGAAGCCGGAATTTTAATTTTCGCTTTCGTTCGTGAGTTATGAGTGAAAAATGAGCAAAAAAGTGCATTTATGGCGTTTTCGAAGCATGAGTTTTCAGTAATACAAATCAATTACACTAGGCTTTGGCTATTTTTGTCATACCTTCGACATAAAAGCATCGCGATCTCTTGAATGTTGTAGCTCACGCTGGTCGATTCATTTGTTTTTAATGTCAAGGCACGCAAACATAATATGAAATTTTCATCCTACACCGAAGAGGATTATTATTATTATTATTATTATTATTATTATTATTATTATTATTATTATTATTATTATTATTATTATTATTATTATTATTATTATTATTATTATTATTATTATTATTATTATTATTATTATTATTATAGGGATAATCAATATTAGCCTAAATATGGTCAAACGTTGTTGATTTGGACGAAACTCACTATACAGGGGTTTTCTGGGCCAAGGAACTCGAATCTGAGGTCGCTTTTACCAGGTGACGCTATCTAATCGTGATATGTAGTTCACATGATTTAGGTGTTAATATAATGATTTAACTATTATGCTCTTAATTTTTAATTTTTGAAATAATTATCGCGGGCGAAGCCGCGGGCACATGCTATTTTAAAATAATAAAAGGACGTGTTTGTCTGTCTGTCCACGATGCCCAGCAAAATCTACTGAACGCAGAGATCTGAAATTTTAAACATAGATGGGCTGAAAGGTGGGCGAATGCGCATCGAAGCCGGATTTTTAATTTTAGCTTTCGTTCGCGAGTTGTGAGTGAAAACTGGCAGAAAACGTGATTTTAGCGCTGTCGAAGCATCAGATTTCAGTAATACATTTCAATGTCAAATCAATTGCAGTTGGCTTTGGCTATTTTTGTCATACCGTGGTAATAAAAGCATCGCGATCGCTAGAATGTTGTAAGCCCACGCTGGTCGATTCATTTGTTTAGAATGTCAAGGCCCGTAGACATATGAAATTTTCAACCTACACGGAAGAGGGATAATCAACATAGACCTAAATATGGTTAAACATCGTTCGATTTGGACGAAACTCACTATACAGGGATTTTCCGGGCCAAGGAACTCGAATCTGAGATCGCTTTTACCAGGCGACGCTATCTAATCGTGACATGTTGTCCACGTGATTTAGGTGTTAATAAATATAATGATTTAACTATTATGCTCTTAATTTTTAATTCTTGAAATAATTATCGCGGGCGATCGCTTGATTTTTTTAAGTCCATCCTAGACGATTCATTTGTTTAGAATATCAAGGCCCGAAGACATATGAAATTTTCAACCTACACGGAAGAGGGATAATCACTATAGGTCTAAATATGGTCAAACATTGTTCGATTTGGACGAAACTCACTGTACAGAGGTATTCTGGGCCAAGGAACTCGAATCTGAGGTCGCTTTTACCAGGCGACGCTATCTAATCGTGATATGTAGTCCACGTGATTTAGGTGTTAATAAATATAATGATTTAACTATTATGCTCTTAATTTTTATTTTTTGAAATAATTATCGCGGGCGAAGCCGCGGGCACATGCTAGTATGTAATAAAAAGAAGGCAAAACAACACCAGCATTATATATGGCATACTGAAATATACACAGATCATTGTGAAGCTTTTCTAAATAGGTTTGTAGATATTGATCTCTTATTCTGATGCAACATTCATTTTAACAAACTATGCACATTTTATATTTTAACTATTAAGGAGCCAATGAACAGATGACTTCCGTTAGCAGATCTCATGATAGACAAACAAAGATTTTAAACTTCAATGTTTATGTACAATTTTGAAACAATAGGCCTATTCATATAATATGTAATTTACAAAATATTTGTATATAATTCTATTTTTAATACAACTGACGAGTGCTGATTGTATAAATAGGGTTATATTTACGATTTTTATATGTAATGAAATAAATTTTGATGATTGAAATCGACATAAACAGCATTTCATTCTCAGTAAGAATCTATAGTCAAAACAGCCTATGAACTTAATTGACGGCATATCAGCCAGACTAGGTTTTTTGATGCGGCAACAAGAGCCATTGTCATTTAGCCCAATCGAAGATTCCAGTGACATTTAATTAGTTTATTAGTATACGGTATAGCACTGCTATTTCCGGTTCACCATTCCATGTTATGTTTATTTCATCACTGGTTTCGGCTTGTTCTTGCATTTTATTATTATCCAAATTTAGAGTTGTCAGGCTAATATTCTCTTATGAATTATATAATATAAAACTTTGTCCTATAATCTCTCATTTCTGCAAGAATCAATGCAAATTCTTAAACCTGTTTCTAAAAATGTAATGTTTTGGGATCGAAACTCTGTATGATAATGCCAGCGGTCTTGAGAGCCTGTGGTAGATTGGATTTATGGTTATTTAACTATGGAGGTGTGCTGTGGCCTTCGCCGCGGTACCGGAAATTTTTTCCCACATGAGTTCTTTTACATGCATGTAAATCTGAAGACGTGGGCCTGTCACATTTATTGACACATAAATGTCATCGACTTGGGCAGGGATCGAAGCCTCAACCTTGGGAACAGAAAGCCAGCGTGATACTGACTGTGCCACCCAGGCCGACGCCTGAAATAGAGAGAGAGATGCTGCTGCCATCCCGTAATCTGCCGTCCGTTGCAACATAATAATTAATGATCAGTAGGCCTCAATTTGCAGTAAAATTACAGCATCCACTGTATTTGGAATGACTATTCAACTCATACGCCGTGTGTTTGATATTGACCAATAACGTAAAGCAATTACTCGGATATAGACCAATCACGGCCGTTTATCTTGCAATATTCTTCTAGGAATCGCGAGGAGGGTATTTTATCGCGGTAAAACCAGCTGGTCGTTACTGGAGACGCGAGTATCAGTGTGCAGTGATTCATAGTCACTGTTGCCACTAAGCGGCATGAAATCAGATTATTTTATGCAACACAACTTATTTGGAAATTGAAATAATAGAAATGTACATTGATTATGAACACAATTTCGATTCGGTGCAAGCCAGTTCGTGTGCTTTTATTCTGTTCTGCTGTTAGCTTACCTGAATGAAGTTAACTATATCTTACATGCACTGATGGTAGCACTGATTACACCAAGGTAGCTCGAATCGATTCATGGATGGTTGATTCACAGTAGCCTATATCGTGATCTCGTAACTTTTATTTTTATTTTTATACAACAAAGCACGAAAGTAATTATTATTTATATAATCCGTTACATTTTATTCATGGAATAGTCCTAATAAATTCAACTCTCGTGGGATTACCTATGATAATTCTTTTACATTGGCCGTGTGTAGGCCTAAGCTAAGATGGAAAGGTAGAGTCGGAATGAAAAAAATTCAATGCCATAGCCGGGAATCCCAGTATGAAAGAATTATTATTCCCCTGTTACCTACTAGTGGTTTACTGCGAAGCCCGGACATTAAAGTACTTACAGGTTGTAAGTCGCCACTGAATTACGTCATATTGAGAACTCCTGGTGGTATACCGGGATATATGTGTTAGTTCGAGAATTTAATATTGTACCGGCAAGTTGCCATTATAGCTCAATTGGTAAGGGCAGCGGCATGGAGAGCCGAAGATCCTAGTTCAATTCCTGGCTATGCCATTGAATTTTTCATTCTGACTCTAAATCTCGTCATAATAGGCCTACCTTATATTCTTAAGAATTATTTCATGAAAAAATAGCAAAAAGTTTAATCCCATTTTATTTTTATGTAGGCTAAGCTGAAAAGCTAGGACTTCTTGATACAAAACTATTTCAGAAAGATATTATTAATATTCTTGCAAAATCGTTTTTCTATTTTACTTTACCTTTCTCCTGATCGTCTGTTGAAAGTTTAAAAGAAGAAAAATTATTAAAATTAGGCTGACCGGATGTTTCAAACAGTAGATGGCTCTTTTAATCTATGGATATATGGACGGTCCATGGGCCTTAGCTACGGGGAATGATAGTCACGAACATTATTGACGACGGATATATGCTACTGAAAAAATAAATTCGAGAAATATGATAAAAACAGAAGATCGCGCCTTCGAGGTAGAGTCGCATAAAATTATGCCCATAGGTAGGCCTACTCTTACGAAACATTTATGTCCACTTTCTATTTTTGGTGCATTATCTGTATCTGTATCTGGTACCCTATGATCCCCAGGTGAGGCGAAGGGGCCTCCAATGGAGGTTTCATTACCTATACTCATTTTGATATGCTTATTTTCCGAGAGAGGGTAGAGGGACAGGTGGTAAGCCCATCGCCTCGCAACCCCCCTCTGGAAACTAAGTATTTCTTGGACGTGAAAGGGCCGAGAAATCTTGTCCAGAGGCTCTAATTTAGGCTTGGAGTTCTTTTACGTGCCGTAAATCTACGAAACGGGACCCCCAGCTTAAAGTCCCTCCCGGAGGACTCCGTGCCCAGGATTTTTACGTCCTGAAAAATCCATCGACCGCGGCC
This sequence comes from Ectobius pallidus, assembly GCA_964059195.1. Lineage (NCBI taxonomy): Eukaryota > Metazoa > Arthropoda > Insecta > Blattodea > Ectobiidae > Ectobius > Ectobius pallidus. The sequence continues at coordinate 87,933,329 of CAXKWD010000007.1, read as the reverse complement.
GGGTTTGATCCCGCGCCCTGCGAATCTAGAGGCGGGCACGCTACCTCTAGACCACCGTGGCCGACTTGGTGCATTATGGCTTTTCATAATTTTAATTTTGATTGATAGATGAAATAGCGGTGAGTCATGGTAAGGAAGTATCCTAACAACGTACCGGTAGTAAGAATCAAATGTGGGTATAAAATTATTTAACCATCTATGGTAATATCATCCTAAGGTGAAGCTATTTGAAGACCTGAAGATTGATCTATTGTAGAAGGTACTTTTTTAAAAAAATAATTGTTTTGAAGTGATTTGATATCGCATTAGCAAGTTTAAAATACAGTACACATTTTATACCGATGTTTGTATGTATAACTCATTATTCCTACAATTCAAAAAATAATTGTCCGAAAAGGTTTGACTGGTAGGATGTGTCATATGGCATCTTGTACAAAATAAACAGCTTAGTTTTAATAAAAACAGAAAAATATCATCTTGTATGCCTACTATTGATGGTCGGATCCACCAATCAGAAAACAACCCTTACTGGCCGAACTCTATGCATTATGTTACTATGCAGAAACTCTATTCGTGACTGCTTCGCTGGGCCATCTAGTGGCAAATAATCGAATTATTTTCCGATAGGAAAATTCAAATTAATAAATCTCAAACAAAATGTATCTTGATCAGATAGATACCGATTCAAGTAATTTATTGAGAATAATATTTTAATAACGTTTACATTTTTGTTTATATTTTCTTTTTTTATATTTGAGAATATATATATATGGATGTGATTATATTTAAGATTTCTTGATTTCGAACAATTTTGTTTATATTTTTGTTCCAAATAAAAAGCAACATATCATTGAAATAGTCGATTAAAATTCAATGTTGGTAGGCCTAAATGGTGCGTTTCTCTAGCGATCCTGTAATGAAGTATAGGTCACCGCTTCTTTTGTTGTTGCAATTCGGCAAAATCAAAGTTATGTTGTACGGGTGTGGATGTACTACGACCTTAGAAAGAAATTTAAAAAAAAAACAGGCAGACATAACTTATACTGAAATTAATAAAGCCGCCAGAGATAGGCTACATTACTTCTTAAGAACCTCATTCCAGAAATAAGTTTTAGATTTTATAAAAATAGCAGCAGAATTATAAGGGAAGAAAACATCGCGAATTTGAGAAAGAAATGATCGGTGTCTTCAAAAACAGAAAAATATGACCTCCGTCTTTGGGTTTAGTTTCGCTCTTATCAGAAATAGCGCTCCTCAGAATTATTTTTACGTAGGAATACAAACCTAGAGTCAGAATACGGTCATACATTTAAATGGGTTACCATGAAATGTGCACGGGGAGAAATCTGGTCCATCCCGAGAACAATAATACTTCACATCTCTATCTCTATCACTCTATGTGTCAGTCTGTGTGTCTCTTCGTCGCTATACAGTATTCATCTCGCTCTTCCTCCCCCCTCTCTCTCTCTCTCTCTCTCTCTCTCTCTCCCTCTTGTTCACTTTCACTCTCATACTCACTCTCTCTGCTGAATACAAGTTGTCTCCATAAGCCTAGTGTAACATAACATCAAAAAAGTTTTTTATTAAAATGTCCAGCCGTAACCAGAGAATTGCAGATGAGGTAGAGTGGGAGGGAAATATTAGGGCAGGAACAAACTTGCGCATTTTACGCTGTATGGACCAGGGAATTTACTGTAAACGTTTTGGTTCGTTTGATCTTTAACGAGGCTGTCGGATATACGACCATACACCTTTTTTTGTTTTCTGTACATTATTCTATTCCGTGCTATAAAGGCATGAATTGTTATGATAGAACATAACAATAGCAGAAGCTTCTAGACAATGGAATATTATACAGTCTCATTATTATTAAGCATGTTATATTTATGTTTAAAATGTGGGTTTCTGTTTACATTTATGTTTAAAATAAGGCTTTGTTTAAATATTTCATCCCCTCTGCATATTCTAATATTCATTATTAAATATTTCCCTCTGCCGGCAGCTGGTTCGAATATGAATGATGAGTTTTGTGGCACATCTGAATAATGCAACTCATGCCGGTTGTTTGGTCACTGTGGTCTTTGCTCGATTCCGACTCTGAACTTATACATAACAAAATAACGCACTGAAGCAGAAGAGAAAGTATCACTAACTGGATAGCCACTTGCATTTCTCAGATATAAGCATATTGTTACTATTATTATTATTATTATTATTATTATTATTATTATTATTATTATTATTATTATCATCATTATTAAATCTACAGTAATAAGATCCCTATTTATCTAAGTATGCTAGGGCTATAATTGCAGTATAAGTACATTACACGTAGAGAGAATTTCAAAATGTGGTAACAAGAAATAAAAGTGAAAATATAAAAACTTGCACAGTTAGGCTACATTTGAGTATTGAGATAATTAATCACAACGTTTTGAAAATATTGTTTACAGATGTTTTGAATTCTGTAAAAGAGTACTGGTTTTTAGGTAGATTTCGAAGAAAAATCTACCTATTGCAATGGATACCATGTCATGATTTTCGAAAAATTCTTTCATATCTTTACGTTTCATGCTCCCCTAAGTACGAAACCACCGCCCGTTCAAAAAAAAAATTTGTGATATTTATATATATATATATATTTACACGATAGCGGCCGTAATTTTGAAGATATTTGAACCAAATTTTAATGTGTCATTTGGCCCAATAGTTCGGACAAGTTCGTTAATGAGCAAAATTGGCCCAGGGGGTGGTCGGGGGAGGGGGTTGAAATTTTTAAAAATGTATATCTCGGCCCCTATGAAGTATAGAGGGAAACTTTGTTTGAATAAATTAGAGTACTCCCTATGGAGTTCACAGTGACACTAACGATTCGGGGGTTCGAGTGAGGGTGGGGGTGGAGGTGGGGTGGGGGATGAAAATTCGAAACTTTTGAAACCACGTCTTGTGGGGTATCGTTGAAAAGCTCTTGATGAGTACTCTACAAATCAATAAATAGTTTCTTGATAGCTCTCATATGACGCGAGATTTTAATGTTTGAAAATAATAACACTTAAAAGAATTATTATAATATCATAATTTTTTCTTGTTTAGCGGCTTTGCTAATTTTATTCATTGCTGATCTTGCGCACGGCCTCCCAGAATATTATATCCTATTCTTGTTGTCAAAACAAATGATTGTAGGCTCTTCCTCTTTACCGAATTCAGTTCTTATTACTGCAGGTTTACCATGCCAAGGCTAAAGAAGAAGAGTGCTATGCAGCGACAATAAATTAAACCAAAAGCCCTTCGAAATCTACCTTCGCCTGTAGGCCTGCCTAAAGGGATTTTTTAAAGAATGCAATCACTGGATGACCCAAAACCTTATTACACTTAGTTACCGATATATGGCTCATTAGTATGTGTCACTTATATCCATGAAATGGACAGTCTAAAACAAGATGCTCGACAGTTTCTTCATATCCACATGAACAGGTTAGAGTCCCACCTCAGACATGGGTGTTTGTGAGTGATACGAAAAACAAGGTAAAGAAACGATAAAACAAGGAAAAGAAACGGTAAAACAAGGTAAACAAAGGTAAAACGAGACAAACAAAATCACCGGCTAAATTTACGTATATATGCCTAAAAAACGGACTGGTACGTCTGTTTAACTCAATTTGAATTAAATATGAACGACAGGCATAGTGTTTCATCAGCAGTCTGTCGTGGGCTGTAGGGAAGTAATCACTCTTGTATAGTTCGCCAATAATGCTACTAGCCCAGAGCGAGGACCATTTAATTTTAACAGTTCGACTTTCAGTTCCTCTTTCACATAAGAGATGGGGCAATTGATATGTTCAGATTCCATTTCGGAATATGCAGGAAGCCAGCTCATCAGCTCTCTCATTGCCGTTATTACCTACACGGCCACGGACCTATATGAGGTAGGTATGTTTTTCATAGGCATAAGTAGATAATATAATCTAACTTTTAACTCTGTAGAATTCAGGTTAAATTTCTCATTCACTGCAGCGAGTGCAAAATGAGAATCGCAGAATTGCATATACGAGTATTATCGACACTCCACTGTGCAGCCTTTTTCAGCGCCAGGAGCTCTGCTTGAAAAGCTGTGGAAGAAGCTGGAAGCATAAACATTTATTTTGTGATTTCAGGGTTAGATGAGAACACAACTAGACCACTATAACGAAGTTAAAGAACAATATGCGCAGAAGCACAAGCTGAAGAAAGTAGCGCAGAAAGTATAGCTTAAGGCGTGGTCAATGCGTAGGCAGAATATTAACGCGCTTGTTATTAAAGTTGTCGCAGTATACCAACGACTGTGGTTTCTTGGTCTGTACATAGGCCTAATGTTCGTGAGCCGTCGGTGAAAATATAGTAGGCCTATTCATTTACAAGCATATTAAATACTTACATATTTATTAAACTACAAAGGCTTAAATTCATGAAAAATTATTCGAATGTCCCAATTAGCAATTACTGAGGTATGTTTTCATGCAGAATTCAGATCGATCTGAATCCTCTTACA